>CM055118.1:331880355-332535355 GCA_029206835.1 Rana muscosa
CCTGCACTCACACACCTGTCACCCATAGTGTAACATTTTCTGCCTGCACACAGCTCCAGGTGACTCCAGACACATAAAAAAACCACTGATTCACATTGTACAGGCCACAGTACCCTTGTGAATGAGCCCCGATACCTCATTCACACATAAAGCTTTGATTCTCAATACACTTTCTTAGCTTTTAGATTTAGTAGGAATTCTGTTGTGTTTGTGTCAGGTAGACTGTACAGGGCCCAGCAATTTCTAACAGCAGCTCTGATTACATGACAGTGTCACACACAGTTTCACTAAGGGTCAATATCGGCTCAGTGTGAAACTCCCTCTTCTCTGTCAGTGCTAATCAGTGCCACCTGTCAGTGCTAATCAGTGTTTCCAATAAGTGCCGCCTAATATCAGTGCCAACCAATGCCACCTATCGGTGCCAAGTGTTTCCAATCAGTGCCACCTACCAGTGCCAAACAGTGACAGTGCTTCCGAACAGTGCCCATCAGTGTCGCCAATCAATGCCCATGCGTGCCACCTATCAGCGCCCAGTGATGCCAATTTGTGCCCATCAGTGCTGCCAATTAGTGCCCATCAGCGCTGCCAATCAGTGCCACTAAGTGCTGCCTATTAGTGTCAATCAGTGCTTTCTATGAGTGCCAATCAGTGGTGCCTGTCAGTGCCAATCATTGCTGCCTGTCTGCCAACCATTGCTGCCAATCTGCCAAACTGAGTGCAGGAATGGGGCGATGAACTCGGCAGCCAGGCACATTGTCCATGGGGAGCCGGCCTGGTGGGGCACAACTAAAATCTGTTGATGTTTAATAATTCCACATGCCGATCTTTAGTATAATAGGTAATCACCACACTACTAATTTTCAATAAACTACTGGAGGTAAAATAAAAAAAAGTGTCAGTAAAAGGCCTGCCCCTAAGCACTGTTATGTGTTCCCACACCACCAAAAAAAAAGAAAGTGCAGCGCTAACTTACTGATCAATAGCTTTAAAAAAATGTCTTCATCAGTTCAGGCCAATATGTATTCTTCTACATATTTTTGGTTAGAAAAAAAAAACAAAAACCCAATAAGCGTATATTGATTGGTTTGCGTAGAAGTTATAGCGTCTACAAAATAGGGAATAGATTTATGGCATTTTTATACTGATTTTCTGATAAAATAAATTTTAGTTATGATATAACTTAATGAATGTGGGGGGCCTTTTGGTGGGCGTGATTTTTTTTGGGGGGGGGCAGCATTTCATTATTGGTCCCAGGCAGCACAATGTCTTGGGCCGGCCCTGGTGACCTAACTTGTTACAAAGATTACAATGAATACTATTGCAGTCCTTTGCAACATGCCCTGACAGAGGGAACATTTCTGCACAGAACATGAGCTTGAAAAATGTCCCTTTTCACCACAGCGATGACACAACTTTGGTTGTCCTGCATAAAAAGTAATAATCCTGTCACGACCTATAAAGGCAGACGAAGGGATGTGCTTAACAACATTACCCGTGACATGCAGTTTTACTAACACTGTCCATCCTCCTGTCCATATCCCCCTGTCATCTACAACTTTCCTCAAGGGGGCTTGGACATCCTGTCACGTACCTGGTAGGAGTCTGATATGACGAAGTCGGCCTCCCTTGTATCTCCTACCCAAGCCCCACTGAAGGTGGAACAGCTAGGGTCAGGAGGAACACGAGTGCCTGGGAATGTTGCTTGTAGAACCTGCGGTGGAAGTAGTAGGCTTGGTGGTACCAGCAGGACAGCAGGTGAAGAGCTGGGGTAGAACTCAGAAGATCAGCGGATGTTAAAGAGGAACTCCAACCAACTTGCAGGTTCAGGCTTGGTGGCTTGTCAGTACTTCCTATGGTCAGGAGACAGGAGAGCACTGGACACAGGAGAGCTGAAAAGATAGAGAGCCAGCGCAGGTTTCCAGAGGCAGTGTCAGAGCCGGGCAGACGATGAAAGTGGAAGCATGGAGATAGCCGGGTTCGGTAACAGGCGGACTGCAGAGTTCAAGTCATAAGCAGGAGGAAGGTCAGGTGCAGGCCAGAGTCAAGTACCAGTAATCAAGTAAATCAGAATCCAGAAGCAGAGTCAGAGGAAGCCGGGATCAGTAACAGGTATCAAGCAGGTAATAAGCAGGGTTCAGAGGATCAGGACACAGCTGAAGACCAGTCAACACTTGTAGAGAGTCAGAGCACCCTTTAAAAAGGCCGTCTGGCGCCAACTGGCATTAGGGACGCGCTCCTGCGCGTGCACGCCGTTCATTACGCACGCGCATGCGCACTGGCGTTCTGGAAGTCTGCTGTTGTCCGGGAACGCTCGCATGTGCACGTGTGCTTGCGCCAGACGTGAATAAGCAGTTCTCTTACACATCCGCATATCTCCCCAACCACACCACCAGATCCACAGCAGGAATAAGCTCATTACGCACTACAATGGTGACGTTTTTTATAATGGCTGGCGAGATACTACTTTGGGTGACAAACCTGCCCATCTTGGGGACTCCTTCCACCTCTACTCATACCTCTCCCAAAAGACATCTAATCCTTCCGCCTTGACAAAGGAGAGGTCATACTCATATGACCCGACTGGGCTGATAAGGGCAAAAATCTCCTCTGCTTTAAAACCCATTACCAGAATACGGTCTACCACATCTCTCCTATTTGGGGGGGGGGGGGGGCTTCTCCAGTCCACCTCAATTGGACCACATTGCGGCGTTTAAAGGAGCTACCAGATGGTGTCAGATTGGCCTGACCTTCACTCACATCACTCCTAGTGACCGCAGAATAACTGGCCCTACTCACCCCGGGGACAGGTGCAGCCACAGCTGCAGCATAGGAAATAACCGCACTCCTTGCAACATCCCGCACATCACTTTTAGGTACAGACCCTTCTATTGTCAGGAACAGAGACTTCTGACACAGAAATATCATTTACATTACCCTTGGTAATTCTTACTTCATTACCAGTAACTAAAGGGTTACCAACAGTAGAGATGTCTTTAACAGCACTCTTCACAGGCTGGCTGTACACAGGTGAAAGTCTCAGCCAGGAGATGAGCTTGCTTTCCGCTGCCCTCTACTGCACCATCCATAGGAACTACACCTCCATTACGTTGTCTAGGCAAGTCATGAACAAAAACCTCTTTTTCTGTCACCCGATATTTCAAAGGTTTTGGGGGGACATCATTATCCTCTTCTTCATCCTCAGATGATCCAGACACGGCAAACTTGTGACCATGCAAAGGTGATTCCATTTCTGAAATGAACTTTAGCATACCTGCTCCCTTCCCAGGCTCAGATGGACCATCTTGCTCCATAGCCTCCTGCTGCGGTGGCAAGGGCACAGAACTTCCTTGGCCCGATGACATACTGCCAGTCAAAACACCTGACTGCTGATCACCCGCAGCCTGTGTGCCAGAGCTTTCTCCACTTTCTGCAGGCATACTGATAATTGGCTTGGGATGCAAAGATTTTCCAGCGTGCTGGCCAGAAACACAGTCCGAGCTCACAGAAACTTTTTTGCTTTGCACTGACCTTGGCTTCTCGCACTCTGGTGATGCCTGCCCTCCACTGGCCTCTATGGCCCCTCTGCGCATTGCACGGAAGCGATTATCGTTGCCATACTTCTCCTTGAAAGCACCGCTGGTTTCTTTCAATGTGGCCACCAGCAGACTCTGCTTTTCCACTTTGGCCTCCAAAGCCATTAACTCAGTCCGCATCTGTCGTCTTATAGAACTGTGAAGCCGGTCAATTGCTATTTTTTTATGCTTGAAGTCAAACTTCAACTTCACCAGTACTTCTTCCTCCTTGGCGATTCTCGCAATCCTAGCACAAATCTTCTTTCTGTAGGTTGCCAGGCTTTCGCCTTTAGCTGGGCCATTTCCCAGGTCCTTAAACACTGGTATGGGAGGACCAGTACTCTGGCCGGGGGATCCTCCCCTGGGTCCACCCCAGATTCCTGCATCCACTCTGGTTATAGGGAGTAATCAAGCTCCCTGGATCAGAAGGCCTTACTGGAGCTCAGGAGCAGGGATGAGCTCCGGTGTGTTCGCACACTCCATGTGCAGAGCCCACCAGGAAGTCGGCACGGCGCTGCGCTAATCACAGGCAGGGAGACATGTCCTGATCTCTGCAGCTGCGCATCGGGACATGTCTCCCTGCCTGTGATTAGCGCAGCGCCGTGCCGACTTCCTGACGGGCTCTGCACATGGAGTGTGCGAACACGCCGGAGCTCATTCCTACTCAGGAGAGCAGCAGTATTGCAGCCACACCCTTTGCAGCTGTAACAGCTTCAACTCTTCTGGGAAGGCTGTCCATAAGGTTTAGGAGTGTGTCTATGGGAATGTTTGACCATTCATCCAGAAGCGCATTTGTGAGGTCAGGCTCTGATGTTGGAGAGAAGGACTGTCTCGCAGTCTCTGCTCTAATTCATCCCAAAGGTGTTCTATGGGGTTGAGTTCAGGAATCTGTGCAGGCCAGTCAAGTTCCTCCACCCCAAACTCGCTCATCCATGTCTTCATGGACCTTGTTTGTGCACTGGTTCACAGTCATGTTGGACGAGGAAGGGGCAATCCCCAAACTGTTCCCACAAAGTTGAGAGCATGAAATTGTCCAAAATGTCTAGGTATGCTGACGCCTTAAGAGTTCCTTTCACTGGAAAGCCCAAGCCCAAGCCCAACCCCTGAAAAACAACCCCACACCATAATCCCCCCTCCACCAAATGATTTGGACCAGTGCACAAACCAAGGTCGATAAAGACATGGGTGAGCAAGTCTGGGGTAGAGGAATTTGACTGACCTGCACAGAGTCTTGATAGGGTTGCCACCTCATCCCTTTAAACCCGAACACCTTTGAATTACACAGGTTCTGAGGCTAATTAAATGCAAGTGAGTTTAATTACCATCTTAATCAGCCACAGAACCTGTGTAATTAATATGTGTTCGCGTTTAAAGGGATGAGGTGGCAGCCCTAAGTCCTGACCTCAACCCGATAGAACACCTTTGGGATGAAATAGAGCAGAGACTGCGAGCCAGGCACTCTCGTACGCATCCAATTCGCAATAGCAGGAGATTTTGACCGTCTCTCTATGATATTACCAGGTGGCCCTGCCCCTTGTGACATCACTAACTAGTTGTTTGCTGGGTCGGTGATATCACAAGGGGACAGGGCCACCAGGTGACGTCACCAGTTGGCCCGGCCTTCTACCTATTTAAGAACTGTCACCCGGCAGAGGAGACATTTTGGCGGTCAGCCGTCAAGGAATGCGGAGCGTTTTTTTTTCCGGGTCTGGCGGTGCAATGGGCATCGTGATTGACAATGGTCCTACATTAGGGGACATTGTTTTTTTTACATTTTTTTAATAAAGGACTTTGCCAAAAATTTGTCTAGTGTTTTTATTTATTTTTGACAATTTTTTTGGTGAATGAGTAGGGGTACAATGTACCCCCTACTCATTCACATAGGGGGGCAGGATCCGGGGGCCCCCTTGTTAAAGGGGGCTTCCAGATTCTGATAAGCCCCCTGCCTACAGACCCCCACAACCACCACCCAGGGATGTCGGGAATAGGCCCTTGTCTTCACTAACATAAGGACAAGGTGCTTTGGGGCAGAGCGTAATTCTTTTTATTTTGGCGTGGGGTTCCCCTGAAAATCCAATCCAGGAGAGGGACCAGAGGGGGGAGGAGGAGCCGATCGAAAAAGGCAAAGGTTGTAAGGGATGCAGGTATTTTTAATCTTAGTAAAAATATACTCACTGATAATGAGAAGTTTGTGTTGGGTCATGGACTAAAATTTGCTCCGGATAAACCCCTGAGTAAATTTGGAGCATTTATAGACATTCAAAAATACATGCGTAAAGTTAACATCAAAAGATATTTTTTGTCTCAAGGTGCTACTACCTCTCTGGAGGATACCAATGGAGTGAGGCATTTGGGTCTTTCCAATGCTTCCCTCTTTAACCCGCCTGGCTTTATACCCCCTTCCATTTCAGTTTTTAAAGAACTTGTCCTAAAAGATATTGACCAACTAAAAATCAAGAAAAACTATCAGGACTCTAGCTTTCGTGAAGGATTAAAATCCTTGAAAGAGAGAAGTGACATCATCATCCGCCCCGCCGATAAGGGGGGGGGGGATAGTGGTGATGGATAAAAGTGCCTATATTTCCGAAATGGAAAGAATTCTATCTGATACTGAAACTTATATACCACTTAATCATGATCCCATTTTTAAGTATAAACGGGAATTAACATCACTTGTAGAGGAGGGATATGCGAATAACCTTCTCAATAAGAAAGAAAGGGATTTTTTAATCCCATTGGCCCCTAGAAAGCCTGTTATGTATTTCCTTCCAAAGGTGCATAAGAGTTTAACCAACCCCCCTGGGAGGCCCATCATCAGTGGGTTGGACTCTATCACCTCTCGCATTGGTAAATACATAGATGGATTTCTGCAGCCTTTAGTGTCTAGCACTCCATCATACATTAAGGATTCCGCACAGGTCATCCGAGTTTTTGAGGGTTTGGAGTGGAGGGATGGTTACATCTTGGCTACCGCCGATGTGGCCTCCCTCTACACCATTATCTCTCACTCTGATGGTTTGGAAGCTGTAGAGACCTTTCTACGAAGGGACTCTAAATTGATTGGGCCCCAACAGGACTTTATTTTGAATCTATTGAGATATGCTATGACCCATGATTATTTCTGGTTCAGGGGGACTCACTACCTCCAGAACAGAGGGGTCGCTATGGGCGCAAAATTTGCGCCCAGTATGGCCAATCTTTTTATGGCCAAGTGGGAGGAGGATGTCGTCTATACCAACAGGAGACCGGAGTTGATCTTCTGGGGTCGATATATAGACGACATCCTCCTCCTATGGAATGGAGACATGGCATCTCTAACTGCCTTTATGCAACATCTTAATGTTAACCCGTTGGGAATTGTGTTGGATTCTGTGATGAGCACCGATAACATCAATTTCTTGGATCTAAATATACGGGTCAAGAACAGTGCTTTCCATATATCCACCTTCTTTAAGAGCACCGATCGAAATGGCTATATTGGACGGGGTAGTTGCCATCACCCCTCGTGGCTAAAGTCTGTCCCCAAAAGCAAATTTCTTCGTTTAAGGCGGAACTGCACCTTGAAAAATGATTTTTTCTTGCAGGCTAATGTTCTAAAGGAAAGGTTCATAGAACAAGGATATCGAGTAATGACCTTGACATCGTCATTAATAAAATAAGTAATTTAGATCGAACCTCTATTCTTCAAAACAAAGTCAAGGCATCTTATAGCGAAACCAATTATAATTTTGCCATGGTTACCACCTTTTCACAACAACATAATGATATCAAGAGAATTTTTTCTAAACATTGGAGCGTTTTGAAAAACGATAAATTTCTGGGTCCAGTTCTCCCGGACCGACCTCAGATAGTTTTTAGGAGAGTTCCTCCTCTTAAGCTTCAAATTGCTCCTAATATCTTGGATGCTCCTAACAGAGTATCGTTCTTTCAGAAGTCAAAAGGGTATCATCCATGTCATAATTGTAATGTATGTGCGATTAATAAAGACAGGAGGAGAAAGATATGCCAGTTCAATTCTTATACCACCGGCAGGGTTTATGATATTAACACCTTTATCACCTGCACATCATTGAATGTAGTTTACCTTCTGATTTGCCCCTGCGGTCTTCAGTATGTAGGACGCACGACACGTGCGATGCATGTTCGGGTCAATGAACACATCACAAATATTAGGAAAGGTTTTACAAAACATACGGTGTCCAGACACTACCTGGAGTGCCATAATAAGAATCCTAAAGGCACCACCTTTCTGGCCATTGATCGTTTCAATCCTCACTGGCGAGGAAGTATGTCAAAGCGGGAGATTTCCAGGCTTGAAACTCGCTGGATATACAACCTCAAATGCTACACCCCTTTCGGCATGAATGTCGATTGGGATGTGAATTGTTTTATTAACAACAGTTAATTTTTGGGTTATGTGTTTCACACTACTAGTGGGCGGCGTGTGTACGCATATACCAAAATACATTTTATTAATGAATTAGTTTTACATTTTTTATGTGTGTCCTATTATATAAATTATTGGGACTCTATTTTTAAATAATATTATTTTTATATTATCCATTTTTTTATTTTTTTATTTTTATTGCCTTTTGAAGCAGTTTATCTCATTACTGCTTGTTTTTTATGGTTAATACCATTATCAGTCACTAGTGGGTAGTGTTCTCCCCACCCCCACCCATTCTGGATTTTTTAGGTTCTGGCTTTTGGGAGCCTCCCTTCCTTTTTTCCTCCCTTCAGCCAGATCATCCTTATTTATATCCATGTTTGGTGAAATTGGTCCTTTTCTATGTTACATATATATGCTCTCACCAGCAATATATATATATATTGACTGTTTATATTCATGTGTATTGAGTCTAGTATTCCTATGTGGGCAGCCGGCCACACGGCCATTTGTCCTTGATTGTTATGTATATTTTTGATTTTAGTGTGGAATGCGCTTCTCCTTTGTTTGCGCTCCACTGACATCACTTCCGGTTTCGGCGGTTTGATCCGCAGACCGGATGTGGACGTCTTTATGATTACACTGTGGAATGTGCTTCTTCCTTGTTTGCGCTCCACTGACGTCACTTCCGGTTCCGGTGGGTGGATCCGCTGACCGGATATTGACGTCCTTATGGAGAGACGTTTTTTTTTTTTGTTATTTGATTACATGTCCCCATTCACTTCCGGGGGACGCGGTGATGATTTTGCCCTGCTGGGAGTGACCCTTACAGCCTGATTATTAGCTCCTGTCCCCTTTGCTGAATCATCGCTGCTTGACGCATGCGTATGCGCTATGGACCGGAACTCTAACCAGGATGGCCGCACTGCACATGTGCGACCAACGTTTGGGTAATGTTTTTTTTGATTATTTTCAGCTGTTATCCAGCCATGCTGTTTCGTCATTGGCCAGTGTGACTGGGTTTCTAGGTATTTATGTGGGCGTGCTTGTATCATTGGCCACGCCTCTGATGATATCCACATAGGATGAAACATGTCAGGCTGGCCGATGCAAGCATGCTGAGAGCCGCGGAATTGTTTTATATGCCTTGATGTTACCTGCTATTTGTAAGTAGACTACAATAAATGCTTATGTTTTTTACCTTACGGGCTTCACTATGCTGCCTCATTTTTCTCTCATTGGGTAAAACTTCTGGCTGAGATTTGCACAGCTCCACATCTATACTCTGGAAATTGCCTTGACATTAGTGATGTTGGTCTTCCCTATGATCGAACCATCTGATTTAGAGTGTCCTTCCCTCAACGTCTGACCTTCTGCATCATTTGATTACATTGCTTGTTATTTTCCACTTTCTGGTAAGCAGATTGTGAGCACGTTGGTGTGGTGTGCCTTCATTTTCTGTTTTTGCACACTGAAGCTTGGTGGCAGTTTCATCTCATTTCTACCTTCATCCAATGTTGATTGCCTTCAATTGTTGGACTTTTATTTGTTATTGCACTGTAGCGCTGCATTTTTTGAATTTACCACAAATTACACCCCAAAACACATTCTGCTATTACTCCCGAGTATATCGATACCACATGTGTGAGACTTTTACACAGCGTGGCCACATACAGAGGCCCAACATGCAGGGAGCACCTTCAGGCGTTCTGGAGCACCCAGGCCAATTCTGACATTTCTCTCCTACATGTAAAAATCATCATTTGTTTGCTAGAAAATTACATAGAACCCCAAAACATTATATATGTTTTTTTTAGCAAAGACCTTAGAGAATACAATGGTGGTCATTGCAACTTATTATCTCGCACGGTATTTGCGCAGCAATTTCTAACGCGTTTTTTACGAAAAAAAAACAGTTTTGTGCTTAAAAAAAAAAATATAACAGTAAAGTTAGCCCAATGTTTTTGCATAATTTGAAAGATGAAGTTACGCCGAGTAAATAGATACCTAACATGTCACCCTTCAAAATTGCACACGCTTGTGGAATGGAGCCAAACTTTGCTACTTAAAAACCCCTAGGCGACGATTTAAATATTTTTACTGGTTACATGTTTTGAGTTACAGAGGAGGTCTAGGGCCAAACTTATTGCTCTCGCTTTAACGTTTGCATAGATACCTCACATATGTAGTTATTGTTAATTTTACTTTATTTATTTTAGTTTGACACTTTTTTCCGCAAAAATACATTTTTTGATCACTTTTATTCCTATTACAAGGAACGTAAACATCTCTTGTAATAGGAATATGGCATGACAGGTTCTCTTTACAGTGAGATATGGGGTCAATAAGACCCCACATCTCGCCTCTAGGCTGGGAACCTGAAATAAAAAATAAATTAAAAAAACAATCCTGGCTTTGATCGTAGCGGTGAGTCGGTAGAAGCACCGGAGGGCGGCAGGAGGGGGACGGATGTCCCCTTTCGCCTCCCGTAAGAATGATCAAGCGGTGGAACAGCCGCTATGATTTTTCTTATGGTGTAGGGAATCGCCGGCTGAAAAAGCTGATATCTGAATGATGCCTGTAGCTGCAGGCATCATTCAGATATCCCTGCACAAAGTCAAGGACATCATATGACGGCCAGCGGGCGGGAAGTGGTTATTGCGTGGTATTGCAGAGTATGGAAGGGTATTGAAGAGTATGGCACAGTATGGGCAGGGTATTGCAGAGTATTGCACAGTATGGGCAGGGTATTGCACAGTATGGGCAGGGTTGTGCACAGTATGGGTAGGGTATTGATCAGTATGGGCAGAGTATTGGCACGGTATTGGCAGGGTATTGCACAGTATGGGCAGGGATGGCTGAGCATGGGTGGATGGATGGCTGGATCTGTGACTGCAATTGTCACAGATCCAGCCCACAGCGCTGCTGCCATCCGCTCTCTCCCCCTCTCCTCTCACACTGTGCCGATCGGTACAGAGAGGGGAGAGAGGAACCGGCGTCATCACATGACGCCGGTCTGTTTACAAGTGATCGCTCCGTTATGTGACGGAGCGATAACGTGGTAAACGGCCGATATCAGCGGCGATTTACCGTGATCTGTGATGTGCCGGGTCCTCTGGACCTGGCAGTCACGGAGACTCCCGTGTGCGCCCCAGGGGGCGTGCGGGAGCGCGATTCTGGGAGGACATTATACAACGTCCTCCCAGAGTTAAGGAACCACCCTGTCGCCGTTATTTGGCGGTGGGCGGTGGTTAAGTGGTTAAAGGAATTTTAAATTTTTATTGTTTCACTTTAAGCATCAATAAAATCGCTGCTCCTTTTAAAATGATTATTTTTAAAAACTTAATAAGGCTTACCTGTAGCTACTGTGAGGGGGTTAGCTCGGCAGCGGGTGTGTGTGACCCCCGGGATGGGCTCCCCAGACAAAAACAGGCCCAGCAAACGGAGGTTGTGGTTTTCAAAATCAAAAAGGTGCGGTTTATTTTCTATTTACAGTGACAAAACACAGCAAAGCAAAAGAAACATAAATAAAATAAATCCTGGTCAACTTGACCTCTGACTAAACATACAGGTTTCCTAACTAACAACTGGGATCAGCCTAGTGCTGTCCTAGTCCCTAAGTCCCTGGTTTTAAATGTCCAAGCAAATAGCCACACAGGCTTTGTCTCACCGCACAGGGGTTCACTCTCCCTAGACAGTCCACACAGGTCTGGTTCCAGGCATGAGCTAACACCTAATGAATCTGGGAGTTCTTATAGAGGCCTAAATGAGCTGACAAGCTTCAGCTGGTCTCATCAACTCCCTGTCTGCACGACGCCCCACACTCTCCCTAGAGGTATGAGTCATCCATGAGCCCACTAGCCTCAGCTGGGCTTATACAACTCTCCACCTAGTTGTATAAGTCGGCGTAAAGCCTGAATCTGGGCGAAATATATCTACCCCCCTGGATGCAACCAGGTGACTTTACCTTCCTGCTGTCACACTACCCAGTATACGCATCTCCTAAACCTGCACGGTTTAGGAGATCTCCCCTGTCCCCTGCATGTGCCGATGTCATCGGCACATGCGCACTGGGGCAAACTGAAGCAATGGCACGTAGCGGCTCGGGAGTGACGTCATCGCGGCTCTAGCCAATCACAGCGCCGGAGCCGCGATACCCGGAAGTAACCCCCGGGAGAGATGTCACCCGCCGGAGGGGGGAAATGAGGACCGATGCGGGGGCTTCGATCTAAGGTAAGTAATTTATAATGAGCTAGTACGCTATGCATACTAGCTCATTATGCCTTTGTCT
This sequence comes from Rana muscosa, assembly GCA_029206835.1. NCBI lineage: Eukaryota > Metazoa > Chordata > Amphibia > Anura > Ranidae > Rana > Rana muscosa. Next base: position 331,892,606 of record CM055118.1, read on the forward strand.
TGCAGGGGTTTTTTTCCCGAGGGTTTACAACCACTTTAAAGCGATAGTAAACCAAAATTTTTTTTTTGGAACCTGCAAGCTCAAGCCATATTGTGCTTGTATACATTGCATGCTTGCACATTATGTGAAACTTACCTTAGAATCTCACTCTGTCCACACAGAAGCCCATAAGGTAATTTTCTGGCTTCTATATGCCATGTTTCATATCTACTGTTTAGCGATTATTGGCCCATTTCCCTGACATAGAAGCCTGTTGCTATCCTATTTTGGTTCCTGTATTTGGCCTCCCTCGGTCTTGCTCTTTGCGGCTGGTTATGGGCTCTCCTGCTGATGTGATGGATGATACAGTTGGCCTTTAAGTCTGTCTTGACTGGTGTATTTGTACCATGTACCAAACTAGGACATGTAAGTGTATTTGTTTTTTAGATAGAACAACAAATGTAAGAAAGCTTTCAAAATATATATATTATCTTGAGTATGCATACTTTTATGTATTTTTGTTTGTTTGTTTATAGAACCAAATATTCTGCTCATTGCTATCAACCCCCCAAAGAAGGAATCTTTGTTTCGAAACACGTTGGGATTCTGCTCCATGTTCTGCATGTTTATGTTCCATGTTCTCCACTTCTGGTTCAGCTGCATAAGTCAACTAATATCATGCCATTTATGTACTGATGTTTTGTACCTAAGGTTCTTTTTTTAAATACACACTAGTCTTTTTTCTATGTATGTAGGTTTTTAATCATATATCAATAAAATTTGTACTTAGTTTTTTATACATTGTTCTACTTTTCTCAAACCTTCGGGCCGATATAATCCCATCTTTTATTGGGGATTTTCCTTGCATCTTACCTTAGAACAAAGCCTTCCAGCAGCACACTGTCACAGCTGACAAGGCTTCCATCTTTACTCAGTCTTCCTTCTGGGTTGGCGGACTCTGGCTGTGTGATTGGCCGGAGAAGCGATGACGTCACTCCAGCGCGTGCGCGCGGGAGCCACCGTTTACGGCACAGGACTTTGAAGGAACAGCCTGGGTGGCCGCTCCTTCAGAGCGCATGCGACAGTGATGTCACCGGCTGCATGTACAGTAAATATCTCCTAAACAGTGCATGTTTAGGAGATATATACATTACTTATAGGTAAACCTTATTATAGGCTTACCTATAGGTACCAATCATGCATGGGAGTTTACTTCCACTTTAGGCAAGTTTGCTTATGGCCAATTATGTGATCAGAAGGAGGCTGCACTGTCCTACTGGACCTACCTACACTTCTCCACGGGAACCCATGCTTAGGCTCAGTCTAACTGTCCCCATCAGAAGTGAATGTCTATCCCTAACTGCTTCCCCACACTTCAGGGCTCATCACCTGGCCACAGCAGGGGCTGAATAAGACCCCTAGCCCTCGAAGATGGCCAAACAACTCTTGAGAAAACTCTGTGTCCAATCAGACACAGGCTTCCCAAGATGGCACCCAGACTCCACGGCAGAGGACAAACTGGTGCCATGCCCGACTTCCCCCTAGAAGATGCTAGAAAGCTATAGCGGAATGAATAATACAGGATTTACGGCATCCACTTAAGTGACCCTAAAGTATCCGGCACCTCATCCCTATTAATTTGGTAAAAGCAACAACAGGATGATTGGGATTATGGCGGTGCCCAAAACAAATAAAAATACATAAATATTGTAAAATAGAAATTGTATTACATAAAACGTCAACACATGTAGGGTTCATTAAAATTATTAGCAGAGCATAGGCCTAGACAAGTTGGTTACATGGATAGATGCCTAGGATTGTTCACAGTCAGGCCCCGTTCAGATAGACTCCTTAAACATCTGTTAATTATTGGACATTGCCCTACTGGCATTCCTGGGACCTGAACATATCTATTTACCTTTATGTATCCAACTTTGATTTGCTTTTTACCTTGTTTTTTTTCTTATTTTCTTATTACTACCATTTTTATCTCCTGCATAAAATGCTATCCTTATGTTAGGATACATTATAAATAAACCTTTACACTGTTAAGCTGTGAAGTTGCTATGGATATTAATAAAACTCTTTGTAAAAGAAAGTTAAAAAATTATTAGCAGAGCATATTATACTGGTCACTAATATCCGTTTACATGGAGTGGTCAAAACTAGATGTCGTATCCCTACATGTTTCGCCAACAATAACTTCTTCAGGGATTATACACCAAATTCCATACAGCTCTAATAACTATAAGATCATATACAAGATAGTAATTATATTTACGAATACAACTAATTAAAAGAAAAATCATATATCATTAGGCTTGTGCAATTTGTTTCGTAGCGAATCGAAATTCGTCCGAATTTAGCAACTTTCGGACATTCGGAAGCATTCGAATTTCCGAACAAAGCAATTACGAATAAAACCGAATCCGAAATAAATTATACCGCAAATAGCGAATGCCCGAATGTCTTCGGCATAATTCGTTATGAAAAAAGTTACGAATGTACGAATCCATACGAAGCACAATAACACTCACTCTGCTCTCTGCTTCTCCCTCACCGTGCTGAACTCCCTCTCAAAATGGTGTACAGAGGCGGAGGCTATAGCCGCATGTAAAAAACGAAAGTAAAATACAAGATTTCTAATCCATTCGAAGCACAATAACATTCTGCTCTGCTCTCTGCTTCTCCCTCACCGTGCTGAACCCTCCCAAAATGGTGTACAGGGGCGGAGGCTATAGCCACATGTAAAAAACGAAAGTAAAATACGAGATTTCGAATCGTTACAAATAACCGCTATGTATTTAGAAAAGTACAAATCCATTCGAAGCACATTAGGCATAATAGGCAGCGTCGTTGTGAGAGAGACACAGAAAATTACGAATCAACGAACCCCAAAAAAGTTACGAAAGTAGGAGTTGTGTCCAGAATCAACGAAAAACAACGTACCCTACCGAAAGTACGAATTATAAATCAACTAAAAATTCAACGAAAAATGACGCTTGCGAAAATACCAATTAGTCCGAACATGAAAAATCCCGTCTAGCAAAATTACGAATGATTACGAATCAACAGGACTGAAAAGAAACGAACCAAAACTAAACAAATTTTTCCGTTGTGCACAAGAAACGAACCGAAAGTAAACAAATTTTTCTGTTGTGCACAAGTCTATATATCATGGCTCAACATACCCCCTCTCCCACTAAACTCCCCAAAAAAGAGCATCAAAAGGAAAACACCCGGCCAATTCACAGAATACGGAGAGAGAGGTTCTGTGTAACCACAGGGGATATATGGGGACCAGGCTACAAAAAGGCAGAAAAGAAAAAGATAAAAATATCCAACATACAAAGTCTCATCCCACAAAAGCGAACTAAACTTTTTTGCTCCTTAGCTTCCTCAAAAGCACATTGTTGTATGCTTCCAAGAAATCCATTTCACAGATAAGGCGACCCCTAAATATTTTGGTTCAGCTCATCCCCAAGTCCACAGCCTCTGCCAAAACTAAACAACGAGGGGTGCTAATAGTGTTTTATCGTACTACACCCTTTTCCTTTCGGACAGAGATTAAAGACCCAGAAGGGCGTTATCTTATACTCACAGGATACCTTCTCGATTCTCTAATCACAGTGGTATCCTACTATGCTCCTAACAAAACTCCATCCTCATTCCTCTCCCATTTATTACAGGTAATTGATACTCATAAAATGGGCACACTTTTAATATGTTAAGGTTCGAATCAAGTTCTTTATCCTTTTTTAGATAAATCCCCAAACTCCTATTGCATCTAGTTCTCAATCTCGTAAGTTCCAACAACTTCTTCAACAACACTCTTTATTAGATTCTTGGCGTGAAATTAATCCTGCTAGACGCCAATTTACTTTTTATTCTCATCCCCATAAATAATTTTCCCGTATTGATCACATTTTGATCTCAATAGGCATGACCCCTGAACTCCTTTCTTTATCTATTATTCCTTTTACATGGACTGACCACTGTGCTGTACTTTCAACTTTCACTCCTCTAATACCCAAAACACAACATTCTACATGGCATATTAATGACTCAATCCTATCTCATCCATCACACTCCTCTGATCTCGAAATAGCCATAAAAGATTACCTGCCCAATAATGAGACCCCTGATATATCCCCACTGACCCTATGGGAAGCTCATAAACCTGTTCTCTGTGGGGTCTGTATACGCCAAGCCTTATTTCTTAAAAGAGAAAAACGACAACTTAAAGCGGAGTTCCACCCAAAAATGGAACTTCTTCTTTTCGGAACCCTCCCCCCCTCTGGTGTCACATTTGGCACCTTTCAGGGGGGAGGGGGGAGCAGATACCTGTCTAATACAGGTATTTTGCTCCCACTTCCAGGCATAGATACCTGAGCCACCCGCGGGTATCTACGCCACTTCCGGCGCCTTCTCCTTCCCCCCAGCTGTCTTCTGGGAGACACACAGGTCCCAGAAGTAAGCAGGGACCAGTGGGATCACGCAGCGCGAGTCGCACATGCGCTGTAGGGAACCAGGAAGTGAAGCCGCAAGGCTTCACTTCCTGATTACCTTACCGAAGATGGCGGGGGCAGGACCCGAGAGCTGAGGGGGAGATCGGCTTCGGGTCCTGACATTGCGGGCGCCCTGGACAGGTAAGTGTCCTTATTTTAAAAGTCAGCAGCTGCAGTATTTGTAGCTGCTGACTTGTCAGAACTCTGCTTTAAATAAAAATTAGAAGCAGAATTTATTACATGCCACACATTCTTCCAATCAATCCAATCCTACCCCTGTGACTAAATTACAGCTTGATAAAACACGTTTAAACCTTGATCTTCTTGTAGCGGGGTGTTCAATTTAGGGGAAGTGTCTGAGTGGTAACCAGGCTCAGACACCTTAAATTGTTAGGAGTTATGGGCCACTTTTGTCCTCGGAGGATAATGCTGGTGATGTGTTCCCTGTGGCCTGTGGGTGGCGCTGTCATTCTGGAACTGCAAGCGTAGTGCTGTGCTTTTTGTGTTCCCTCTCGGCAACCGTACAGTGGGGCGGGGAACCTGCTGTGCATGCTGGGAGAGGATATAAAAGGGGCAGACATGTTCTGAGTGGGTCGTCCACACCCAGGCACCTTCAGCCTGGGTGTGTGTGTGTGTTGTTCGTCCACACCCAGGCACCTTCGGCCTGGGTGTGTGTGTGTTGTTCGTCCACACCCAGGCACCTTCGGCCTGGGTGTGTGTGTGTGTGGTTCGTCCACACCCAGGCACCTTCCGCCTGGGTGTGTGTGTGTGGTTCATCTCCGGGTGTCCTAGGCCCGGAGACCTTGTTCCGGTTCCACCTTAGGCACCTTTAGCCTGGGGTGAGGTACTACCTCACCGTTTCTGACTACCTGGGTATGGAGGCCCAGGAGCTGCAGCAATGGCCCGGAGCCCAGCAACCTTCGGCTGAGGCCCACAAGGGATCGAGGAGTCCAGGGTGCCGCCTTGCGAGGGGACCCGCACCCTAAGAGAAGGGAGGATCTGTTCCGAGGGACCGATGCTGTGGTCACGGTGAAGGAAGGGGTCTGATGACTCTCTGGGGGGACATCTCCCTGAAAGGGGCTATGTCCTAGGAAGAAACCAAGGTTCACCAGGTCAGTGGCAGTGACCTAGTTACCCAGGTCAGTGGCAGTGACCTTATTTACAAGGTCTGTGGCAGAGACCGTGCGCCAAAACTGTTTGAGAAACCTGAACAGTCAGAATAGTTTTAGCTACGTTTGTGCCTGGACCTCCTCCACACCTTAGGCTGTGTCTTTGCTCCAACCTTTCTCCTATCCAAGAGGCTATGTGTTATGCAAGTGAAAATAAATATTGAGTTGGACTTTCAGCTGGTGTGGACATTCATGTTCCTGGGGAAGTTAAGGACTTGCATCTACTCATGGTAGATGTAGGAAATCATTCTCAGGAGGACTTTTTACTCCAGCTGCAGACAAGGCCCAAAAAAACAACAACGCCTAACCTCTTAACACAGGAGGGTACGGGCTTGTGATGCGGTGTGCCTGTCTCCCCCCCTGCGAGGAGCCGAGTTTAATGCAGGAGGGGGATAGGTGGGTGCGCTACATTCTTTTATCAGAATCTGTAGATAAAATGTTATGTAAGTCTAAACATAAATTTTATCTTAAAGCGAATAAACCAGACACTCTTTTAGCCCGAGCACTTAAAAAATGAAATCACCCCTTTAAACCGATTCGACTGATATGATCTCATGATACATTTACTAGTAGGGATGAGCTTCGAGTTCGAGTCGAACTCATGTTCGACTCGAACTTTGCCTGTTCGCCCGTTCGCTGAACAACGAACAATTTGGGGTGTTCGCAGCAAATTCGAAAAGTCTATGGGAGAAATCTAAAGTGCTAATTATAAAGGCTTATATGCAAGTTATTGTCCTAAAAAGTGTTTGGGGACCCGGGTCCTGCCCCAGGGGACATGTATCAATGCAAAAAAAAGTTTTAAAAACGGCCGTTTTTTTAGGAGCAGTGATTTTAATAATGCTTAAAATGAAACAATAAAAGTGAAATATTCCTTTAAATTTCGTACCTGGGGGGTGTGTATGATATGCATGTAAAGTTGCACATGTTTCCCGTGCTTAGAACTGTCCCTGCACAAAGTGTCATTTTTGAAGGAAAAAAAGTCATTTAAAAATCACTCGCGGCTATTAATGAATTGTCGGCTTTTATCAATACTTAGAAAAGTCATTGATGGAAAAAAAAAAGCGTGGGGGTTCCCCCAAATTCAATTACCAGGCCCTTTAGGTCTGAAATGGATATTAAGGGGAACCCCGCCGCAAATTAAAAAAAAATGGCGTGGGGTTCCCCCTAAATATCCATACCAGGCCCTTGAGATCTGGCATGGATTTTAAGGGGAACTCCACACCAAATGTAAAAAAAAAATGGCGTGGAGTCCCCCCAAAAATCCATACCAGACACTTATCCGAGCACGCAACCTGGCCGGCTGCAGGGGAAGAGGGGGGGACGAGAGAGCGGCCCCCCCTCCCTCCTGAACCGTACCAGGCCACATGCCCTCAACATAGGGAGGATGTCCCCATGTTGATGGGGACAAGGGCCTCATCCCCACAACCCTTGCCCGGTGGTTGTGGGGGTCTGCGGGCGGGGGGCTTATCGGAATCTGGAAGACCCCTTTAACAAAGGGGACCCCCAGATCCCGCCCCCCCTATGTGAATTGGTAAGGGGTACATTGTACCCCTACCATTTCACAAAGAAAGTGTCAAAAAATGTAAATAAAAACACACCAACACCTTGGAAAAGTCCTTTATTAAAAAATAAAAAAATAATAATAAAAAAAAAAAAACATTCCAGCGATGAAATCCAGTGTCCCGCGGCGATCCCGATGTCCAGCGCTGTCCGTCATTGGTTGTGCCTGTGCGGGCCTGTGCGGACCTGATGGGGAACTTCCTCCGCTGTGTTTTAAATGTATAGACCCGCCCCTTCTAAAGTTCCCCATCAGGTCCGCACAGGCACAACCAATGACGGACAGTGCCGGACATCCGGATCGCCGCGGGACACTGGATTTCATCGCTGGAATGTTTTTTTTTTTTTTTTTTTTTAATAAAGGACTTTTTCAAGGTGTGTGTGTTTTTATTTAAATTTTTTGACACTTTCTTCGTGAAATGGTAGGGGTACAATGTACCCCTTACCAATTCACATAGGGGGAGGCCGGGATCTGGGGGTCCCCTTTGTTAAAGGGGTCTTCCAGATTCCGATAAGCCCCCCGCCCGCAAACCCCCACAACCACCGGGCAAGGGTTGTGGGGATGAGGCCCTTGTCCCCATCAACATGGGGACATCCTCCCCATGTTGAGGGCATGTGGCCTGGTACGGTTCAGGAGGGAGGGGGGGGCGCTCTCTCGTCCCCCCCCCCCCTCTTCCCCTGCGGCCGGCCAGGTTGCGTGCTCGGATAAGGGTCTGGTATGGATTTTTGGGGGGACTCCACGCCATTTTTTTTTTAAATTTGGGGTGGAGTTCCCCTTAAAATCCATGCCAGATCTCAAGGGCCTGGTATGGATATTTAGGGGGAACCCCACGCAATTTTTTTTTTAATCTGCGGCGGGGTTCCCCTTAATATCCATTCCAGACCTAAAGGGCCTGGTAATTGAATTTGGGGGACCCCCCACTTTTATTTTTATTTTTTATCAATGACTTTTCTATGTATTGATAAAAGCCGACAATTCATTAATAGCCGCGAGTGAGTTTTAAATTACTTTTTTTCCTTCAAAAATGACACTTTGTCCAGGGACAGTTCTAAGCACGGGAAACATGCGCCACTTTACATGCATATCATACACACCCCCCAGGTACGAAATTTAAAGGAATATTTCACTTTTATTTTTTCATTTTAAGCATTATTAAAATCACCGCTCCCGTAAAAATGTCTATTTTTTAAACCTTTTTTTGCATCGATACATGTCCCCTGGGGCAGGACCCAGGTCCCCAAACACTTTTTAGGACAATAACTTGCATATTAGCCTTTATAATTAGCACTTTAGATTTCGAACGTTCAAGTCCATTGTATTTAATAGGGTTCTAAAGTTCGCGCGAACATTCTGTCTGTTCGCAGGTTCTGGTGCGAACCGAACAGGGGGGTGTTCGGCTCATCCCTGTTTACTAGTAATCCAGTAAAGATCCTCCACACCTTTCAAAAAAATCTTACCTCCTTTTATAAACAGGAAGGATCTCTTGATCAAACTTTAGCAGAATCAGTTTTTTCACAAATCAAACTTCCTACTATTCCTTTAGCCCAACGCGATTGTCTTGAAAGCCCCAATACAGCTTTCAAAATTAAATTAGCAATTAACTCTCTTAAACCAAATAAATAAACGTCCAGGCCCAGATGGCTTCTCTGCCCTATACTATAAGAAATTCTCTCATATCCTTGATCCAATGTTAACAGACACATTTAATTCTTTCCTTAACGATCAATCTTTCGCCCCAAAACATTAACAGCGATAATTTCAATGATCCCCAAACCTCAGTCAGGTGTTACATCTTGTTCTAACTATAGACCCATATCATTACTCAACCTTGACATTAAGTTACAAGCGAAAGTCTTAGCGATCCGCTTAAATAGTGTAATAGGTTCTTTAATAAATAAAGACCAGGTCGGCTTTATCCCACAGCACCAAGCATCAGATAATATACACAGGACTACTTTACTAATTCAAGCAGCTAAATCACGACAAATATCCATCTGTCTCTTATCTTTAGATATTAAAAAAGCATTTGATACAGTTTTGTGGCATTACCTACATTTCGTCCTGCAGCATTGGGGATTTGGTCCTCATTTTCTTAGCTGGGTCTCTTCATTATACAAAAATTCCAAAGCATATGTTAAATATGCTGGATATAAATCAAACCTTTTTGACATCTGTAGAGGTACGCGTCAGGGATGTCCACTTTCCCCACTCTTATTTGCCCTACTTATCGAACCCCTTGCTCAATCAATCCATACTGACCCCTCTATTAAAGGTCTAGATTTAGCTCGTCACCAACAAACTTTGCCTATTTGCTGACGATATCTTAATCTCTATGTCATCCCCTCATATTTATGCTCCTAATCTTATAAGTAAAATTGATCACTTTGTCCACGTAACTGGTCTAATTATTAACTCTCAAAAATCTATAGCCTTAAATATATCTTTACTTCCTCATATTTTACAACAAGTGCAAACATCCCACCCTTTCTCATGGTCCACTTTACGCCTTCTTTACCTAGGGATAACCCTCACAACCTTTCTGACATTGTCACTGCCAATTATCCTCCAATTTTGCATCAAATATCTTATCTTCTGACACAATGGTCCTCTCTAACATTATCTTGAATAGATAAAATTAACGTAATAAAGATGGCTATACTGCACAAAATTCTTTATCTTTTTCGAGATTTACCTATCCCTGTTCCAGCACAATGTAAGGCATTACATTTCCTTTGGGGGTCCTTGAAACCCCGTTTGCCCAAACACACTCTGTACCTTGAAAAGCCCAAAGGGGGTCTCGGCTTTCCTAATTTTACCACCTATTACCATGCAGCTCAATTAGCCCATATCCCTAAATATCACACAAAACGTGAAATTCCGCTTTGGGTTGCGCTGGAATCAATAAATTGTGACCCACTTTCAATAACCAACCTTGAGTGGTCTAATTAATCCCTCACCGTAAAAAAACTCAATAATCCTATAACTAAACACACACACTAGCCATTTGGGAAAAAATGTAATTAGAAAATGGACTACAATCTCCTCATATACCTCTTTTATAATTTCTTAAAAATCCACTTTTCTATCCCGCTTGGCCTTCCCCTTAATCTTTTAAAGCATAGACCTCCACTAACTCAACTCTGTAAACTAGCATCCTCTACTTCATTCAAAACTTTCCCTGACTTATGTAAAAGTCACAAACTTCCCAATTCAGAGCTCTTTCGATATCTTCAGGCTAAAAAAATATATATATATGCCCTATATACAAGGAAGAATTAATTTAGATAAATTAACGTGCTATGAAAATATATGTAAACGTGACCCACACACTAAGTGACTTATTTCAACTCTCTACACTCATCTTATTACTAAACCCAACTCAGACTCAACATCATAAGTGGCTAAGTGGGAGACGGATCTTGGGTTTTCGTTGGAAGCAGCCGATTGGGATCACAACTAATGCTGCGTACACACGATCAGATTTTCTGTAGGGAAAACTTTGGATGGTTTCTCTGACGGAATTCCGCTCAAGCTTGGCTTGCATACACACGGTCACACAAAAGTTCTCTGAACTTTCGACCATCAAGAACGCGGTGACGTACAACACTACGACGAGCCGAGAAAATTAAGTTCAATGCTTCTGAGCATGCGTTGAATTGTTTCCGAGCATGCGTCAGAATTTTGCGCGTCGGAATTGCTACAGACGATCGGATTTTCCGGTAGGAATTTTTTCCGTGTGAAAATTTGAGAACCAGCTCTCAATCTTTTGTTGGCGGAAATTCCGACAGCAAAAGTCCGATGGAGCAAACACACGGTCGTAATTCCCAAACAAAAGCTCACATTGGACTTTTCTTGGCGGAATTTCTGACTGTGTGTACCCGGCATTAGTCATTCTTACAAAATATAGCCGCCTTAGAGACAAATTACAAAGTACTCACACTGTGGTATTTGGTCCCTGTCAGAATTGCGAAATATGCTCCAAATTATTCCCCATCTTGTTTTCGCGGCTGTGGTAATCTAGAATCACATCTCCATACTTGGTGGGAATTGCCCAGTAGTAAAAAAAATCTGGAAAGATGTATTTCTTATGATTTCAACACTGTTTGAAATCCCTAACAATCCTGATCCTACAATAGCACTTTTAAACTTAAAACCAGCCACTCTCTCCTACCGCCAGTTCAAACTCCTATTACAGATCACTACAGCCACGAAACAAACAAACAATTGCCAAAGCTTGGAAATCCCCATCCTAATAATTGCTGAAACTAAAAAATCAAGCAATGATCCATGCCAAAACAGAGGCTGTAACTCAAGATGAAATATCCTACTTTGAGAATATATGGAATCCCTGGGTGACTCACTTTTTGCCTTCCAATTTTGATACTTCCCTACTAAGACCTTGGTAATCTCGATTTATACTTCAATTCTCTACATTCATGGTATGTGTTTAGAGAAGCAAAAACAGTGAGTACTTATTTCGGCGGAAAGCCGCTTGTAAATTATTTTACAAACACTGAGCTTTCATCTTATTTGCGGTTAGAGCTTGTCAAGTATAAACACGGAAATTACTGAAAGAGTAAGCTATTTATGGACAACCTGGATATTAATAACTTTTAAACACACAAAGAAATTGGTTGTTTGAATGAGTGAGTGAACTTTTTGTGGGAGTAACTTTACAAGCCTAATGCCTTGTACACACGACCGATTTTCCCGTCGGAATAAACTCGGATGGCTTTTCCGACTGAATTTTGACGGGACTCCGCTCAAGCTGTCTTGCATACACACGGTCACACCAAATTCCAACCTTCAAGAACGCGGTGACGTACAACACTACAACGAGCCGGGAATAATGAAGTTCAATGCTTCCGAGCATGCGTCGACTTGATTCTGAGCATGCATGGATTTTAGTACGTCGGAATTGCATCCAGACGAACGGAATTTCCGATAGAAATTTTTTCCGTCGGAAAAAAAGAGAACATGTTCTCCATCTAATTCCGTCTGAATTTTTCCATCGGAAATTCCGACCGTGTGTACGCGGCATCAGTTCTATCATTCCCCTTTTTACACTCCCGCAATCAATCTCAAGGTGTTTTCAAAACATCCTGTACTGTTTGAGCACAATTAAACACACTGGATCAGCACAGATTTGTATGTTCATTCAAACCATCAACTGTAGCTCTATTAGAGTATTCGCTAATAACACTGTGATCACTTACAGCTGTAACACCTACCCGGAGATCTATTCCTTCAATACACAGAGATTCATTGTTTTCTAATAAACAACACTATGTTAATTAGAACCTTGGTTCTTAGCTAGAATCTATTTACTGTGACTGTATGTGAAGTTATTCCAGGAGTCCGTCAAAGGTCCATTTCCTCTATTCTTAATGAATCAACAGAAGTTTCATTAAGCCCTGGTTCACACTGGTGCGTTTTGACATGCGATTTGGTATGCCAAATCACATGTCTAAATGGCGGTATTTGCCGCAAATTTCAAAAAGTAGTTTCTGTACTACTTTTTGCGATTTTGGCCCGCGAGTTTTCTACTTTTCCCCCCTATTCTCTATATCCTCTTTCAATTTACTCTTTATATAGTTCTGGTAGCAGAACTTTAATTTCCTAGGTTATCATTATACTAATTGTACACAGTTCCAATATATAGTATAAGACAGTGTTTCTCAACTCCAGGCCTCAAGGCGCCCCAATTGGTCATGTTTTCAGGCTTTCCATTATTTTCACAGGAGATTTGATCAGTTTCACTGCCTTAGTAATTATCACAGCCGTTTCATCTGAGGGAAATCCTGAAAACATGACCTGTTGGTGCGCCTTGTGGACTGGAGTTGAGAAACACTGGTATAAGATTTGAAATTCTATAATAAATTCTTCTTCTTATTATTATTATTATTATTTTTTTTTTTTTTTAAAACTATACTCTTGATAATAATTAAGACCTTTTTTTTTTAATCTGAGGTCATCTTATATTAACCTGGTCTAAGTTGGTTTTATCCTTTGTTATATGATGTAGGATGTAAACGTTTGAGTAGTTAGATCCACGCTAAAATTGTTTTAGTTAAACTACTTTTAGTTTATGTTGGAACTACAACTCAAAATTATTACCATATATGTGATCTATTCTTTTGCTGCCACTTATGTATGCTAATTGTTAAAATTCAATAAACAAATTTGACAAGACAATATCCAACATCTCTTATTGGGCATAGACCTTATGTGCAATTTAAGGGCTGTAAGTATAGTTGAAGCTATGTTAGCCTCTAAATTGGACATAAGATCTATGCCCAATAAGATATGTTGGATATTTTTATCTTTTTATTTTCTGCCTTTTTGTAACCCGGTCCCCATCAATCCCCTGTGGTTACATAGAACCTCCCCCTCCATAGTCTGTGAATTGGCCCGGTGTTTTCCTTTGATGCTCTTTTGGTGAGTTTGGTGAGAGAGGGGGCATTTTGAACCATGATATATGATTTCTCTTTCCATTTGTTGTATTTGTAAGTATAATTACTAACTTGTATATGATCTTATTGTTATTAGAGCTGTATGGATATTGGTGGTCCGTATAAAACCCCTGTAGAAGCCCTTGTTGGCGAGACATGTAGGGATAGGACATCTAGTTTTGACCACTCCATGTACACAAATATTAGTGACCAGTATGATAATCTGTAATATGCTCTGCAAATAATTTTAATGAACCCTACATGTGTTGACGTTTTATGTAATACAATTTATATTTAATAATATTTATGTATTTTTCTTTGTTTTGGGCACCGCTATAATCCCAATCGCCCTGTTGTTTTTATTATCCCATATATTTTTAGCGATGCCAAAGTACAAAGAGTTTTTATATGTGGTATCAAGGATTGTACATATCATATAACCAGTAAAATATAAAATCTTAATTTTTATTGCACATTAAAATACAATAGCGACACACGTTTAAAAGAAAAAAACACACATGCACACAAAGAGGGCATTAGCATAAAATACACAACATATAAAGATTTTGTCCACATATATGCACAAATAACATAATACCCAACAATACAGCTGTACTGTGGAGCCCGTATCAACACGTTTTGCAGACTTACTCTTCCTCAGGACTGGATTTTTCTACCTTGTGTGCGTACCAGATAAATCACTGACTTGATTCAGCATTGTAAATCCATCATAAATCATGTTGTCCAGCGATCCTTTTCAGTTACGTAGACCAGCATTGCAGATCCTTGTCAATCGCTTAGATCGGGGGCTCCAAACTTTCTAAATAAAGGGCCAGTCTGCTATCTTTCAAACTTTAGGGGGGGGGGGGCAGACTGTGGCCAGTGGGAGTAAACAATTCCCCATCATTGGCATTAGTGGAAGGAATAAATACCCCATCATTGGTGTCAGTGGTAGGAATTGTGTCCTATTGTTGGTATCAGTGGGAGGAATAGTGCCCCATTGTTAGTATAAATAGGAGAAATAGTGTCCCATTGTTGGTGTCAGTGGGAGGAATAGTGCCCCATCATTAGTGTCAGTGGGAGGAATAGTGTCCCATCATTGGTACCCGTGGGAGGAATAGTCTCCCATCACTGGTGTCAGTGGGAGGAATAGTGCCTCATCATTGGTGTCAGTGAGGAATAGTGCCCCATCATTGGTATCAGTGAGAGGAATAGTGCCCCATCATTGGTATCAGTGGGAGGAATAGTGCCTCATCATTGGTGTTACTGGAAGGAATAGTGCCCCATGATTGGTGTCAGTGGGAGGAATAGTGCCCCATGATTGGTATCAGTGGGAGGAATAGTGCCCCATCATTGGCATCAGTGGGAAGAATGGTGCCTCATCATTGGTGTCAGTGGGAGGAATAGTGCCCCATCATCGTTTTTATTGGAAGAATAGTACCCCATCATTGATGCCACTGGAAATAATAGTGCACAATCATTGTTGCCAATGGGACGAATATTGGCCCATTGTTAGTATCAATAGGAGGAATAGTGCCCCAGCATTGGTGTCACTGGAAATAATAGTGCACCATCATTGGAGTCAATGAGAGGAATAGTGGCCCATCATTGTTGCCAATGAAGGGACTAGTACCCCATTTTTAGTGTCATTGGCAAGAATTATGCCCCACTGTTGCTAATAGTGGGGGGAAAAATGCCCCAAGGGCAGGATAAAAGCAAGCAAAGGGCTACATCTAGCCCCTGGGCAACAGATTGGAGATCATTGGCATAGACCAGCATTGCAGATCCTTGTCAATCATGTAGACCAGCACTTCAGATACATTCCAACCTATCTCACTTCTCGTTGCTATATATGCTAGAGCCAAATGAGCCCCCAGCATACACAGTCACAGAAGAAAAGGAGGATGGATCTCTGAGCTGCTGCAGCTGCAAGTGACAGGCATGGCTGCAGTCCAGACTCAAAACAGCATTTTCCCACACGTCACATTGTGCAGCATGTGAGAGCAGAACTTATTATGCAGGAGTTGGTGGGGTTCTATGAGGAACTGTACTGCCCTTGCACCGCTTACGTACAGGCGGATCTGGAACAGTACTTGCATGGCTTGACATTTCCTAGACTAACTGCAGGGCAGAGGAAAGGGTTGGATGCACCCCTCACAGTTGAGGAACTTCAGGAGGCAGTGGGTCTATTTCCTAATTGTAAGGTGCCGGGGGAAGATGGGATCCCCATGGATGTATATAAGCAACATGCGGCTGTTTTGCTGCCACGTTTGCTTCGGGTGTTTAACGCAGCTCTGGAGGCTGGAGAACTTCCACCTTCTATGGCAAAGCGAACATTATATTGCTCCTCAAACCAATTTGGTTGCTACAATGCGACATAAAGATCCTGGCGAAAGTGCTAGCAAAGCGACTTAATAACATTATAGCTTCCCTCATACACGGTGACCAGGCGGTTGTTCCTGAATATGCAGTCAGATGTGGATAATGTAGGAAGCAGGGCTCTGCTGTCCTTAGACGCCACTAAGGCATTTGACAGTATTGATTGGAATTACTTGTGGGCAGTATTGGAGCGATTCGGGTTCGGTCACACATATATAGCGTGGGTGCGCCTACTATACAGTAGACCGGAGGCTGTTATTAGGGCCTTCGGTTGTCTGTCCCATGACTTTGCGTTGAGAAGGGGGACGAGGCAAGGTTGCCCGCTGTCCCCTCTGCTCTTCGCATTAGCTATTGAACCCCTGGCCATCGAGATCAGAGCGAATACGCGTATTGTAGGATTTTGTTATGGCTCCCTGCAGGAGAAAGTAATGCTTTATGCTGATACCTTGCTTATGCTGGGAGATACTGACAAGTCCCTGTGGGAGGCCATGGCAAATATTACGAGATTTGGGGTGTATTCTAGACTACAGATCAATTGGTCAAAGTCCGCCCTATTGCTGCTAGACGGTGATGCCACACAAACGGTGGCCTCGTCCTGTCCCATCCCAGTCACGACCTCCTTTAAATACCTAGGGATTCATGTTACCTCCAACCCAAGGGAATTTAGCCACTTGAACATTTCTCCCCTGCTTCAGAGGTTTAGAGAACGGGTCAAAACATGGAACGGCCTCCGCATCTCGATGGTGGGCAAAGTGAACCTAGTGAAGTTGATTCTCATGCCGAAACTAGTTTACTGTCTCCACAATACCTCGGTGGTGATCCCTTTGAAAATCTTTTAAATAGTGAACTCCATCTTCCGTACTTTGATATGGAAGAATAAACCATCCAGGATTAAATTAGAGCATCTTCAACGGCCTAAAGATAATGGCGGGTTGGCGCTACCCAACCCATGGTTGTACTACCTGGCAGCTCAGTTACAGCACCTGGTGGCATGTTTCAGGACTGAGCCGGCTGGCTCTTCCCAGGCACTCATGCTCCGCACGGTAGGTACAGGTCCCATCCCCATGGCACTGGAAGCCTTAGCTTTTGCCAAACCGAATAAGAAATACCCTACGTACAATCTCATACAAAAAGTGTGGAACAAATGCAAATACATCCAACAGGCTGATGGGTACACTGAATATAGCCCCCTATGGCTTAATGATACTTACACGGAGCTGGCCAAACTACAGGGAGGGGCTAGTTGGAAACCATACGGGATTACACATATTAAACATATTTTTAAACATGGAACGCTTAGATCGTTCGCAGATCTGCAGACAGAATTTAACCTTCCGTCCTCAATGCTTTTCCAGTATTTACAGCTTTAGCACTTAGGGCTCAGAGGTTAGGGCTCAGAGTAGGTCTTCGGAGTGGCATTTGTCACCAACCCCGGTATTTAGCCTTATTAGGGATATTGTGTCTTCTAAGGGATTTATTTCTCAAAGTTATGCCATTCTTTGACAAAACTTCTTGGGGCAGCATCCCATACAGGTGAGGGAAAGATGGGAGAGGGACGTGGGCCAAATGGATGGAGAGCAGTGGGAAGAGAGATTTCAGGGGGTGAGCGTTTGTTCACTGAATGTGGCCCAGCGGCTCACTCAATTATACATCATCTTGAGGGTATACTATACACCACATAGATTACAGTTGATGGGGTTGCAGTCTGAGGATTTGCACCAGATGAAAGAGTGACCATGGGGACCTTATTCACCTCCTGTGGCGATGCCCCAAACTACATAAGTATTGGGCCGAGGTGGTGAACACTAGGCTTGTGCAATTCGTTTCGTAACGAATTGAAATTCGTCCGAATTTAGCAACTTTCGGACATTCGGAAGCATTCGAATTTCCGAACAAAGCAATTACGAATAAGACCGAATCCGAAATAAATTATACCGCAAATAGCGAATGCCCGAATGTCTTCGGCATAATTCGTTATGAAAAAGTTACGAATGTACGAATCCATACGAAGCACAATAACACTCACTCTGCTCTGCTCTCTGCTTCTCCCACACCGTGCTGAACTCGCTCTCAAAATGGTGTACAGGGGCGGAGGTTATAGCCGCATGTAAAAAACGAAAGTAAAATACGAGATTTCGAATCCATTCGAAGCACAATAACACTCTGCTCTGCTCTCTGCTTCTCCCTCACCGTGCTGAACCCTCTCAAAATGGTGTACAGGGGCGGAGCCTATAGCCGCATGTTAAAAACGAAAGTAAAATACGAGATTTCGAATCGTTACAAATAACCGCAATGTATTTAGAAAAGTACAAATCCATTCGAAGCACATTAGGCATAATAGGCAGCGTCGTTGTGAGAGAGACACGGAAAATTACGAATCAACGAACCCAAAAAAAGTTACGAAAGTAGGAGTTGTGTCCAGAATCAACGAAAAACAACGTACTCTACCGAAAGTACGAACCCAAAAAAAGTTACGAAAGTAGGAGTTGTGTCCAGAATCAACGAAAAACAACGTACTCTACCGAAAGTACGAATTATAAAGCAACAAAAAATTCAACGAAAAATGTCGCTTGCAAAAATACGAATGAGTCCGAACACGAAAAATCCCGTCTAGCAAAATTACGAATGATTACGAATCAACAGGACCGGAAAGAAACGAACCGAAACGGAACAAATTTTTCCGTTGTGCACAAGTCTAGTGAACACTGTCAACTTGGTGTTCAAGGTATCGCTACCTGTAGATCCCAGAGTATGCCTTTTGGGGGTACTGGAGGAGTTTGAGATGGAGGGGCACACCAGGGAGGCAGTTCATAGAGTGCTATTTAAAGCCAGAAAGCTGATTCTGGTCTACTGGAAATGAGAAAAACCCTGGACTTCGAGGGAATGGATTTGTAAGATAAGTTTCTCCATGCGTAGCATATCCCCTATCTACCAACACAGGGGAAGTAAACGGAAATACGAAAATCTTTGGGCCCCATGGCTGGATACACCGGGGCTTGCCCTGGTGGACCTGGTCATGGACAGGTTGTTGGGACTGAATGTGGGGTAGTGAATCCGCATATGGGTTGAAGTGTAGTAGAAAAGGTGACATTGTGGTAATGCTGAATTTATTGTAACATGTTTCAGTTGGTCGTGTGTATGGACATGTTGGTTATTGTATTGCTGTTAATGGCTGTATACCACCTTTAAATCAATAAAAAAACTTTTGTTGGATAAAAAAATAATAATATTAGTGTGGCGATCTCCCCCGCTGTGCTATTGTGCTCTGACAGGGGACTTGCCAGGGGACTTGCCAGGGCACTTACCCCCCCCCAGGCAGAACACACTGATCAGTGCTTGCCGCCATTGGCTGCCAGCAGTGATCAGATGCTGGTTTTCCAGGATGCCTGTTTAACAGAAGTTGGCATGAAACCGGCTTCTGTCGGACAGGCAGCTGTACAAACTGTCCGAATGTCGGCTGGTCCCTGCTGAAGCACCTGATATTCGGATCATGTGTATCCAACCTAAAGTGTCACTAAACCAACATCTAAAAAAACTATCAATAAATGGTGCATCAGTGCCGCCTCATCAGTGCCCATCAGTGCTGCCTCATCAGTGCACATCAGTGAAGGAGAAAAATTGCTTATTTGCAAAATTGTATAGCAGAAACTAAGAAAAAAAATTTTTTTCTATATTTTCGGTCTTTTTTTCGTTTGTTTAGCAAAAAATAAAAACACCAGTGGTGATTAAATACCACCAAAAGAAAGCGTTATCTGTCTAAAAAATATGGGTACAGTGCTGTATGACCTTGCAATTGTCAATTAAAGTGTGTCAGTGCTGAAAGCTGAAAATTAGCCTGGGCAGGAAGGGGGTGAAAGTGCCCGGTATTGAGGTGGTTTAATATCACTTTAATAGCCAAAATTCAGCCACTGCAAATTCATCCATTCAGGGTGTTGAAGTTATTACCGGGTAAATCCAAATCGCATACCTACTCCTGACCTGCATATTTGCTTCAAGTTAGTAACTTGAAGCTACTGGATAATAGCGACAGCCAAGGAACTATAGTAATTCAGAAGAGGAGGTAACCATTGGCAGCCTTCATATGTCTTCTGTTTAGGTTCCCTTTACTTTGACACAAAAATCCATAAAAAGATATTACCTCTCTGCTGTCATCCTACATATTATATAATTCCATCAGGTGACATGGTATCCTCGCCTACATCTCGAAAAAATCTCATTCTCTGAGTCAGTCCAAACTCCATGCTCCCATCCCGTGACTGCAATCTGCAAGGCTGGTCTCATCTTGTGACTGCAATTTATAAGGGTGGCCAGGAACATAAAAGGGACAAGCCCATCCTATCTGCACCAACACACTGACTTCTCCATCAGTGCTCACCACCTCTCACCATGTGCACGGGCAAATGTGCCAAAGTCATTGGATGCATCCTCATCCCCCTCTCCATCATCTGCATCACATGTAACGCCATATTGTTTTTCCCGGGATGGAGCACTGAGCCGTCTATTGAGCCCGGGACTAAGCTGACATCAGAAGTCACCACATGTTTTGGGATTTTAGGAGGCGGCATTATGGTAAGATGGATCCCTTCAGTTTACTAATGCAAAATACTATTTAAAATAAAAAAATATATATATTCATTCCCATCTATATGCTATACTTCTAACATGATGAGGGGAGTGGTTGATATTGTTGCAAGATTAACATTTGCTACCGGCAAAATTTTGCTGAATCTGAAAAATTGGTCAAGGAGCTGCTTAGGTAAAATTTGCTTAAAAAATAATAATGAGGTTATGGATAGGCCATTTATTTGGAACAGGTCAACCGGTGTCCCTCTGGAGCAATTTTTTATCTTTTTTTACACATACACTATATTGTCAAAATAATTGTAACATCTGCCTTTACAATCATATGAACTTTAATGGCATCCCAGTCTTATAAAGCCTCGTACACATGGCCGGGAATCCCGCCAGGAAAAAAACTTTGGTTTTTCTGACGGGATTCCTTGCAAGCTTTCCTTGCTCGCCGAGTGTACACACGGCCATTCAAAAGAACCGCCAATCTTTTGAATAGCAAGAACGCGGTGACGTCACCGACTACGACGAGCATGCGCTCGTCACATTTAATGCCGTCGCCGCCATCTTGCTACACCGTACACTACCCTTGTAAGCTACCGTGCATGTGTCGAAGTCTCATTGAGCATGCGCGGGCTTACCTGGGACAGGTAAGCATACACACTCATGGTTTTCTCGGCAGGAAACACTCTGCCGAGAATCCCGACGAGAAAATAGAGAGCAGGTTCTCTATTTTTCTCATCGGGATTCCTGGCAGTTTTCTCGCCGAGAAACCATGTACACACGGGCGGTTTTCTCGGCAAAAAGCTCTCCCAGCAGCTTTCTTGCCGAGAAAACCGGCCGTATGTATGAGGCTTTAGTCCGTAGGGTTCAATATTGAGTTGGCCCAACCTTTGCAGCTATAACAGCTTCAACTCTTCAGGGAAGGCCATCCACAAGGTTTAGGAGTGTGTCTAAGGGAATGTTTAACCATTCTACCAGAAGCGCATTTGTGAGGTCAGGCACTGATGTTGGATGAGAAGGCCTGGCTCGCAGTCTCTGCTCTAATTCATCTCAATGGTGTTTTATCGGGTTGAGGTCAGGACTTTGTGCAGGCCAGTCAAGTTTCTCCACCTCAAACTCGCTCATTCACACTATATTGCCAAACGTATTGGACCACACCTCCAAATAATTTGGTGGAGGGGGTATTATGGTGTATGGTTGGTTTTCAGGGGTTGGGCTTGGCGTCAGCATACCAAGACATTTTGGACAATTTCATGCTCACAACCTTGTGGGAACAGTTTGGGGATGGCCCTTCCTGTTCCAACATGACTGCGCACCAGTGCCCAAAGCAAGGTCCATAAATGGATGAGCGAATTTGGGGTGGAGGAACTTGACTGGTCCTGAGCTCAACCCGATAGAACACCTTTGGGATGAATTAGGAGAAGAGACTACGAACCAGGGCTTCTCTCCAACATCAGTACCTAACCTCACAAATGCTCTTCTGGAAGAATGGTCAAACATTCCCATAGACTCAGTGGTGAATCTAAGGTATGGCAGCCATGGCAAGTGCCATGGGCACCATGGGGGGAGGGGGCGGCAAAGAAGCCTCCCTCCGCATGAAAAAAAACCCCACAGAGTCCTTCTGGACTAATATAGCCCCAGCGCTGCAGCCAGCCTGCTGGATTGCGGCACCGGTGTTCTATCAGATAGCCATCTTTTAGGCTCGGCTTAGGCTGAGGGAGGCTCTGTCAGCAGGGAGGGGCGGGGCAGGGAGCTTCATTGACGCTCTGATCCTGTCCTGCCCCTCCCCATGTACTCTGTATGTGCTCGGAGCGCTGAGATCGCCTCTCCTGGACTTCTGAGAGCCCTGCCCTGGACCACAAATATTCCCGCCCCCTACCGCCAAAAGCCCCACCCCTACCACCGTAAGCCCCGCCCCTGCCGTGGAAAGCTCCACCTCCAGACCTCTGAGAGCGGGAGGTGAGCCCGGCTGGCCAGATAGGTCTTTCTGCCTATAGACTCACTGTTATGCTAAACCCTCCCTGACAATGTTGTTTACCCCCTGTATAGCTGTGCATTGCTGAAAGCTTATGTAGCGGACCCCCCAATAATAGGGGTCGCTATGCCTAAATTTAGAGGGTAGCCTGAGCTAATAGTTGGGCTCAGGCTGTTGAATTCTTCAACCTAGCTTCTGCTCTAAGGTAATGTTACCTGGCAGTGCAGTTCCCTGTGGCCTGTGGGTGGCACTGTTGCCCCGGGCTCGGGTTGAACCACGGGTAGCGTTGCAGCGCTATTGGGTGTCCTCTCTCGGCAGCCATTCAGTGGGCGTGGTCTACCTGCTGTGCATGCCTGGAGAGGGTACTTAAGGGGCAGACGCCATTAGGCGGGGAGTTCGGAGGTAAACCAGAGAAGCCCTTGGTCCTAGGCGCATACCCCTCCTTCGGTGGTCCTCATGACCAGGGGTACGTGCATGTGTATTCAGTCCCGGGCACCTTTAGCCCAAGGCTGCATCGTTCCAGGTAGGCCCTGCACCTTTAGCTGAGGCCTACATTAGAAGAGGAGTCCCAGGGTGCTCAAGTAGGGGTAACCCGCTCTGAAGGAGAGGAAACCAGGGGAGGACCTATCCAAGGGGATCGGTGAAGTAAGCCACTGTCTCGGGAGAGGCCTGGTTACCTATCAGAGGGAAGGACTCCATAATCTGCCACAAGCCTTGTAATGTGCCCCATTGGCACCTAAGGACTTAGATATTACAAGTGCTGGGAAGGCCTTCTTGAAATAAAGAGAGAGAATAGACTCTTCTCTGCACTCTAGGGAAGAGAACCAACGGAAGGAGGTAACTTGCTGCAGGACCCAAATCAGATAACACCGCTCACCCTCTTCAACAAGGAGGACACTGGGATGTGGCATGGTGTGTCCCACCTGCTAGCGGAGGTAAGCAAGGAAGGGATCTGTGTGCTACACTTACATTTTAAAACTGGCTACTTGATCATCTCCTGTAGTATGTCACATTCGCAGTCTGGTCATCACCTGTAGTATGTCACATTCGCAGTCTGGTCATCACCTGTAGTATGTCGCATTTGCAGTCTGGTCATCACCTGTAGTATGTCGCATTCACAGTCTGGTCATCACCTGTAGTATGTCACATTCGCAGTCTGGTCATCACCTGTAGTATGTCACATTTGCAGTCTGGTCATCACCTGTAGTATGTCGCATTCGCAGTCTGGTCATCACCTGCAGTATGTCGCATTTGCAGTCTGGTCATCACCTGTAGTATGTCGCATTCGCAGTCTGGTCATCTCCTGTAGTATGTCACATTCGCAGTCTGGTCATCTCCTGTAGTATGTCACATTCGCAGTCTGGTCATCTCCTGTAGTATGTCACATTTGCAGTCTGGTCATCTCCTGTAGTATGTCACATTTGCAGTCTGGTCATCTCCTGTAGTATGTCACATTCGCAGTCTGGTCTTCACCTGTAGTATGTCACATTCGCAGTCTGGTCATCACCTGTAGTATGTCACATTCGCAGTCTGGTCATCACCTGTAGTATGTCACATTCGCAGTCTGATCATCACCTGTAGTATGTCACATTCGCAGTCTGATCATCTCCTGTAGTATGTCACATTCGCAGTCTGGTCATCTCCTGTAGTATGTCACATTCGCAGTCTGGTCATCACCTGTAGTATGTCGCATTCACAGTCTGGTCATCTCCTGTGGTCGCATTCGCAGTCTCTGGTTATTTCCTGTAGTCGCATCTACAGTCTATTTAAAAGTAAAACTTGCTGTTGCACAAATC
Source organism: Rana muscosa (assembly GCA_029206835.1). Classification (NCBI taxonomy): domain Eukaryota; kingdom Metazoa; phylum Chordata; class Amphibia; order Anura; family Ranidae; genus Rana; species Rana muscosa. The sequence goes on from CM055118.1 coordinate 331,916,994, forward strand.
ACTTTATTACTCTTTTTTTTCTGATAACTATGGCTATGCATATTTATTCCATAATCCGTATTGAGCACTATATTTGATTGGCTGCTTCTGCTTGGCACACACGCACAAATAGTGCTCAATATGGATTAAATAGATATCATAAAGTGTAATAAAGTGATTTGTGCAACAAGCTCATTAAACAGTCTACATTCAGTGAAAGTTGATGTAGTGAAAACTTTGCAGTACATGAAATTTCACTGAATGTAGACTGTTTAACGGGCAGGGGTGAACTGACCCATCGGGCAGTTTATGTAGTGCCAATCCATAATTTGTTAATTGAAAGATTAAAGAGCTTGATTTGTAGTTTTGTTAGCTGTTTTTTTTTTGTTTTGACAGGGGCGCAGTTTCAAGTGCTTGCCATAGGCACCATTTTCACTAGATACGCCTCTGCATAGACTCAATATTGAACCCTACATCCTAAGACTGGGATGCCAATAAAGTTCATGTGCGTTTAACCTCCCTGGCGGTATTCCCGAGTCATGCTCGGGGTGAGATTTCAGTACCATAAGCGGTAACCCCGAGCCAGACTCGGGCTGCATCGCAGTATACAGGGAGAGTTACTTACCTTGTCCCCTGGATCCTGCGATGCCTCCCCACAGTGTGTGCGAGCCGTCTCCTCGCTTGATTCACACAGTGCCGACGAGCTCCGTTCCCTGCGACGTTGCAGCGCACAGGGACGGAGATCGGCGCCAAATTCAAAAAAGTAAAGAAACACAATACACATACAGTACACTGTAATCTTACAGATAACAGTACTGTATAAAAAAATTACACATCCCCTTTGTCCCTAGTGGTCTGTCCAGTGCCTTGCATGCACTTTTATACTATTGTAGCAGTCCTCCCCCAGCTTCTCCCCTCTCTCTGTGGCTGGTCTCACTCGTCTAGGGGTATCTGGGAGAAGGGGAAAGATGCACACCACCAGCTCGGCTCTCTGATGTAGGATGCAGAGATATGAGCTAAACCATTTACCCTCGGGTCTGCGTTTTAGGCCGGAACCTCGGCTTCCTCTGTGGAGGATGATTGCCACTGTCACTGACAGGAACACTTAGTTTCCAGTAACACGAGTTCCACACCAAGAAAAGTCCAACACTGTTTTATTGACTTGAAACTGGTTGACTTTTAAAAGAACAGACAAGGTGTAGGGAAGAAGTAGGTCCAGGCACAACTAATGAATTAAAGTTTCTCCTGTTCCGTTTAGTGCAAACAGGCTTGGCGCACAGTCGCTGCCACCGACCGTGAATTTGGTCACTGCCACTGACCTGGGTGAACGTTGAGGCCCCTGCCACAGGCCTTGGATGAGGCCTGCCACTGACCTGAGAAAGATGGGTCCCTGCCACAGACCATGAGAACATGAAGTACCTCCTTTAGAACAAACGACCCCTGTCAGAGGAAGACATCCATCTGGACAGTCACCAGAGGCCTCCACCGGCACCAGCAAATGCTGCGCTGGCTCTACGGGGAGGTCACGTCTCCGGTTCCTTACGCCCAGGATTCAGGCACCCAATACCGGGGGCACCTTAGGAATGCTTCACCCTCGCGGGACCCAGTCGAAGGTACTGGGCCCCAGGCCTCCTGGTATAGTACCTCACCCCAGGCTGAAGGTGCCTGGGATGGAACTCCACTCCACGCGCCCAGGCCAAGGGCGCCTGGGCACAGACGAACCCGCAGCAGCCCCCAGGCTGAAGGTGCCTGGGGAATGGACCTCGTGCGCCAGATGTCCGCCCCTTTTATATCCTCTCCCAGCAGGCACAGCGGGTTCCCCGCCCCGCCGTACTACTGCCGCGAGAGGACAAAAAGGGCACGGCTCTAGAATGGTAGTTCAACCCTGGTCCCAGGTGACAGCGCCACCCAGGGACCGCAGGGAACATGACACCATTCATACCTCCCACACTCCAAAGTGTCCATTAATCCCTAAAATCAATGTATCTGGGCCATCTATAGCCCAGATTCACCCCACTAAATTTGACACCCGCTACACTATAAATACATTTTTTTCTGCATGGAATTTGGAGATTGTCCATAGCAACCAAAAAGTGTCCCTTTATGTCAAAAGTGGTTTTAGACCAGCTAGAAAACAGCGATAATAAATTAGAATCACTCGCAGAATTGAGCGATAGCGATTTGTGGGGAAATTCATCAGCGACAATTCTGCAACTGAGCAAATTTCAGTGTTTTTGATTTGATTACATTATTGAATCATTTTTTATTATTTTTATATTATTATTTGTTATAATTATTTATAGTTATTTATTATAATATAATTTATGATTTTGTGTTTCAAACTTTATCATACCCGGGATGTCTACTAGACTCTGGTTTGGGCATATTTACCGTATTTGCCGGTGTATAAGGCGGCTGGGCACATAAGACGACCCCCTAATATTCAGTTTAAAACGGTGGTTTTGTTCTCTACTCACCGTATAAGACGACCCCCTTGTGCGGTAATACCATTCAAAAACGAATCCAATCCCGGTGGGCGATGCACTCTGTTAAGTGACTACAGAGCCTGCTAAGCCTGCTCAGATTGGAGTAACAACCTCTGCCAATCCGAGCAGGCTACATAATGTAGCCTGCTTGGATTGGCAGAGGTTGTTTCTCCAATCCGAGCAGGCTTAGCAGGCTCTGTAGTCACTTAACAGAGTGCATCGCCCGCCGGGATTGGCTGAGCGGCGCATGTACTGAATTACATAGAGCTTTACAGAGCACCCGGCGGGCTAATATCCATTGGGCAGCTGCTTCACCCGGCGTACAAGATGACCCCCGGTTTTTGGCTGTGAAATTCCGGTGTAAAAGGTCGTCTTATACGCCGGAAAATACGGTAAGTGAGTTATTTCTAAGAATTACAGGCCTACAATATAAAACGCCAAATTTCCATGCAAAATAATTGTGCCGCTTTTGGTACAAAATTCCAGACAGAATCATACCGCCAGGGAGGTTAAAGGCAGCCGTTCCAATACTTTTGGCAATATAGTGTATGTTCATATACAATATTTGGTTTTGACTTTGCTCAATCGTGTTTCTCGTTTACAGGTCCTGCTTCCAGCCATTCAAATTTTGGTAGCTGGTGGGAAAGGATGGTGTGGAAACCGTTGTGGGGTAAGAATAAAAAAAAAATATATATATAAATTTCTAAAATTACATCTTTGTGATTGGGGATTTTTGGGCAGAAGGGTCACAAGCAGATTGTTAAATAAACAAAAAAAAATTAAAAAATGTTTTTTTTTTTTTAAATATTAGTACGTAGGGTGACAACATTTCCTTGGCCTTATCGGTCATTATCTTTTTACAGTTTTTTATTTTACATATCTGGGTTTACACTGATAGCAGGATTAAAGGAGAACGAAGGTTTGCAGTTCAAGGGCCACGGATGTGGAACGCACTACCAACGATCATCCGCATGGAAGAAAACCATTGCGCCTTCAGGAAAAAACTTAAGACCCACCTCTTCTGAAAGGATCAGGACGACTCTGGATGCAAAGCGCCTTGAGGCGATTTAGTTCGCATTTGCAGCGCTATACAAGTTCTCACTCACTCAGCAGTTCTGTGTGAGTAAGATAAAATAAACTTTCAAGAAAGAAGGACTCCTCTAAGCTGGCCATAGATGGAGCGATTTTCTTTTCTGCTACCATGGGTTGCTGGAAAGAATATCGCTTGATTCCCCCCATCAACACAGTCAGTGTAGATGTGAGAATCCCTCCCACGGAGCCATTGTGTTTTACCAGCAGAGGGGCGGGGGGGGAGGCGTCCCCGCCAGGAAAATACAGGGGGCAAATTACTAAAACTGGAGCGTACAAAATCTGGTGCAGCTCTGCATAGGAACCAATCAGCTTCCAGGTTTTTATTGTCCAAGCTTTATTGAACAAGCTGAAGTTAGAAGCTGATTGGCTACCATTCACAGCTGCACCAGATTCTAAGTGCTCCAGTTTTAGTAAATCTCCCCCACCGTGATTTTTGCTACAGCAATTAAAAAAAAAACGGTTTTATGCTTTAAAAAAAAAAAAAAAAAAACAGTAAAGTTGGCCCAATCTTTTTGCATAATGTGAAAGATAAAGTTACGCCGAGTAAATAGATACCCAACATGTCACGCTTCTAAATTGCACACGCTCGTGAAATGGTGCCAAACTTCGGTACTGCCCATAGGCAACGCATAAATTTTTTTTGCTGGTTACATGTTTTGAGTTACAGAGGAGGTCTAGGGCTAGAATTATTGCTCTCGCTCTAACGCGGCAATACCTCATATGTGTGGTTTGAACACTATTTTCATATGTGGGCGGGACTTAAATATGCGTTCGCTTCTGTGTGCGAGCACACGGGGACAGGGGCTTGTAATAGGAATATGCCATGATTGATCCTCTTTACAGTGAGATATGGGGTCAATAAGACCCCACATTTCACCTCTAAACTGGGAAGCCTGAAATAAAAAACAAACAAACAACGATCTCGGCTTCTCAGCCAAGGTGGCGCCATTTGTTTGAATGCAGAGGCTTGCTGTGCTGTCATAACATCGCGCCCGGCCTCTGAACGATCATAGAGACTCTGGCGACCATCTAGTCCATCCCCTCTTGCCGCCCGTAAGAACGATCAAGCGGCGGGACCATATGATGATTCTTATGGTGTAGGGAATCGCCGGCTGAAAAAGACAATATCTGAATGATGCCTGTAGCTGCACCCATCTCTCAGATATACCCGCTCAAAGTCAAGAACGTCATAAGATGGCCGGCGGGCGGGAAGTGGTTAAAGGGGTTGTAAAGGTTTGTTTTTTATTTTCTAAATAGGTTCCTTTAAGCTAGTGCATTGTTGGTTCAATTACCCTTTCCTTCGATTTCCCGTCTAAATGTTTTTTTTTCTTTGTCTGAATTTCTCACTTCCTGTTCCTCCTCAGTAAGCTTGCCCCCATCATCCGAGCCGTTCTAGTTGGGAGTTAGTCAGCGTGCTCGCCCCCTCCCTTGGGACTACATCCCTGCGGGGAGACGTTGTGTTCACAGCGTCTCCCAGCAGGGAGTTAGTCCTAAGTGTTCACAGCGTCTCCCCGCAGGGATGTAGTCCCAAGTTAGCATGCTGACTAACCCCCAGCCAGGATGGCTCGGATGATGGGGCAAGCTTACTGAGGAGGAACAGGAAGTGAGAAATTCAGACAAAGAAAAAAAAACATTTAGAAGGGAAATCGAAGGAAAAGGTAAGTGAACCAACAATGTGTAGCGGGTATGTTCTATTTAGGGGCAGCATCTGAGTGGTAGTATGACCCAGATGCACTAATTGGTAGAGTAGGGCCGTTTTCATTCGTGTGAAGACATCAGGGGTGCTCAGTTCCCTGCGGCTCAGTAGGTGGTGCTGTCGCTTTGGGCCGGGGTTGAACCACCACTGCAGTGCCATACCTTTTGTGACCTCTCGCAGCAGCTGTACAGCGGGGCGGGGAACCTGCTGTGCTTGCTGGGAGAGGGGATAAAAGGGGGCGGACATCTTCACCACGAGGTCTGAGTCCCAGGCACCATCAGCCTGAGGGCTGCTGTCCAGGCGCCTTTGGCCTGGACACGTGGAGTTCGTGTTCCATCCCAGACACCTTCAGTCTGGGGTGAGGTACTTAGCCGAAGGCCTGGGGCCCAGTACCTTCCACCGGGTCCCGCGAGGGAGGGATCGTCCTAAGGTGCCCATGGTGTCAGGTGCCTGAATCCAGGGCGTAAGGGACCGGAGAGGTGACCTTCCCGTAGAGCTGGTGCAGCATATTGTCGGTGCCGAGTGGGCCTCCGAAGACCATCCGGATTGATGTCTTTCCCTAACAAGGGCCAACTACAAAAAGGAAGGTAGTTCATGTTTTCACGGTCGGTGGCAGAGACCTGCTCCCAGGCCTGTGGCAGGGGCCTCAACAGTTCACCCGGTTGGTGGCAACGGCCAACCTCACGGTCGGTGGCAGAGACCGTGCGCCAAGCCTATTTGCACAAGAAGGAATAGGAGAGTTCACTGTGCCTGGACCTGCTCGTATCCACACCCCCTGTCTGTTTATTTAAAAGTTCAACTGATGCTGTTCACTTGTCAAGAAGAATAAAGGAGTGTTGGACTTTTTATGGTATGGGGCTCTATTACTGGCAGTCAAATCTCCACAGGAGAAGCAGAGGCTCCATCCAGAACACAGGCCCGAAGGTATAACAAGTGTTGGCCTTCACCTCTGCACATTAGAGGACATGGGCCGTAGTGAACCTCACCCTCTTCCCGCATACCCCTAGACAAGCCAGCCGTCTCACTGACAAGGGAGAAGGGGGTGAGGCCGCTACAAATGCACTAGCTTAAAGGAACCTATTTAGAAAATAAAAAACAAACCTTTATAACCCCATTAACTATCCTTATGTATTTTACATATTTGATTATTTTTATACATTTTCTTAAAAGCGGTACACTTCTTTTTATATGATCAATCGATCAGCTTGGGTACATTCAGCCTGCCCATACATGGTTTGAATCTTGGCCGGTGCCTGCTGAACCGGCTGGGATTCGAACCATCTATGGCCAGCTTAAATAGAACATTGCCCAATTCTTGTGTACTTCATCTTCCTCATAAACAACATCACTCCAGTATCAGGCTTTACCGGGTAATAATAAAAATAATAAAAGTGTTCCTGCTAAAAAATTAAAGGGACGATGATAAAGAACACAGTAAGTATATATAGTGTAAATAAAACTCAAAGTGAGAGATACAGTCCAAGTCCAATAAAAAGGTCCAATTGAATCGTGATAAAGTGTTCCTCTATAAAATTTCACTCCAAAGGTGTCACCAACTTCCACCATCACCCAAAGTGTAGTTGGAGTGTCTGCTTACCAGATTGCCATGACCCTCTTATTACAAGAGAAGTCATATAAAGCATATATAGTCACTCAAAGCCGCCAATGCACTTCCCGGACCGCTCTCTCAACACCGAGGATATCACCAATGGGCAAGCATACCCAAACCCCAGCAGAAGATATTCATGTAAAGAAAGCAGAGATATGCCTCTCCATAGTGCTGTGATGGTGAACCTTGGCACCCCAGATGTTTTGGATCTACATTTCCCATGGTGCTCACGCACTCTGCAGTGTAGTTGAGCATTATAGGAAATGTAGTTTCAAAACATCTGGATTGCCAAGGTTCTCAATCACTGCCATAGTGCAATAAAACCTTTAGCGTGTTTATTCGATATAAAAGTGCACTTACATTCACATAAAACAAATGCACTTGAAAGATAAAATCACCAAGCCGGCATGCCGTGCCGACGTCATCGTGCTTCCGGAACTGTTGGTCCATGCCAACCTCCTCTGTAGTAATAGGGTCAAATAAGGTAAGTACTGAATGTGCTGATGGACATGGTATGTCAAGAGATACAGTGCCTTGAAAAAGTATTCATACCCCTTGAAATTTTCCACATTTTGTCATGTTACAACCACAAACGTAAATGTATATTATTGGGATTTTATGTGATAGACCAACACAAAGTGGCACATAATTGTGAAGTTTAAAGAGACCCTCTACCGCAACTAATTACTTAAACTGATTGTGGACCACATCCCTGATACATAGAGTCAGAACATGAATTCCTCAGATTGGGACTTTAAACCGGGCCACAAACAGTTTGATAGTAAAAAAGTATTTAAAATTTATTGCACATTGATAATATATAATAACATGAACACGGGGATATATGCAACAAACACAAATATTGGGAACAGAAATGGAAACCAGCTGCAAGGAAAAGCCATATATATATATATATATATATATATATATATATATATATATATATTTTGTGAAGGACTAGCATCAAGTGTAGAGCTTGAAGGACACCGCCACTCGCTGGTTCTTCTTTTTAAGGGTTGTTTGCCCATTTTTATTACAAGAAGTTCAAAACAAAATCAAAAGGTTTTCCCTCGCAGGGGTTTCAGTACTCCTTTTCAACAACAAAATGACATTCAGCCTCCTGGCTTATACATACAGCAGTGCTGCTCAGGCCTTCCACTTCAGGCTCTTGTCTGTCTCCTATAGACTATTCCATCTGCAACACCATCCATTTGGATAGCAGCCCCTTGCTGCTCTGACCCTCAGACCTGGGTCTCTGGCTTCCACTGTGCACACAAGCACTCTCTGACTTCTCCAGTGCACACTTGCACTCTATGGCTTCCCCAGTGCACACCTGCACTCGTCGGGAGGGTGGGGCCCAGAATGCTGGTCCTGATTCTACTATCAGGCCCACACACACCTGAACAATCAGTGTGCAGTTGAGTCTCAAAACCCGGATCCAGGACCGGGGATTTCATCCCAACCGGATCTCTAAGAAATCCCTAAGCTCCGGGTCCCAAAGTGGACTTTAGTAAATCATGAGGAAACTGAAATGCCAGTTTCCTCCCAAACAAGCAAATACCCTGGAGCCCCTCAACCTGCCTGGTTGAGAATCCTGCATTCATACACTGGTGGGGTACCACACTACCACATACCCTCCCCCTTTGTTTCGATCCGGAGGGAGCAACACCAGCACCCGTCATCATGGTTGGGACACCTCTGTGCTGGCTGTCAGCCACGTAGGCCCAACCTTTTTTCCAGGTGCGCTTCCAGGTACGTCCAACCCTGGATCTTAACAAGGTCCTATATTTCCCTATACTCAACCTTCTCCCTCTTCTTTTGGGGTTCCATAAGCACTGCCTCTCCTGAAATTTTAACAGGGCACCCCTGGTCTTTCCAATACCTTTGGACACCACACTGTCATGTACCTTTAACAAACTATTTGGTTCATGATTGACAGACATATTCAAACCAACATTACATCTCTCAACGTTGCACAGATCACCAATGCCTTTTTTTTTAGCATTTGCTAGGGCAGAGTCTGCAGAGGGCACACATACTGGAGGGCCGCCATCACCCACGGGAACCTCACAAGACATCACCTCCCCGGGGTTCACCCACTCTGCAGGCAGCTGTCCTACCACTTGACCTGTAGTGATGCCATCTGTATTTTTATCCACCTGAACAGACAAGCTCTTGTCTGATCCACATACAATTTTTACCGCATTTTTTATTAGTTTCCCTGTCTCGGGGACCTTATTAGGTTTGTCACCTAAACCAAACCTTGGACAGAGGACCCCAGTCTTTTTAACCACCTTTGGTTGAGCCCCGGTCAGGATTTCTGCTGCTTTCTGGTCCACACTTGGCCCTTCCATCTCATGCGATTCTTCCACTGGTACAGCACACACGCCCTTCACCGACACCTGACCAGTACTACCTTGGACCATAGCAGCAGAAATGCCTTCTACCTGGCTGTTAGGTGGTGAAACCTCAGACACTTTCTTTTCGCCAAAGCCTCTCCCATATACCTCTTGTACAGGAACTAACCCATCAACATACCTAGAGGCAATTTTTAAGACTAGTAATACAGTCATAAATAAACCATTTCTGTCTTGTCTTCCTTTGTGCTGTACCACCTGCCACTCAGGGGTCCACCTAATGGTACTCCGCAGTACCAGACTGTCTGACTGTGGTGGAGACACCCCAGTATAGACTGGCTGTACATCCCAAAGTTTAAGCATCTCTTTTAACACTTTTGTTAGAAACCATACCCTTGGCTCCAGACCCAAGTCCTTCCTGGGGACTTTCCTGACACTGGGGATGCAGACAGACTCACTTGCTGAGACGTGAGAGGTTGCAAGGTTTAACGGAACTTTCTCCCAGCTGGAGACAACCACAGCCTGGTGCTCTACCAGAGCGCTGCCAGGTGCTTGACTCATACCCAACTTCTCAGGTTCAGCACCAATGAACTGCTTCACATTACCAGTGACAACGTCACTTTGACACGCCATGTCAGCATAATTTTTGTAGGTTACGGACAAAGTGTCTGCTGTGTGCTTGCCCTTATATGGTCCATATTTCTCACGAGGGTTAACCCCTGCAGCAGCCACCACACCGTCAGGTATAAGCTGTTCTGCTGTCCCTCCTGATGGCACAGCAGAAACTTTGTCCACCTTATTTTTGTGCATGAAAGCCTCATCTATCAGGGACATTAGATTTTTACCCCAACTATCCCAATCTGTTGTAGCTGGGCTCCATTCTTCCGCGCTCCTCAGCCTTGATCCATCAGCCCAAGGAGACACATTAGAACAGACAGGTTTAGTTGCAGATTCATCACCCAAATTACTAATCATGGCAGACTTCAGTAACACATGTTTTAGCACCACAGGTTGCAATACAACACAACCACCACCTTGCTCGGGCGGCGCTTCATAAGCCTCACACACCTTTGCATTTTTCACAGGTTGTGCTAACCCACCATTTAGCGGCACATTTTTAGTACTAGCAGCTTGCACTAACACATTACCATTACACGGTACAGTTCCACTCTGTCCCACCAGAGTGACATTGCAGTTGTCCATGGCAACCTCCGACTCCAATACATGAAGTTCCCTGGAGATTTCTGGGGACAACTGTGCTGTCTTACCACCAATTGCTACAGGCAACGACCCATTAGTGACAACAGCTTTTGCTCTGGAAGAACCTGGGGTTTTCCCAACAGCAGCAAACTTTTCATTAACAGTAATACTTATAGCATTTTTAGTTTTTGCAGGCTGTCCTAGCCCACTGCCAACTTGAGGCTGGCAGACATTAGACACAACACTTTTAGTCATCAACACAGGTTCTGTTTGGACTTTAACCCCTGCATTCCCACTGGGTATGAAAAAGTCATTCTCAAGCGCACATTCTGTGGCCCCACTAACTGGGGTCACTCTCACATCATCATGGACAGTCTCGTAGCCAGTTCTTTTATACCTGAAATCAGCAGTTCCAGGCATCATTTCATTAAAGATAGTCTTACCCACCACAGTAGTTGGGGTCTCCATCTTCATTTGAGTACGTTGTCTTAAGAACCAGTCCTCAGCCGCACATTTACTGGCCAACTCCCCCTGGTGGCCATGGGATGAAATCTCAGCAGGCATCTCCCACTGTTTAGCACCCCCTGCAGACACCACAGAAAACTCCTCCTTGTTGCCAGGGGTGACTGCAAACATATTTGCAAAGGGATCTTGGCCCACAGATAAAGAGTTCTGTTTAGCAACATTACCTCTAGGTGCACCCCAGAATATAGGGCAAGACAATATTTCGTGCCCCAGCTGGCCACATTCCAGGCATGGTACTGGATGACTTTTCCCCAGTGCATTTCTCTCCTGATGGATTCCCTCCAGGCACAACTTCCACTCATGGGAGATCGCAGTCTCCCAGCAGAGCTTTGACGGCTCTCTCCAACATGCTGCATTGGCTCCTCCGGAAGCCACTTGTCACGACCCATGAGAGGCCTCCTCTGTGTTGCTATGGGCAACCACTCTGTCCTGGCCTTTGATCAGCCTCTCTTCTGGCATATAACACAGGCTTCTCAGACCTTTGTTTTGCTAGGTAGCTTTGCACTGGAGCCAGGGACAAAAGGCACTTGGAGACTGCATGCCCCCACTCACTGCACCGCAAACAGCGCACTTGGTTCCATGTCTTGTCAGGGTTTCCCACCCTGCATCTGCTGGACCCTGTCTCAAGCTGTGTCACTTTCACACTTTTCGCAACAGCTGCTGGTTTAACTGCAGCAGCGTTGCCAGGGGCAACAGCACCCCTCTCCCAGGCATGGACATACGGCAGCTCTCTTTTTGTATGGAAGGTTGGCTTGCCTTCCACTTTAGCTTGGTCCAATCCTGCCAGGTGTCGCTTGCACCAATCCACTGCAGATTCAAACGCTGGTGGACTCTTCACACTAGCCGTCATCTGTGCATTCATTGCACCAGGGTTGCTAGGGACAACATCAGCCCTCTTTTCCCTTGGAAAACTCTGTTTAGGCATGTATGGGGTTCGATCAGGCGGTAACAACCCCTCCAGCCACAGAGCTCTATCATCTCAGCCATCCTTGCTTCTTTTAGGCGTTTTGATCGCCCCATCCTTGCGGTCTTGCACACAGCAACTTGTAACAGTTCTTGGCGGAGAAAAGGAAAAAAAATAAAAATCTGTTTGTTTCTCCTTTCACAGGTACACAACCTGCATGCAACAGTCCATCAAATAAACTTCTGCGCAATGCAGCTTGCTTGGCTGCCACACACAATTGACTTTTTGTTCACAGGTACACCACCTGCAACAAATTGGAGCACTGTCTCTTTAAGGCTAGTTACCTTTCGCTTGCAGGTTCTCCTCACCTGCACACACACAGATTATGCAGTCTCATGCACCAAAAACACAGTTCATATAACAGATGAACTTACTTGATTGTAGGGATCTCAGATTGTGCCAAAATTCTCCACCACTTGTGAAGGACTAGCATCAAGTGTAGAGCTTGAAGGACACCGCCACTCGCTGGTTCTTCTTTTTAAGGGTTGTTTGCCCATTTTTATTACAAGAAGTTCAAAACAAAATCAAAAGGTTTTCCCTCGCAGGGGTTTCAGTACTCCTTTTCAACAACAAAATGACATTCAGCCTCCTGGCTTATACATACAGCAGTGCTGCTCAGGCCTTCCACTTCAGGCTCTTGTCTGTCTCCTATAGACTATTCCATCTGCAACACCATCCATTTGGATAGCAGCCCCTTGCTGCTCTGACCCTCAGACCTGGGTCTCTGGCTTCCACTGTGCACACAAGCACTCTCTGACTTCTCCAGTGCACACTTGCACTCTATGGCTTCCCCAGTGCACACCTGCACTCGTCGGGAGGGTGGGGCCCAGAATCCTGGTCCTGATTCTACTATCAGGCCCACACACACCTGAACAATCAGTGTGCAGTTGAGTCTCAAAACCCGGATCCAGGACTGGGGATTTCATCCCACCCGGATCTCTAAGAAATCCCCAAGCTCCGGGTCCCAAAGTGGACTTTAGTAAATCATGAGGAAACTGAAATGCCAGTTTCCTCCCAAACAAGCAAATACCCTGGAGCCCCTCAACCTGCCTGGTTGAGAATCCTGCATCCATACACTGGTGGGGTACCACACTACCACAATATATATATATATATATATATATATATATATATATATATATATATATATAATAATTGTGAAGTGGAAGGAAAATGATAAATGGTTTTCCAATTTTTTTACGAATACATTTCTGAAAAGTGTTGTGTGCATTTGTATTCAGCCCCCTTTACTCTGATACCCCTAACAAAATTCTCGTGGAACCAATTGCCTTCAGAAGTCACCTTATTAGTAAATAGCGTCCACCTGTATGTAATTTAATCTCAGTATAAATACAGTTGTTCTGTGAAGCCCTCAGAGGTTTGTTAGAGAACCTTAGTGAACAAACGGCATTATGAAGGCCAAGGAACACACCAGACAGGTCAGAAATAAAGTTGTGGAGAAGTTTAAAGCAGGGTTAGGTTATAAAAAAATATCCCAAGCTTTGAACATCTCACGGAGCACTGTTGAATCCATCATCGGAAAATGGAAAGAGTATGACACAACTGCAAACCTACCAAGACATGGCCGTCCACCTAAACTGACAGGCCGGGCAAGAAGAGCATTAATCAGAGAAGCAGCCAAGAGGCCCATGGTAACTCTGGAGGAGCTGCAGAGATCCACAGCTCAGGTGGGAGAATCTGTCCACAAGTAACTATTAGTCGTGCTCTCCACAAATCTAGCCTTTATGGAAGCATGGCAAGAAGAAAGCCATTGTTGAAAGAAAGCTATAACAAGTCCCGTTTGCAGTTTGAGCGTAGCCATGTGGGGACACAGCAAACATGTGGAAGAAGTTGCTCTGGTCAGATGAGACCAAAATTTTACTTTTTGGCCTTAAAGCAAAACTCTATTTGTGGCGGAAAACGAACACAGCACATCACCCTGAACACACCATCCCCACTGTGAAACATGGTGGTGGCAGCATCATGTTGTAGGGATGCTTTTCTTAAGCAGGAACAAAGTTGATGCCAAATACAGGGCAGCCTTAGAAGAAAATCTGTTAGAGTCTACAAAAGACTTAAAACTGGGGCAGAGGTTCACCTTCCATTAGGAAAACGACCCTAAACATACAGCCAGAGCTACAATGGAATGGTTTCGATCAAAGCATATTCATGTGTTAGAATGGCCCAGTCAAAGTCCAGACCTAAATCCAATTGAGAATCTGTGGCAAGACTTGAAAATTGCTGTTCACAGACGCTCTCCATCCAATCTGACAGAGCTTGAGCTATTTTGCAAACAAGTGTAGCGCCCTGCTCCCAATGAGTGGGCGCTAGGTGGTAAATATATAGTTGTCTGAGCAATAGTTTGGCTCAGAAGGATTGTGTTACAAATTGTACTCTGTTTCAGTTCAGCTGGCTGCGTGATTTTCCTCCTGACAGTAGGTTTCGCTGTCACCACTGGTCAGGATAGGAAAGGCAGCAGTCTGGACGCATTGGGTATCTCTTTCCCAGCAGCGGCTCAGGGGCATGGCCAACCCGCTGTGCATGCTGGGAGAGGGTACTTAAGGGACAGACGCGATTAGGAAAGGGTTCTCTAGAGTGTTAGGGGTCGTCGTCCGTGGTGGTGGGCACCACCCGCCCGACCCCGACCTGAGGGCCCACATGGCCTCAGGGAAGTGCTGGCAGTTTCCGCCTCGGGGCCACATTGGCCTGAGGCTCCGTTACTGAAGTGTAGGCCCAGGAGTTACTGGGGGCCTAATGATCCAGGGATGATCCTGTGTCGCCTTACCTGCTGGAAGGGACCAAGCAATTGAGGACTCAATTGGGGGATGCATCCGGATCATAATCTACCTCACAGTGCTGCCGGAACGGCTGGAAGATCCTGGCACTGAGAGCTGTGTTCTTAATTCAGAACGTAACCCAGGGAAGGGCTACACCAAGTCTGTGGCAGAGACTGTTCTATTTGCACCAAGTCTGTGGCAGAGACTGTTCTATTTGCACCAAGTCTGTGGCAGAGACTATAGGTGATCGAGCTATACATTGGTTGCTAGGCCGGTGAGAGTGGGCCTATTCGGTGTTTGCTGAGTCCAGCGTAGAGACAGTTGTTCCTCCGGACCTAGGAATTAGGAAAATAATTGTGATCCGCAACTAAGGTACCTGAGTCCTCCCTATTCCTTCAACCCCCCTCTGTTGGAAACTTTATGCAATAAAACCCTTGAAAGAGACTTTGTGTTGGTGCAAACTTCTTCTGGACAACTCTTCAAGGAAAACCCCTGAGACGAGCATACGGAACAGCAAGGTAACGGCAGGCCCAAATTTAAACCAGCAGCTCCTACGGGGGTATCGCTACACAAGAATGGGTAAAAATGTCACCCTCTAGATGTGCAAAGCTGGTAGAGAGATCCCCAAAAAAGTCTTGCAGCTGTAATTGCAGTGAAAGGTGGTTCTACAAAGTATTGACTCAGGGGGGCTGAATACAAATGAACGCCACACTTTTCACATATTTATTTTTATAAAAATTGAAAACCATGTAACATGACAAAATGTGGAAAATTTCAAGGGGTATGAATATTTTTTCAAGGCACTGTATATATGAAAGAACCCCTGAAGAAGTCACATGGTCGTGACACAACACGTAGGGCATGGGCGGAGGCATACCAGAAGAGACGCCAGCACGGAAATGAGTTCGGCACTCGTGGATTTTTGTGCATTTTCACGTTTTTAAAATTCCATACAAATTTCAAAATGATACTTGGTTCTGTATTCTCTAAAAAAGGCAGTACTGGGAGGTGGGTAGGGGGTGAAACCAAGGAATGGTGCGCGTAGGGGGGTAGGGGTGGAGAAAAGAGTTGACTCAGAAAGGGGGAGTTCCTGCACCTATTCTCAATGAAAAAAAGCCCTGGAGACCTGAACTGGGGTGATTTCATCACAAGTTGCATCTATCTTATTTTCAAAATGATTGGTAATGTCCCGGGCGGTGAATGAGTTAGTAAGTGGAGGCAATGGGGGACAAAGTAGCAAGTTAGGGGTTGAAAAGAGTTGATGAGGTCTAAATGAGGGGGCGTTAACGGAGCAGCCTTTGCCAGTTGTCTTCTATTTTTTGGCTTCTTTAGATTGCAGGACTGTTTTAACACTCTTACATTTGCTCATGGTAACCCTCAACCTCTTTGTCCATTGTCTCTCCAGATGTTTCTGTCCATCCTGGGTGCAGCTGTTGTACTCTGTGGATCACTATTCTGCCTAACAATGTCTGTTGTGGGATTACTCCGTGGACCGGTCTGTCAGTATTATGACCGTGTAGAGACAAATACTACTGGCTCCCCAGTACCCACCACCATCTGGGGTCGCCCATTTGAGAACCCACTGATTGAACAGAAGTAAGTCCCATATATTTTTGGCTTTTTAAAAGGTCAGTTCTCCCAAAATTGTAAATTTCAGTTAGGACAGTGAAGAGATGCATCACTCACTTGCTTTTTACATTTCTCCGTGGTCTTTATCATTGACTTTGTGCAAGGAGCTTATTGCCATAATGTACTAAAATGTACGAGATATTAGAACATTATAGCAGGCAAACCTGCCAATCGATCCCCTCCAGTGGCATGGTGCAATCGCTCCAATCAATCACTGGTGCTTCCATCTTTTCCTGGTCTTCCTACTGGATTCTGACTTCCTAGTGTAGCGCATTCCAATGGTAGTGTAAGGTGTTAGGAAAATTTGGCTAGCTCCTCTGTAATCAGGGTTGATTATCTAGGGCTGCTCGGTGTTTCACAGGCTGCTGTTCTGTTTCCCCGTCTTTTAGAGGATTCTCAAAGTATATTGGGAGGAAGGGCAGAGCAAGCAGCCTGAATATTTATGTGACTCTAGCCCATCCCCGGGGAGGTGTGCCCAGAAGGCAGAAAGAGCACCCATAAATTAAATAGTGTGAAGCCCCATACACACTATCAGTTTTCTTGCAGGTTTTTCTCTTCAGGTTTACCAAAACCATCTAATATGAGGTCAAACCTTAAGAGTTTCAATTCGTATGCAATCAGGCAGGCCCTTGCACTACATGGTTTTGGTAAACCTGAAGAGAAAAACCTGCAAGAAAACTGATAGTGTGTATGGGGCTTCAGGCTTGTGCAGTGTTCCTGGGTCCAGTCCTGCATGAGGAGACCCCTGTGCATGGGCTATGCCCCTTGGGGCAGGAGTGCTAGAGAAGCCTTTGTGAAGACATCGAGGTCCCAGCTAGGCTTAGCTGGGGGGAATATATGCAAGTTAAAGGCCAGGGATCAAGTTAGGTCTGGAGAAGCTCCTTGGAGAGAGCCAAGAGGAAGATGGTGGGACTAGAGTCCAGCTGTCCTATAGTGGTGCAAGACTACATCTTCCTCATTAGGAAGATCCTGGTGGATATCAGCAGGAGGCAATCAATGATCCTGTGTGAAGTAGTTGATCTTCAGTGCTGGAGGAAAGTGTGTAGCTTTTAACCCTGGAAGGAGTACAGGTCACCAACAGCATAAGGGATCCTGTGGGACATTCAGCAGTTTGTACAGTACAGCCAGCAGTTCTGTGCAGTGTAGCCAGAAATTGAGGAGTCCTCAAGTTATCCAGTTCTACAGTGTCGGGGTATCCCATGCTCTCTCTCCCTATCCCAGTTCATTGTTCCCCACAAAAACCCCAAAACAAACCCCATGACGGTTTTCTGAGACAGTGGAAGAATGAAGAAAATGTTGTGTGACTGGCTGTGTGTGCTCTACGTGGGGAAATAGGACAGTATAGGACTGCTAGCAACAAGGCAGAATGGGGGAACACCATCACTGGAAGTTTTTTCAGCCAGGTTTCTGGAGGTAAGTAAATTTCCTACACCATTGGCAATGGCATTATCCAACTTAACTCAAAGTTGCAACATTTGTTTTTATCTACAGGTGCCTCTTACCTACATAGTAATTTGTTTGGTAAAACTTACCCTTTAAGACTTGATAAAGGTGGCCTCTCTGACCCCATGAACAACATATATATATATACCACCCCTTTAAGATGCGAGCCGCGTGGTCGCACGCGCGTCGCTCGCGACCTTGTCGCAAGCTCCGTGACCGCGCCCGCGGGACCTGCGGACCCCGATCGCCGCCGGTGTCCCGCCATCGGGTCACAGAGCTGAAGAACGGGGAGATGTTAGTGTAATCACAACATCTCCCCGTTCTGCCTAGTGACACTGTCACTGATCATGTTCCCTGTCATCGGGAACAGCAATCAGTGACATGTCACGGCAAGCCACGCCCCCTAACAGTTAGAAGCACTCCCTAGGTCTCACTTAACCCCTTCAGCGCCCCTACAGGTTAACCCCTTCACTGCCAGTGTCATTTTTACAGTAATGCATTTTGCTGTAAAAATGACAATGGTCCCAAAATAGTGTCAAAAGTGTCCGACGTGTCCGCCCTAATGTCGCAGTCACAATAAAAATTGCTGATCACCGCCATTACTAGTAAAAAAAAAAAAATATTAATAAAAATGCCATAAAACTACCCCCTGTTTTGTAGACGCTATAACTTTTGCGCAAATCAATAAATGCTTATTGCGATTTTTTTTACCAAAAATATGTAGGAGAATACGTAACGGCCTAAACTGAGGAAAAGTATTATTTTTTATATCTTTTTTGGGGATATTAATTTACAGTAAAAAGTTAAAAATATTGCATTTTTTTCAAAATTGTCGTTCTATTTTTGTTTATAGCGCAAAAAATAAAAACCGCAGAGGTGATCAAATGAAGTGGAATTTACTAAAGCGTTAATTGATATTAAACTTGGGTGTAACAAACAAAAGATAACTGAATAGTGACAGCTGCAATCATTCAAAAAGGTTTCTGTGTCCTCCAATGTGAAATATAAAACAATATAATGATGCGCTTACACCAACCTTCTGTGTTAGGACAGTGAACTTACACCTCATGCATGAATAACACCAATGCAAAAAGTGCTCCGTGGCAATATGCAAAAAATAAATGTAAAATTAAATGTAAAATTAAAATGCTCAATGCTAATTACAGTGTTCATATATAGAGTGCTAGTGCATACAAACAAAAATTGAGCAGCATACATGTGTTGCAATGTGGACTGAGGCCGGGTTCACACTTGTGCGACACGACAACCGCCCTACTTTGGATCCGACTTTGCCCTGCGACATGAAGCCGACATACGTCCGACTTTCAATGAACGGGGATCCGACTTGGATCCCCGCCAATACCAGGCATTGTGTTTGGTATGAATCTTGAGGGGGCACTCCACGCCTAATTTTTAATAAAAAAAACGCCATGGGTTCCCCTCCAGGGGCATACCAGGCCCTTCAGTCTGGTATGGATTTTAAGGGGAACCCCTAAGCCGAAAAAACGGTGTGGGGGTCCCCCTCAAAATCCAAACCAGACCCTTTTCCGAGCACGCAACCTGGCAGGTCACAGGAAAAGAGAGGGGGACGAGAAAGCGGCCCCCCTCCCTCCTGAACCGTACCAGGCCGCATGCCCTCAACATGGGGGGTTTGGTGCTTTAGGGCAGGGGGGCAACCTGCGGCCCCCCCACCCCAAAGCACCCTGCCCCCATTATGATGAGGACAGGGCCTCTTCCCGACAACCCTGGCCGTTGGTTGTCGGGGTATGCTGGCAGGGGCTTATCGGAATCCGGGAGCCCCCTTTAATAAGGGGGCCCCCAGATCCCGGCCCCCCACCCTATGTGAATGAGTATGGGGTACATCGTACCCCTACCCATTCACCTGGGGAAAAAAATATCAATAAAAAAACACTACACAGGTTTTTAAAGTAATTTATTACACAGCTCCGGGGGTCTTCTTCCGCCTCCGGGGGTCTTATTCCAACTTCGGGGATCTCTTCCGACTTCGGGGATCTCCGATGTCATCTCCGCACTCTCCGGTTCTTTCTTCCTTCTGCCGGGCCTCCGCTATCTTCTTCCAGCTCTTTTGCTAGCGGGGCCCGGTCTTTTCCGTCGCCTTCTTCCCTCTTCTCCTCCTCTTCGATGTTGACACGTTGCTTCCTCCCGCTGTAATGCCGGGTATGTGGTGTGCTCCGATTTATATAGGTCTCTCATGATGTCACAGTCACATGCTCCGGGTGGCCACATGCTCCCATGACGTCACAGTCACATGCATTTATATGCAACTTGTTTTCTCATCACAGTCCTCATCACACACCTGTATTTCATTCCATTTACACTCTCTTTCACTCATTACTTTCCTCTCTGAACTTTCCTTAATCATACTAGTCAATCTGGTATTTTTTCACTCTCCCCCTCAGTCTCCATACTCTAACCATTCTTGGCTCATGTCTTTTATACATGCAAAGACACATATGTTACCATATACTTGTATACTCCCATATTTTAATTATTCAATATACATATTTATATTTAGAGCCAACATTCCTCTTGGATTCACTGACACTCTTGGGGTTACACCTATTCCATCCATGCTGGGCCTTCCTTCCGTTTGACTCCGATTTGGAGCTTTGTTTGGCTCCGCCTCCTCAGCTCCCTGGTGAGACAGTCGCTGCCGCCGTTTGAGCTTCACCCCCGCTGTCTTTTGGCAATGTCCAGTGGTGAGTATGGGGTTTTCCATATTCAAGGCCCCCCCCCTGTGCCTTCATATCATGCTTTATACTATATCACTCTCATTTTAGGTACACTACGTGCATCCACCCCTGAAGAGCGAGCCAAGCCTCGCGAAACGCGTCGGGTTACTTTTGATGCCTATGTGTTTACATAATTACTGTCAGATACTCGCAATATCATTTTACCTAATTTATATTGGTCTTGTATTTTGTATGAATTGGCCCATGTTCATGACATTAATGTATGTACTGCTTTTTACCTGAATAAATATACACTGCAATTATTCTTGCGATTTTTTTATTGGCCTAACAGTGCTCACCTCACTCAAAGTCCCAAGGGCGAATCTCTCTTCTTTTTTTCATGAAATTCAGGGATGGAGGTGTGTCACTGGTGACACCAGACCCTTCTTTTTTCTTTTGTCTCAAGGATACCCGGGTGGAAGACACCCAATAGCCCAAAACTGGTCTGTGGTCACACTCGCCAATAAAAACAAAAACATACATATATGTATGGATTTTACATTTTTATCATGCACTAGCCATTTGTTATTCCAACATATCCAATAACATCTCGCATTGGACTTTTATCCCAATCCAGCTGGTGTGGTGTTCTCTGTTGGCGGCGGTGCTACTTCATTTCTCCCTGGGAGCTGCGATGTGCATTATAAGGGGGACCTTTGTCCCCTGCTGTCCCCGCCTGCCCCCCTTTTTGAGCGGACGGGGCCACTTGCACATCGGCACCATGTTAATGCGTCGGCCGCGCGATGTCTGCGATTTTGCAGCATCGCTGTGGCTGCAGGCATTACTACCATCAAGATGGTCCTGGGAGTGTCTTGGCTCACACACCGCCTTCTTGATGGTTGGTGGGTTTAGGCACTCGTTTGCTGGTCATTTGCACATGGTGTTGGGGGCGGAGCCTCTCGGGCCCCTTCAGGGGTATATATTGGAGGTTTGCACAGCATGGATCTCATTGTTTGCTTTCTTTCACTGAGGACAGACACACAAGTGCAGGTCCTTCCCTTGGAATTTACTACTCTTAGACCTACTTCACCAAGGTATACTTTTATATGTTTATATATTACTCGCTGCAAGCATTTACATGCAACTTGTTTTCTCATCACAGTCCTCACCACACACCTGTATTTCATTCCATTCACACTCTCTCTCACTTATTACTTTCCTCTCTGAACTTTCCTTAATCATACTAGTCAATCTGGTATTTTTTCACTCTCCCCCTCAGTCTCCATACTCTAACCATTCTTGGCTCATGTCTTTTATACATGCAAAGACACATATGTTACCATATACTTGTATACTCCCATATTTTAATTATTCAATATACATATTTATATTTAGAGCCAACATTCCTCTTGGATTCACTGACACTCTTGGGGTTACACCTATTCCATCCATGCTGGGCCTTCCTTCCGTTTGACTCCGATTTGGAGCTTTGTTTGGCTCCGCCTCCTCAGCTCCCTGGTGAGACAGTCGCTGCCGCCGTTTGAGCTTCACCCCCGCTGTCCTTTGGCAATGTCCAGTGGTGAGTATGGGGTTTTCCATATTCAAGGCCCCCCCCCTGTGCCTTCATATCATGCTTTATACTATATCACTCTCATTTTAGGTACACTACGTGCATCCACCCCTGAAGAGCGAGCCAAGCCTCGCGAAACGCGTCGGGTTACTTTTGATGCCTATGTGTTTACATAATTACTGTCAGATACTCGCAATATCATTTTACCTAATTTATATTGGTCTTGTATTTTGTATGAATTGGCCCATGTTCATGACATTAATGTATGTACTGCTTTTTACCTGAATAAATATACACTGCAATTATTCTTGCGATTTTTTTATTGGCCTAACAGTGCTCACCTCACTCAAAGTCCCAAGGGCGAATCTCTCTTCTTTTTTTCAGTCACATGCTCCGTGGCCACCTGGAGCTTGTGACTGTGACATCATGAAAGGCCTATATAAATCAGAGGGCAACGCACACCCGGCATTACAGCGGGAGGAAGCAACGTGTCAACATCGAAGAGGAGAAGAGGGAAGAAGGCGACGGAGAAGACCGGGCCCCGCTCTAATCGCAATAAGTGTATAGTGATTGGTTTGCGCAAAAGTTATAGCACCTACAAAATAGGGAATAGAATTATGAATTTTTTTTTATTATTTTTTTTTACTAGTAATGGCGGCGATCTGCAATTTTTATTGTGACTGCGACATTATGGCGGACACATCGGACACTTTTGACACATTTTTGGGACCATTCACATTTATACAGCGAACAGTGCTAAAAATATGCATTGATTACTGTATAAATGTGACTGGCAGGGAATGGGTTAACACTAGGGGGTGATCAAGGGGTTAAATGTATTCCCTGCTAGGCGATTCTTACTGTGGGGGGAGGGGACTGACTGGGAGAGGTGACCGATCTGTGTCCCTATGTACAAGGCATGACACGGCGGGCACAGCTTTTCCCCGATGCGCGCCCGTGGCGGCGCGCATCGCGGAAATAAACAGGAGGACGTCCATGGACGCCCTCTCGGCAATTGAGCGCCGCAATGCGGACGTCTTTTGCCAATGGCCCGGGCGCGAAGTGGTTAAAAACAAGAGTTAGTGGAACTGGACTAAGTGGTGAGTTAAAAACAAGATGGTCTGCGAGTGCACGTAGGTCTGCGACTGCACGTGGGTCCGTTGGTCTGCAAGTGCACGTAGGTCTGCGACTGCACGTGGGTCCGTTGGTCTGCAAGTGCACGTAGGTCTGCGAGTGCACGTAGGTCTGTTGGTCTGCGAGTGCACGTGGGTCTGCGAGTGCACGTGGGTCCATTGGTCTGCAAGTGCACGTTGGTCTGCGAGTGCACGTAGGTCCGTTGGTCTGCAAGTGCACATAGGTCTGCGACTGCACGTGGGTCCGTTGGTCTGCGAGCGCACGTAGGTCCGTTGGTCTGCGAGTGCACGTGGGTTTGCGAGTGCACGTGGGTTCATTGGTCTGCAAGTGCACGTTGGTCTGCGAGTGCACGTAGGTCCGTTGGTCTGCGAGTGCACGTAGGTCCGTTGGTATGCGAGTGCACATATGTCTGTGACTGCACGTGGGTCCATTGGTCTGCGAGTGCACGTAGGTCTGCGAGTGCACGTAGGTCCGTTGGTCTGCGAGTGCACGTAGATCCGTTGGTCTGCGAGTGCACATGGGTCCGTTGGTCTGCGAGTGCACATGGGTCCGTTGGTCTGCGAGTTCACATGGGTCCGTTGGTCTGCGAGTGCACGTAGGTCCGTTGGTCTGCGAGTGCACATAGGTCTGCGACTGCACGTGGGTCCGTTGGTCTGTGAGTGCACGTAGGTCTGCGAGTGCATGTAGGTCCGTTGGTCTGCGAGTGCACGTAGGTCCGTTATAGGTCTGCGACTGCACGTGGGTCCGTTATAGGTCTGCGAGTGCACGTAGGTCCGTTGGTCTGCGAGTGCACGTAGGTCCGTTGGTCTGCGAGTGCACGTAGGTCCGTTGGTCTGCGAGTGCACGTAGGTCCGTTGGTCTGCGAGTGCACGTAGGTCCGTTGGTCTGCGAGTGCACGTAGGTCCATTGGTCTGCAAGTGCACGTAGGTCCGTTGGTCTGCAAGTGCACGTAGGGCCGTTGGTCTGCAAGTGCACGTTGGTCTGCGAGTGCACGTAGGTCCGTTGGTCTGCGAGTGCACGTAGGTCCATTGGTCTGCGAGTGCACGTAGGTCTGCGACTGCACGTGGGTCCGTTGGTCTGCGAGTGCACGTAGGTCTGCGAGTGCACGTAGGTCCGTTGGTCTGCGAGTGCACGTAGGTCCGTTGGTCTGCGAGTGCACGTAGGTCCGTTGGTCTGCGAATGCACGTAGGTCCGTTGGTCTGCGAGTGCACGTAGGTCCGTTGGTCTGCAAGTGCACGTTGGTCTGCGAGTGCACGTAGGTCCGTTGGTCTGCGAGTGCACGTAGGTCCATTGGTCTGCGAGTGCACGTAGGTCTGCGACTGCACGTGGGTCCGTTGGTCTGCGAGTGCACGTTGGTCTGCGAGTGCACGTAGGTCCGTTGGTCTGCGAGTGCACGTAGGTCCGTTGGTCTGCGAGTGCACGTAGGTCCGTTGGTCTGCGAGTGCACGTAGGTCCGTTGGTCTGCGAATGCACGTAGGTCCGTTGGTCTGCGAGTGCACGTAGGTCTGCGAGTGCACATAGGTCTGCAAGTGCCTGTGCATTGTCTTGTGGAGTACCTGTGTATTGTCTTGTTAAGTATTGGTGTCAGGAAGCTAGTTGTTAGGTAATTTGGACAGTGTATAATCCCTAATCCTCATTAAATTAATAGGTACGATACCCGGCGGGTGTGGAGAGGTGACTCGGTGTACATCTTGTGGCATGTATGCATTCCTTGATCATCCATCCTCCCACTATTGGTTGCCGTGAGTGACGTCCTTTGGGGAATTACCAGCCGAGGATTCTTCAGTGACATATATCCTAAGCTTGAGTCGACCCTCTAGACCAGGGATATGCAATTAGCGGACCTCCAGCTGTTGCAGAACTACAAGTCCCATCAGGCATAGCAAGACTCCGACAGCCACAAGCATGACACCCAGAGGCAGAGGCTTGATGGGACTTGTAGTTTTGCAACAGCTGGATGTCCGCTAATTGCATATCCCTGCTCTAGACGTATGTCTATTAGGGTCCACAGATTCCGGTAATCCTCCTTTATATCGGTGGTGGGGATTTTCATTTCACATTTATTCAAGATTTTGGAAGTATCATTTAACTACCACGAACTTGTTGATTTTTATTTACCAGAGACTTTTTTTATATGGTTCTTATCATGATGGACTATTGACATCTGATTTCTGGAACGTTATCATCCTTTCACAGGGTGTTATTTTATACTCATTCACATTCACTAGCGCTACAATATATTTGTTATTTTGCTTGCACCTTTTTGTCTATTGGTTTGTAGCTGCTCACCCTTTTTTAGCAGCGCGGAATTTTTTTGTATTTGTTTCCATCGTCAGCATTCAGACTTTATAAAAAATGCAACAAGAAATGTAAGTGTAGCGGACCCCCAAAATTGGGGTCACTGTGCCTTTAATTTAAGGGCAGCCTGGGAAATAGTTGGCTCAGGTTTTTTAATCCTTATTTTGGACTCTGCTCTGCTGTGGTGTTGCCTGGGTGTATAGTTCCCCTTGACCTTTGGTTGGGGCTGTTGCCCGGGTCTTGGGTCGAACCACAGGTGGCATTATAGCGTGATTGGGTGGCCTCTCTTGGCAGCCATACAGTGGGTGTGGTCTACCTGCTGTGCATGCTGGGAGAGGGTACATAAGGGGCAGACGCCATCAGGCGGGGAGATTGGCCGGGGGATTCCAAGGGAGGACCTCTGGTTGCGAAAGTCGCGCCCTTTGGCCCTGTTGGCCAGGGGTGCACAAATTGGTCGAGAAGTCTCGAGAACCTTCAGCCCGAGGCTATAGTGTTTCAGGTAGGCCCAGTACCTTTAACTGGGTCTACAACCAAACCATCGGAGTCCCAGGGTACCCAAGGGAGGGTGGCCTGCTCTGAAATAGAGGAAACCAGGGGAGGACCTGTCCGGAGGATCGGTGAAGGAAGTCACTGTCTCGGGAGAGGCCTGGTTGCCTATCAGAGGGAAGGATTCCATGAGTTGCACAATAGCTCCTGTGATGTGCCCCACTGGCACTTATGGTTTCTAAAAGTTGCAGGCACTAGAGAGTTCTGGATTCAGGAACTAAAGGATTCTGTGGCAGAGGATCTCCTGAACTTGTCTTTGAAGGGGACGAAATCTAGAGTAACTGTTCGTTCTTCACTCCGGCTGCTAGAACTGTGAGAGGGATCTATCCGGGTGAGAAATACCCACTCAGGCTTGAGTGGAGAATAGGGTAAATGGGTGCCGCGTTCCTGAACCTACCTCCCTACCCAACTCCATCTCTATCTTCGACTTTTTCCCACTAAGTTCCAAGCAAGAAAAATAAACTCGTCTGTTGGAGTTAAAAACATTGGCCTTCTTTTATGAAAGAGAATAGACTTTTCCCTACACTCTAGGGACGAGAACCAACGGAGGGAGGTAACTCGCTGCAGGACCCAAAAATTGTATGAACACCGCTCAACCTCTTATACCAGGAGGATACGGGCATGTGGCATGGTGTGCCCTACTCTGCAAGTGGAGGTAAGCAGGAGAAAAAGGGTCTGTGTGCTACATAAGTGTGCAATTAGGGCAGCTAAGATACAACATGAAAGAAACATAGCGGAGGAGAGCAAAAAAAAAAATCCCAAGAAATTCTTTAACCACTTCCCGCCCAGTCAATAGGAGATTGACGTCCGGGAAGTGGTTCTGCTATCCACACTGGACGTCTATTGACGTCCTGCAGGATAACAGCCGCCGCGCGCCCGGGGGGGGGCACGCATCGCGGTGATCGGTGGAGCGGTGTGTCAGTCTGACCCACCGCTACACTGATCTCGGTAAAGAGCCTCCGGCGGAGGCTTTTTACCACGTGATCAGCCGTGTCCAATCACGGCTGATCACGATGTAAACAGGAAGAGCCATTGATCGGCTCTTTCTCACTCGCGTCTGACAGACGCGAGTAAAGGAGAGCCGATCGGCGGCTCTCCTGACAGGGGGGGTTCGCGCTGATTGTTTATCAGCGCAGCCCCCCCTCGGATACCCACACTAGACCACCAGGAAGCCGCCCAGGACCACCAGGGAAGCCCCAAGCATGTGGATGGCCAGGTAAGTCCCCCATGGCCATCCACATGTACAAAAACATACACAACATATGCCAATCAGTGCCCACAAATGGGCACTGACTGGCACCATCATGGCACGACCACAATGTGTGGTGGCTGGCATTGCTGGGCATCAGTGTCATCAGTGCCACCTACTAGTGTCCATCAGTGCCACCTATCAGTGCCCATCCGTGCCCATAAGTGCCCACCTATCAGTGCCGCCTATGAGTGCCCATCAGTGCCGCCTCATCGGTGCCCATCAGTGTCGCCTTATCAGTGCCGCCTTATAAGTGCCCGTTATTGAAGTAGAAAAGGTACTTATTTACAAAAACAATTAACAGAAACAAAGAAAAACATTTTTTTTTCAAAATTTTCGCTCTTTTTTTATTTGTTGTGCAAAAAATTAAAATCGTAGAGGCGATCACATACCACCGAAAGAAAGCTCTATTTCTGGAAACAAAATGATAAAAAATTTGTTTGGGTACAGTGTAGCATGACCGCGCAATTGTCATTCAAATTGCGACAGCGCTGAAAGCTCAAAATTGGCTTGGGCAGGAAGGTGTATAAGTGCCTGGTATTGAAGTGGTTAAGTATGTAAACAGTAAAAAAGGGGAGGACAGACCATATTGGCCGCATAAAGAATGAGGAAGGACATCTTGTTACAAAGGATGGGGAGATGACGAAGGTATTGAATTTATTCTTCTCCTCAGTCTTCACAAGGGAATCGGGGGGCTTCAGTAACCAAAACTGCAGTGTTTATCCTCATGACACATCACAGGAAGCACCTCCATGGTTAACACAGAGGACAGAACTAAAATTAGACTTGGGAAATTTAACATTATTTAATCACCGGGACCAGATGGCTTGCACCCGAGGGTACTTAGGGAACTCAGTCAAGTAATTACCAGTCCATTGTTCCTAATTTTTACTGACAGTCTACTGACTGAAATGGTACCAGCTGATTGGAGAAAAGCCAATGTAGCACCAATATTTAAAAAGGGCCCAAAATACATCCCTGGGAATTACAGACGAGTTAGCCTAACATCAATAGTATGTAAGCTCTTGGAGGGGATGATAAGGGACTATATATAAGATTTTAGTAAGGAGAACAATATCATTAGCAGTAATCAGCATGGATTCATGAAGAATCGTTCTATTAACCTTCTATGAGGAGGTGAGCTTCCATCTAGATAAAGGAAGGCCCATAGACGTGGAATATCTGGATTTTGTAAAAGCATTTGACACAGTTCCCCATAAACGTTTACTGTACAAAATAAGGTCCGTTGGCATGGACCATAGGGTGAGTACATGGATTGAAAACTGGCTACAAGGGCGAGTTCAGAGGGTGGTGATAAATGGGGAGTACTCGGAATGGTCAAGGGTGGGTAGTGGGGTCCCCCAGGGTTCTGTGCTGGGACCAATCCTGTTTAATTTGTTCATAAACGACCTGGAGGATGGGGTAAATAGTGCAATCTCTGTATTTTCGGACGATACTAAGCCAAGCAGGGCAATAACT
The DNA here is from genome assembly GCA_029206835.1 of Rana muscosa. Classification (NCBI taxonomy): domain Eukaryota; kingdom Metazoa; phylum Chordata; class Amphibia; order Anura; family Ranidae; genus Rana; species Rana muscosa. Next base: position 331,945,720 of record CM055118.1, read on the forward strand.
TCTCCGCAGGATATGGAAACCTTGCAAAAAGATCTGAACAAATTAATGGGGTGGGCAACTACATGGCAAATGAGGTTTAATGTTGAAAAATTTAAAATAATGCATTTGGGTGGCAAAAATTTGAATGCAATCTACTCACTGGGGGGAGAACCTCTGGGGGAATCTAGGATGGAAAAGGACCTGGGAGTCCTAGTAGATGATAGGCTCAGCAATGACATGCAATGCCAAGCTGCTGCTAACAAAGCAAACAGAATATTGGCATGCATTAACCACTTCAATACCGGGCATTTTCAACCCCTTCCTGCCAAGGCCAATTTTTTGTTTTAAGCGCTGTAGCACTTTGAATGACACTTGCGCGGTCATGCAACACTGTACCCAAATTAAATTTTAATGATTTTTTTCCCCACAAATGGAGCTTTCTTTCTTTTGGTTTTGGTTTCTTTTGGTGGTATTTGATCACCTCTGCGGTTCTTATTTTTTGCGCTATAAACAAAAGAAGAGGGACAAGTTTGAAAAAAAACACATTATTTGTAAATTTTTGCTATAATAAAAAAAAATGTCCTCAGTTTAGGCTGATATGTATTCTTCTACATATTTTTGGTAAAAAAACAAAAAACGCAATAAGCGTATATTGATTGGTTTGCACAAAAGTTATAACGTCTACAAAATAGGGGATAGATTTCTGGCATTTTTTTTTTTTTTTTACTAGTAATGGCGGCGATCTGTGATTTTTATTGTGACTGTGACATTGCGGCGGACATATCGGACACTTTTGACACATTTTTGGGACCATTCACATTTATACAGTGATCATTGCTATAAAAATGCACTGTTTTCTGTATAAATGTCACTGACAGGGAAGGGGTTAACACTAGGGGGCGATCAAGGGGTTAATTGTGTTACCTAGGGAGTGATTCTAACTGTAGGGGGAGGGGACTCACAAGGGGAGGAGACCGATCAGTGTTCCTCTGTACTTCGAACACACCATCGGTCTCCTCTTACCTGAAAGGACCTGGATCTGTGTATTTACACACACAGATCCACGGTCCTGCTCTGTTATCCGGCAATCGCGGGTGCACGGCAGACATCGCGGCCGATGCGCACGCGCCCCCTAGATGGCCGGGAAGCCCAGGACGTCATTTGATGCCCGCCCAGGATGGGAGATCCCTCCCGCGGACGTCATATTACTACGGGCGGGGTATGAAGTTGTTAAAAAGGGGATTATCTACACAGAATTCACCTTTGGTGCCTATATTTGGTAACCCTCAATTTATACCAGGTATACAGAAAGGACCCTTTGCGGTACTGATTGAACGAGGACTGTATCAAGCCTCGCATTTTATGAGATCAGGCAACTGGCCAACATTGCAGGAACTGATGTATAGAAATGGCCCTTTCCAATTAGATTTTTGCCAAGCGGCACAATTAAGACATTTCCTAAGTACTGCAGTAGCACCATGCTCCTTGGACCGCAGTTTAACACCATTTGAGAAACAATGCATGGAAAAAGAACCAATTACTCACGCAGTATCTAAAATGTATGCGTTACTGATTAAACCACCGGAGAATTTTCAGTTGCCCTTTTTCCATGAATGGGAAATAGACCTGGGGAGGACCTTTTCGGAGGACCAAAAAACTAAAATGATACAATCTATATTTAGGACAGCAACATGTACAAAAATACAGGAAACAAATTATAAAATTATTTCACAATGGTACAAAACACCAGAAATACTTCAAAAGTGTTTCCCGAATATATCAGGGGAGTGTTGGAGATGTCAGATAGAACAGGGAACCTTGTTACATATGTAGCGCCCTCACCCCCTCTTCTTTGTCTAGGGGTATTTCGTATGTGAGGGTGAGATACTCTACGGCCCATGTCCTCCCCATGGCAGTGGGTGAGGTGAAGGCCAGTACCAATTCTCTTTCTCTGGCCTGTGCGTTTCAGTTAAGGACCAAGTCTTGCTGTGCTGACACTTCCCTTTGCTCCCATTAACCAGAGTACCACACACCGATTAGGGTCCAACTCTTGTTTTATTGTCACACTCACAATCAAACAGTTCTTTACCAGCCAACTGGTTGAGACCCAATAACAGTTCAATACGGTGGGGTGAGCAGGTCGAGGCACTATCCTGATTGTACGCTAAACCACTGTGATTTCACCAGCGGTTACTATAGCCTTGGCTAGAGAGAACTTAGAACTTGAGAGTCTCTACCAGCGACTCAATAGAATGTAGATAGGAGTACCTTCGCTGCGTTGTGGCCCCTGTCAGGGGGAGATGTCCCTCCAAGGGAGTTACCGGAGGCCCATCCGTCACCGGTTTGATGCTGCTCCGGACTCTCCGGACGGGTGACCTCCCCGGCCTCCTCACCTCAGACTTGGGCCCCATCCACCTCAGGGACCCTCGGACTCCTCCGCCCTCATGGGACCCAGTCGAAGTCACTGGGCCCCAGGCCTCCGGTTTAGTACCTCACCCCAGGCTGAAGGTGCCTGGGATGGACGCCAACTCCGCTCCGGCCAGGCCTAGGGCACCTGGACCGGAACTCAGAACCGCCCGTACCCAGGCCGAAGGTGCCTGGGCACGCGATGCAGGAAAAAGACCTCGTGGCGAGGGCGTCTCTCCCCTTTATCTCCTCCCGCGACGTCACGGCAGGTTCCCCGCCCCTGCCGCACCATCGCCGGAAAGGGACAAAAAGGCCAGCACTGTGGCAGTGAATCTACCTTAGACCTGTGGGAACCCCGCCACCCACAGGCCAAGGAGAACAGTACACCACCAAGTCCTCCACGAATTAACAATGGTCCAATCCCTTCATGATTTATACACACCTGGGTCATACTACCACCCAGGTGTATCCCCCTAAATTGAAACCCCCACTACGGGGGGGGGAATAGGGAAGGAAATGGAACTGGACTATAAATAAGGGGGGTGGATGGAATATTGTGAGATAGTAGCCAAACAGGCAGGGCCATGGGATTGCGTCGTCCCATGATCAAACATAGGAAAATAACATGAGAGGTGGAATTTAGAGGGGAGGAACTCCCCTCCTTTTTCTTTCATTACTTTATTGTTATTTCTTTTTTCACCTCGCTCCTTACTATTGTTTATACCAGGGGTCTCAAACTGACAGCCCTCCAGCTGTTGCAGAACTACAAGTCCCATTGTGCCTCTGTCTGAGGGAGTCATACTTGTAACTGTCAGCCTTGCAATGCCTCATGGGACTTGTAGTTTTGCAACAGCTGGAGGGCCGCCAGTTTGAGACCCCTGATTTAGACTAAATGCCTTACTTTGTCCTCCCCACCCCTAGTGGATATTACCCTAGAAAGGAGGAGTTGGTAGGACTAGGGGGAATCAAATGTATCAATTTACTTTTTGTTGTATATATCGAAGGAGGATATGTTAAAATATGTAAAGATGATTTATTTTTTGTGTGTTTTCTTTACTCCTTTCCCTGTATAAAGGAAAAAAAGTTGAAAAATAAAGAAATTATATAAAAATAAAAAAAGGGGGGGGATTAACTCCAGAGATAAAACAATAATTCTCCCACTCTACAAGACTCTGGTCCGGCCGCACCTGGAGTATGCTGTCCAGTTCTGGGCACCAGGAAGGATGTCCTGGAAATGGAGCGAGTACAAAGAAGGGCAACGAGCCTAAAAAAGGGTCTGGAGGATATTAGTTATGAGGAAAGGTTACGGGCACTGAACTTTTTCTCTCTGGAGAAGAGACGCTTGAGAGGGGATATGATTTCAATGTACAAATACTGTACTGGTGACCCCACAAAAGGGGTAAAACTTTTTCGCAGAAGGGAGTTTAACAAGATACGTGGCCATTCATTAAAATTAGAAGAAAAGAGGTTTAACCTTAAACTATGTAGAGGGTTCTTTACTGTAATGCCGCGTACAGACGATCGGACATTCCGAAAAACAAAACCGTGCATTTTTTTCTTGCATACACACGGTCACACAAATGTCGGAAATTCCGAACGTCAAGAACGCGGAGACGTACAACAACACGACGAGCCGAGAAAAATGACATTAAATAGCCAGTGCGGCTCTTCTGCTTGATTCCGAGCATGCATGGAATTTTGTGCGTCGGAATTGTGTATACACGGTCGGAACCAGCTCTCAAATTTTTTTGGGGTCGGAAATTTGGACAGCAAATGTCCGATGGAACCTACACACGGTTGGAATTTCCGACAACAAGCTCCCATCGAACATTTGTTGTCGGAAATTCTGACCGTGTGTACGCGGCATAAGAGCGGCAAGGGTGTGGAATTCCCTTCCACAGGCGGTGGTCTCAGCGGGGAGCATCGATGGTTTCAAGAAACTATTAGATAGGCACCTGAATGACCACAACATACAGGGATATACAAGGCAATACTGACATATAATCACACACATAGGTTGGACTTGATGGACTTGAGTCTTTTTTTAACCTCACCTACTATGTAACTATATGTAACTATGACAAATCATATCTGATTTTTAAAAATTGCTTGCCCTTCTTTTTGCTATGGTTTTCCAAGAGCCAACAAAGGCCCCTGCACACCAGATAGCTGACTACTGAAAGTTCCCACACCGAGTTAGGACTTCTCCCAATGTCAGGGATCCACTTCACCAATCCAATTCCCTATCATGTCTAAGATAATGGCGGCACTAGTGGGGTATGTTAGGTCAGCGTGCTCTCCATACTTAACCATCCCACCCTCTGTATCAGTTTAATTTATAAGAGTCTTCTCGGAGTATTACTGTTTGGCAGGGCCGTCTTTACCGCAGGGCAAATGGGGCAAGTGCCCTGGGCCCTGTCACTGTTGGGGGCCCAAAGCAGCTGCTGCCCCCTTAGCCCGCACTGGGCATACTTGCCGCCTGTCCCGCTGTGCTCTTGTCCCGGCTGCATTACCGAAAGCAGAGCCGCGGTCTGGACAGCAAACAGCCATTTCACTTGTTGCTGTCCGCTGTCCTCCACATCCCCGCCCCCTGCACCTCCCCCTACCTCGCTCTCTAGCAAGACTAAGGACCATCCCCGGGGTGGAGCATCAAGGCTTCTGCTATTGAGTGGGCGGGATGAGCGGAGCTCCGAGATCGTGCCCGCCTAGAGAAGGGTGGTGTGACAGTAGCTGTGAGAAGAGGCTGCCAAACGAGTGTGCCTGAAGGTAAAATCACTGAATGATTCATTGTGGCTTAGATTGCAGGCACTGGCAGCTCTATGCTAAGTCTGCTGAGCTACTGCAGTATAGCATAGAAGTGCCGGATGTAAGCTGAAAAGTGGGAAGATCGCTTTTTAATGTAGCATTAACTAAAGCATTGTCACTGCCCCCAGGTTTTCACTGCCCCGACCCCCCTGGTGTGTGCTCTCCCTACCCCCCCCTGGTGTGTGCCCCTCCCAAACCCCCCCCCCGGTGCAGCATACCTCCCAACCCGCACGGATTCTGCGGGTTTTGCGAGGTGAGGTGGGACTCAGAGCGTCTGCGATCACCCACAGCCCAGCCCCAGCGACTGGGAACCAACTACAGGTATGACGGGCGGGGGTAATTCGTCTGTTATGTGGGTTTTCACAACGAAATTGCGGTCCCCTCGGTACGCAGACCCCCCCCCCAAAAAAAAGCAAATGGCCTTAAAAAAATAACTAACTGTCCCGCTGCAAACACCCCCCCCCCCTCAACTGTGGTGACAGGCAGTGTGTTGTCCCGCGGTGGAGTTTTGAAATGTTGGAAGGTATGCTGGTGTGTGCCCTCCTGACCCACCCCCCGGTGTGTGCCTTCCCGACACCCCCCGGTGTGCGCCTTCCAAACCCCCTGTTGTGTGCCCTTGTGATCCTTGTACTGTGCCCTTCCTACCACCATAGAGTGTATCCTCCTGGACCTACCTGATTTGTGTCGTCCTGCTCCCTGTACTATGCCCTCCAAGACCCTATACTTTGCCCTCCCACCCCCCCCCCCCCCCCCGTTAGGGTGACCACGTGTCCCGGATTGCCCGGGACAGTCCCGCATTTTGCAGGTCTGTCCCGGGCACATTCATTCCAGGACAATACAGTGTCCCGGAATGAAACTGACACAGCCACCCCCCCTGGCCAATCTGATGCCCCCAAAAAAGGCCGCCACATCACTGCTTTACTCACTGACAGTACTTGTCCTGGCCGGGAATGCCTGGAGGAGCACAATCCCGCCCCCTGCTTGTGATTGGCGAAATCATAAATCCCGCCTCTTGTGTCCAATCACTGTGCTGTGATTCGTTACAGCACAAGCTGATTTTTGGGAAGGGGGGTGTCCCTGAATGGTAGTTTAGAAATGTGGTCACCCTACCCCCCGTACTGTGCCTTCCTGTACCCCCAGGTGTGTGCCCTCCCAGTCCCCATATTATGCCTTCCTGACCCCTGGTGTGTGCCATCCTGTCCCATCCCCCATACTTTGCCCTCTGTCCCTGTACTGTGCCCTGTGCTCTCCTGACCCCTTTTACTGTACCCTCCTGCACTGTGCTCTCTTGATCCCCTGTCTTTTGCCCTACTGATCCCTGTACACTACCCTATACTCTAATCTCCTTTGTACAATGCCCTACAGACATGTTTCCGGTGTGCCAGTATGGTACTGACTCTGTATATGCAGACATGTTTCCGGTGTGTCAGTATGGTACTGACTCTGTATATGCAGACATGTTTCCGGTGTGCCAGTATGGTACTGACTCTATATCTGCGGAAAGGTTTCTGATGTGTCATTATAGTACTGACTCTATAACTGAGTTGGTGTTTGCGGGCGTATTTCTGGTGTGTAAATTTGGTACCTATTTTGTGTCTGCTGACATGTTTTTGGTGCGCAAGTATGGTAATTATTGTTATTCCACAGGCATGTGTTGTAAAAAAAAAAAAAAAGATGATAAAAATGGATAAAAGGCTGTAACCTTTAGCAACCAATCAGTGAGCGGTAATAATGTGGTGTAACCTCTAGAAACCAGTCAGTGGCAATGATAAGCAGTAACCTCTAGCACCCAATCAGTGGATGGTAATGATGTGCAGTAACCTCTAGCAACCTATCAGTAAGCTGTAAGGATGTGCAGTAACCTTTAGCAACCAATCAGTGAGCAGTAGGGATGTGCAGTAACCTCTAGCAACCACTCAGTGAGTGTGAACCAGTTCTTTATGTTAACATTATTAAAGTTTTTGAGATAAGCCAATTTGTGCAAGCTTATTTGTTTTTTGGGATGTTGGGGTGGAGAGCCAAATTGCATAGGGGGGGGGGGGCCCAAAGAAAATGTTTTCCCAGGGCCCAAACAATATTAAAGACGGCCCTGCTGTTTGGATCTGTACACTCTCAGTTCCTTAACACGTTGGTGCTTTTCTAAATGTGGGGGAAAAAACATACCAATCCATCTCTCTTTTTTTTTTTCCAGCAATGAAATCTACCTCTTCCACCCAGAATTATGGGACACGTGTGTGGCACCTTCTAATGTGGTGGGGTTCAACGTCATCTTTTTCTCTATCTTGATAGCAGCGAGTTCCATTGAGGTCATCCTGGGCGCCGTCCAGCTGTTCAACGGTCTATTTGGTCTCATCTGCGGAACCTGTAGGAAAAAGGATGACGACTATAAGGACATGATGGAAGATGAAAAGAAAGAATACAAATGTAAGCATTTGTTATTTATCACCAAGCTGTAAAAAAACTGTCTGTGTTGACCCATTTCAACCAATCAGATTAAAGAAACAATGTTACTTTGCATATTCACGGCAAATCCCATCTCCGCCGCTGGCCACCTCCCCACACTACTGGAGCCCTCGCTGGTTGAGCGGGGCTTCTGAGAGAGAGGGAGCTCATGATCAGTGGCCAATCAGCAGGTCCAAACAGAACCTACTGGATGTTGTTATTCAACCTACTCTGTCCTGTAGTGATGTAGTGGCCTGAACCAAAACACATAGAGGGAGACTCAGGGATCCAACACACCCCTATGTGTGTCAGATGCTTAAAGGGTATATTATGTTATGCGTTCACATTCACACAGCAAAAAACGAAATAAATTTGGAATTAAAATATTTCTTACATTTGAGATGTTTCTAATGCCCTGTACACATGATCGGATTTTCCATCGAAAAAACCTTGGATGTTTTTTCTGACGGAACTCCGTTCAAGCTTGGCTTGCATACACACGGTCACACAAAAGTTCTATGATCTTTTGACCGCCAAGAATGCGGTGACATACAACACTACGACGAGCCGAGAAAATTAAGTTCAATGCTTCCGAGCATGTGTCGAATTGTTTCTGAGCATGCGTCGGAATTGCTACAGACGATCGGATTTTCCGATCGGAATTTTTTCCGCCGGAAAAATAGAGAACCTGCTCTCAATCTTTTGCTGGCGGAAATTCCGCCAGCAAAAGTCCGATGGAGCATACACACGTCGGAATTTCCGTTCAAAAACTCACATCGGACTTTTGCTGTCGGAAAATCCGACCGTGTGTACGGGGCATTAGGAGAAGTTATCATGGCTGATTCTAACGATTTCTGTAAAGTCTGTCTGTCTGAGCTATTCCTCATTACCATTCAATGCAGGAAGTCGGTTTCTACATTTTAAACCCTTTGTAAAGACAGAGTGAGTCCCATTATTTCACCAAAGGGGCAGAAGAAGGACCCCTCTAAGTATATGACCTCCTCCCAGGTGCTGTGGCTGTATCATTCATGGCTGCAGACAGTGTTTGCACTATATATGTGTAGCGGGTATACACTTTTCTGTGTGTTAAAACTGGCAGAGACACCAGTGATGTGCAGTTCCCTGCAGCCCCACGGGTGGCGCTGTCGCCTTGGGCTGGGGTTGAACCATTGCTGTGTGCTGTGCTCCCTTTTTGTCCTCCCTCGGCAGCGGTATGGTGGGGCGGGGAACCCGCCGTGCTTGCTGGGAGAGGGTATAAAGGGGCCGGCGATCTTTGTCACGGGGTCGAGTCCCAGGCACCTTCAGCCTGAGGGCGGTGGTTCGTGTCGGTTCCCTAGGTGGCCTAGACCTAGAGGACGTTCGGAGGTCGTGTTCCATCCCAGGCACCTTTAGCCTGGGGTGAGGTACTCGGATAGAGGTCTGGAGCTCAGTGCCCACCACTGAGTTCCGCGAGGGAAGGAGATCCTAGGGAACCCCGGGAGTGGGTACCCGAATCCGGAAGGCGTAATGGACCGGTGGGAGATACTTGCTTGAAGACCTGGTGCAGCAGATTGCCAGTGACAGGTGAGCCTCTCATCGGAGACCGCCTGGAAGGAAATTCCCCCTCGTTCGGAGACCGCAACCCACTTTCAGGAAGGAAAGTGGAGAGTTCATTGTGTCTGGGCCTACTCGCATCCACACCTCCTTGTCTGTTCTGTTCTCTAAGGGAGTCCAACTGTTTGTGTTCACTTTGCATTGAGAAGAATAAAGGAGTGTTGGACTTTAATGGTGTGGGGCTCATTTTCTGACAGACATTGTTCAATGTAACTCTCTTTGGAGGCTACAGGTGCAGAACACCGACCCAAAGGTAACATAAGAACTTTGCTTACACCACACAAACATCTGCGGTGAAGGCTTGGCGTGGTGACCCCGCACTCTCTCCTCTAAGGTACCCCTAGACAAGAGACAGACGAGCTGATAAAGAGAGGAGAGAGAGGCAGTGGCGGTGCGTCCATAGAGGGCGCCGGAGCGCCGCCCCCTCTCGCTCCCGCACCGCCACTGAAAGACAATACACAGATTCATGCATTGCATGAATCTGTGTATTGTCGCCGCTGCCGCGCTGCCCACTATTCATATGGCCGGCCTCCTGGTGAGCGCCGGCCATATGAATTTGAGCGGTGGCCGGCGGTGGGTGTGACTTGGAAGTGTCTTTCAGAGCCAGCGGCTCTGATAGGCTTTCCGAATACAGCTCTCACGCTGTAATCGGCTTCCAAAAACTCCTCCTAGGTACGCACGGGGGTGCGTTCCTTGGAGTACAGTCACAGGCGGTTCAGCCAATCAGGTTCACCGGATCTGGTTACCGGTAACCTGATTGGCTGAAGCGACATTGAGGGCGGGAGAACACATCGAGGACGACGCGGACCGAGGAAGGTAAGTGCAGGGCTGGGGGGGGGGGGGGGGGAGAACTGCCTGCATTTGGGGGGGGAACTGGCTATATATATATATAGGGACAAACTGGCTGTATATATGGGGGGGACACTGGCTGTATATATGGGGGACACACTGGCTGTATATATGGGGGACACACTGGCTGTATATATGGGGGGCACACTGGCTGTATATATGGGGGGCACACTGGCTGTATATATGGGGGGCACACTGGCTGTATATATGGGGGCACACTGGCTGTATATATGGGAGCACACTGGCTGTATATATGGGGGCACACTGGCTGTATATATGGGGGACACACTGGCTGTATATATGGGGGACACACTGGCTGTATATATGGGGGACACACTGGCTGTATATATGGGGGGCACACTGGCTGTATATATGGGGGGCACACTGGCTGTATATATGGGGGCACACTGGCTGTATATATGGGAGCACACTGGCTGTATATATGGGGGCACACTGGCTGTATATATGGGGACAAACTGGTTGTATATGGGAGCACACTGGCTGTATTTGAGGGGGCAAACTGGTGGCGTTTGGGCACAGTGGCTGCCTTTAATGGGCACAGTGGCGGCAATTGATTTTTTTTTTCAGATTGTTTGCGCCCCCCCCAAAAAAAATTTGAGCACCAGCCGCCACTGGAGAGAGGGGGCCGCTACATATGATTAAGGAGGTCAGGGGTAGCAATAGTATACAGTGCAACATTGTTTACACCAGGGATAGGCAACCTTTGAGAGGTAGAGATCTACCTTGACAACAAGGAAAAGATCAAAGGTCCCTGGGGTGCAGGGCCCTTTTTTTCCCTAAGAAGTTAACTATCAAGCCCCTAATGGAAAGAAAGAACAAGAATGGTATGGAGAAAACTTGTAAACATATAAGTGTAGCCTACCTTAAAAGTTAGCTTCAGCCAGAAACTGGGTATTCACTTTAACAATTTTTTCATGTCTGGAGAGTAATTGGTCTTCCTTTCAAGTCTGATGCCGGAGTCCATCATGAAGGCAGAACATTTGGTACTGCAGGCTGACTTGCTTGATTAGTTCCAGGGCTTTCTGCTCTGAGTTTTGGCCAGTATAAGTAGCAGGTAGGTCAGTGTACAGAGGTCAGTAATAGGTAGGGCAGTGTGCAGAGGTCAGCAGTAGGTAGGGCAGTGTGCAGAGGTTAGTATTAGGCAGGGCAGTATACAGAGGTCAGTAGCATGTATGTCAGTGTACAGAGGTCAGTAGCATGTAGGTCAGTGTACAGAGGTCAGTAGCATGTAGGTCAGTAGTAGGTAGGGCAGTGTACAGAGGTCGGCAGTAGGTAGGGCAGTGTGCAGAGAGGTTAGTAGTAGGTGGGCCCATGTACAGAAGTCTGTAGTATGTAGGGCAGTTTACAGGGGCCATTAGATAGGATGTAGGGCAGTGTAGAGGTCTGTAGTAGGTAGGTCACTGTATGGAGGTCAGTAGTAGGTAGGGCAGTGTACAGAGGTCAGTAAGTAATAGGTAGGCCAGTGTATAGGGGTCATTAGGATGTAGGGCAGTGTAGAGAGGTCAGTAATAAGTAGGTCAGTGTACAGAGGTCAGTAGTATGTAGGGCAGTGTACAGAGGTCAGTAGTAGGTAGGGCAGTGTACAGAGGTCAGTAGTAGGTAGGGCAGTGTACAGAGGTCAGTAGTAGGTAGGTCAGTGTACAGAGGTCTGTAGTAGGTAGGTCAGTGTACAGAGGTCTGTAGTAGGTAGGTCAGTGTACAGAGGTCAGTAGTATGTAGGGCAGTGTACAGAGGTCAGTAGTAGGTAGGGCAGTTTACAAGGAAATGTAGGGCAGTGGACATGGGTGAGCAGAGCAATGTACAGGAAGGCATGGTATGAGGGGCTCAGGAAGGTATGGTACAGGGGGGGTCAGGAGGCACAGTATGGGGGAGTCAGGGGGGCACAGGTGGGTTGAAAGGGGGTCTGTACTGAGGGAGGGGGGCCTATATTGAAGGTGAGGTGTAAGAGAGGCTTTGCAATTGGCTAGTAAATGGTGCCAAAAGCACAAGTCCCTTCCTGCTCCTGTCCTTTTGCCAGAACACTATCCCACCTAACACTAACCCTCTGCCATATTGTGCCCACTCCATGTCTGAAGCCTCCACATGAGTTGATGTTTATATCCTTAAAAAGGAATGCCCACTCCTGTATAAGGTTGCTGTACTTGATTGATGGTACTCAGGAAATGGCACAACAATCACATCGACATACGGTACATTCCGGAGCCACTTGACATTACATCCACAGCAGTCACATGTGAAAGCATATGCAGCACTTAGAGCAGCCATCTCCCTCTAACAGTCTCTCCTTCTAAGTCCCACTCCATAGCTCTACCCAGCCGGTTATGCTTCCTGCAGTTACTCTCCTGGTCCAGGCTTTTGGCATCCAGCTCACGACTCTCCATTAGTAGTTCCAGAGACAGGATTTCTGCAGTTGCTCCTACTGAATTCTGCACTCCTCTCCTGGGACTTCTGCCCAGAGCAGGGCCTTGGCTGTGCTGACTAAACCTACATAGGTGTGGGGTACTTGACTCCTATGCCCAATCTACACTAGGGCCCCTCCCAACCCGGTTTATATATGGGTGCTGCCTCACCCATGACATCAATGCAGGAGGGCTCTACCTAAAGGGGGACTAACACCTGATGACACTGTCTACTGTAACCATGCATAGTTGCCAACATTGCAAAAAAAACATCTGGGACACTTTTTTTGTATTGAGGCGGAGCCTTGCTATAATCAGGGGGCGGGGCATTCGTTTGTAGGCGTGTCATGCTGGAGTGAAAAATGCGGCGCGCAAAGCGCACCGCGGCGAAAAATGGGCGTGGTTTACACACGATAGTGGGTGTGGTTTAAATGGGCGTGGTTCAAAGGGGTGTGGCTAGAGTCCGAGGTGAGAGAAAGAGAGAGAAAGAAATAGAAAGAAAGAAGCCAGATCCTACACCACAATAGTAATGTGTAACAAAATTGGCAGATAAGGATACTCCAAAACACCTGTTGGCGCTTCAATCATCCCGGCACCATGGTTGTTACGGTGTCAGGATGATTGAAGTGCATTATTTCTATTTTTACATTGTAATATAAAATGAAATCATTCAACTCACCATAATGCCGAATCAGTGGAAGCCCTGAGCGTGTTACCTGCCACGTCGCCTGCCACCAGATGGCCTCCCCAGCAGTCCGTCCTTGCATCAGGTGCCTCCCCAGCAGTCCGTCCTTGCATCAGGTGCCTCCCCAGCAGTCTGTCCTTGCATCAGGTGCCTCCCCAGCAGTCCGTCCTTGCATCAGGTGCCTCCCCAGCAGTCCGTCCTTGCATCAGGTGCCTCCCCAGCAGAGCCCCCTCCACACTTGTGGACAAGGGTCCAAAAATCATGATTGTCCCGGGAAATTCGGGACTGTTGGTAACTATGCAGGCGTCCCCAGTGGAGTCCCCCCTTACATCAGGCGTCCCCAGTGGAGTCCCCCCTTACATCAAGCGTCCCCAGAGGAGTCCCTCCTTACATCAGGCGTCCCCAGAGGAGTCCCTCCTTACCTCAGGCGTCCCCAGCGGAGTCCCCCCTTACATCAGGCGTCTCCAGCGGAGTCCCCCCTTACATCAGGCGTCCCCAGCGGAGTCCCCCCTTACATCAGCCGTCCCTAGCGGAGTCCCCCCTTACATCAGCCGTCCCTAGCGGAGTCCCCCCTTACATCAGCCGTCCCTAGCGGAGTCCCCCCTTACCTCAGCCGTCCCTAGCGGAGTCCCCCCTTACATCAGCCGTCCCTAGCGGAGTCCCCCCTTACATCAGCCGTCCCTAGCGGAGTCCCCCCTTACCTCAGCCGTCCCTAGCGGAGTCCCCCCTTACCACAGGCGTTCCCAGCAGAGTCCCCCCTTACCACAGGCATCCCCAGCGGAGTCCCCCCTTAACCACAGGCGTCTCCTGCCTCGGCCGCCATTATTGTTTCCCCTTCCCCGAAGGGGAACAAAATAGAGGCGGAGCCGACAGTGTGGCTGAAAAAAAATAAATAATTAAGCTGTGGCGCTGCCGACCCCCGCCCCTTTCCATTACAGACAGACCTGCAGCGGGGCGGGGCGGGGGGGTGGCCTGCCGGCCAGCCAAAACACAGATGTAGTACAATAGAAGATAAAGCTGCTGCGGCGCCGCCCACCCCCGGGGAGGTGCGGGGTGTGGGCGGCGCCGCAGCGGCTTTATTTTCTATTGTACTACATCCGTGTTTTGGTCTTCTTGAACATGGTGGCCGGCCGAGACATTGTCTCCGCCAGCCGTGGACCTCTAGCGGCGGCGGCCTGCGGCGTCCAAATTCGGGGAAAACGGGAAAAATCGGATTGGCCGGGACATTGGCCGGGACAAAATAAATCCGGGAAAAGGGTTTGAATCCCGGGAATGTCCCGGCCAATCCGTGACTGTTGGCAACTATGACCATGTAACCAGACATTATTCTGAGAGCCACATTGGTTTGTACTAAGAGGCAGCAGTGACACCCACCCCCCCGGAATTCGGCAGCAGCAGCACCAACCCCCCCCCCTCTTCTCAAACGGGCCCCCTGCTCCCAAGTGTCCCGCAGTTCATAGTTCAAATGTTGTAAATACCTTTTTTTCTTTATAAGTGATCACATTATTTATTTTCTCAGCTGCATAAGGGGCGTGTCTGCACAAGTTTTGGCCATTGGAGGACAGACGAGCTGTTCTCCCAGCACAGCCAGAAATCTGACCACATTGGGTAGTACTTCTACAGATAAGCGGGGGGGGGGGCGGGCGGTACCTTCTTACCTCTTCCTCCTTCGTCCTCCCGTGCTGCAGTGCTAAGTAGCGGGTGGGGGGCGAAAACTTCTGACCTCCTCTTCTTCCTCTTCGCTATGCGGGAAAATTACCTCTATGGCGGGAAAGCGGGAAAAAGGTGTCAATGCGGGAAAGTCCCGCCCAATCTGTGACGGTTGGGAGGTATGTATTTATCTATGCACAAATGTTTTGCCTTTCATTTATATTGTAAAGTAAATGGGTTGTTTTAAACAAGGTCCCTCCTAAACATTACAAAGCAGGGGGTGCATGTAAGGATTTTTAGTCAGAAAGTAAAAAGCACCTAAAAAGGTAACTAGCGATGTTTTTTAGTTATGCTATTGTAGCACTACCCCTGTAGGAGCTGCTGGTTTAGATTTGGGCCTGCGCTCTGCCTATCAACCCCAAAAGTTTGGCTCGAACCCTCCCTTGGCACAACTGGACAATAACGTGATTGTGGGACCCACTGGCAGTAGGGAACCACAATGATACCATACAATAATATATATACTTGAATATTGTTACCTTGGTGTTGGTCACCTGCTTCACAACTGCAACAGACAGAGTCCCACACAAGATGTCGTTTAACCAAGGATAAGATGTTTACTTGGCGAGGAAAACAGAATAGGGGTTACACAAATAACATTTGACTACAAACAGATCCCTGTGAGAGTCGATGATATACCCATATATGTCAGTTTCAGTATTTTACTGTACAAAAGACCCAATTATCACAACCTGGAGTCAGACCTGGGTAAGTGCGCGGTGGAGGAATCTCCCAATGCAATGACGCCAGCAATGGGATACCTCTCCACCAAGTCCCTCCCAGCTCACTGAACCAGCAAAGCAATAATAAAAGAAATGCAAACAGTTGTATCACATATGTGAGTTTGCAAGCTTTTTGGCTCCCTCTAGTGGGCAGCTCAACTGGTGCGTGTCCCGTTGTATCAATTTAAGAAATAAACAGAACTGATGATTGTTCCTTCAAGTTTCCAGTAATCTTCTGCTAGCTCTGTTGGTGCACTTAGTTATTTGTAATCCAACAATAGGGTGAAGAAAATCAATCACTTGGTGTATAAAGTGGAGCGGTAACAAAAACGTCAGTTCTCCCACACCGCTATACTGCTCTCAGGTGTAGTGTATTCCCGCTTGTGGTATTGCAGATGCCAGCAAGCGCATGTAGAGCTGTAAGCAAACCCTGCTTTTTAATAACTCAGTTACTTATGTGGATAGGCAAGTGCCTTCTCACCAATTTAGGCCTCGTCTCGCCGTTATGCCCAGTCTGGACCCCTCTTGGCTCCCAGTCTCTCTGTAGCTTGAGATCCCTAGTCCTCCGCGCAGCCACTCACAAGGTGCCGGTGGATGGGTGACTCCAGATGCTGAGGAGTGTAGACCGGTCCCTCTCTGGTCGGATCAGCTAGGCTATGGCAAGGATCCTCCCGTACGGCGGTCCGGTCTCTGCAACTTTAGGCCCAGGCTTCTTCGGCCTAGCACACTCACAGCAGGCCTCTTGCCTGTTGAAAGATGGCATCCCAAGAGGCCGGGCTAAGGCCTCACTTAGCTTTAAGTAAGTTCCCCCAGCAGGCTGTGCGTGGCGCAATGCACTTTGGTAGCACAGTGGCGCTGTGATCATTGTAGTCTATTTCCAACCCACAGCAATAGAATCTATGTCTCTTGCACTACAATGTCCAGCACTACAATGTCCATCATGGTTTGCTCTTGTCATGACTGAACCAAACAAACTGCAGCAATATGACACAAAACGGACACCAGAGGGAGCTTAGTTGTTGTTAGGCACAAATTGTAGTCTGTAAGCTATGTTCAAAAGTGACACCTTGCTACACAATGTTAATGGAAATATGAAGCAAATATAAAGTAGTTGTTATGCCAATTTGGCTGAAGAAGGTCCCCCCCACACTTCCTGTTCTGGTGACAACTGAAAATATCAGATATCTCAAAACTTTTTGTCATAATGACAATGGTAATCAGGACAAATAAAGAGGATCGACCTTCTCATACCTACTTATCAGGGGTACAGACAGCAATAAAAACTAACAGGGGTTCTAATTTGCAGGTGGGCTTTCAACGTACTATTTGCATTTGATTAGTTGAATGTATTTTTAATTGTTTTTGTTTGTTTGTGTTCTCATTACAGGTTAATACAGCGACCATGCTTGGAGCAGGAAGCACTAAACCTGTAATTTCCCTTTACAAAGACTGGATGTGGGCTGGTTTCTTTAGAAATATAATCTAGATCTGTACATGAGGCCCCATGTGTCCTGCCAATTATCTGTTAAAGCGGAACTAAACCCTCCTATACTTTTCAGCCATGGAAGCTGCCATCTTGGCCTTTGTTTGATCTGTACCTGCCATGGTGCTGCACATGTGATCAGTTATGACACCAGACATATGATGGTTTGAAAGTATGGCTGAGAGGACAACCAATGTGATGCTGAGAATGTAACTGTTTTTTTAATCTGTTAAATTGTTGGATTTAGTTCCACTTAAAACCACTTTAAGACCAGACCTTTTTCTGATACTTCTCACATAAATGTAAAAATTTGTATTTATTGCAGAACACAAGGGCCCTTTGAATTCCGGTATAGGTCCACTTTAATTCCATCTCTCCACCCTGAACTGAGAATGTTTTAAATGAGAACTCCAGATACAGAGCAACATACAATAATATATATACAATGTCAATTACTAACAATAGATTAAAGTACACCAGTCGTGGGGACTGACCTATTGCTATCAAAAAATAGCATGATCGTTAGCTTCTCTTTTATGATCTGATCTGAGCATCTTCACCCCATTTCTCTATCCTCCATCCCCTTATCCGATCTTCCACCCTCCTTCCCTAAGCTCCATCCCGCTTCCCTATCCTCCACCCCCATTCCAGATCCTCCACCAACCTTCCCGATCCTTTACCATCCTTCCCGATACTCGATCCCCCTTCCCTGTCCTCCACGCCGCTTCCCTATCCTCTAACTGCCTTCCCCTATCCTCCACCCACCTACCCTATCCTCCACCTCACTTCCCTATCCTCCACCCCCTTCCCACTCCTCTATCCCTCTTCCATATATTCCACCAGCCTACCCTATCCTCCATCCCCCTACCATATCATCCACACTCCCTTCCCTGCCCTCAATCTCTCTTTCCTATCCTTCACAATCTAACCTATCCTCCACTATCATTCAATATCCACCACCCTTCCCGATCCTCCACTCCCCTCTTCTATCATCCACCTTCCAACCCTACCCTCCATCCCCTTCCCTATCTCCCATTCCTATCCTCCACCCCCCTACCCTATTCTCAAACCCCCGTTCCAGACCCTCCACCCCCTTTTCCTATCCTCCACCCCCCTTCCCTGTTCTCTATCTCTCGTCCATATACTCCACCCCCCCACCCTATCCTCTACCCCACTTCCCTATCCTTCACCCCAATCCTATCCTCCACCCCTTTTCCTATCCTCCACCTCCCTTCTCTATACTCCCCCATCTCCCTGATCCCTCACCCCCTTCCCTATCATCCACCACCCTTCCCAATCCTCCACTCCCCTTTCTGATACTCTGCTTCATGATCCTCCACCCCCTCTGCCCTATCCTCCACCCTCCTTCCCTATCCTCCACCCCCAATCCTATCCTCCACTCCCCTCCCTAATCCTCCACTTCCCTTCTCTATCATCCCCCTCCTGCCCGATCCCTCACCCCCTCCCTATCTTTCCCCCCTACTCGATCCTCCACCCCCCCCGTCCTCCACCCCTTTTCCTATCCTCCACTTCCCTTCTCTATCATCCCCCTCCTGCCCGATTCCTCACCCCCTCCCTATCTTTCCCCCCTACTCGATCCTCCACCCCCCCATCCTCCACCAACCTTCCCAAGCCTCCACTCCCCTTTCCGATCCTCCCCTTCCCACCCAATACTCCACAGCCCTTCCTGATCCTCCACCCCCTCTGTCCTATCCTCCACCCTCCTTCCCTATCCTCCACCACTAAAGCCCTGTACACATGGGCGAGAATCCCGTCAGGAAAAAAACGTAGTTTTTCCTGACTGGATTCCTGGCAAGCTTTTCTTGCCAAGCCCTGTGTACACACGCACATTCAAAAGAATCACAGTTTTTTTGAATGGCAAGAACGCGGTGACGTCATCGATTACGGCGAGCATGCGCTTGTCACATTCAATGCCGTTGCCGCCATCTTGCTCTCCCTACACTACCCTTGTAAGCTACCGCGCATGCGTCAAAGTCTCATCGAGCATGCGCAGGCTTACCTGGGGACAGGTAAGCATACAAGCCTCATACACACGCACGGTTTTCTCGTTGGGAAACAGGCCGACGAGAATCCCGACGAGAAAAGAGAGAGCTGGTTCTCTATTTTTCTCGTCGAGATTCCCGGCAGCTTTCCCGATGAGAAACCACATACACACGAACGTTTTTCTCAGCAAAAAGCTCTCCCAGCAGTTTTCTTGCCGAGAAAACCGTCCGCGTGTACGAGGCTTATCTCCACTTTCTGGTTGTAGGAGATTCATTCAGTGTGAAATGTAAATCATTCATTTAGAGTAGAGTGAATCAGCACACCAGATTATGGCCACTAGATGGAGCTGATGATCATAGAAAATACATATTATGAACATCAGCTCCATCTAGTGGTCATAGTGTAATATTTTCTCAAACCACTCTATTTTCGAGAACATTTGACCTGGAGAATAAATAGGCTGATAACATTCGATTTTGCGTGCAGTTTTACAAGATGAGTAGCTCCGTGATTTATTTTTGTTGTTGTTGTAAATTGTATCAGAAACAACAAATGCATATTTTCTGATTTTATAAACATTATTCCTGACTGGAGTTATTGCTGTAAACACCTTGAAGACAGGATGAGAAAAGGTGACTGGCCCCTTCCTCCCAGACTGACCAATAAACATCTACAGCAGCAGAAGAGGGCTAACTGAGTTTTCATTATGATGTATACAATATGTAAATAAATAGCTTTATTCATTATTTTATATCTTTGTGCGACTTGTGAGATAAACTAATTATACATTTTTGTGATTAAGCAACGGACTCCTTTGTGTTTTCTACAGTTTGATCTGAAAAATATTCAGTGATAAAAAAAGGTTTAGTATCAACAAGGGTTATATAGCTATAGTACATCTCCAACATGCACAATCCTTGGTATTTAAAGTGGTTGTAACCCCTTTACAACCACTTTTTGCTACAGGTAAGCCTATAATAAGGATTACCTGTAGCTACCCAGGATATCTCCTAAACCTGCACGGTTTGGGAGATATCCCCTGTATTTGCATGTGCCGATGTCATAGGCACATGCGCACTGAAGCAAACTGAAGCAATGGCACGTATGTCGTAAATCTAAAGTTGATAGTATAGAGATTGGACAGATAATAATGTAATGTGTATGGTGACCCTTAGAGAAGACCTTTGCAGATGTTAAAACAAGGATGATCATGACAGAGCAGATGAATAAAAAGAAATAGAAGGATAGAAGGTTCAAGATCGGTGGTCTCCAAACTGTGGCTATTTGCTTGACTTTATCTGGCTCGAGGCATTATTCCTCCCACTGACATTAAAAATGGGGCATAATTCCTGCATCTGACAGCAACAGTGGGGCATTATTCATCCCACTGACACCACCTATGGAGTATTATTCCTCCTACTTACACCAACTTTAAGGGCACTATTCCTTCCACTGACACCAGTTATGGGGAAATTGGTGTCAGTGGAATGAATGGTGCCTCATCATTGACATCACACATGTGATCGTGTATACAGGCTGCAGTGGAAATCTCCTCCTTCCTGAACTCTCAGCACTGGAGAAACTGTGAAGTTTATCATGTGACTGTGGTATACAGATCATCCAAAAAGGTATATAGTGGCAGTATTTTAATTTAAAAATAAGTTTTATAAGCCGTGGGCACTGTGGGGGGCGGGTGAACTATTTTCACATATTTATTAACACTTTAAGGTACTTACGTTTCCTGGAGAAAAAGCCGCTACAGACTCCCACCAGTGGACAATGAAGGAGCAGCGACAGACTGATAAGATCCTCACTCTGCTATCTCCTACCAGCCATGTGCTCTCTCAGCACATGTGCACTGAAGAAGACCCTGATTGTTCTCTAGTG
This sequence comes from Rana muscosa, assembly GCA_029206835.1. Lineage (NCBI taxonomy): Eukaryota > Metazoa > Chordata > Amphibia > Anura > Ranidae > Rana > Rana muscosa. The sequence goes on from CM055118.1 coordinate 331,966,705, forward strand.
CTGCCACTCCTCCTCCCAGTATGAGTGTGTTGGGCAGCATATGATAAGATTGGCAGAACAGTGGCTTAGTGGTTAGCACTTCTTTCTTGTAGCGCTGGGTTCCTCAGTTTATAGCCTGGCCAGGACACTATCTGCATGGAGTTTGCATGTTCTCCCTGTTTAATCACAGCAGAAACCGATCTGTGGGTACTGGATGTCCGCCAGCACCCGCCCGTCGTCGGCTGTAAACACAGAAGGAAGACCGGGTGCAGATGGAAGTGCCTGCAGCAGCAACAGCTTGGCGCTGGAAGGCTTTGTTTTCAGGTAATTTTAACATAATGTGCTAGTATGCAATGCCTTTAGGCTTCAGGTTACAAAAAAAACACCCAGAGGGATCGCCTGTCTTTTCAGCCATTTGGTGACGGGTCTCAAAAACCGCTTCCTGATTGGCCAGGAGGAGGATCAGTGTTACAACATCGAATATTCATTCATTGTTGTAACACACCTGGGTATGCCCCGAGCGCATTCTCTGTGCCCTGAGCCCACCCTATTTTGAAACCTATTATAGCCTCTGGCTCTAATTAGGTGCTTCAAAAGAACACCCCCCCCCCCCGCCATTGGAATCCATGCATCCGGAGTCCTGCAAGGTGCTGGACACATAGATAAGGGGAGGCGGCGATGTATGGGGGGGGCGGCGCCCATACGCCTTTAATGGATGGGCCACCCCTGCTAGGCAGGTTGAGGAGCTCCAGGGTGCTTGTCTAATCTGGAGGAAACTCTACTTGGAATATGGAGATTTTGTGATCTGGGTGGGAGGACATCTTCAATCCTGGGACCCTCCCAAAGAGTCCATGTGGGTGCAAGGGAGAAGCCACAAGTGTGCATGTCTGACAGAGCTGAAAAGGGGCCCATGCCTGAAGGCCGGAGCAGCAGGAACAAATGCCAGCAGAGGTACAGAGTGTGCATGGAAGGACAGGGACACTGTTACATGGTCAAGAGGACCGAGGCCCAAGCCCTGAGCAGCAGTGCTGACCAGAGATCAGGGTTGCCACCTGTTTGGGATTCACTTGGACAGTCCAGGTTTCGAATCATGTGTCTGAGTTTCAGCTTGCCTGAAACCCAGACACATTATCCAGACCGGACTGTGGCTCCCCATGCTCCATGGGGCCTCTCTGTCACATCTGACTAGGACGGGTGGTGGGGGCATTACTACTCTCCTTGGGGCACTCAAAGGTGTCCCAGATCTTTTATAGTGCTATAGCGTATACTACAAAAAGTAAAACATTTATTGCTGAGCATTGCTAAAGTATTTGGGTTCGGCTTGAAGAAAAGGTGGCAACCCTACCAGAGAAAACAGCGTAAAAATCAAAAAAATCAAATAATTAATACTTTAAAAAAAAATTAAAGTGTCCCGTCCTCCTGTGCTTGCGTGCAAACGTGATCACGTGCACGCGCGTAAACAGCGATCATCCCACACATGTGCGGTATTGCCACGAACGTCAGGTCATGAGCAGTAATTCTAGCACTAGACCTCCTCTGTAGATATAACGTGGTAAACCTTTTAAAGGCTTCTAAAGTATTGCCTATATATAATAAAATTACTAACGCCGCTGCACGGCCGTGCCTAATTTTGAATCATGACATGTTTGGTATCTATTTATGCGACGTGACATCATCTTTTATATTTTAAAAGATAATTGGGTTATGTATTGTGTTCTTTTGCATTAAATTTTCAAAAAGTGTATTTTTTTCCCCCCCAAAAACCACAACGCAAAAACCATGTGACATAAAAAAAAAAATTGCAAAACCCACCAATTTATTCTCTAGGGCCTCTGTTTTAAAAAAAACTTATATATATAATGTTTGGGGGGTTCTAAGTAATTTTCTAGCAAAAAAAAGAAATATTCTGATGTATATAATGTGCCAGAAAATGCCTGGTCTTCAAGTGGTTAAAACGGCAGAACTGGCGTGGACTTCACTCACTGTTGATGGCTACACTGAGCTAAACATACTATCTAAATGAATAAGACGGATATGTACAATTGTGTGTGTGTGTGTGTATATATATATATATATATATATATATATATATATATATATATATATATATATACACACACACACACACACAGTGCCTTGCGAAAGTATTCGGCCCCCTTGAACTTTTCATCCTTTTGCCACATTTCAGGCTTCAAACATAAAGATATAAAATTTAAATTTTTTGTGAAGAATCACCAACAAGTGGGACACAATTGTGAAGTGGAACGAAATCTATTGGATTTTTTAAACTTTTTTAGCAAATAAAAAACTGAAAAGTGGTGCGAGCAAAATTATTCGGCCCCTTTACTTTCAGTGCAGCAAACTCACTCCAGAAGTTCAGCGAGGATCTAATGATCCAATGTTGTCCTAAATGACTGATGGTGATAAATAGAATCCACCTGTGTGTAATCAAGTCTCTGGATCCGACTTTGCCCTGCGACATGAAGCCGACATATGTCCGACTTTCAATGAACGGGGATCCGACTTGGATCCCCGCCAATATCAGGCACTGTGTTTGGTATGAATCTTGAAGGGGAACTCCAGGCCAAATTTTAAATTAAAAAAACGGCGCGGGTTCCCCTCCAGGGGCATACCAGGCCCTTGGGTCTGGTCTGGATTTGAACAGGCGCCCCTACGCCGAAAAAACGGCGTGGGGGCCCCCCAAATCCAAACCAGACCCTTATCCGAGCACACAACCTGGCCGGCCGCAGGGGAAGAGGGGGGGGGGACGAGAGAGCGGCCCCCACCTCCCTCCTGAACCGTACCAGGCCGCATGCCCTCAACATGGGGGGTTTGGTGCTCTGGGGCAGGGGGGCGACCTGCGGCGCCCCCACCCCAGAGCACCCTGTCCCCATGTTGATGAGGACAGGGCCTCTTCCCGACAACCCTGGCCGTTGGTTGTCGGGGTCTGCGGGCGGGGGGCTTATCGGAATCCGGGAGCCCCCTTCAATAAGGGGGCCCCCAGATCCCGGCCCCCCACCCTATGTGAATGAGTATGGGGTACATCGTACCCCTACCCATTCACCTGGTGGACAAAAAATTGCAATAAAAAAACACTACACAGGTTTTCAAAGTAATTTATTGCACAGCTCCGGGGGTCTTCTTCCGACTTCCGGGGGTCTTCTTCCGACTTCGAGGGTCTCCGGTGTCGTCTCCCGCTCTCCGGTTCTTTCTTCCGCCGGGCCTCCGCTAACTTCTTTTTAGCTCTCTTGCTAACAGAGGCCCGGTCTTCCCCGTTGTCTCGTCCGGCTCTCCGTTGTTCTTCTGCCGGCCCCTCCACTAACTTCTTTTTAGCTCTTTCGCTAGTGGAGGGGCTGGGCTTCCCGTCGCTGTCGCCGTCGGCTTCGTCTTCCCTCTTCTCCTTCTCGATGTTGACGCGTCGCTTCCTCTCGCTGTAATACTGGCTCTCCGCTCCGCTCCGCATTAATATAGGCTTCTCATGACGTCACAGTCACATGTTCCCATGACGTCACAGTCACATACTCCGGGGCCATGTGCCCTGGAACATGTGACTGTGACGTCATGAGAAGCCTATATTAATGTGGAGCGGAGCGGAGCGGAGAGCCAGTATTACAGCGGGAAGAAGCGACGCGTCAACATCGAGGAGGAGAAGAGGGAAGAAGAAGCCGACGGCGACGGGAAGCCCGGCCCCTCCACTAGCGAAAGAGCTAAAAAGAAGTTAGTGGAGGGGCCGGCAGAAGGACAACGGAGAGCCGGACGAGACAACGGGAAGACCGGGCCTCTGTTAGCAAGAGAGCTAAAAAGAAGTTAGCGGAGGCCCGGCGGAAGAAAGAACCGGAGAGCGGGAGACGACACCGGAGACCCTCGAAGTCGGAAAAGACCCCCGGAAGTCGGAAGAAGACCCCCGGAGCTGTGCAATAAATTACTTTGAAAACCTGTGTAGTGTTTTTTTATTGCAATTTTTTGTCCACCAGGTGAATGGGTAGGGGTACGATGTACCCCATACTCATTCACATAGGGTGGGGGGGCGGTATCCGGGGACCCCCTTATTGAAGGGGGCTCCCGGATTCCGATAAGCCCCCCGCCCGCAGACCCCGACAACCAACGGCCAGGGTTGTCGGGAAGAGGCCCTGTCCTCATCAACATGGGGGCAGGGTGCTCTGGGGTGGGGGGGCCGCAGGTCGCCCCCCTGCCCCAGAGCACCAAACCCCCCATGTTGAGGGCATGCGGCCTGGTACGGTTCAGGAGGGAGGGGGGCCGCTCTCTCGTCCCCCCCTCTTCCCCTGCGGCCGGCCAGGTTGTGTGCTCGGATAAGGGTCTGGTTTGGATTTTGGGGGGACCCCCACGCCGTTTTTTCGGCGTAGGGGCGCCCGTTCAAATCCAGACCAGACCCAAGGGCCTGGTATGCCCCTGGAGGGGAACCCACGCCGGTTTTTTATTTAAAATTTGGCCTGGAGTCCCCCCTTGAGCAGTACAGCACAAGTCGCATGCCAAAGTCGGACCATGCAAGACTGCGGTCCGACTTTGATCCGACTTCAATGATAGTCAATGAGCTGAAGTCGGATCAAAGTCGGACCAAAGTAGTACAGGGAGCATTTTCAAAGTCGGACCGACATGTGTCGGACCAGTTAGGACGGCTCCCATAGGGAAACATTGATTTTCACACGTCATGCGACATGAGCTCCCAATGTCGGAGCGTTTGTCGCCCCAGTGTGAACCAGGCCTAAATGCACCTGCTCTGTGATAGTCTCAGGGTTCTGTTGAAAGCGCAGAGAGCATCATGAAGACCAAGGAACACACCAGGCAGGTCCGTAATACTGTTGTGGAGAAGTTTAAAGCCGGATTTGGATACAAAAAGATTTCCCAAGCTTTAAACATCCCAAGGAGCACTGTGCAAGCGATCATTTTGAAATGGAAGGAGTATCAGACCACTACAAATCTACCAAGACCTGGCTGTCCCTCTAAACTTTCAGCTCAGACAAGGAGAAGACTTATCAGAGATGCAGCCAAGAGGCCCATGATCACTCTGGATGAACTGCAGAGAACTACAGCTGAGGTGGGAGAGTCTGTCCACAGGACAACAATCAGTCGTACACTGCACAAATCTGCCCTTTATGGAAGAGTGGCAAGAAGAAAGCCATTTCTCAAAGATATCCATAAAAAGTCTCGTCTAAAGTTTGCCACAAGCCACCTGGGAGACACACCAAACATGTGGAAGAAGGTGCTCTGGTCCGATGAAACCAAAATCGAACTTTTTGGCCACAATGCAAAACGATATGTTTGGCGTAAAAGCAACACAGCTCATCACCCTCAACACACCATCCCCACTGTCAAACATGGTGGTGGCAGCATTATGGTTTGGGCCTGCTTTTCTTCAGCAGGGACAGGGAAGATGGTTAAAATTGAGGGGAAGATGGATACAGCCAAATACAGGACCATTCTGGATGAAAACCTGTTGGAGTCTGCAAAAGATCTGAGACTGGGACGGAGATTTATCTTCCAACAAGACAATGATCCCAAACATACAGCAAAATCTACAAAGGAATGGTTCACAAATAAACGTATCCAGGTGTTAGAATGGCCAAGTCAAAGACCAGACCTGAATCCAATCGAGAATCTGTGGAAAGAGCTGAAAACTGCTGTTGACAAACGCTCTCCATCCAACCTCACTGAGCTCGAGCTGTTTTGCAAGGAAGAATGGGCAAGAATTTCAGTCTCTCGATGTGCAAAACTGATAGAGACATACCCCAAGCGACTTGCAGCTGTAATCGCAGCAAAAGGTGGCTCTACAAAGTATTAACGCAAGGGGGCCGAATAATTTTGCACGCCCCACTTTTCATTTTTTTCTTAGTTAAAAAAGTTTCAAAAATCCAATAGATTTCGTTCCACTTCACAATTGTGTCCCACTTGTTGGTGATTCTTCACAAAAAATTAAAATTTTATATCTTTATGTTTGAAGCCTGAAATGTGGCAAAAGGATGAAAAGTTCAAGGGGGCCGAATACTTTCGCAAGGCACTGTGTGTGTGTGTATATATATATATATATATATATATATATATATATATATATATATATATATACACATATACATATACACATACACACACATATATAACTACTAATATAATGAAAAAAAATTTGGTCTATATCTTATGTATAAACATTAGCACCGAGGGAGTAGCAAGAACCAGCCAGCAGAGTGAGTGTGGAGCATATCTTCCACACACTGGCAAACATACAGTAAAGTTTAAAAAACAAAAAAGAAACAAAGTATCTCATTGTAACAGCAAAAAAAGTTAAAACATTCAACAAGTCCAGAAAAACAAATATTAAAGTGGTTGTAAAAGATTTTTTTATTTTTATTTTAAATAATAAACATGTCATACTTACCTCCACTGTGCAGCTCGTTTTGCAGAGTGGCCCCCGAACATCCTTTTCTGGGGTCTCCCGGCGACCCTCGTGGCTCCTCCCCACATCAGATAACCCCCTGGGAGAAGCTCTCTCCCGGGGGGTTACCTTGCGGGCGCGCTCCCGAGTCATTCATTAGGCGTCCATAGCCGCCAAATATATGACTCGGCCCCGCTCCCCGGCGCCCCCATTATTGGATTTGATTGACAGCAGCGGGAGCCAATGGCTGCACTGCTATCAATCTATCCAATCAAGAGCCGGGACCCCGTGGAGAGAGGGTGTCCCCGCCGAGTGAAATTCGAGGCTCAGGTAGATAAAACAGGGAGGGGGGCTGGGGGGCCAGTCACTGAAAGGTGTTTTTTCACCTTAATGCATGCGATACATTAAGGTGAAAAAACACGAGGGTTTACATTACAAACCCTTAAAGTGGTTGTAAGCCCTTACATACCGATTTTACCTACAAGTAAGCCTATAATAAGGCTTACCTGTTGGTACTGGAAATATTTCCGAAACCTGCATGGTTTAGGAGATATTTGTCATATATGACATTGGCGCATGCGCACTAAAGAAAAGGGCGCGATCGTGCCATTTCTAAAGCGCCCGCGCCGTCGGATCCCGCGCACATGCGCAGGAGTGACGTCACGTGACTCCGGCCAGTCACAGACCCGGAGTCCACCGCCCCAGAAGGAAGAGGGGTGAAGATGGACACAGCCACTAGCGGTGACATTGCGGGCTTCGTTTGCAGGTAAGTATCACATAATGGGCTAGTTTACAATACATACTAGCCCATTGTGCTTTTACTTTGCTGGGGAAAAAAGAGGAAGTAAAACCCATCAGGGTTTACTTCCTCTTTAAGGTTTTGGATCATCACCTTTTAGGCATCATTCACAACTGGCGATTTAACCACTTAAGGACTTAAAGGAAAAAAAATGTTATTGTAAAATAACAAACATGTTATACTTACCTCCACTGTGCAGCTCGTTTTGCACAGAGTGGCCCCGATCCTCGTCTTCTGGGGTCCCTCAGCGGCTGTCTCAGCTCCCCCCACAAGAACTTTCCACGTTCATGCGAGCTCTCTTGCATGGTGGAAAGTTCTTGCAGGCGCGCTCCCGTGATACAGCCGGTAGCCGTAGCCGCTCACTGCATCACTCGGCCCGCCCCCCCAGCACGCCACGTCATTGGATGTGATTGACAGCAGCGCGAGCCAATGGCTGCGCTGCTTTCAATCGACCAATGAATGAGCCAGAAGCCCGGCCAAGAAGCCAGTGCATTCAGGGCGCGGGACTTTTGAGGGGTCAGGTAAGTAAATGGGGGCTCGGGGGGGGGGGGGGGCGCTAATGCTCGGATGTTTTTTCACCTTAATGCATTGGTGAAAAACATGTACCTTTACAACCCCTTTAAAGGCCTCTTTCTGAGATTTGTTGTAAACAGTTAAAAACATTTTTTTTTGCTCGAAAATTACTTAGAACCCCCAAGCATTATACGTTTTTTTCTAACATCCTAGAGAATAAAATGGCGGCCATTGCAATACTTTCTGTCACACCGTATTTGTGCAGCGGTCTTACAAGTGCACTTTTTTTTAAAAAATACACTTTTTTGAATAAAAAAAATAAGAAAACAGTAAAGTTAGCCCATTTTTTTTTTTTATATTGTGAAAGATAATGTTACGCCGAGTAAATGGATACCCAACATGTCACGCTTCAAAATTGCGCCAGCTCATGGAATGGCGACAAACTTTTACCCTTAAAAATCTCCATAGGCGATGTTTAAAAAATTCTACAGGTTGCATGTTTTGAGTTACAGAGGAAGTCTAGGCCTAGAATTATTGCTCTCGCTCTATTGATCGCGGTGATACCACACATGTGTATTTTGAACACCGTTTTCATATGCGGGTGCTGCTCACGTGTGCGTTCACTTCTACAAGCGAGCTCGGTGGGATGGGGCGCGTTAAAGAAAAAAAAAATTCTTATTTATTTTACCTTTTATTTTAATTTTTTACACTGTTCTTTTTAAAAAAAAAATTGTGTCACTTTTATTCCTATTACAAGAAATGTAAACATCCCTTGTAATAGGAAAAAAAGCATGACAGGTCCTCTTAAATAAGAGATCTGGGGTCAAAAAGACCTCAGGTCTCATATTTACACTAAAATGCAATAAAAAATGAAAATATTTTTTTTTGTCATTTAAAAAAATAAATGAAAAAAAAATGGCCCTTTAAGAGCTATGGGCGGAAGTAACGTTTTGACGTCGCTTCCGCCCTGCTATGGTATAGATATGGGTGGGGGGCATCTTCCCCTCACTCATCTCCATACCCAGCCACCAAAAGGACCCGATCGCCTCTGGTAAGCGGTGGAGGGCACGGGAGAGCGGCAGGAGAGGGGCCCCTCTCCCGCCGCCGATAACGGTGACCTTGCAGCGAATCAGCCGCAGAGACCACCATTATCGGAAACCGGACCGCCGGCTGAAGAAGCGGATACCGGAGTTATCGCAGCTAGCTGCTGCCATAACAGAGATATCCCTCTTGAAACAGCCGATGTATATCGTTGTGCGGTGGTTAAACGCACATTTTTCTTTGTGCAATTTTCATGCGACACACAAAGGGCAGCTCATTGATTTCAATAGGCTTGCCCTACGCATGACAAACGCAGCAGAGTAGCTCGTGGAGCTTTTTCATACATTCTGTTTGCTGCGTTTCTTTTACTTCACATTTTGTCACATTTGTTGTGCGCTTTTGTACGTGGCAAAACACGCATTTGCTTGCCGCGTATGGCGTGCCATTTTGTGCATGCTTCTGTGTGCATTTCCAGAACACACTGATGTGAACGGAGCCTAAAGCCTCGTACACGCGGTACGGTTGTTGGACGACCGAGCTTCTGATTTTTATCAAAAGGGCATGTGACAGGATCTTGTCTTGCATAAGAACGGTACACAATTTGTCGCTTGACAAACACGAACGTAGTGACGTACTACGAGTGTATAAAGAAGAAATTCATTTCTCAATCGCCACCCTTTGGGCCCCTTTTTCTAATTTCATGTTAGTAGAAGTTTGGTGAGCGTTAATTCGCTATTTTTAGATCGTACAAAATAAATGCCTTTTAAAGTACTAGACATGTGCACGCTGAAATATTTCGTTTCGGAATTTCGTTTTCGTCCGAAAAATAAATTTATTTAGTTACTCCCAAAATTAGTTTTTATTTATTTTGTTTTTCGTTAGAAATGGCATTCGTCCAAAAATCTGAATGAATTAAAGCGGAGCTCCGCCGGAAAAAAAAATATTAAAAGTCATCAGCTACAGCTACAGCAGCTGCTGGCTTTTAATATTTGGACACTTACCTGTCCTGGAGTCCAGCGACGTCCGCAGCAGAGGACGAGCGATCGCTTGTCACTTTGCTGCCCCCACCGCCATCCTCGCTGAGGGAACCAGGAAGTGAAGCCCTGCGGCTTCATGCCGGGTTCCCTACGGCGCATGTGCGAGTCACGCTGCGCCGTTCTGATTGGTGCTCCTTTGTTCTGGGAGCCGAGTGTCTCCCAGAACACCAAGGGAAGTCTGCGGGAAGTGACGTCACTCCCGCAGATTCCCGGAGAGAGGACTCCCGGATGTGGGTGAAAATACCTGTCTTAGACAGGTATCTTCACCCCCCTCCCCCCTGAAAGGTGTCAATTGTGACACCGGAGGGGGGGAGGGTTCCAAGTAGCAAAAGTTGCTATTTAGGGTGGAGCTCCACTTTAAGGTCGAATCTGTCATTGAAGGCTTATGGTGTCTGTCGAATGTTCAAAAAGATTCGACGGAGCAGCGAAACTGTACGACGCCGCAATCATACATTTCCGGTCGAATGTTCCGCCTACAAGCTATCGTAGAATTCTAATGTTGTGTGACTGGTAATAATTATATTTATTAATTACTATTACTAGTCAACCAACATTACAATTCTTCTATAGCCTATGGGCGGAGCATTTGACCGGAAATGTACGATTGCAGCGTCGTACAGTTTAGCTGCTCCGTCGAATCTTCTAACTTTCGACAGACACCATAAGCCTTCAATGACAGATTCAACGTTTGTATGTTTTTCGATGCTTTGTCGAATCTTCGTCGTTCATGTTGAATTGTCAAGTTAGTTCTAGCTATTTTACTGCTCCTCCTCTTTGGTTATAATCAGCCAATAACATTCATCATCATCATTATTTTTATTTTACTTCCCCCACCCAATTCCAGCAGCGATCTTTTCTCTCTATAATGTCGAATCTTTTCTCTCCATAATGTCAAATCTTTTCTCTCTATGTAGAATAATCTTGGACTAATAGAGTTAAGGTTAGGCACATTCGACCACAGGTTTGATAGACACAGATTGTTATTGTCAGCGTCATGTCGAATCTCCTATCTATATCGAACTGTTGTCGCAACGAAAACAAAAATAAAGCATTTGTTTATGTCGGATCTTTCGGTTTTCAGATTCTGTGCTTTCGTTTTCGTTTGTTAAAACGATAACGAAAATACCTGAAATTCGGACGAAAATGCATTCGGACGAAAACGAATGCACATGTCTATAAAGTACCGGTATGTTTGGCATAACTACATGCAAAGCAGCTTCATTATTATCCCAGGCAGGAATAAGAAAGTATATTTCTGGACAGCCGCACTCCGAACAAACGTTGCCTTTATTAAAATAGAACAGCACTACAAGCCACAGCAAAAAAGCCAAACTGGACAGCTGACGCGTTTCACACTATTCCTAGTGTTTAATCATAGCTATGATTCATCCAGAAATATACTTTCTTATTCCTGCCTTGCTGAATGCATTACCTGCACCTGTGGCTTCTGTGAGGTGGATTATTATGAAGGTTTCCTACCTGAAGCGCCTACCCTCTTTTCCCCCTTCATTATTATCCCATTAACCGCTTAAGCCGCGGACCATTTGGCTGGCCAAAGAGCAGAGCACTTTTTGCGATTCGGCACTGCGTCGCTTTAACTGACAATTGCGCAGGCGTGCGGCGTGGCTCCCAAACAAAATTGACGTCCTTTTTTACCCCACAAATAGAGCTTTCTTTTGGTGGTATTTGATCACCTCTGCGGTTTTAATTTTTTGTGCTATAAACAAAAATAGAGTGACAATTTAGAGAAAAAAGCAATATTTTGTCATTTTTGCTATAATAAATATCCCCAGTTTTTTTTTTAACCACTTGACCACTGGGCACTTAAACCCCCTTAATAACCAGACCAATTTTCAGCTTTCGGTGCTCTCACATTTTGAATGACAATTACTCAGTCATACAACACTGTACCTATATGAATTTTTTGTCCTTTTTTTCACACAAATAGAGCTTTCTTTTGGTGGCATTTAATCACCGTTGGGTTTTTTATTTTTTGCGCTATAAGAGAAAAAAGACTGAAAATTTTGTAAAAAAATGTTTTTTTTTTCGTTTCTGTTATAAAATTTAGCAAATTACTATTTTTTCTTCATAAATTTTGGCCAAAATTTATACTGCTACATATCTTTGGTAAAAATAAGTACAAATTGGTGTATATTATTTGGTCTTTGTGAAAGTTATAGAGTCCACAAGCTATGGTGCCAATATCTGAAAATTGATCACACCTGAAGTACTGACGGCCTATCTCAATTCTTGAGACCCTAACATGCCAGAAAAGTACAAATACCCCCCAAATGACCCCTTTTTGGAAAGAAGACATTCCAAGGTATTCAGAAAGAGGCATTGTGAGTTTTTTGAAGTTGTCATTTTTTCCCACAATTCTTTGCAAAATCAAGATTTTTGTTTCTCTTTTTTTTTTTTTTTCACAAAATTGTCATATTAGCAGGTTATTTCTCACTCACAGCATATGCATTCCACAAATTACACCCCAAAACACATTCTGCTATTACTCCCGAGTATGGTGATACCACATGTGTGAGACTTTTACACAGCGTGGCCACATACAGAGGCCCAACATGCAGGGAGCACCTTCAGGCGTTCTGGAGCACCCAGGCCAATTCTGACATTTCTCTCCTACATGTAAAAATCATAATTTGTTTGCTAGAAAATTACATAGAACCCCAAAACATTATATATGTTTTTTTAGCAAAGACCTTAGAGAATATAATGGTGGTCGTTGCAACTTTTTATCTCGCACGATATTTGCGCAGCAATTTTTTTAACGCGTTTTTTACGGAAAAAAAATGTTTTGTGCTAAAAAATAAAAAAAACAGTAAAGTTAGCCCAATGTTTTTGCATAATGTGAAAGATGAAGTTACGCCGAGTAAATAGATACCTAACATGTCACCCTTCAAAATTGCACACACTCGTGGAATGGCGCCAAACTTCGCTACTTAAAAATCCCCATAGGCGACGTTTTAAATATTTTTACTGGTTACATGTTTTGAGTTACAGAGGAGGTCTAGGGCCAAAATTATTGCTCTCGCTCTAACGTTCGCGGCGATACCTCACATGTGTGGTTTGAACACCGTTTTCATATGTGGGCGGGACTTATGTATGCGTTCGCTTCTGTATGCGAGCTCACGGGGACAGGGGCACTTAAAAATTTTTTTTTTTTTTTTATTGTTCATTTTACTTTATTTATTTTAGTTTGACATGTTTTTCCGCCCCCAAAAATTTTTTTGATCACTTTTATACCTATTACAAGGAACGTAAACATCCCTTGTAATAGGAATATGGCATGACAGGTCCTCTTTACAGTGAGATATGGGGTCAATAAGACCCCACATCCCACCTCTAGGCTGGGAAGCCTGAAAAAAAAAAAAAAAAAAACAATCCTGGCTTTGATCATAGCGGTGAGTCGGTAGAAGCACCGGAGTGTGGCGGGCGGGGGGGACATCCCCTCTCGCCTCCCGTAAGAATGATCAAGCGGTGGAACAGCCGCTATGATTGTTCTTATGGTGTAGGGAATCGCCGGCTGAAAAAGCTAATATCTGAATGATGCCTGTAGCTGCACCCATCATTCAGATATGCCCGCACAAAGTCAAGGACATCATATGACGGCCGGCGGGCGGGAAGTGGTTATTGCAGAGTATTGCTGGGCATTGCGGAGTATTGCTGGGCATTGCGGAGTATGGCAGGGTATTGCACGGGGTATTGCACAGGGGGTATTGCACAGGGGTTATTGCGCAGAGTATTGCAGAGTATTGTGCAGAGTATTGTGCAGGGTATTGCAGAGTATTGCGCAGAGTGTATTGCAGAGTATTGCGCAGGGTATTGCAGAGTATTGTGCAGAGTATTGCGCAGGGTATTGCAGAGTAATAAGCAGGGTATTGCAGAGTATTGCGCAGGGTATTGCAGAGTATTGCACCAGGGTATTGCAGAGTATTGCACCAGGGTATTGCAGAGTATTGCACCAGGGTATTGCACCAGGGTATTGCAGAGTTTTGCACCAGGGTATTGCAGAGTATTGCGCAGGGTATTGCAGAGTATTGCGCAGGGTATTGCGCAGGGTATTGCGCAGGGTATTGCAGAGTATTGCAGAGTATTGCGCAGGGTATTGCAGAGTATTTTGCAGAGTATTGCGCAGGGTATTGCAGAGTATTGCACCAGGGTATTGCAGAGTATTGCACCAGGGTATTGCAGAGTATTGCACCAGGGTATTGCAGAGTATTGCACCAGGGTATTGCGCAGGGATGGCTGAGCAGGGATGGATGACTGGCTGGATCTGTGACTGCAATTGTCACAGATCCAGCCCACAGCTGACATGATCTGACATGGGGGAGGGAGCGGACATGATCCGCTCCCTCCCCTCTCCTCTCACACTGTACCGATCGGTACAGAGAGGGGAGAGAGGAACCGGCGTCATCACATGACGCCGGTCTGTTTACAAGTGATTGCTCTGTCATTTCACGGAGCGATCACGTGGTAAACGGCCGCTATCAGCGGCGATTTACCGCGATTCATGATGCGCCGGGTCCTCTGAACCCGGCGGTCACGGAGATTCCCGTGTGCGTGCCCCAGGGGGCGCGCGGGAGCGCGATTCTGGGAGGACGTTATATAACGTCCTCCCAGAGTTAAGCAACCACCTTGTCGACGTTCTTTGTCGGCAGGTGGTTGCCAAGTGGTTAAAAAAGCAAATTTTTTCTCAGTTTAGGCCGATATGTATTGTTCTACATATTTTTGGTCAAAAATTAAATAATCGCAATAAGCGTATATTGATTGGTTTGCGCAAAAGTTATAGCGTCTACAAAATAGGGGATAGTTTTATGGCATTTTTAGTTTTATTTTTTACTAGTAATGGAGGTGACTGCGACATTATGGCGGAGACTTCGGACACTTTTGACACATTTTTGGGACCATTGTCATTTTTACAGCGATCAGTGCTATAAAAATGCACTGACTACTGTAAAAATGACACTGGCAGTGAAGGGGTTAACCACTAGGTGGCGCTGAAGGGGTTAAGTGTGTCCTAGGGAGTGATTCTGTTAGGGGGAGGAGCTACCAGTGACACGTCACTGATCACTGTTCCCGATCACAGGTTACAGTAGATCACTGACGTGTCACTAGGCAGAACCAGGGTTGCCAACTTTCAGTAAATTTACAAACAGTTTGTAAAAGCCATAATTGTTGCTTCTGTCCATGAATGTCAGTTACGGACATGCAACCTACATGTCCGTAATGGACATTCAAGGACAGATGCAAAAAGTACAGATTTTACAAACTGTTTGTAAATTTACTAAAAGTTGGCAATCCTGGGCAGAACAGGGGAATGCCTTGTTTGCAATCGCGGGCCGCCCGGGGAACATTGAGTTCCCAGGACCCGCGGGCACACTCATGAGGCACGCTGCGGGCGTGCGCCCGTTGGACGGCAGATTTAAAGGGACGTACGAGTGCGCACGTTTTCCTGTCCGTGCCATTGTATCGACGTACATCGTCGTACGGCGGTCGGCAAGTGGTTAAAGAAGGTGAGAATTTTGACATTTCATCAATTGCCGCGTCACGAATGTTAATTCTAGATTACGAACGGTAGTTTACAAGACCAAACTCTTCCCATTGAAGAAAGAAAGAAAGGTCTTCTGGACGCAGCACTCCGGTTAAAAAGCCTTTATTCCAAAAAAAGGTTCAGGAAACCAAAAACACTTGGCATTCGCGTTTGTACTTTCGACTTGTGTGACTTTGTACTGACCATCCGAAAATCAGATGGTAAAGGGGTTGTAAAGGTTTGTTTTTTATTTTCTAAATAGGTTCCTTTAAGCTCGTGCATTGTTGGTTCACTTACCTTTTCCTTAGATTTCCCTTCTAAATGTTTTTTTTCTTTGTCTGAATTTCTCACTTCCTGTTTCTCCTCAGTAAACTTCACACCATCATCCGAGTGGTGTGGAGTCAGACAGAACAGCTCACTGAACAGCTTACTGAGGATAAACAGGAAGTGAGAAATTCAGACAAAGAAAACAAAGACAAAAAATATTTAGAAGGGAAATCAAAGGAAAAGGTAAGTGAACCAACAATGCACTAGCTTAAAGGAACCTATTTAGAAAATAAAAAACAAACCTTTACAACCCCTTTAAGTTCACATCAGACAAAAATTTTATAGCCTGTCATCCAACATTTGTTGTAGGAAAACAATTGTCACATACACACTATTAGATTTTCTGCAGGTTTTTGTCTTCAGGTTAACCAGAACCATGTAGTGCAAGGGCCTGCCTGATTGCATACAAATTTAAACTCTTAAGCCTCGTACACACGATCGGACTTTCTGCGGACAAAGTGTAGGACTTTTGTCTGAAGGGCGTTGGCCGTGAACTTGTATTGCATACAAACGGCAAAGAATTGTTGGCCAACAAACACAAAACAACGTTCAGCTCTTTAGCGCCACCCTTTGGGCAACTTCTGCTAATGTTGTGTTTGGTGAGCATAGATCGGAGCATGCGTGTTTGTACTTTGGACTTATGTACACATGCTTGGAAAATCCAACAACAGACCGTTGTTCACGGAAAATTTTAAAGCATGCAATCCAACATTTGTCCGCGGAAAATCCGACAAAAAATAAATAAAATCCGACAACAATTGTCTGATGGAGCGTACAAACGGATTTTCCGCCAACAGCCTGTCATCACACAATTCCTGTCTGAAAATCCGATCATGTGTACGAGGCTTTAGGATGGCCATACATGGTCAAATTTCGAAAGAATATTCTTTTGAAAACCAGAAAATTTGTGCGTTTTGTGATCCGATGGTGCCACCATTGATTTCGAAATTCGACCAACCAAGCCTTCAATTTCACCTCATGTTGCTACAGAAAAGAATTTGTGACTGAGAATCTTCTTTTCTTTCCGGGAATTTTCTTTTTTTGCAAGCGCGCATTTCTTTTTCGATTACATTTCTCACACGATTCTCCCATCATTGATTAAAAAAAAAAAATGTTTGTTTTTCAAAAAATTTCCAACTTGTCCGATTACTCAATTTCGATGGCCACACGAAAATCGGCTGTTGCTGTAGCCCACTAAGGCCCCATGCACACGAGACGCAGGTGCAAACTCTGCTGAACACACGTTTTTAAACGCTGAAACCGGCGTTTATAAACGTGCGTTTTGCCGCGTTTGCGGCCGCGTTTAGCGGCGTTTAACCACGTTTGCGTTTATAAGCGTTTCATCATAGACCCTCCCTAAGCTCAAAAAACAGTAAATTTTAACCATTTCAGCCAGTTTGTGAGACCAGAGTGAGTAGCAGCAGCTGAGAGAGCAGCAGTGTACTTGTATTTAGCGTATCACTTGCCACATCATCTGCCACAAGTTGTGGATTGTCCACTTGCCACGTCACCTGCCACGTCACCTGGCCACATCACCTGGCCACGTCACCTGGCCACGTCACCTGCCACAAGTTGTGGATTGTCCACTTGCCACGTCACCTGCCACGTCACCTGGCCACGTCACCTGCCACAAGTTGTGGATTGTCCACTTGCCATGTCACCTGGCCACATCACCTGCCACAAGTTGTGAATTGTCCACTTGCCACGTCACCTGCCACGTCACCTGGCCACATCACCTGGCCACGTCACCTGCCACGTCACCTGGCCACGTCACCTGCCACAAGTTGTGGATTGTCCACTTGTCACGTCACCTGGCCACGTCACCTGGCCACGTTACCTGCCACGTCACCTGCCACGTCACCTGGCCACGTCACCTGCCACAAGCTGTGGATTGTCCACTTGCCACGTCACCTGGCCACGTCACCTGGCCACGTCACCTGACACAAGTTGTTGATTGTCCACTTGCCACTTTACCTGCCACAAGTTGTGGATTGTCCACAATGCGATGCAAGCAATTACAGTTTTCTTTTATATTTTTTAATAGTTTTTCATCATTTGCCATCATTTTTGAGATTTCTAATGTTAAAAAATAGGTCACCTTTAAAAACGCTTATAAACGCAAACGCGGCAAAACGCCGGTACCGCGTTTAGCCGCGTTTAGCAGCGTTTAGCGTCTGAAACGTGAAAACTTTTGCGTCTGAACCCATTTTTTTGCTTCTGGAAAAACGAGGTTAAACGCAACTGCTTGTAAACGCCAAAAAACGAGAGTGTGTGCATGGACACATAGGATAACATTGAATGGGTTCAGGAGCAGTTGAAAAAAGCGTCCAACTGCCTCTGAACGCGCGTTCAACAGCAAATAACAGCGTCTCGTGTGCATGGGGCCTTAAGGTTTGACCTCATATCATATGGTTTTGGTAAATCTGAAGACAAAAATCTGCAGAAAACTTAAAGGGGTTGTAAAGCTTTAAAAAAAAAAAATGTAAATAACAAACAGGTCATACTTACCTCCATTGTGCAGCTCGTTTTGCACAGAGTGGCCCGTATCCCTGTCTTCTTGGGTCCCTCTGCGGCTGTCTCGGCTCCTCCCCGCTTATGGTAACCCCCCCTGGGAAACGCTCTCCCAAGGGGGTTACCTTGCGGGCATGCTCCCAAGTCCTGTATTCGGCGTCCATAGCCACCAACTACAGGACTCGTCCCCGCACCTCAGCGTCATTGGAGTTGATTGACAGCAGCGCAATCCAATGGCTGCGCTGCTATCAATCTAGCCAATGAGAGCCGAGAATAGCCAAGAAGACCGGGCTGAGATCAATCGCGTTCTCGACGCAGGACTTCCGAGGGCTCAGGTAAGTAAACCGGGGGGGCTGGGGGGCCGGCAAACATCAGATGTTTTTTCACCTTAATGCATAGGATGTATTAAAGTGAAAAAACATGAACCTTTATAACCCCTTTTAATAGTGTGTATGGGCATGTTGGGCTACCCTGCCTCCACCCCCATCCCTATCTTGCAAATGGAATATACACTCTTCGGCCACTTTATTAGGTACACCTGTTCAAATGCTTGGTAACACAAATTGCTAATCAGTCAATCACATGGCAGCAACTCAATGCATTTGGCATCTAGACGTGGTGAAGACAAACCAATCATCAGAATGAGGAAGAAAGAGGTTTTACATTGCCTTGAAAAAATATTCAGACTTTTTCAAATAATTAGTAAAAAAATAAAAATAATAAACCATTTATCATTTTCCTTCCACTTCACAATTATGTGTCACTTTGTTTTTTGGTCTATCACATAAAATCCCAATAAAATACATTTAGGTTTTTGGTTGTAACGTGACAAAATGTGGAAAATTTCAAGGGGTATGAATACTTTTCCAAGGCACTGTACACAGTGTATATATGTAGCGGGTTGCTATATTTAGGGGGAGTATCTGAGTGGTATTCAGGCTCAGATACACTAATTGTTAGGTGTTGTGGACCATTTTTTGCTCGTGGAGGATATCAATGTTGTCCAGTTCCCTGTGGCCTACAGGTGGCGCTGTCGCCATAGGCCAGGGTTGAACCACCATTGAAGGGCTGTGCCTTTTGTGTCCCCTCACGGCAGTAGTACAGCGGGGCGGGGAACCTGCTGTGCCTGCCGGGAGAGGGTATAAAAGGGGCAGCCATCTTCCGCTAAGGGTCAACGGTCCACTAACCCGCCCATGGGGGTGCGTCCACCCCCAGGCACCTTCGGCCTGGGGGTGAGTGAGGGTTGTCTCCGGGTGCCCTAGCCCCGGAGACGGAGCTACTGTTCCATCCCAGACACCTTCAGTCTGGGGTGAGGTACTTTGAAGAAAGGCCTGGAGCCTCAGCAAATCTTCGGCTGGGATCCGCCAGGGACCGAGACTCCCAGGGATCTGCCTTGCGAGGGGACCCGTATCCAGGACGAGGAGGCCAGGGAGGTGACCCTTTCTGAAGACCCAGCTCAGAGTCGTGGTGACAGATGGGGCCTCTGGTAACTCTCCGGAGGGATGTTCTTGTCCTAAAAAGAGGCCAAGTTACTCAAAGAAGGAAGTGCGGGTTTTGTATGTCACAGTGGCAGTGACACTACGCACACAAGGTCAGTGGCAGTGGCTTTCAACTTTTCCACCTGGTCAGTGGCAGTGACCAACCTCATGGTCTGTGGCAGAGACCATGTGCCAAGCCTGTTCGTGCTGATCAGAGCAGGAGAAAACCCAAATCAAGTTTGTGCCTGGACCTCCTCCCACCTTATCTGACCCGTGTCTCATCCCAACCTGTCTGCTCTTAAAGAGACTATTTATTGTGCTGAGAAAATAAAGAAGAAGTTGGACCTTTCAGTTGGTGTGGACAGTTGCTTACTGGGGAGAACTAAAGGCTTGTTTCTGACTACCACAGAAACGAGGTCAGCACTGGAGGTTTTTGTGCGGTGTGCCTCATTCTTTCCTGCGGAGGAGCCAAGCAGAAGAAAAGCAGGTAAAGTCTGGGGTTGGTGCGCTATATATATATATATATATAAAATTATTATTATAATATTTTTTTTTTTTTGGTTCTTTTTGCAATTGAATCATATACCTACTCCTAACCTGCATATTTGTTTCAAGATAGTAACTTGAAGCTACTGGATAATAGCCACAGCCAAGGAACTATAGTAATTCAGAAGAGGAGGTAACTATTGGCAGCCTTTGTATTTCTTCTGTTCAGGTTCCCTTTACTTTGAGACAAATTTCCATGAAATAGAATTACCTCCCTGCTGTTATCCTACATATCATATAACTCCATCAGGTGATATGGTATCAGCACGTATATCTCTGGGAATCTCATCTCTGTCTTGCAGAAAGTCAGTCCAAACTCCATATTTTCCCATACCGTGACTTTGAGCAATCTGGGAGGCTGGTCTCATCTTGTGACTGCACTTTATAAGGGTGGCCAGGGACTTCTCCATCAGTGCTCATCACCTCTCACCATGTGCACGGGCAAGTGTGCCAAATACATTGGATGCATCCTCATCCCCCTCTCCATTATCTGCATCACATGTAACGCCATATTGTTTTTCCCGGGATGGAGCACTGAGCCGTCTAAGGAAGTCCAGACTAAGCTGACATCAGAAGTCACCTCGTGTTTGGGGATTTTAGGAGGCGGCATAAATGTAAGATGGATTCCTTCAGTTTACTAATGCAAAATACTATTAGCTTCCAACTGTCCCTGATTTCGAGGGACTGTCCCTGATTCGGAACAATGGTCCCTCTGTCCCTCTTTCCTCCTCATTTGTCTCTCATGTTGATCTGATCTATAAAGTTGTATATAAGTCTAGGTTCACATTGGAGCGATTTGTCATGCGATTTGAGAGATCAAATTGCATGACAAGTCACAACCTATTGGAGGCAATGGCACTGTTCCAATCGGTGCGACAACGATTTTGCGGCGCCACATCGATTTGCAAAAGTAGTTCCTGCACTGCTTTTGCCGATTTCAGGAGTGACTTCAATAGACATCTGTGCATAAAGCCACCCAGATGTCTATCAAGTAGCAGCTAAAATCGCGCTGACCTTGTTACTTTGAAATCACGCTACTTCAATTGAAGTAGTGCGATTTCAAAGTAACAACAAAAGCCTGGGGAACGCCCAGGAAAAACCAAGCCTACTTACCGACCAGCTCACAGACAACCAATTAACCTGTCTAACAGTATGCGTTAAAAACAGGGGTTTTGTCCGCACGCATTTGCAAACGCATGCGTGAGCCACAGAGTCACAGCACCCTGGAATCTGTGGTCCTAACACTAAACTACGAGTGTCCCCACAATAGAGGCACGTGCATTATGATGGATAGATGAGGACAGGTGGACTGAAGGGGAGCCACCCCTCCTTAAAGGTACAGGAGCACACCAAACACCCGGCATGTAGCACAATGGCTGCAAAGGTGTTGGTGCGTTGCTGGACCAATACAAACACCAATGTGATATGAAAAACAAACTTGTCCACTGCCCTCATCTATAGCAGCAATGTGAACCAGGGCTAAAATGCACTTTTTATCTTTCAAAAAGTATTTCCCAGAGCTAAACCCTTCTTCCTTTTTTTTTTTTTTTTTTTTCATATTTATATCTTTTATTTTTATATCAAGAAAAAAGATAAATTTTCCAAAAAATACATAGTCATATTCACAGTTCATCTAAATATATGTGTATATATATCTATCTTCCCCTGTAATAACTGTACTTGATTTGACAGAGCAATCTGCCATACCTATACCTTTTTTTTATATTCACATATATTTACGTTTGTTTCCATCTTTTACCATAGTCCTAAGGCTTAAAAATGTTTATTAAGGATTTCTCTATTCCTCCTTTTTTATTTTCCCTTCTTTACAAAACCACAGTACTGCTTGGACCTTGAAGAAGGGGACATACCCCGAAAGCTAGTCCTGAAAAATTGTATGTTAGTGCAAATCAAAAAAGTATCACGGACAGTACTTAATTTTCTCTGTCACAATTGCACTAATACGGCTACAATTACGTCACCGATGGGAAAAAAGACAGATGGGGGTCATACACGATCGGTTTGTCCGATGAGAAAAATCCATAGGACTGTTTTCATCGGTAAAACCGATTGTGTGTACACGGCATTACTGTGGCATGTGGGGTCGTGTAGACACTCATGATCCAACTGATCATGTGTTTCCCCAAGCCCACATGTCTCAGTACCTCAAAGAGAAAGTGTCAGTTTACTCTATCAAATGCTTTCTCAGCATCAGTATTTAAAAACACGCAAGGGATGTTTCTCTCGTTAGCATAATGGACCAGGATAAGGACTT
The DNA here is from genome assembly GCA_029206835.1 of Rana muscosa. Classification (NCBI taxonomy): domain Eukaryota; kingdom Metazoa; phylum Chordata; class Amphibia; order Anura; family Ranidae; genus Rana; species Rana muscosa. The sequence continues at coordinate 331,989,141 of CM055118.1, forward strand.
TTATCGTATTATCCCTTGCTTCCCGTGCAGGGATAAATCCCACCTGATCTAGGTCTACCAAGTAAAAAAGCCATGGTTGAAGCCGCAACGCCAATACTTTCGTGAAAAGTTTTAAGTCTGTGTCCAGTAATGAAATCGGCCTGTAACTGCCGCACTCTGCCGGATCCTTCCCTTCTTTTGGGATTACCGTAATATGTGCTAGTAGTGCGTCCAGCGGTAGAGCCGCAGTCTGGCACAGTGCATTAAAGACCCCCATCATCTGTCCACTTAATAATTGGGCGAATTCTTTGTAATATCTTATAGTATATCCGCCCGGGGGCCTTTCCGGATTTGACCGCTTTTAATGTTGCATTCAATTCCTTCATAGAGATAGGGGTCTCTAAACTACATCGGGCTGGAGATGGGAGCCTCAAAAGGTCTGCTGAGGAAAGATATTCCTCTATAGCTGACGATGAAACAGGGGCTTGTACCAAATTATATAGGGAGGAGTAGTATTCTCCAAATTCCTCTGCTATATCTTTTGGCTTCCGTATTAGTTGTCCCTCCTTCCCTTTAATTTGCGGTATGTATGTTGACAGGTTTTTTTCTTTTAATTTCCTGGCTAACAGTTTGCTACATTTGTCTCCCTATTCATAGTTTGCCTTCTTAGGCCTCGTACACACGGCCGAGAATCTCGTCAGGAAAAAACTTGTCGTTTTTCTTGACGAGATTCTTGGACAAGAAACTTGTCCCGGCCGAGTGTACACACGATCCCTTCAAAGAACCCGCGGTTCTTTGAATGGAGCGAACACAGTGACGTCATCGACTATGATGAGCGTGCGCTCGTCACATTCGACGCCATCTCCGCCATCCTGCTACACCCCATCTATGCCTAGGAAGCTACCGCGAATGCGTCAAAGTCATTTCGAGCATGCGCGGGTTTCCACGGCGAAAGGTAAGTGTACACACACACACACACACACTTTTCTCGTCGAGAAACATGCTGACGAGAATCTCGACGAGAAAATAGAGAGCAGGTTCTCTATTTTTCTCGTCGAGATTCTTGTCGGTTTTCTTGACGAGAAACCTGATAGCCGCGTACACACAACCGATTTACTCGGCAAGAAAGCTCTGCCAGCAAGTTTCTTGCTGGTTCTTGCAGAGAAACTCGGTCGTGTGTACGAGGCTTTACTCCGTTGTATTGTTGCTTTGGCTTTGAAACGCAGAATCTCTGTAATCTGTCTTCTCAACTGGCCAAGCTCCCTTCCTGTGGAAGGTACTAGTGTCCTTTTGTGCTGGAGTTCCAATCTCTGGATTTCCTCCAACAATTTCCTGATCTGTTTTTCTCGTTTCTTCTTCAGTATTGATCCATGTTTAATCAGGACTCCCCTGATCACAGTCTTGTGCGCCTCCCATACCATATCCGGGTCACTCCCTGGCGTGTCATTAACTTGAAAATATGCTGTAATTTCTTTGGCCACATCTTCCCTGACTTCAGGGATCTGTAGCAAGCTCTCATTTAAACGCCAGCATCTGTCTTGGGAGAGAACCGTGTTGGATAGGGAGAGGCACAAGCTAACCAGGGCGTGATCCGACCACGTTATATTTCCAATAGTCACTTCTGACACTGAAGAGATCAAAGAGTGGGGGATCAAAAATAGGTCTATGTGGGAGTATACTTGGTGCGGATTGGAGAAAAGGGTATAATCCCTTTCTTCAGCATGTATCATCCTCCAAGCATCTACCAACTGTCCTTCATGCAATTTCCGCAATATACCTCTCCTGACACCACCTGGTGTCGATGGAGTTCCCACGGAGGTGTCTACTTTAGGGTACAGGGAGATATTAAAGTCTCCCCGAGAATCAATTTACCTTCTGCAAATTCTGACAACTCCGTAAGAACTTTCCTCATAAATGAGTCTTGGTGCACATTTGGTGCATACAACACGGCCAGTGTCACTTTAGCTCCTCCAATACTGCCTTTAAGAAAGAGAAATCTACCTTTTGGGTCCAGGCGTTTATCCACTAATGACCAGGTGACTCTGTTGGAGATCAAAATTGATTCTCCTTTGGATTTTGCTTCCTGGTTCCCTGCATGGTATACGCATGGAAATAATCTATTCTGGAGTAGTGGGAGTCCCCCTGTCCTGAAATGCATTTCCTGTACATAAGCCACATCTGTCCCCAAGCGCCTCAGGTCATTCAGCAGCATCCTTCGTTATTCTGGAACATTAAGTTGTTTGGCGGTTACTTTTATTCCCTCCATCTCTTCTCAAAATTCACATGCCCAGTGGTTGAATGCTAGCTTGGCTAAATTGCTAGCACTTCAACTGCTGCCTTTTCAGTTGGTAGACTCTGCCCCTTCCGTGAGTGTGTTTGAATGTGCGGTTCCTCAGTGGCAGGTTCCCAAACGCCACCTTTTCTGACGGAAGGCGATTCCGGCTCTCTACCGGCATGTGGAAGGCAATGTCTTGGCCTCGCTGGACAGGGTGGTCAGCGGTAAGGTGCATATTACCGCTGACTCATGGTCAAGCAGGCATGGACAGGGATGTTACCTATCTTTCACGGCGCATTGGGTGACTCAGCTGGCAGCTGGGAAGGATGCAGGACAAGGTGCAGTAGTGTTGGAAGTTGTTCCGCCACTTTTGTCAAGTTATCACATTTCTATAAGATATTTATCTCATATTACAGCTGCCCTAACATGTTCATAGACTTTAAGAAAAAACAGAAGGAATAGATACATATTCTTCTCTAGCCCTACTTCTTACCCCCCATCCTCTACCCCTCTTTTCTCAGGATACTTAATCCCTTTTACCCATTTTCTCACTCTTGTCATCTCCTCTACTCTTCTGTCCCCCCCTTTCTCCCGGGCCTCAGGGTTTTCTCTTGTCTACGTTTTTAGTACTGCGGCCAGTATCTCTTCTCCCCGTTTCCCTGACCCCTAAGCCCTCCCATTCCTTTCCCCACCCCGGTCCCTCCCTCCTTCTGGCCCACATTTCTAATAGTGCTCTAAATGCCACTTATCTGTCAAAACACAGAAAAAGGAGGGAAAAAAAACAAACATATTATATTATATAGTTATTTCCCTACTCCACCTCTTATGTATTTTTATACATTTTTATATTACATAGTAGTAAATAGTGAATATCCTGTGTCCTTTTACATCTCTCTATTTCAATTCCCTATCACATCCAATTCTATATCAATTCCATATTTAAAAAAAAACAGTTTAAATACAACCGTGTAACCAAAAAAAAAGGATAAAAAAACAAAAAAAAAAAACATTTCCCCACATGTCATATAGGATCTACTGTGCTCTCACACATTGCACAATCACCCTTGGAATTTGTGTGCCAGCAAACATTGCAAACATGGAGGGTACCGTGCACCACTGAGTGAAGGGAAAGAGGAGGTTAGAGTGGTGTGGAGTGAAGGGTTCGGGGAGGTTAAAAGTGGGATGGAAAGGAGGATGCAGGGAGGTTCACAGTGGGGCGGAATAGAAGGTGCGGGGAGGTTCAGAGTGAGGTGGACAGGAGGGTGCAGAAAGGTTCAGATGGGGGGAAAGGAGGTTACAGGGAGGTGCAGAGTGGGGTGGAAAGGAGTATGCAGGGTCAATAAACGTATGGTGGAAAATAGGGTGCAGGAAGGTTCAGAGTGGGATGGAAAGGAGGGTTCAGAAAGGTTCGGAGTGGGGTGGAAATAAGGGTGCAGGGAAGTTCAGAGTGGGGTGGAAAGGAGGTTACAGGGAGGTTCAGAGTGGGGTGGAAAGGAGTATGCAGGGACAATCAACGTATGGTGGAAAAGAGGGTGCAGGAAGGTTCAGAGTGGGATGGAAAGGAGGGTGCAGAAAGGTTTGGAGTGGGGTGGATGGGCGAGTGCAGGGAGATTCAGAGTGGGGTGGATAGGGGGGTGCAGAAAGGATCAGAGTGGGTTGGAATGAAGGGTTAAGGGAGGTTCACAATGGGGTGGAAAAGAGAGTGCAGAAAGGTACAGAGTGAGTTGGAGAGGAGGGTGCAGTGAGGTTCAGAGTGTGCTGGAAAGAAGGGCGCAGAAAGGTTCAGAGTTGGGTGGAAAAGAGAGTACAGAAAGGTAGAGTGGGTTGGAGAGGAGGGTGCAGTGAGGTTCAGAGAGGGTTGGAAGGAAGGGTACAGAAAGGTTCAGAGTGGGGTGGAGTCATTCTTCCAGAATCAACTTTAGCAACTATCAACATCATTGCAGAGGACATATTGGTGCCACCCTACCTAATTCCCGGAACTTCGCACATCCTCTGACGACTCTAGAAGAATACTGTTCCGATGAAGGCACCATAACACAGGTTTTATCCAAAACATACTCCATGTTGAACTGTCCAGTTGCTCCGGCACATCTGCCGTTTTTGGACAAATGTGAACAAGACCTACAGTGGAAATTTACACAGGCCCAAATACAACATATGCTCAGATTCACCTTAAAGTCATCGGTCTGTACGAAAATCCAAGAGTCCAATTATAAACTTCTGACAAGATGATACCTCACCCCCCACCTTCTACGCCGATATTACCCTGACACTACGGATCGTTGTTGGAGATGCCAGGGGGATAGAGGAACGTTACTCCACATATTTTGGTCATGCCCTAAATTGACTCATTTCTGGACAACAGTCAGGGAAAGAACTTAAAAGTTCACGGAATACAAGATTCCTGGTGATCCGGCCTTTTTCTTACTACACATATCTAATATCTCTGCCAAACGTTATCAAAAATCTATTTTAAGACACCTCCTCAATGCTGCAAAGTCCTGTATTCCACTCTACCAGTGGCGGTCCATAGAGGGCGCAGGAGCGCCGCCCCCTCTCTCCTGCACCGTTCTCTCACCAATAGATAGATTCATGCATTGCATGAATCTATCTATTGTCGCCGCTGCCGCCCCCTATTTAGGTGTCCGGCCCCTTGTTGGGCGCCGAGCTTCTAAATTACAGCGGCGGGGGTGTTTTTGGAAGTGCCTGATAGAGCCGTGGGCTCTAATAGGCGTCCTGATTAGAGTCGTAGGCTCCCTACTGTGCATGCGTGAAGTGCTTTCTAATTGGCCCGGCGGCGAAAGAAGGAGGAGGGGGGCCGAACTTCCAAGAGACGGCACCGTGGCCCCGTCTCCGGAAGTGGGGAAGGGGGACCTGTCAAAAACAGGTCCCAGTTCCCCCTTCCTCCCCAGAAAGGTGCCAAATGTGGCACGGGGGGGGGGGGGAGAAAATAAGTGGAAGTTCCACTTTTGGGTGGAACTCTGCTTTAAGAAAAAATAAATGGCTAAACTTGTTTCTTGAAATGGTTCAAATGGGTTTAAAAATCATTGACTGTAATTTCAAAGATCAGGAAAATCTCACTTACGAGGAATGACAAGAACGAACAAAGTAAATTATGAAAATAAAGTGAAAATACAGCGATATTACTACCTGTAGACTAGGGATGAGCTTCGAGTCGAACTCATGTTCGACTCGAACATTGCCTGTTCGCCCGTTCGCCGAACAGCGAACAAATTGGGGTGTTCGCGGCAAATTCGAAAAATCTATGGGAGAAATCTAAAGTGCTAATTATAAAGGCTTATATGCAAGTTATTGTCCTAAAAAGTGTTTGGGGACCGGGCTCCTGCCCCAGGGGACATGTATCAATGCAAAAAGAAGTTTTAAAAACGGCCGTTTTTTCGGGAGCAGTGATTTTAATAATGCTTAAAATGAAAAAAAAAGAAGACCCCTTTAACAAAGGGGACCCCCAGATCCCGGCCCCCCCCCTATGTGAATTGGTAAGGGGTACATTGTACCCCTACCATTTCACGAAGAAAGCGTAAAAAAATGTTTAAAAAAACACACAAACACCTTGAAAATGTCCTTTATTTAAAAAAAAAACAAAAAACATTCCAGCGGTGAAATCCAGTGTCCCGCGGCGATCCCGATGTCCAGCGCCGTCCTTCATTGGTTGTGCCTGAGCGGACCTGATGGGGAACTCCCTCTCAGTATTTTAAATGTATAGACCCGCCCCTTCTAAAGTTCCCTATCAGGTCCGCTCAGCGGACCAGATGCGGAACATGAGAAGGGACGGGTCTATACATGTATTACCAAAGTGAGAGCAGTTCCCCATCAGGTCCGCCCCCTCAGTATGTCGGACCCGCCTACGTCATTGGCTTGAGCGGGGAACTTCCTTCACTATGTAAATTTTAATTACACAGTGAAGGAAGTTCCCCGCTCTCTCGTCCCCCCCTTTTCCCCTGCGGCCGGCCAGGTTGCGTGCTCGGATAAGGGGTCTGGTATGGATTTTTAGGGGGACTCCACGCCATTTTTTTTTTTAATTTGGGGTGGAGTTCCCCTTAAGGGAAGATCTGAAGGGCCTGGAATGGATATTTGGGGGAACCCCACGTCAATTTTTTTTTAAATTTGCGGCGGGGTTCCCCTTAATATCCATTCCAGACCTGAAGGGCCTGGTAATTGAATTCTGGGGAACCCCCACGCTTTTTTTTTTTTATCAATGACTTTTGTATGTATTGCCGGGAGCCGACAATTCATTAATAGCCGCGAGTCAGTTTTAAATGCATTTTTTTCTTTCAAAAATGACATTTTTTGCAGGGACAGTTCTAAGCACGGGAAACATGCGCCACTTTACATGCATATCATACACACCCCCCAGGTACGAAATTTAAAGGAATATTTCACTTTTATTTTTTCATTTTAAGCATTATTAAAATCACTGCTCCCGAAAAAACGGCCGTTTTTAAAACTTCTTTTTGCATTGATACATGTCCCCTGGGGCAGGACCCAGGTCCCCAAACACTTTTTAGGACAATAACTTGCATATTAGCCTTTATAAATAACACTTTAGATTTCGAACGTTCGAGTCCATTGTATTTAATAGGGTTCTAAAGTTTACACAAACATTTTGTCTGTTCGCAGGTTCTTGTGCGAACCGAACAGGGGGGTGTTCGGCTCATCCCTGCTGTAGACAATTAGATCAGAATCCTTTCCCAATACAGGTTAAACATCTTACTGAGAGACTACGTTTGGCAAGAGAAGCAGGGCTACTAACCAAAGGGGAATATGACTACCTGAAAGTGACTGAATATCATGTACCCACGTTTTTTCTTTTTAATATAATATTTATTAACACCCACAATGGGCGAAATCAGTTTTTGTTCTTTAATCGACCTAGCTAATGTTTTCCCGCATTTGTCACCATACGTGTAACTGATTTTCTTGCATTTCTGCAGTGCCGCCTTGGCCTTGTATCGTAGTAGATCATTAATTTGTACACGAAGTGAAGCGAGTTCCCGTTCTAGAATAGGGGAGGGTGCATGTTTGTGCTGGGATTCAGTAATTTGAAGTTTGATCAGAAGCAGTTTTAATTGCCTTTCCCTGTCTCTTTTAAGTCTGGAGCCGTGTTTTATTATTATTATTATTATTATTATTATTCAGGATTTATATAGCGCCAACAGTTTGCGCATCGCTTTACAACATCAGGGAAGACAGTACAATTACAATACAATACAATACAGGAGGAATCAGAGGGCCCTGCTCGTTAGAGCCTACAATCTAGAAGGGGGGGGGGTCAAGTGGAACAAAGGGTAGTATCTGTAGGGGGATGATCAGATGGACAAGATGAAAAAACAGTTGTTAGGTGTGGGTAGGATAGGGTTTTCAGGGATTGTCTAAAAGCTAATAGAGTAGGAGATAAGCGGACAAATTGGGGTAAGGCGTTCCATAGGCTTGGAGAGGCTCTCAAAGTCCTGGAGGCGAGCATGGGAGGACGTGATGAGAGAGCTAGAGAGCAGGAGGTCCTGAGAAGAACGAAGAGAACGATTAGGTTGGTATTTTGAGACTAGGTCAGTGATGTAGCTGGGGGCAGAGTTGTGGACGGCTTTGTAGGTAGTCGTTAGTATTTTGAATTTAATTTGTTGGGTGAGTGGAAGCCAGTGGAGGGATTGACAGAGGGGAGTAGCAGACACAGAGCGATTAGTAAGATGGATGAGTCTGGCAGCAGCATTCATGATGGATTGAAGGGGGAATAGAGTATGTAGGGGTAAGACAATGAGGAGGGAGTTGCAGTAATCAATGCGAGAAATGACTAGGGAGTGAATTAAGAGCTTTGTGGTGTCATTGGTTAGAAAGGGGCGTATTTTGGAGATGTTGCAGAGGTTGAGGTGGCAAGATTTGGACAGTGATTGGATGTGGGGCTTAAAGGAGAGTTCAGAGTTCAGGACTACACCTAGAACCTTGGTATTCGGGGATGGGCTGATAGTTGTGCCATCGATTTTGATAGAGAGATCTGGGGAGGGGGCACGTGGGGGAGGAAAAATTATAAGTTCGGCTTTGGATAAATTACGTTTGAGGAAGTGGTGTGACATCCAGACTGATATATCTGATAGTAAATTAGTGATACGTGAGGAGAATGATAGAGAGAGTTGAGGGGTAGAGAAATAGATTTGAGTGTTGTCAGCGTAGAGATGGTATTGGAAGCCGTGGGAGGCTATCAGCTGACCCAGGGTGGAAGTGTAGATTGAAAAAAGGAGTGGTCCAAGAACAGAACCTTGGAGTCCCCCAACAGAGAAAGGAAGAGGAGAGGAGGAAGTAGAATTGTAAGTAACGCTAAAAGTGCGGTTGGATAAGTAGGTAGAGAACCAGCGAAGAGTACAGTCGCGGAGACCAAAGGCATGGAGTTTTTTGAGGAGGAGGGGGTGGTCAACTGTATCAAAGGCAGCAGAGAGGTCCAGGAGTAGGAGTACAGAATAGTGTACCTTAGTTTTGGCCTTTAGTAGATCGTTTGTTCGTTTTAGGAGAGCAGTTTCTGTGGAGTGTTGAGGGCGAAATCCAGACTGAAGGGGATCAAGAAGGCTATTATCGACAAGGTGGATGCTCAGTCGGTTGTAGACTAGACGTTCAAGGAGTTTAGATAAAAAGGGGAGCAAGGAGATGGGGCGTAGGTTGTTAAGATTGGATGGGTCCAGAGAGGGCTTTTTAAGTATGGGTCTGACAAGTGCATGTTTTAGAGAGTTAGGGAAGATGCCAGAAGAGAGGGAGAGATTAATGATGTGGGTTAGAGAGTGTAGAATAGAGCCTGAGGGTGAACGTAGCATTTGCGAGGGAACAGGATCCAGAGGGCAGGTGGTAAGATGGACATTGGCAAGTAATTTAGCAACCTCGTCAATAGTGGTGGGGTTGAAAGAGGGGAGCAATGATTGTACCTGCGAACATGAGGTGTAAGGTGTGGAGGGTATCTGAACAGTAGAGATCTCCTTGCGAATTGTGTTTGATGAGGTTGCCTCGTATGACTGTTTTGTGGGCCTCCCACACCATGCCCAGGTTACTGTCAGGAGTGTGGTTCGTCTGGAAGTATAAAGATAGCTTTTTAGTGATTTCTGTCAGTATTTCTGGGATTTGTCGGAGTCTTTCATTTAGCTTCCAGATGCCTGTCGCCTGTGAGGCGACCTGAGACAGAGTCAATAATATGGGAGCATGGTCGGACCATGTGATCGAACCAATGGAAGTTTTGCGAACAGCAACTGAGCATGAGGGATTAGAAAGAAATCGATTCTCAAGTAAACCCTGTGGGGGGGGAGAGTAAAATGAATAGTCTCTTTCTCCTGAATGTTGGAGTTGCCACACATCGATCAGTTGGGCTTTGTGTATAGATTGTGTAATCCATTTGTGGGAGGCTATGGGGCTAAAGGATGTTCCTGACGACGTGTCCACCTGAGGGGTCAGGGGGACATTGAAGTCGCCGCCCAGAATCAATGGGCCTTCTGTGAAGTCTAATGCCGCGTACACACGATCATTATTCACGGCGGTTAAAAAACCGCCGTGAATAATGTCATTTAAAACGGGGGAACAGCTTGTTCCCCACACACGGTCGTTTTTCACGTCATTTTTTTTCTCTTGACGAGAAAAACGACCGTCTGTGGGCTCCGCGGCAGTGTTTCCCTATGGGAAACACTGCCGCGGAAAACATGTCGAAAAAAACGACGAGAAAAATTAGTACATGTTCTAATTTTTCTCGTCGTTTTTAATGCCGTTTTTCTCGTCGAAAAAAACGACAGCCCACAGACTATCGTTTTTCTCGTCAAATGGGAAAAATGAAGTTTTTTTCGACGAGAAAAATGGCCGTGTGTACGCGGCATAATAGTTTGGTCAAAATTTGGCGGATAATGATATCCTGGTGATCATTAGATCGTTGCTAACGTCAAGCGTACTGCACCAAGGAGGCCCTTTATGAATGCATAACATCCCCCCTCGTCCAGTAGAGTCTCACTGCAAGACCACGGAAGTTTATTGGATATTAGAATAGATACACCCCTAGATTTATCTGTTTTATTAGTGGCATGATATGTCACAGGGAAAAATCTGTTCTTGAGCACGGGCAGCCTATCATCTCTGAAGTGGGTTTCTTGTATAAATGCTATATCAGTACGGGAGGCCTTCAAATTGTGTAATAGCATTTTTCGTTTCTCGAGGGTATTTAGGCCCTTAGCATTGAGAGAGAATACCTTTAGGCTAGCCATTGCCAACTGGGAGAGGGAGGGGAAAGGAAAATAGGGGGAAAGTGGAGAGTGGAAAGGTAAAGAGGAAGAGAGGGAGCGAGACACACACCACAGTCCGTCACTCGCCACACCTTAAAACAACTAAAATGGTTAACACCAAACAATGTGAACACACATACACCCCAAGGTGGGTTCAAGGGTCTGTGTGATGGCCTATGTCGGGAAGCGGATAGAGCAGGCTCCATGAGAGCATCTCTAGTCCAACCCATACCACCCCAGCCATCATGAGATAATATAAGCAAACAGAATGTAAGAACATTAACATTAATAGCAACAGCAGCTCAGTTGGTAGGGAATCGCACCAAGAGAGCAGGGGCCATTGATGTCCGTGTCTCGTCCCCGGCCCACCACTTGCCAAGGAAAAGAGGGGTCGTGGTCGACCGATAGCAATAGGCCGACACCGCCAGGCCCCCCCCCACAGGCGGTAATACCTGTACCCTGAAAGTGCCTGATAATCTGGGTGCAAGTGTCTCCCGATTGGCTTCAATGGGGTTTATTACACCTCCCCAGATCTCGGCAGTGGCTAAATCCATCAAATAACTGGTGGTAGTCAGCAATCTGTACTCTGAGAGGTCCCAATCATGCGAAGCACTGTGCGACACAAGTACCCCTGTAGCAGCGTCTCAATCCTCAACAGTGTCCCCCGTCATGAGTGGGAGAGAGGGGGCCCCACCCCAAAATCTCTCCCACATTCACAGGGTCCCAATATATCCCAGTGGCTCAATGTCGGGACAGGGCAGGACACCCCCCCATCCCCCTCGGCGCGTGCTGCACCATGGGCGCAAAAACCCCCTCGTTAGGTGAATCGCAAGCGGGAGGCGTGAGGTTGTCACCTCCCAGGCAGCTCACCCGCCCCTCAATGTGCGGGTGTGAACAGCCAGCCATCTAGGCATGGCAGTAGTAGAGTCAGCTGCCACAGGAGGCACAGAGAGCAGGTATAACATTAATACAGTACACTCACGTATATCCCAGGCCCCTTGCAAAGAAGCATCATTAGATTAAATTTTTCACAGCATTAAGGCACTAAAAATTGTTAACGGTGTCTTCCATAGAAGAGCCGGTAGTCATCGTTTTACACATACAAGAGTGTTGCCGGGTCATTCAGTAGGTGCTCCGGGAAAATGAGAGACATACCCAGTCAGGGAGGGGAAAAACACACAGGGGATCTTTTCCCATGAAACATGGACACAGGGGCTAGACGGCACCGTCCAGAGTGGCACGTGCAGGCGCCATACATTTGTCCATGAGGCAGCACCATAAGGCACTGTAAAAAGGGACAGTGTGACTGCTAGTCATGGGGGGAGGGGGGGTGAAACAACAGGAGTTCAGCAGAAAAATGTTAGTGGTATGTAGCAGCGGTAAGTACCTCAAGATTCACGTGGGCCCATCGGGGACTGCCTTCTGGACCTCCGCCCAGTTCTCTGTGGCCGAGGTTGAGAGCTCCTCCAGGACGCCACTGGACCCGAGCGGCCTGTCGGCTGTGGTATGAACTGCAACCAGTCCGGTTTTGGAATGGGCTCGGTGTCCATGAAGATGAAAGGCCGGCAAGTCACCCAGTGTACGCAGGGTGAATGAGCGTTGCTTTCTCCGGAAAACAACTGAAAGGGGGAATCCCCATCTGTACTTAGCTTCTCGTTGGCGGACAACGTCAAGGATCGGGCGCAGTATTGCTCGTCTGTGGAGAGTAGCTCTGGAGAGATCAGGCAGGATCCTCACCGATGCTCCATCGAAGTCGAGATCGCCCGCCTCCCAGGCTCTGTGGATGATGGTCTCCTTCCTGGCATAGTGGTGGACCCTACAGACCATGTCTCGCGGGCGGTTGGGATCGGTCTGCCAGGGGCCCAAGGCTCTATGTATGCAATCCAATTCTAAATCAGCAGAAAAAGCACCATTCATCAGTCTCCAGAATATTGCCACCGCCGTCTCCGCCAGATTCTCAGGTCCTGTGGCCTCTGGTAAGCTCCGGAGCCTCAGGTTATTGCGTCGGCTCCTGTCTTCCATTTCTTCCATGTGGAGCTGCAGGGTCACTGCTGCTTGTGTATGGGTGTCTTGCAGCGATTCCAAGCTGGTCACTCGTTGCTGTAGGTACTCCAGGGACGTTTCTCCAGTAGTCAATCGAGATGGCAGGGCTAGAACGTCCCGTCTAACCTCGAGGAAGTCCTTGCGATGCTGCTCCTCCAGGTGGCAGATAAGGGCCTCTATATCAGCCTTAGTTGGCAAGGAGTGTAGCAACGCTCGTAGATCCGAGGGTGAGTGGTTGGGAGGAAGGTTCCGGGATCGATCAGAAAGCCATAGGGGAGTCCGAGTATGAGTCCGAGATAACAGAGGCTGCTGGAGAGGCAGGTGAAACTCTTAGATCCGGGGAGGTCAGTGGTGGGCCGTGTGGCTCAACCATCTTGAGAGCTGGAGAGGCCGCCTGTGATTTTGTGAGATATCGAGCTATTTTCCCACTGTTCTTTGTAGCTTTTGCTGTCTGGTTGCTCCCCGTTGCCTTCTTCTTTCTGGTAAAGGGCATGATGAAGGGTGATAGTGAAATCGGCTGGGGTGATAGTGAAATCGGCTGGGGTAATCGGGCGAGGACCGGGAGCTCAAGTAATGCACGTCTTCATTCAGCCATGTCCAGGCCACGCCCCCATGTACCCACATTTTATATAATACCAAAGATACATAAATGTGCACAAAATCCACCAGGGAGACCCATAGTGTCAGCGGTAAAGGGAATCCTAGGGAGGAAAGGCAGGTACTTGGATCTCTTGCTGAAGGACATAGTGGTCCAAATAAATTCCTATGTACAAGACACCCATGAAGCTTTATTAAAAATTGATCATTTGAAAATAGAGGGAGACCAGTGGTTGGTTGGAATCGATGTGGAATCACTCTATACATCAATTCCACACCACTGTGGATTACAAGGAGTTAAATTTTTCTTGGACTACCATTATCCAGGTATGAGTCTGCAAAATGAGCTACTGTTGGATCTTCTGGAGTTTGCGTTGGAAAATATTTTTGTTGCAATTCTCCAGCAAAAACGGCCAGCAAATTAGAGGAACATTCATGTGTGCACCGTGGGCCTATATTTGCCTCCATTTTGGATTATGGGAGGAATTTGATAGTTAAACCTCACCAATGTACCTTGACCATGTTCACACCTGGTTAAGGAACATTGATGACATGCCCCTACTGTGGAAAGGTGATATAGATATATTACATTCTTTTATAGAACATTTAAATCAAAATTACTGTAATATTCACCTTACGTACTCCTTTAACAAAACCCAGAATCCTTTTTTAGATTTATTGATTTCTACTGAGGACGACTGTTTGGTAACGCAAACAAATGGTGGCGAATTCTCTACTACAGGCTGAAAGCCATCACCCAAAATAGCTAAAAAAAACGTAATACCTGTGGGCCAATTCCTCCGCATTAAGTGGAATTGTGCTAAACAATGTGACCATAGAAAAGAGGAAAAAGAGCTTTACTTCAGGTTTTCGGGAACGTGGATATTCACACAGGCAACTGCATGGGGCTAAACAGAAAACAGTGATCTGTGATAGAAGAGAACTCCTCTAAAGGAGAGATAATAAAAAGAAACTGACAGTCCATGTCTCGTCAGATTGCTTACTCCCTTTGGAGCCCAATGGTGGAAAGTGAGAGAAGTACTCCAACTCAAAAAGCACTGAGGAATCCTTATGAATAACCCATGGCTAGCTAAACATGTTGGAGAAATTCCAAAAATGGTGACCCGGAGGGCAGGGAATTTAGGAGACATTTTAATATATTCAAAATTCACAAGGACACCTAACAGTGATTAATCAGAATATCCCAGAACAAAAGGGATGTTTTCTTGTGGGAAGTGCCAAATGTGTCCTTTTGTGGATCGCACAAATGTATTTATGGCCAAAAGAAAATAAAAAATAAAAGATATATGCTCACTTGTCCGTTTGAAAAAAATCTATATTGGAAAAACAAAAAGACAGCTTCCAATCTGGGTGGGAGAGCACATGAGAGAAATTAAAGAAAAGAACCCTGAAAAACCCTTAGCTAAACATTGTAAAATGGCACATGGGGCAAGTTGGACAGTATGAAAATTAAAGGTATCTTTGCACTTAAACTATCACCCAGGAGGGGAGATTTCAATAGGGTTCTGCTAACAAAATAGAAATGGTGCTTATACAAACTTAAGTCACTTGTTCCCCGTGGCTTGAACAACGAGATGAATCTCCAGGTGTTACTTGAGGATTAGATAATATATGGCACACTATTATCTCTCCCGGTCTATTTATATACCCTAGCCTTAGATAAGTAAAGATGGTTTTGATAATTGGAATTATTAATACGTATTAAACTAAAATCCTTCAACGTCTTGGTATATAGAAAGCTGTTACCTCCAATTCTAAATAACCCATAAGGGACTAAAGAGATTCATAGTGCTTCTCCAGTACACAATGAATTGGAACTTTGTGCATGTGCTTTTCGTGTGGGAATTGCAGTGAACAGCAATGGGCGGCTCTACTATTTGAACCTGCACCATATAAGCAAGGCAGCGGCTAGATGTACGTCATCCTGGCTAAGCTACTCTTGTACATAAGCGAAACACGTTGACATCACATTTCCATGCCTCCTTGGCTCTCAAACTAGCGGCGGAAGTATAACTGAACTTCAGTGACAGCTCCCGAGACAGGTCACAGCCCCAGAGGGCTCGTCTGACAAAATTTGGAGCTGGAGCAGGAGACCAGCGAATATTATGGGCTGTGTAAACCAACAAAACCACACTAAATACAAAAATGTTTAGGTGAAAAATGCAATATAAAAAAGTCCACATGAAATAGTGAAAGATATTGAAGAAATCTGCTTTAAACGTTCATTTAAAACTCCAACACCTCAAGTGATAAAAGTTCCTTTTGTAAATACCACCACCCCTGATAATAAGGGCACTTACAAGATCCTATTGACCCTTATATCTCTAGAAAGGTCAAACGAGCAATAAGCATAACCATCGGTGAGATGTTGTATGCCCCTCTATGGAACTTTGACAGCCTCTCCTTATCTCCAAACCAGCCACACCAAAGGACGATGTATATAGGGAAAAAGATGCTCCAATAGTGTACAATCTTTTACTAGTTTATTAAAACAATTAAAAAATTGCACTTACATCCATATGTGAAATACACACCAACTATACACAGTATCTCTTGCCGGCAAAACAATACACCTGCGCTTCCGGGATCAGTGTAAACGTGATAATGACAGCACTACCCTACATGTTTCGTCATAGATGACGTCTTCCCGGAAATATTAAAGGGTGACAGCTAAATTCTATGTAGCAACCGCCGAAGGATTGGGAATTTTCCATACCGGTGTGGTAAGACCTGCTCGCAGCATGTGGACTGGCAAATAACTTTAACTAGCGAGGCATATAGCCCGCTCCCTATATGGACATTTTTTATCTGGGTTGAACCAGGGAGACTTTGGGAGGCTATTGTATCCTGCTGCGGGATATCACTGATGCCTGTGGTTGATAGATGTATGGATGCATGCAGGGTCTGGACTTTGATTACAACAAGCCAAACATCTGCCAATTATGCTAACCTACATTTTATTCACAATATTGGAGTTATCTGAATTAGAGTTCATCACGCTCTTCATCCCAAAGGCATGTTAGCGTTTATACCGCACATGGCAATTGAACCATTTGCAACTGCTCTGTAATAACATCAGTACAACAGATTAATCCCTGTACTTGCCGCAGTGTGCTGCCTAGCTCTATGATAACAGCTATTTGGATAACATGATCCCATGAGCCATATCACCAAATTGATAAGGTAGCTATAGGGCCCCGGGCTTCTATGTGTTATAGGTTCCAGCTTTATTAAATTTTGATGATATTATTATTATTATTATTATACACGATTTATATAGCACCAACAGTTTACGCAGCGCTTTACAATGTATAGGGGGGACAACACAATTACAGTACAGTTCAATACAAAAGGTACAGGAGGGGCCTGCTCGTAGAGCTTACATTCTAAAGGGAGGGGGTGGCGGTACAAAAGGTAATAGCTGCAGAGAATGATTTGATGGGGGTGGATATACAGGTGCATCTCCAAAAATCTGAATATCAACAAAAAGTTAATTTATTTCAGTAATTCAATTAAAAAAGTGAAACTCCTATAATTTATAGATTCATTACACACAGCGTGATATATTTCAAGCATTTTTTATTTTAATGATTATGGCTTACAGCTCGTTAAAACCCAAAATTCAGTATCTCAGAAAAGTAGAATATTGTGAAAAAGTTGAGTATTGTAGACTCATGGCGTGACACTCTAATCAGCTAATAAACTCAAAACACCTGTAAAGGTTTCCTGAGCCTTTAAATGGTCTCTCAGTCTGGTTCAGTAGGTTTCACAATCATGGGGAAGACTGCTGACTTGACAGTTGTCCAGAAGACAGCCATTGACACCCTCCACAAGGTGGGTAAGTCACAAAAGGTCATTGCTAAAGAAGCCGGCTGTCTACAGAGTGCTGTATCCAAGCATATTAATGGAAAGTTGAGTGGAAGAAGAAAGTGTGGTAGAAAAAGGTGCACAAGCAACAGGGATAATCGCAGCCTTGAGAGGAGTGTGAAGCAAAGGCCATTCAAGAATTTGGCGGAGAACCATAAGGATTGAACTACAGCTGGCGTCAGTGCTTCAAGAGCCACCACACACACAGACGTATCCAGGACATGGGCTACAACTGTCCCATTCCTTGTGTCAAGCCACTCCTGAGCTAGAGACAATGTCAGAAGCGTCTTACCTGGGCTAAGGAGAAAAAGGACTGTACTGTTGCTCAGTGGTCCAAAGTCCTCTTTTCGGATGAAAGTAAATTTTGCATTTCATTTGGAAATCGAGGTACCAGAGTCTGGAGGAAGAGTGGAGAGGCACAGAATCCAAGTTGAGGTCCAGTGTGAAGTTTTCACTAGGCTTGTGCAATTCGTTTCGTAACGAATCGAAATTCGTCCGAATTTAGCAACTTTCGGACATTCGGAAGCATTCAAATTTCCGAACAAAGCAATTACGAATAAAACCGAATCCGAAATAAATTATACCGCAAAATAGCGAATGCCCGAATGTCTTCGGCATAATTCGTTATGAAAAAAGTTACGAATGTACGAATCCATTCGAAGCACAATAACACTCACTCTGCTCTCTGCTTCTCCCTCACCGTGCTGAACCCTCTCAAAATGGTGTACAGGGGCGGAGGCTATAGCCGCATGAAAAAACGAAAGTAAAATACGAGATTTCGAATCCATTCGAAGCACAATAACACTCTGCTTCTCCCTCACCGTGCTGAACCCTCTAAAAATGGTGTACAGGGGCGGAGCCTATAGCCGCATGTAAAAAACGAAAGTAAAATACGAGATTTCGAATCGATACAAATAACCGCTATGTATTTAGAAAAGTACAAATCCATTCGAAGCACATTAGGCATAATAGGCAGCGTCGTTGTGAGAGAGAGACGGAAAATTACGAATCAACGAACCCAAAAAAAGTTACGAAAGTAGGAGTTGTGTCCAGAATCAACGAAAAACAACGTACTCTACCGAAAGTACGAATTATAAAGCAACAAAAAATTCAACGAAAAATGTCGCTTGCGAAAATACGAATTAGTCCGAACACGAAAAATCCCGTCTAGCAAAATTACGAATGATTACGAATCAACAGGACCGGAAAGAAACGAACCAAAACGGAACAAATTTTTCCGTTGTGCACAAGAAGCGAACCGAAACGGAACAAATTTTTCCGTTGTGCACAAGTCTAGTTTTCACGGTCAGTGATGATTTGGGCAGCCATGTCATCTGCTGGTGTTGATCCACTGTGTTTTATCAAGTCCAAAGTCAGTGCAGCCGTCTACCAGGAAATTTCTAGAGCACTTCATGCTTCCCTCTGCTGACCAGCTTTATGGAGATGCTGATCTCATTTTCCAGCAGGACTTGGCTCCTGCCCACACTGCCAAAATACCAATACCTGGTTTAATGATCATGGTATCACTGTGCTTGATCAGCCAGCACACTCGTCTGACCTAAACTCCATAGAGAATCTGTGGGGTATTGTCAAGAGGAAGATGAGAGACACCAGACCCAACAATGTAGACAAGCTGAAGGCCGATATCAAAGCAACCTGGGCTTCCATAATACCTCAGCAGTGCCACAGGATGATCCCCTCCATGCCACGCCCCATTTATGAAGTAATTCATGCAAAAGGAGCCCCAACCAATTATTGATTGCTTACTATATTGTACATGGACATACTTTTCAGTAAGCCAACATTTCTATATTAAAAATCTTTTTTTTTTATTGGTCTTATATAATATTCTAATTTTCTGAGATACTGAATTTGGGGTTTTTTACTAGCTGTAAGCCATAATCATCAACATTAAAAGAAAGAAATGCTTGAAATATATCACTCTGTGTGTACTAAATCTAAATAAAATATTAGTTTCAGTTTTTGAATTGAATTACTGAAATTAACTTTTTGATATTACATTTTTTGAGATGCACCTGTATATGCGGCGATTGTCCGCAATGGAAACGTATGACACATATACTACCAGACGTTCTGAACGTTTATTCAGTGACATTGTTTTTAATCACCTGGTGGTGGGATTGTGGTGTGACAGCACTGTATATGTTTGTAGCGGCCTCACCCGCTTTCTCCCTTCTTTTACGTCTGGCTGACTCATCTAGGGGGACCAGGGAGAAGGGTGAGGTGCACCACCAGCTTGCACCTCGTGTATGTGTAGAGGTTTGAGCTAAAATCTTTACCTTCGGGTCTGTGTCCCGGTCCGGAGCTTCCACTTCTCCGCTTGCAGGTGGATAGATGAATGTAGAACACTTTGCTCCCAGAAAAGTAAGCCCACACCAGGTGACAGTACAACATCTATATTTATTTCCGCAGAGATAAATATGCCTCTTTGCAAGCAGACAGGTTGATACAAACACAACTTGGTGGGGAGAGGGTTCAGGCACAATCCTTTCGGATTAGAGAAGCTGTTAGGAGTTCACAACAACTTTTTGCGCACGGTCGCTGCCACCGACCGTGAGGTTGGTCCCTGCCACAGACCGGGTGAACGATGAGGTCCCTGCCACAGATCTTTGAATAGGTCTCTGCCACCGACCTGATTGTAGTTCGGTCTCTGCAAAGACCATAGAACATGAACTACCTTCTAATGACTGCCCCTGTTAGGGAGATGATCCATCCGGACGGTCCTCAGAGGCCTGCACTGTCACCAGCCAATGCTGCGCTGGATCTTCAGGCCAGGTCACCTCCCTGGTTCTCCTCGCCCAAGACTTGGGTCCCCTCACTCGGTGGGCCCCTAGGTATCTTCTCCCATGCGGGACCCAGTCAAAGGTACTGGGCCCCAGGCCGTTGCTAGTGCCTCACCCCAGGCTTAAGGTGCCTGGGATGGAATTAAAACTTCCCCGCGCCCAGGCCGAGGGCACCCGGGCGCAGACAAACAGGACAGCAGCCCCCAGGCTGAAGGTGCCTGGGGCTCGGACCTCGTGCACAAGATATCCGCCCCCTTTATACCCCCTCCCAGCAGGCACAGTGGGATTCCCGCCCCGCTGTACTACTGACGCGAGAGGACACAAAGGGCACGGCCCTACAATAATGGTTCAACCCCAGCCCAAGGCGACAGCGCCACCCAGGGGCCGCAGGGAACTGAACACCATTAATAATTTTCCACGAACCAAAATGGCCATAAATCCCTAATAATTAGTGCATCTGGGCCATGCTACCGCCCAGACACTCCCCCCTAAATGTTGACACCCGCTACATGTTAAATGTAGATTATTATTGATATGTGGTTTTCCTCTTTTTTGATACTTTGAATATAACATTTTAGCCTAATAATAATAAAAGCCTTCTTTGCCATTGCTTAACCGCTTTTTGACCCTACCTGTGGGCTTTATGTTTAGGAATTGGTGTTTTTTCTTTTGTGTATGAATAGTTGTGACACCTAAGGAGCGTAATTTGTTTCAAAGAGGGGGGAATTTGGGACTTTAAATGAGGTGGGTGTTGGTGGATAAAGGATAAGTCGATGTTTGAAAAGATACTTTTATTGTCAAAAAGCATGACTGCATAACATAATATACATACAATGAGTAAAATAGTCAATCACATAATGCAAACCATGTATAATGAAAACAGTATTGGCAGCATAACAGGCCCATAGTGTGGTGAGAAGCATGGATCTTTCATGTAAAAACACTTTGAGATCACAGTAATAATGTGAGTTCAAGATATTAAAGTCAATAAAACATCTAAGAATCGCGCGATTCATGTATGTAAAAATACACTCTTCAGGGGCAGGTGAATGTAGGTCTACAAAAAAAGTAAATATGGTCCATGGTTGAAGCCATTTGTACAGAAAGTACATACATGAAGGGGGAGAGATATGAACTTATCCCTATATATACGCATAGATATGCGCCCAGTTTCTCAACGCTTCCTGACGACGTCACAACGACGAAACGTACGTCGAGGCACATCCCGGTGACGTTTTCACTTCCGTCCACTTCCGGTTTCTGTATACTACGGCGGTGGAACGCACGCTGATCCATCACAGCGCGAGCAGGACTGCTGCTTCTCATCTTGATTTGGTAACAGATGCGGTTTACCTCCAGTGCCGAGGCAAGGCACATTTTAAAGTAAGCAGGCCATTTGGCTCATGTTTTAATTCTTTTTTTTAATAAAACTGAATTACGCTATGGCCCTGCTTTTCATTTTATTTCTGAATGACATTGCGGTGGAGTACCAATCAGATCCCAGGCATATCCTCTTGGTGTGTACCAGTAAAAGATTGCAGACCCACAACCATACAAAGCTCCACCTGACCTTCTTTTTAGTTCAAGAAGTCACGGTGGTCTGGTGAGTAGGAATTTTTACCTTATTCAACGAGTGTTGTCTCATAAAGTCGTTGACAGTGGTGATGGTGTAAAGACTAGAGTTGTTTCACAAAAGATTTATGGACTTTTCAAACCTACGGTATTACATTTTCTCTGATCTTGTGTAATTTGTTGTTTGATTTTTTGATGCACTTTGTTTATTGATGAAATATTTTTAAACACTGTAATATTCACATAAGATCAATAATTATCTATTGAGCACTATGCACTTTATTCGTCTATGTATGCAATTCAGTTTATTGTATGCAATTTAGTTTATTGTTTTAGTGCCCCAATTAACACATACCCCACACACTACAAGGTTTGTAGTATAGTACTTTGAGGGGAGCAGCTTTCACTTCATTATATGTATCTGCACTTTCTTTAGCTACTTCATAGCGCAGGGTTCTCCAATTTCTCATGTTTTTTTTGTAGATCTATGTGCACCTGCCCCTTAAAGTGTAATTTTACATACACGAAAAGTGTCGGGCCAACTGGATGCACCCGATTCTTAGACGTTTTATTGACTTTAATATCTTGAACTCACATTATTGCTGTGTTCTCACCACACCATGGGCCTGTTATGCTGCCAATACTGTTTTCATTATACATGGTTTGCATTAAGACCTCTTTTACACTGAGGCGCTTTGCAGGCGCTATAACGCTAAAAATAGCGCCTGCAAAGCACCCTGAAAGAGCCGCTGCTGTCTCTCCAATGTGAAAGCCCCGAGGGCTTTCACATTGGAGCGGTGCGCTAGCAGGACGGTAAAAAAAGTCCTGCAAGCAGAATCTTTGGAGCTCCTCCACCGCTCTCTCCTGCCCATTGAAATGAATGGGCACCGCGGCTATACCGCCGGTAAAGCGCTGCTGCAGCGGCGCTTTGCGGGTGGTTTTAACCCTTTTTCGTCCGCCAACGGGAGTTAAAAGCGCCCCGCTAGCAGCCGAATACCCACCACAAATACGACGGTAAAGCGCCGCTAAGAATAGCGGCACTTTACCGCCAACGCCCCAGGGTGAAATGGGCCTGTGTGATTGACTATTTTATTCATTGTATGTATATTATGTTATGCAGTGATGCTTTTTGACAATAAAAGTATCTTTTCAAACATCGACTTATCATTTAGCCCCTGAACAAAGCCCTGAAAGGGCATTAGTACCCCCCCCCCCCCGGTACAAGCGGGATTTTATAGGCAAACACAGGGAAAAAACCTGATATTTATAAAAAAAAAATATTAAAAAAAATAGTTTGTTTAAAATGTATATACAAATATGGGAGAAGACCTTAGAACAATGTTTCAAAACCGCATGCTCCCATTGTTCTAAGGTCTTCTCCCCTTTTGCCCCCTTTTTGTTTTATTTCAGAATATATTTACTCTCTCCCACAGTGTCTCTGAAGAAAGGTTAAAACCTGAAACATGTCAGACCAAAGGAGGAAAATCATTTCTGACTGGAAATTGTTCAAATTTATTCGTATATAATGTTTGTATTTTCAACAAATGTACTTTGTAATTATTGATATATAGATACACTTGATATTTGTATATACATTTTAAACAAACTATTTTTCTAAATAAATTATTTTTATAAATATCAGGTTTTTCCTGTGTTCGCCTATAAAATCCTGCTTGTACCGGGGGGTACTAATGCCCTTCCAGGGCTTTGTTCCTATATACTTGGTATGTTGGTAACAACTGAGGGAAAATAGTTTCACCTATCTTTCCCGGTGGTTCACCATTTATACTTATCATTTAGCCCCCAATACCCACCTCATTTAAAGTCCCATATTCCTCCATCTTTGCAACCGATACAGGGATGGAGACGTGTTTCTGCATGTCTCACTCAAAGTCCCAAATGTTTCCTCTTATAAACTATAATAATTCAGAACATAAGGTAACCGTTCATATTTCTTCTGTTTAGGTTCCCTTTACTTTGACACAAATATTCATACAAAGAATTACCTCTATGCTTTCTTCCTACATATCATATAATTTTATCAGGTGATATGGTATCGGCACCTATATCTCAGAGTATCTCATCTATATCTTGCAGAGAGTCAGTCCAAATTCCGTGACTGCTATCTTCAAGGCTGGTCTCATCTTGTGATAAGTGTGGTCAGGGACATGTAAGTGACAAGGCCATCCTATCTGCACCTGTTCCAACACACTGACTTCTCAATCAGTGCTCCCCCACCTCTCACCATGTGCACGGGCAAGTGTGCCAAATGCATTGGCTGCATCCTCATCCCCCTCTCCATCATCTCCATCACATGTAACGCCATTCTGTTTTTCCCGGGATGGAGCACAGAGCCGTCTCTGGAGCCTGGGACTAAGCTGACATCAGAAGTCACCACCTGTTTGGGGATTTTAGGAGGCGGCATTATTTGTAAAATAATCCCTTCAGTTTACTAATGCAAAATACTATTTAAAATGGGGAAAAAAATTAAATTATCATTTCGATATATGCTATACCTCTAACATGATGAGGGGAGTGGTTGATTTTGTTGCAAAATTAACATTTGCTACAGGCGAACTTTTGCTGAATCTGAAAAATTGGTCAAGGAGCTGCTTAGGTAACATTTGCTTATTTTTTTTTTATAAATTATGAGGTCAATGAGAGTCCATTTATTTGGAACAGGTTAACCGGTGTCCCTCTGGAGCATATTTTTTTCATTTTTCACACATATGTAATATGTTAAAGTGATAGTAAAGTCACGGTTGTTTCGTTAACTATAACAAACATGTTATACTTACCTGTTCTGTGCAGTGATTTTGCACAGAACAGCCCAGATCCTCCTCTTCTTGGGTCCCTCTTCAGTGCTCCTGGCCCCTCCCTCCTGTTGAATGCCCCCACAGCAAGCAGCTTGCTATGGGGGCACCCGAGCCAGCGCTTTGTGTGTCTATTCAGACACAGAGCCGCTGCCCAGCCCCAACCCCTTTCTCTCCTCATTGGCTCACTGACTTTGACAGCAGTGGGAGCCAATGGTGCCACACTGCTGTCTTAGCCAATGAGAAGGGGAGTCCCGGACAGCTGAGTCTCTCGTGCAACATCGCTGGATCGAGATGGACCTCAAGTAAGTATTAGGGGGGGCTGCTGCACACAGAAGGCTTTTTATCTTAATGCATAGAATGCATTAAGATAAAAAAACATTCTGCCTTTACAACCACTTTAAAATCTGCATTTTGGCCTTCAGAACAGTATATATTTTCTGAATGCAGAAGCCCTGAAGAAATAAAAGATGAAGGCTGGATTTTTTTTTACGATGCACAATATTTGCACAACTGTTTAATAAATCTATATTTCCAGTAAAAAAAAAAATACTAATATGAATTTTAGTGCACACAAATAGGGTTGAGCGAACCCGAACTGTACCGGACTTTTGGGTTTTTGGTACCTGGACCTGAACCCGAACAATGTACTGTATGTTCGGGTTCGGTGTTCGGCAATGTAATGGCGCATTTTAAAAAGCTGCAGGGCAGCCAATCAACATTCGTTTAACTCGTGTGCCCTTAGAAGCCATCACAGCCATGCCTACTAATGGCATGGCTGTGATTGGCCAGTGCAGCATGTGACCCAGCCTCTATATAAGCTAGAGGCACATAGCACAGCACGTCACTCTGCTTTAGATAGTGTAGAGAAAGGTTGCTGCTGCTGCTTTGAGGGAGAGAATTAGATAGGAGTCCTGATTCAGAAATCAAATTACTCAGCGATCTACCTTGCTTTTGTTGTGTGGGTGCAGTGCACAATCTTTTTATCCTGCCCTGAGCCCAGTGCCAGAGAAAAGATAACTTGTATCCGTCTGTTAGGTTGGCTTCAGCGGGCATTTTATGCAAGCTCAGTGCACCAGCATGTTACTGTAAGATACACACTTTAGATACTGTTCTCCTATGGGATCACAGGCATCATGCATACCACAAACATGCATAGAGAAATAAAAACACCAACAGTATATATATGTAGCACCCTCCTTACTCCCCTCTTTCTCTCGTCTCGTCTTTCTCTTGTCTAGGGGTATCTTAGAGGGGAGGGAGCGGGGACACCACGCCTGGCTTCCACCACATGTGTCAGTGCGGTATAAGCAACGTTCTTGTATTACCTTCGGGTCAGTGTTGTGCACCTGGATCCTCCCTCCAAGAGTCACCTTGAACAATGTCTGCTAGGAAATGAGCCCCACACCATAAAAGTTCAACACTCCTTTATTCTTCTCGAATGAACACAATCAGTTGAACTTCCTTGGTAGAAACAGAACAGAAAGGAGGTGTGGATGCGAATAGGCCCAGACACAATGTAGTTCTCCACTTTCCTTCCTGAAAGTGGGTTACGGTCTCCGCACGAGGGGGAATTTCCTTCCAGGCGGTCTCCGACGAGAGGCTCACCTGTCACCGGCAATATCCTGCACCGGGTCTTCAAGTGAGGAGCTCCCCCCGGTCCATTGCGCCTTCCGTATTCGGGTACCCACTCCCGGGGTTCCCTAGGATCTCCTTCCCTCGCGGAACTCAGTGTTGGGCACTGAGCTCCGGACCTCCATCCGAGGACCTCACCCCAGGCTAAAGGTGCCTGGGATGGAACACGACCTCCGATTGTCCTCTAGGCCTAGGCCGCCTAGAGGACCGACACGAACCACCGTCCACAAGCTGAAGGTGCTTGGGACTCCCCCGTGACAAAGATGGCCGGCCCCTTTATACCCTCTCCCAGCAAGCACGGCGGGTTCCCTGCCCCACCATACCGCTGCCGAGGGAGGACAAAAAACGAGGCACAGCACACAGCAATGATTCAACCCCAGCCCAGGGCAGCAGCGCCACCCACTGGGCTGCAGGGAATTACACATCACTGATGTCTCTGCCAAGTTCACATTTACACCCGGGAAAGTACATACCCGCTACATATACTATAATAATTTTCTTTTATTTAAATACACAATCTCTTTAAACATTTTTTTTTTTTTTTTGGAAAGTATTGGCTACGCACTGATTCATTGGTTTTAATTAATATAACACCACTTTTATTTTCATCAACTTCATATTCTTAACCAAATATTTTCTCAATAACCAATATCCAGCCCAGCCACTGAGACTCAAGCTGATTCAGCATTTAAACTTAAATTTTACCTTAAATCTCCTAATCGACAGGAGGGTTGCCCTTCTGTCCCAACACCCCCAGACCGCGGCCGACTCTATGCATGTTTGAAGATTGACAATAAAAATATCTAAACCTATATCTGATAGATGTACCCCGTCCCGTCTATATAGACCTTGTATACCCCCTTCAAGCTCAAAATGGCGAAATGACATACCCAACTCCGGAGCTAAAAACTTCTCCAATGCTCTATTTAACCATTTACAAACTTTCTCCAGTGGCTTGAAAACCATAGATTCTAGCCAACGTAAGCGCGGTATCACCTCAGAAAAAAACATCACCGTGCCTGGAGAGGTTAATTTCAAGATTTTAAATGTATCTTTCATATTAGTAATCAAATCAAATGTCTTAATTTTCCCAATATCATTACCGCCGATATGTAAAATCAATATATTTGGAGCATCATACATGGCATACAACCTACCCAACTCGAACACCAAATCCTCCCATACCATACCCCTTCGTCCATACCAATGAACACGAAAGGCGGAAGGATCCAGGCCCAAATTCTCCGAATAGATTCTATTTGCTGCTCGCTTCTGCGCCCAAAAAACAAAAGAATGCCCCACAATCCAAACTGTACGGGGAGAACCTGAAACAAAACAATAATTACAAAGGACGAATGTATAATTTATAAGAACTTGACTTCCATCTTCCTATCCTCTTAATAGTACTCTCTTCAAGACCAATCCTAGCAGCTTCTGTAGCTGCTCCAATTCAAAATAAATGAGATGTTATTTTGAGATGGTTTAAATGAAGCTGCACAAGGTACTTACATAGTTACATAGTGTGAGGGGGTTAACTCGGTAGCGGGTGTGTGTGACCCCCTGGTTGGGCTCCCCACACAAAAACAGGGCCAGCAGACGGAGGTTGTGGTTTTCAAAATCAAAAGGTGCGGTTTATTTCTCTATGTACAGTGACAAAAACACAGCAAAGCCAAAAAGAAACAAACAAAATAAATCCTGGTCAGTTTGACCTCTGACTAAACATGCAGGTTTCCTAAACTAACAACTGGGATCAGCCTGGTGCTGTCCTAGTCCCTAAGTCCCTGGTTTAGTAAAAGTCCAATCAAATAGCCACACAGGCTTTGCCTCACCGCACAGGGGTTCACTCTCCCTAGACAGTCCACACAGGTCTGGTTCCAGGCATGAGCTAACATCTAATGAAGCTGGGAGTTCTTATAGAGGCCTAAATGAGCTGACAAGCTTCAGCTGGTCTCATCAACTCCCTGTCTCACGACGCCCAGCACTCTCCCTAGAGGTATGAGTCATTCATGAGCCCACTAGCCTCAGCTGGGCTTCATCAACTCCCTAGTTGTATAAGTCGGCATAAAGCCTGAATCTGGGAGAAATATATCTACCCCCCTGGATGCAACCAGGTGACTTTACCTTCCTGCTGTCACATACCCCCCCCTCTTGTTTTAACCTCGGGGTTGGAACACCAGCAATCAGGCATTCATGTACTCGAGACAAAGCATCCACATTCCCCATTTGAACGCCAGGGCGATGCTTTACTGTGAAGTTGAATTCCTGTAGGGCCAGGAACCACCTATTCACTCTTCTATTTGTCTCCTTGTTTTGAGCCATCCACTTTAACGGAGCGTGATCCGTAACCATGTCAAAGTGCCTACCTAGCAGATAGTACCGAAGGGAATCTAGAGCCCACTTCACCGCTAAACACTCCTTTTCAACCGTGGCGTAATTTACCTCATGGGACTTCAACTTCCTGCTGAGGTAAATGACTGGGTGCTCTTCCCCGTTCCAGACCTGGGACAATACTGCTCCTAACCCCACATCTGACGCATCACTTTGTACGACAAAGTCTTTAGAGAAGTCGGGTGAGTACAACACTGGCTGGCTACATAAGGCTTGTTTCAAGAATTGGAATGCTGCCTCAGCCTCGGGGGTCCATTTAATCATGACCGACCCTTTCCCTTTCGTCAGGTTGGTTAGGGGCACAGCCTTAGAAGCAAAGTGGGGAATGAAGCGCCGATAATAACCCGCGATTCCCAGAAAGGCTCGTACCTGCTTCTTGCTGTTGGGACGTGGCCAACTCTGGATGGCCTCGACTTTGTTGAGTTGGGGTTTTATTACTCCCCTGCCAATGGTGTACCCAAGATATTTGGCCTCCTCCTGCCCAATGGTACACTTCTTGGGGTTAGCCGTAAACCCCGCTTCCCGGATAGAGTCTAGGACTGCTTGCACTTTTGGCAGATGTGAGGCCCAATCTGTGCTATGGACAATTACGTCATCCAGGTAAGCCGCAGCATACTTCCGATGGGGCCTCAGTATCTGGTCCATTTTCCGCTGGAATGTGGCCGGCGCATTCTGTAACCCGAACGGCATTCTCTTATATTGGAACGCCCCGTCTGGGGTTACAAATGCGGTTTTCTCTTTGGCCGACTTGGCCAGGGGAATTTGCCAATACCCTTTTGTGAGGTCAAGAGTCGTCATGTATCGGGCTGTTCCCAGCCGGTCGATCAACTCATCTATACGTGGCATGGGGTAGGTGTCAAATTTTGTAACTTTGTTCAACTGACGAAAATCGTTACAAAATCGCCAGCTCCCATCCGGTTTAGGCACCAACACAATGGGACTAGACCAATCACTTTGGGACTCCTCTATCACCCCTAAGTTCAGCATTTTCTGTACTTCCTCCCGTATTGCCTCCCGTCGGGCCTCTGGGATCCGATAGGGTTTTAACTTCACCCTTTCACCGGGCGGGGTAATAATATCATGCTCTACCCCAGATGTTTGTCCCGGCAGCTCAGAGAACACCTCCTTGTTGCGAAGCACAAACTCCTTAACCTCCTGTTGTTGGGGTTGTGACAAGGTGGCTGCTATTCCAACCTCCGGAATCACGCAACCAGTTTGAGCTGGTGACCAAGTTTCTGCGACTAGGGACTCTCTATCCCTCCAGGCTTTCAACAGATTAACGTGATATATCTGTTCGGGCTTTCGCCTTCCTGGTTGTCTGACCTTGTAATTCACTTCGCTCACTTTTTCCATTATCTCGTAGGGGCCTTGCCATTTGGCAAGGAATTTACTTTCAACCGTAGGGACAAGTACCAATATCCTATCCCCCGGGGAAAAGGTACGGGTCTTTGCTCCACGGTTGTACACTCTCTGCTGTGCCAACTGCGCTTGGGCCAAATGTTCCTTCACGATGGGCATTACCTGTGCAATTCGATCTTGCATCAGGGCGACATGCTCAATCACACTCCTGTGGGGAGAACTCTCACTTTCCCAAGTTTCCTTGGCAATATCCAACAGCCCTCTTGGGTGTCTCCCATACAGTAACTCAAAGGGGGAGAATCCCGTAGAGGATTGGGGCACCTCCCTAATAGCAAACATCAAATAAGGAAGTAGACAGTCCCAATCCTTTCCATCTCTATCCACCACTTTCTTCAACATTTGTTTTAGGGTTTTGTTGAATCTTTCAACCAGCCCATCGGTTTGGGGGTGATACACAGATGTACGCAATTGCGTCACTTTGAGCAATTTTACACAGCTCTTTCATAACCCGGGACATAAAGGGTGTACCTTGGTCCGTAAGCAGTTCTTTACAAATACCCACCCGGCTAAAAACAAGAGATAGCTCTTTGGCTATGGTTTTGGCCGAGGTATTTCTGAGAGGGATCGCTTCTGGATAACGGGTGGCATAGTCCATTATAACCAATATGTACTGGTGCCCCCTAGCGGACTTGATTATAGGACCTACCAAATCCATTGCGATTCTCTCAAACGGGACCTCAATGATGGGTAGAGGGACCAGCGGGCTACGGAAATGTGGCATCGGGGCCGACCTCTGACACACAGGGCAGGAGGAACAATAATTTTCTATGTCCTTCATCACCCCAGGCCAATAGAATCTCTGTAATACCCTCTCTCAGGTTTTCTCTGTCCCCAGATGACCTCCAAGAATGTGCCCATGGGCCAACTCCAACACCAACTTCCTGTAAGGTTTGGGCACCACCAGCTGCTCAACGGTTTCTTCTGCCCTTTTTGCCACCCGATACAGTAGGTCCTTCTCTACGCTGAAGTATGGGTAAGTGCAGGTATTATCTGGGTTCACTAACTCGCCATCTATTTCCACTACGTTTTCCCGTGCCTTTATTAGGGCGGGGTCTTTTAACTGTTCTGTGGCAAAATTTTCCCTGTGAACCTCCAGATCAGAAAACTCCACAGACGGTAGGTTTTCGTCTGAGGAGGTGGGCTCCTCTCCAGTTTCTTGAGTCTCCCCTGTAAATACTGACAAGGGAAATTCTGGAGAGTCCTCACCACTCTCAGAGGAGTTCTGGCTATCACATTCCTGGTACATAGGGGCACCAGTGGGGGGCTCAGGATCATCCCACAGTTCCCAGAACTTCGGAAAATCCCTTCCCACAATGGCGTCATGCGGTAACTGAGATACTAAGCCCACTGGATGAGAGAGGGTACCTTTGGGGGTCTCGAAACACACTGTAGTCACTGGATACTCTCGGGTGTCCCCATGCACACAAATAACAGCTACCTTGCTATTCCCAGAGACCTCTGTTTTAACTAATTCAGCCTTTATCAGGGTCACAAGGCTACCTGAATCCAGTAATACCACAACATTTCTACCATTAATACACATTTTGCATAAATGTTTCTCAGTTCCTCGAATGGCAGTGCATGCGACTGTCGCACACAGCGACTGACGTCTGCCCGTCAGAAAGTCACACTGCATGGGTTCCTCCACAACCGGGCAATTGGCTGCAATATGTCCCGCTTGCCGGCAGCGGTAGCAAACGATCCTTCTTGCCGCCTCTTGAGCCGCTGATTTCCCAGGCTGTTCTCGCCAAACCTGGGGTAGAGCTCCCACCCTCTCACTCTCT
This sequence comes from Rana muscosa, assembly GCA_029206835.1. Lineage (NCBI taxonomy): Eukaryota > Metazoa > Chordata > Amphibia > Anura > Ranidae > Rana > Rana muscosa. The sequence continues at coordinate 332,020,593 of CM055118.1, forward strand.
CCACCCTCACCCCTTGGAATCCTCTTATCCGCCCCTGGGGATGGTCTGGTCTTAGGGTGGAAAGTCCGAGTGTCTCTGGAAGAGGCCGTCAGGTTCTCTGTAGCCAAGTATTTCTCTACACGATCCACAAGACCACCGGCCGTCTCTGGGTCTCCATGGCTTACCCACTTTTGGATGGCAGTAGGAAGAGCTCTCAAAAACCGATCCATTACAACACGTTCCACAATCTCTGGTGCGGACAAAGTCTCTGGCTGTAGCCACTTCCTGCTCAGGTGAATGAGATCATACATTTGAGACCTGGGGGGTTTTCCAAGCTGGAAAGTCCAGTTATGCACACGCTGAGCCCGGACAGCCAGGGTGACACCCAGCCTTGCCAATATTTCAGCTTTTAGCATCACATAGTCTTTTGCTTGGTCAGGCTCTAGGTCATAGTAAGCCTTCTGCGATTCACCAGTTAACAGAGGAGCCACCAGTCCAGCCCACTGCTCCTCAGGCCACTTTTCTCTTTCAGCAGTCCTTTCAAATGTGGTCAAAAATACCTCTGGATCATCCTCTCCAGTCATTTTTGTCAATAAACGACTCACCCCAAAGGACGCGGTATTAGTGGGACGGCTTTCCTCACTGGTCTGCGGACGTTGCTGCATTACTGCTTCCATTTGTTGTAGTCTCTGCTCTTGCTTCTGTAACAGGTCTATGAAGCGGGCCTCAGATTGCTGCTGGGCTTGTTGATGAGCTTGCTGCTGGGCTGCAAGGCTCCTTTGCAAACCTGCATTTGTCTGCTGTTGATTGGCATTTGCTAGAGCCAGCTGTTTCAGTATCTCCTCCATGCTGGCTTAAAAAAAACTGCCACTGGTTCTCCACCAACTGTGAGGGGGTTAACTCGGTAGCGGGTGTGTGTGACCCCCTGGTTGGGCTCCCCACACAAAAACAGGGCCAGCAGACGGAGGTTGTGGTTTTCAAAATCAAAAGGTGCGGTTTATTTCTCTATGTACAGTGACAAAAACACAGCAAAGCCAAAAAGAAACAAACAAAATAAATCCTGGTCAGTTTGACCTCTGACTAAACATGCAGGTTTCCTAAACTAACAACTGGGATCAGCCTGGTGCTGTCCTAGTCCCTAAGTCCCTGGTTTAGTAAAAGTCCAATCAAATAGCCACACAGGCTTTGCCTCACCGCACAGGGGTTCACTCTCCCTAGACAGTCCACACAGGTCTGGTTCCAGGCATGAGCTAACATCTAATGAAGCTGGGAGTTCTTATAGAGGCCTAAATGAGCTGACAAGCTTCAGCTGGTCTCATCAACTCCCTGTCTCACGACGCCCAGCACTCTCCCTAGAGGTATGAGTCATTCATGAGCCCACTAGCCTCAGCTGGGCTTCATCAACTCCCTAGTTGTATAAGTCGGCATAAAGCCTGAATCTGGGAGAAATATATCTACCCCCCTGGATGCAACCAGGTGACTTTACCTTCCTGCTGTCACAATAGTTACATAGTTAGTCAGGTTGAAAAAAGACAAAGTCCATCCAGTTCAACCATAAAAAAATAACTAAAATAAAATAAAAAAAATATCGTGCAATCCCATATACCCAATTCTATACCCACAGTTGATCCAGAGAAAGGCAAAAACCCCAGCAGAGCATGATCCAATTTGCTACAGCAGGGGAAAAAATTCCTTCCTGATCCCCCGAGAGGCAATCGGATTTACCCTGGATCAACTTTACCTAGAACTGTTAGTACTCAGTTATATTATGTACATTTAGGAAAGTATCCAGGCCTTTCTTAAAGCAATCTACTGAGCTGGCCAGAACCACCTCTGCAGGGAGTCTGTTCCACATTTTCACAGCTCTTACTGTGAAGAAACCTTTCCGCATTTGGAGATGAAATCTTTTTTCTTCTAGACGTAAAGAGTGCCCCCTTGTTCTCTGTGTTGACCGTAAAGTGAATAACTCATCACCAAGTTCACTATATGGACCCCTTATATATTTGTACATGTTAATCATATCCCCCCTTATTCTCCTCTTCTCAAGAGTGAATAAATTCAGTTCCTCTAATCTTTCTTCATAGCTGAGCTCCTCCATGCCTCTTATCAGTTTGGTTGCCCTTCTCTGCACTTTCTCCAGTTCCCCGATATGCTTTTTGAGAACTGGTGCCCAAAACTGAACTGCGTATTCCAGATGAGGCCTTACTAATGATTTGTACAGGGGCAAAATGATGTCTCTCTCTCTGGAGACCATACCTCTCTTAATACAAGAAAGGACTTTGCTCGCTTTGGAAACCACAGCTTGGCATTGCATGCCATTATTGAGCTTATGATCTACCAAAACCCCCAGATCCTTCTCCACTACGGATCCCCCCAGTTGTATTCCCCCTAGTATGTATGATGCATTCATATTCTTAGCCCCCAAGTGCATAACTTTACATTTATCAACATTAAACCTCATCTGCCACATAGTCGCCCAATTAGACAGGGCATCGAGGTCGGCTTGTAAATTGGAGACATCCTGTAAGGACGTTATTCCACTGCATAGCTTGGTGTCATCTGCAAAGACAGAAATGTTACTTTTGATCTCAGACCCAATATCATTTATAAAGATATTAAAAAGTAAGGGTCCCAGCACTGAACCTTGGGGTACACCACTGATAACCTTGGACCATTCAGAGTAAGAATCATTTACTACTACTCTCTGAATTCTGTCTTTTAGCCAGTTTTCTATCCATTTACAAACTGATATTTCCAATCCTGTAGACTTTACCTTACACATGAGCCGTGTGTGGGGAACTGTATCAAACGCTTTTGCAAAATCCAAGTATACCACGTCCACAGCCACCCCTCTGTCCAAGGTTTTACTTACCTCTTCATAAAAAGAAATCAGGTTTGTTTGACAACTTCTGTCTTTCATGAATCCATGCTGTCTGTTGCTTAAATAGTTTTTTTCCAGCAAGAACTCATCTATGTGGTCTTTTATTAATCTCTCCAGTATCTTCCCAACTATGGAAGTTAAACTAACAGGTCTATAGTTACTTGGTAAAGACTTTGTTCCCTTTTTAAATATAGGCACCACATTGGCCCTGCGCCAATCCAGTGGTACTATTCCTGTCATTAATGAGTCCCTAAAAATTAGATACAATGGCTTTGAAATTACAGAGCTCAATTCTTTTAGGATCCGTGGGTGTATGCCATCTGGTCCAGGTGCTTTATCCACCTTTATTCCATCTAAATATTTCTGGACCATATCACTTTTGAGCCATTGTGGATTTGGGGCTGTGTCACTACCACCCCCATTATGGACATGAGCTCCCTCATGCTCCTTTGTATACACAGAACTGAAGAAAGTATTTAATAAATTAGCCTTCTCTTTGTCCCCAGTCACCCACTCTAGATTATTTTGTAAAGGGCCTACATGCTCAGACTTGACCTTTTTACTATTAATATATTTGAAGAATTTTTTGGGGTTTGTCCTACTATCTTTTGCAATCTGTCGTTCATTTTGAATTTTTGCATCCTTGATTTCCTTTTTACATATCCTGTTATATTCTTTGTAACATTTAAATGACACTAGTGTTCCTTCATTTTTATATTTTTTAAAAGCTCTTTTCTTATAGTTTATAGCTTTTTTAACTTTGGCAGTGAGCCACATAGGTTTTATTTTTAGCCTTTTAAACTTATTGCCCATGGGAATATACTTTGCAGTGAGTTCACAAACAGTCTTTTTGAAGAATTCCCATTTCTGTTCTGTGCCCATTGATGCCAATATTCTCTCCCAGTCTAAGTCCTGGAGAGCAGCCCTCATCCTTGGAAAATTTGCTTTATTGAAATTAAGTGTTTTTTATCCTTCCTGCATGTATTTCTTGCTTACAGCTAACATCAAATGAAATCATGTTATGGTCACTGCTACCCAGGTGTTCCTTTATCTGAACATTAGTAATACGCTCTGCATGGTTTGAGATTACCAGGTCCAACAGAGCATCATTCCTAGTTGGGGCCTCAATAAACTGGACCATAAAATTGTCCTGCAATAGGCTTATAAATTTTTGCCCTTTAACTGTCCCAGCAGTTCCATTACTCCAGTCAATTTCTGGGTAGTTAAAATCCCCCATTATTATCACCGTCCCAGCCCTTGCAGCCCTTTCCATCTGTGCAAGGAGCTGAGTCTCCACCTCCTCATTAACATTGGGTGGTCTATAACAAACTCCAATGATTAACTTTGAACTACGCAAATCTGTATGCAGTTCCACCCATAATGCTTCAGCCTCATCACACTCTCCATCAACCAGGTCCTCTTTCACACTCGCTTTGAGATCACTTCTCACATAGAGACAGACCCCGCCACCTTTCCTTTTTGCCCTGTCTCTCCGAAAGAGTGCATAGCCAGGAATATTAATAATCCAGTCATGTGAGGATTGAAGCCACGTTTCAGCAATACCGATTACGTCATAGCTCTCCTCATGCACCAGAGCTTCCAACTCACCTATTTTGCTTGGCAGACTTCTGGCATTGGTGAACAAACACTTTAATGTATTACATTTTTCTCTGGTGTTTTTCATATAATTTTTAGTAGTACAAATGGCACTATAGTTTCCAATGGCTGTTTGCAACATGGGAACTTTCTTGTCACCTGCCATAACCCTCCCCCCATCTATCCCCATTCCACTCTCCATTAATGTCTGACCACTAACTGACCTGTGTGCCCGATGTAATTCTAGTTCACCCTCCCCCCTCAAACCTAGTTTAAATACTCCTCCAGCCTTCCCATAAACCTCTCCCCCAGCACAGCAGACCCCCTTCCATTCAAGTGCAAACCGTCTTTAGCATATAGGTTGCACCCCAATGAAAAGTCAGCCCAGTGCTCTAGAAACCCAAATCCCTCCTCCCTACACCAGGTCTTTAGCCATGCATTCAGCTCTCTAATCTCCCCCTGCCTTTCCTGTGTTGCGCATGGCACAGGCAATATTTCAGAGAATATCACCTTGGAGGTCCTTGCCTTCATCTTGCAGCCTAGTTCTTTAAATTGATTCTTAAGGAGCCTCCACCTTCCATGTATACTGTCATTGGTTCCAACGTGGACCAAGACAGCTGGGTCATGCCCAGCCCCTCCCAGTAATTTATCCACCCGGTCCACCACATGCCGAACCCTGGCACCAGGGAGACAGCAAACCATTCGGTTGAGGCGATCCTGGCGACAAATTATTCTATCAGTCCTTCTGATTATAGAATCACCTATAACCACCAACTGTCTTGGCCTACCTGCACTCCCCTCACCACCTCTACTAGATGGGTTGCTCTCCCGGCTGTTAGGGGTAGCAGTGACATCTAGGGCTGCCACCTCTGTGTTTGCCACCTCCACATCTTCACCCAACGTGGAAAATTTGTTTTGATGCACAAATACAGGACTGGCCTTCCTTTTCTGCAAGCCCCTTCCACTCCCTCTAACTACATTAACCCATCTTCCTATCTGATAATCCTGACTTGCCACTCCACCCTCCACATCAGCCCTACTGACCACCTGCTCAGCGAGCAGAGGACCCCTTTCAAGGTTGTCCTTTCCGCCCAGTGTTGCAACTTGCTCTTCCAGATCTCTAATGCGAGCTTCCAGAAGGGCAACCTGCTCACATCTGTCACAGCGGTATCCATCCTGGAGCTGTTGCACCAATTTTGCATACATGTGGCACACTGTGCACTGAGCAAAACCTTCAACCCTGCTAGCACTCATTTCCCAGTTACAATATAATTACTTGTAGGAAGTTTATAATGTTACTCACAGTTTAGAAGACTCCTGTCTTAAACTCCTGTTTTAAACTCCTGGTTTTTAACTCTCCACTGTAGTTCAAAATTCCACTGATGTTCACAAAATCCACATGCAAGCCACCATCAGCAGGGAGCCAGCTCCTGTGAACAATTAACCACTCCCAAGCAGAAGCAGTTAAAAGCAAAAGTCCTGGTTTTTAACTCTCCACTGTAGTTCAAAATTCCACTGATGTTCACAAAATCCACATGCAAGCCACCATCAGCAGGGAGACTTCTTCAAAACTGCTCAAAATTGGTAAATAGTTAATGGAGCACCGTCCCTATGAGTAAACAATAAATCAGAAATGGAAGGGCGAATATCAAAGTAATACCGAAGTGCTCCTATTGGGCAAATATTTTTATTCTTACAACCTTCTAACGTTACCCAAGTCCCTACACCCATGGGATCTGTCTTACTTACCCTTAGAAAAAGACTTAGCCATTCTTTGAGTACTATAATATTGGATAATAAAAAACCCCAACTCCTGGTCTTGGAGGCAGGAAGGATGTCAGAAATTCTAAAAACCCCCAAAAATGCCAGGGTAAATACCAATTTAAACAGGACAGCTTCATAAACTGATGAGCATACTAGGGAAGTAGCCCTGCAAATCTGTGCCAAAATGGCAGGAGTAATGGGAGATCTAACATCTTTTTGTAGACTACCCTACCTATACCCCTTCAAAACCTGCCGAACAGAGAAAAAGCTGTGGCAGGAAGGAAGATTGTACAGGCGTAAGAAAAAGGAAACCCCTGACAATGTTTTACTAATGTGAGACCAAGAATATTGCTTCTGGAGTAAGGATTGGAGAAAAAGAAGTACTAGCTGCTCTGAATGGTCCAACACAGTCATCCGTAAGGAACCTAAGAAGGTTGACCATAAAAGCCATGAAGAAATATAATTCTTCCAGGTTGACCGGGCTACTGAATTCTGAATGTTCTGCACAATCAGATTAGATTCCACAATTTGGAAGGGAAAGGTACCCCAACTGGCTCCGCCCCCAGCAGTAACTTGAAAAAACGGTCCATCTGCAGGCGAGAGAGAGCATCAGCAATTAAATTACTCTTACCAGAAATGTATTTTGCTTTCAACCAGATGTTCCATTTTAAACAGAGAAAAACTAGGTAACGTAAATAAACAACCACTTCAGGAGATTTTGAAGATAGGGTATTGACTGCAAATGCAACGCCTTTGTTATCAGTACTCACCAATAACCTTTTATTAGCAAAGAAGCGACCCCAGATTTCTACAGCCACTATTACAGGAAATGAAATCAAGGGAAGAGAGGGCTGAGGTATGTGTCTAGGATCAGCTGAGACTGCAGACCAGACCCCTGCTATATTATTATCATAATTACTAGCCCTGCCCTGCTCTGGCGGAGCCTGTGACCTAATGACAGAGATTAATTGCTCTAAAGACGCAGATAACATAGACAGTTGAGAGGTAGGGATGAGCTTCGTGTTCGAGTCGAACATACGTTCGACTCGAACATCGGCTGTTCGATCGTTCGACGAAGATCGAACGATTTGGACCGTTCGCGCCAAATTCGAGTGACGCGAATGGCCCACAATGCACTACGCCATCGCAGTGTCATCCAGGCGCTGTGATTGGCCAAGCATGAACTGTGACCCCGCATGCTTGGCCAATCACAGCGCCGGCAGCGAGGAGAGCAATGATTGGCCACAGGCAGGATGCCTGTGGCCAATTATTGCTGAGGGTGTTTAGTACACGCCCCACACTATAAAAGGCCGCCAGCACGGCGGCCTAGTGTAGTGTGTTCCGGAGCAGGGAAAGACAAGCATAGGCAGGGACAGTGACATTTATTTCTTTCTTGCTTAACCTGGATTCCTTTAGTTTAGGGAAAGAGAAGGATAGGTAGGGAGAGTGTCAGTGTGTTTTACTGTGCGAGTCCTTGTTTCTAGGGACAAAGAAGGAAAGTGAGGGGATTTCTCCTTGTGCTATAGTGTGCTTTAAAAAAACATTTTTTCTAGGGACAGAAAACTGTAGGTAGGGAGAGTGTCAGTTTCTTTCACTGTGCCAGTCCTTGTTTCTAGGGACAAAGAAGGAAAGTGAGGGGATTTCTCCTTGTGCTATAGTGTGCTTTAAAAAAACATTTTTTCTAGGGACAGAAAACTGTAGGTAGGGAGAGTGTCAGTTTCTTTCACTGTGCCAGTCCTTGTTTCTAGGGACAAAGAAGGAAAGTGAGGGGATTTCTCCTTGTGCTATAGTGTGCTTTAAAAAAACATTTTTTCTAGGGACAGAAAACTGTAGGTAGGGAGAGTGTCAGTTTCTTTCACTGTGCCAGTCCTTGTTTCTAGGGACAAAGAAGGAAAGTGAGGGGAATTCTCCTTGTGCTATAGTGTGCCAAAGCATTCCTCATCAACCATCTTTGAAATCCTTGTTTTTTGGACAGTCAGTGAAATTGTCGTTGTGCTATTCTGTGCAAAAGCAATAATCCTCAACCATATTTAGAAATCCTTAAGTAAAGGGACAGAGAAGGACACCTGAAGGTAGCCCTTATTGCTTTTTTCCCATCTCCCTGCAGGCCATCTATTAGAATGTCTGGAAGGCAAACAAGGAGAGGCAGACAGTCAGGAGGCAATAAAAGAGGGCAAGCAGGCTCTGTGTCTGGGGGCAACAGTGCTGGTCGTGGACGTGGTGCATTGTCATCAGCACATGGCCATGGGACACGCTTGTCCTTCTGTTCGGCAGCTGGACATGTTGAGCCACATCATGCCGAAGACTTGGTAGAGTGGATGACCAAGCCCTCCTCCTCCTCCTCATCCTCTCTCACCCAGGCTCAGGGTACTGGCAAAGCAGCTGCCAAAGCGTCCTCTTCCCTGGTATCAATGTCAGACTCATCATCAGTCACTCCTTCCCTAGACCCACCATGTCCTCCTCCTGAGGAGTCCCCCGAACTGTTTGAGCACAGTGTTGGGTACATGCTCCAGGAGGATGCCCAGCGTTTCGAAGGGTCTGATGATGAAACCCAGCTACAGGAAGGCAGTAGCGTGAGAGCAGACAGAGGGGATGCTCAAGAAGGACACCAATCTGGCAGTCATGTTCCAGCAGCTGCAGCATACTGCCAGATTGGCTCCAGTGATGAGGAGGGAGGGGATGATGAGGTCACTGACTCCACGTGGGTGCCTAATAGGAGAGAGGAGGAGGAGGAGAATGAGGAGGAGGCACATCTCCAACGAGGCAGGATGCCCTTTGGTGGCCAGCGTAAGGGCAGTACACCGACGGAATCACACCGCAGAGCTCCGCCTGTGCAGGGCGCTGCCTCTGCCCGTCATTCAAAAAGTTCCTTGGTGTGGGCCTTTTTTGAGGCTAGTGCATCAGATCGCACAGCTGCTGTTTGCAACATATGTCTCAAGCGTATATCGCGTGGCCAAAACATCAGCCGCTTGGGTACCACATGCCTGACCAGACATATGTTGACCTGCCATGCAGCTCGTTGGCAAGCCTACCTCAAAGACCCACACCAAAGAACAAAGCGGACCTCTCCTTGCACCGCATCAGCTGGGATCTCCAACCCCACTATAACTTCAGTCCTCTCTGAAACATGCACTGAGAGGAATGAAGGTGTAGAATTAGGTGTGTCACAGCCAAGTACTTGCGGCCACTCTGCTAGCAGTACACCGACGTCCGATTCTAGCAGGCAAATTTCCCTGCCCCAGCTGCTGGACCGTCGAAAGAAGTTCACTCCCAGCCATCCACATGCCCAGCGGTTGAATGCTAGCTTGGCTAAAGTGCTAGCGCTTCAACTGCTGCCTTTTCAGTTGGTAGACTCGGCCCCCTTCCGTGAGTTTGTGCAATGTGCGGTTCCTCAGTGGCAGGTTCCCAAACGCCACTTTTTCTCACGGAAGGCTATTCCGGCTCTCTACCGGCATGTGGAAGGCAATGTCTTGGCCTCGCTGGACAGGGCGGTCAGCGGTAAGGTGCATATTACCGCTGACTCATGGTCCAGCAGGCATGGACAGGGACGTTACCTTTCTTTCACGGCCCATTGGGTCACTCTTTTGGCAGCTGGGAAGGATGCAGGACAAGGTGCAGTAGTGTTGGAGGTTGTTCCACTGCCACGCCTCCAAAATGCTACTACTGGTTGTGACACACCTCTCTCCTCCACCCCCTCCTCTTCTTCTTCCTCCATGGCCTCTTCCTGTGGTTTGTCCTATGAACCAGCGGTGCTCCGTAGCCGTTCACGGGGCTACGCAAGTACGCAGGCAAAAAGATGCCATGCCGTGCTTGCGCTGGTGTGTTTGGGGGACAGAAGCCACACTGGGGCAGAGGTCCTGTCTGCTCTGCAGGGCCAGGCCGAGAGGTGGTTGATGCCACGCCAGCTTAAGCCAGGAATGGTGGTTTGCGACAATGGCACCAACCTCCTCTCCGCCCTCCGACAGGGACAACTGACCCATGTGCCCTGTGTGGCTCACGTCCTTAACCTGGTGGTGCAGCGGTTCTTGGGCAGGTACCCGGGCTTACAGAATGTCCTGAGGCAGGCCAGGAAAGTCTGTGTGCATTTCCGCAGATCTTATAATGCCAGTGCTCGCCTGGCTGAGCTGCAAAAGGAGTTGAACCTGCCCAAGAACCGCCTTATATGTGACATGCCCACCAGGTGGAACTCAACATTGGCCATGCTGCAGCGGCTGCACACGCAGCAGAGGGCCATCAATGAGTACCTGTGCGACTACGGCACCAGGACAGGGTCAGGGGAGCTTGGTTTTTTTTCTCCACGCCAGTGGGGCATGATCAGGGATGCATGCACTGTCCTGGCACCATTTGAGGAGGCCACGAGGATGGTGAGCAGTGACAGTGCATGCATCAGTGACACTGTACCTCTTGTCCACCTGTTGGAGCACACGCTGCGTGGAATAATGGACAGGGCACTTGAGGCAGAACAGAGGCAGGAAGAGGAGGACTTCCTTGCCTCTCAAGGCCCCCTTTACCCAGACAGTGTTCCTTCTGTCCCACCCATCGCACAGGAAGAGGAAGAGGAGGAGGAGGAGGAGGAGGAGGAGGATTGTGTCAGCATGGAGGTGGAGGCTGGCACTCAGCATCATCAGCAGCAGTCTTTTAGGGATGATTTACAGTCCCAAGAAACCAGTGGACTTGTACGTGGCTGGGAGGAGGTGGCTGAGGATCATGTCGTCCTTAGTGACCCAGAGGACTCCGGAGCGAATGCCTCAGCAAACCTACGCTGCATGGCCTCCCTGATCCTGCAAAGTCTGCGGAAGGATCCTCGTATTCTTCGGATCAAGGAGAGGGACCATTACTGGCTGGCCACTCTCCTTGATCCACGGTACAAGGGTAAGGTTGCGGACCTTATGTTACCTTCGCAGAGGGAGCAGAGGATGAGACAACTCCGGGAGGCCTTGCAGAAAGGTCTGTGCAACGCGTTCCCAGAGACTGGGAGGTTACAAACTCCTGGTCCTGGACAACGAGTTGCTGAGGCTTCGGCCAGTCAAAGAAGGAGCGGTGGGGAAGGTGGCCGTCTGACCGATGCGTTCAGACAATTCTTTAGTCCGCAGCCCCAAAGTATGATCGGTTCCAGCAACCATCGCCAGCGTCTGATAAACATGGTGCAGGAATATCTAGGGGCAAGGTCAGACTTGGACACCTTCCCCACCGAAAATCCTCTGGCTTACTGGGTCTTGAGGATGGATCACTGGCCAGAGCTTGCACAGTATGCAATTGAGCTACTGGCCTGTCCTGCATCCAGCGTTCTTTCGGAACGCACATTCAGTGCTGCTGGAGGATTTGTCACGGATCACAGGGTGCGCCTGTCCACCGACTCGGTTGATCGACTGACTTTCATCAAGATGAACCAGTCTTGGATCACCACCAGCTACCACACACCTGATGCTGATATAACAGACTAATTGATTTTAACATGTCACATCCCTTCAAGACTGATGCTGATGCTGAGTGCCTGTGCTGTTATGTTGACTGGCTATCCTCCTCCTCCGAGTCCTCAATGATACGATTGATGATGATAGCTTGGAAGATCATTTTTGTTTATGGGTGCCGCCACCAGTGGCTAAGGCCCAATTTTTCAGCCCCTGTTTTACAGGGGCGTGTAATTACAATTTTTTTAGCAATAATTTGCCATAGGGCTCATTGCTGTGCTCCAAGTACAGTATCTGTGAGGGGTTGGAGTGTTGTGGCACCAGTGCCTAAGGCCCAATTTTTCAGCCCCTGTTTAACAGGGGCGTGTCATTACAATTTTTGAAGCAATACTTTGCAACAGGGCTCATTGCTGTGCTCCAAGTAACGTATCTGTGAGGGGTTGTAGTGTTGTGCCACCAGTTCCTAAGGCCCAATTTTTCAGCCCCTGTTCAACAGGGGCATGCAATTACAATTCTTGATCTAATAATTCACAGCAGGGCCCATTGCTGCACCCACCAAGAGTAACTCTGAGGGCTTACAGTGTTGTGGCAACGCCACCACCACCACCACCACCACGAAAGGCCCAATTTTTCAGCCCCTGTTCAAAAGGGGCATGTAATTACAATTCTTGATCTAATAATTCACAGCAGGGCCCATTCCTGCACCCACCAAGAGTAACTCTGAGGGCTTACAGTGTTGTGGCAACACCACCACCACCACCACCACCACGAAAGGCCCAATTTTTCAGCCCCTGTTCAACAGGGGCATGCAATTACAATTCTTGATCTAATAATTCACAGCAGGGCCCATTGTTGCACCCACCAAGAGTAACTGTCAGGGCTTACAGTGTTGTGGCACCAGCACCACCATCAAAGGCCCAATTTTTACTACCACTGTTCAACAATTATATGTAATTAAAATTCCTGATATAATAGTTGACAGCAGGGCGTTCCAGCACCAACCAAGAGTAACTGTGAGTGCTTACAGTGTTGTGCCAACACCAACAACTAAGGGGCCTATTTCTGCAGAGTATATACGGCAGGTCCCTACTTTCAAACATCCAACTTACAAACGACTACTACTTGCAAATGCAAGAAGACAACAGGAAGTGAGAGGAAATCTACCACTAGGAAGGAAAATTCTCTCCTGTAAGAATAAATATGGGAGAAAGGTGTCTCCTCTGTACTGATGCTTTATCAGCAATCCTTGTTTCAAGAAAAACACCACATTTCAAAAACAGTTGTCATTGGGACGGAAAGTGAGGTGAAATGTTCTGAACAGGGGCACAGACAGCAAAACAAATGTTACAGGGGTGATAACCCTTACCTATGTTTTCCAAAAAGTTTAAAAATAGATTTTTGGGCTGGAGCTTCACTTCAACAATGTACCTGTTCAAAATTACAAACAGATTCTACATAAGAACAAACCTACAGTCCCTGTCTTGTATGCACCGCCTGTATACGGCTGTTCAGAGTATATAGGGCCTTTTTTATTTTATGTGCGGGGTTCCCCTTAATATCCATACAAGACCCAAAGGGGCTGGTAATGGGCTGGGGTAGGGGGGGGGTCATGGGGTAGCTATGCCATTTTTCTTAAAGATTTTCATCCATATTACCGGGACCAGACATTACATTAAAGCCGCAAGCAGTTTTAAATGGCTTTTTTTTCCTTTAGAAGTGTCATTTTGTGCAGGGACAGTTCTAAACACGGGAAACACGTGCCACTTCACAGGCATACTTTAGACACCCCCCAGGTACGATATTTAAAGGAATATTTGACTTTTTTTTTTTCACTTTATGCATCATTAAAATGACTGCTCCCGAAAAACGACCGTTATTAAAACTTCTTTTTGCATTGATACATGTCCCCTGGTGCAGAACCCGGGTTCCCAAACCCTTTTTAGGACAATAACATGCATAATAGTTGTTATAATTACCACTTTAGAATTCGAACGTTCGCATCCATTGTATTTAATAGGGTTCTAATGTTCGTACAAACTTTCGGTCCGTTCGCGGGTTCTGGTGCGAACCGAACCCGGGGGTGTTCGGCTCATCACTATTGAGAGGCTGTGTCAAACTCACCATCCAACCCCTTAGTTCCGCTCCCTACAGGGGCTGATATGGGCGATGTACACCGCACAGGGATACTGCCGGTTTGCTGATCGACGTGACGGGATGTCACACTTGTCCTGCGTGTTGCTGCTCTTCCCTCGTGACCACCAGGCTGGTTCAGGGGCAAGGTTGACCGCTGAGGGGAACTCCTGGCAGATGCTGCTGTCCCCCGAGATTTCCGTCCTTGGTCCCAAGATCTCGATATTGCGCATGCACGCTGACCCCTGGAAGACAAAAAATACCTATATAGGCACCCGTCGTCAGCAGCGGGTGGAGCCGGACCCGCATTCCTTAGCAGTGGATGCTCTTGCTCGTCCTCCGTCCCTCCTCTTCCTCCTGAGCGACGCCATCGGCTTGAATGACCTCCGGAACCACAACAGCTGGAAACTCCGCCTCCGCTGCAGACAGACATGGCTGCTGAGAGATGTTTATACCGCTTGGCCCAGGTGCTGTGCTGCTTCTTCCAGAGACTGGGTCAGAAGGTAAGGTAAGGCACTGCCGGATCCACTCCTCTCCCCCCGCAGCCTCCGCTCTTTCCAGCAACTGACGGATTAGGGTCTTCATGATGTAGAAGATGCCTCTGCCTGCGGGAGCTTCTGCTGATTTTCTTCTGGTGACTGGCACCGACCCATTCAGAGAATGCCTTTAAATAGGCCAGTACTGACTTCTAGAAAAATCCTATAATGTCAGCTGACCCTACCAACCAATCCCTGCTTGCCCTTTCTCCTTTCCAGAACCATCTAAAACACCTGACTTATCTGACCAATCCTTCACTGAGGTGCTACCTTCCAGAAACTTCACCCTTTCCTGAACTTTAAATGACCCTTACTGAAACCCAGCTGAACTATATGATCCCATGAGGAAAGGGGGGCCTAAACGGCTATCCCTTTTCCTTTCCCATTCTGCTCTTCAAAAAATTAATAATTTAGGGCAAAAAATTTTTTTTTTGGTGCGTTTTCTGCATATCTGTACCTGTGAGATACACCCTTTAGATACTGTTGCTCTATTCTGCTATTCAAAAAACACCCATTTAGGGCAAGATCCTAAATTTCAGAAATATGAGGAGACCGTCAAATAAGGGACGTGGCCCCGGTCTTGGTGCTGCTGGTGGAGCTCCTGTTGCAGGGAGAGGACGTGGTCAATCTGTGCCAGCTACACGCACATGTGAAACACCTTCCTCAGGTGTGAGTAGGCGACAGAGCCTGCAGCGGTATTTGGTCAGGCCTAATGCGGCTCTACGAATGGGTTGCTTACAGTGCCTCCAGTTCCTTCACATTGTCTCCCACCCAGTCTACTGCTGAAAGATCAGAGTTGGCACCTGAAGCCGATGTCCATCAGTCTTTCACCTCACCCCCTTGCAAATCAGCCAAGCAGTCTGAGCCCCAAGTCATGCAGCAGTCTCTTCTGTGCAGAATAGACATGTATACCGGCCTTACCCAGCCATTGTTGTATTTTTGATCTTTCTCACTCTTTTGGGGTGTACCCTAATTTAAAAATGAAAAACAAAAACCAGTGTTGGCTACCTCCTCCTCCTCCTCCACCGCCGCTTCCACCTACACCGCCACATCCACCGCCACCTCAACCTCCTACTCCATATGGACCTCGTCCTCCTAAGTCAAGATTATTATTTTTTATTTTTATGTATTTTATGTTATTTTAAGTTATTTCCCTATCCACATTTGTTTGCAGAGCACTTGCCATGCTCTTAACAACATTTTGCTGCCATTTGCAGCCCTCTAGCCCTTTCCATTACTTTTTTAGAGCCATTTTAGTCCTCAAAAGTTCGGGTCCCCATTGACTCCAATGGGGTTCGGGTTCGGGGTCAAGTTCGGGTCCCGAACTCTAACTTTTTTCCTAAGTTCGGTCGAACCCGAACATCCAGGTGTCCGCTCAACCCTACACACAAATGCAATTTAATCCTCAATGTTTTTGCACAAAATAAAAGATGATGTAGTTTAGAGTAATTAGATATCATACATGTCCAGCCTTAAGGCTCCATGCACACTGGGCTTAAAAAAAATGCCTGTTCTCTTGGCAGAAAAAAAAAAAGCTTATATAGCGCACTTTTGTACACCGTTTAGGCAAGTTTAGGAGAGTTTAGTGTTTTTTTCTATCAGAAAGCACCAATCAAAAAACGCAAACCAGAAAGATAGCATAACATTGAGTTGCTTTTAGAGACAAAACACAAAACTCTTGTAGAAGCCTAACACTGCGAGTGCCTGCGAAATGGTAAAGAATTATGGTATCCAAATGTAGCACTTACCCCCATTTAAGGGACCGGCTGATTTTGTTTTGGGTCTGCAGCAATTACCTCTCCAGAGTGGATCCTTTTAGCTCCATTGTCTAGGCAAACAATAATCTCCAGGAATAAGGCCAATGTCCACACATGAGTAAAACCTAATCAGCAAGGCTTTATTCTTTTTCTCTTTGAGTCAACTTGGAGAGAGAGAAGGAAGTTGAAAGAAAGTAGGGGAAGGTTCAGGCACGCAACACTTAAGTTCAGTATCTACACTCGTTGCCACTCAAGCCTGAGTGGGTATTGCTCACCCGGATAGTCCCTATGAGAGTGGTCCTAGCAGCCGGAATGGAGCACGGATATCAGAGACGATGAATCCCCCTTTAGGCAAGCCTCCAGGCTTCTCCCCGAGACAGCAGTACCGTCGCTAATCTCCGCCGGGATTGATCTTCCCCATGACTACTTTTCCTAAAGATGGGCCCCCTACAAACGGGCAGCCTGGGATCCTTCTCTGAAGCGTAGGCCCTTGCCAGTGGAGCTGGGCCCACGATGCAGCAATAGGACCTCGGGCTAAAGGTGCCCGAGGCCTAAACACACTTGCGCACCTCGTGCCATGCGGGACGCGAGGCACACTTACTGGACCAGAGGTCCCTCCTGAACGCCTTGGGGTCCCCCTGGAATCGTCTCACGCCAAATGGCGTCTGCCCCTTTTGTACCCTCTCCCAGCATGCACAGCGGGTAGACCACGCCTACTGCACGGCTGCCGAGAGATGACACACAAAGTGCTGTGATACCCCCCGTAGTTCAACCTATGCTGGCGGTGACAGTGTCACCCACAGGCAACAGAGAACACTACAGCCAGGCAGTATCACACCCAGAGCAGAGCAAAATTTAATCGTAAATTGGTTTGAGCCCAACTACTGGCTCAAACCGCCCTTAAATTTCCACATAGCGCCCCCAAATATTGAGGGGGGGGGCGCTACACAAAATTATCACTCAATTAATTATACCTAATATTTTGGTGTGCAATGGTTTACATACATGTGTGAGCCCTACGTGCATGTTTATGTTCATATGTGCATGTGTGCAGGGCAATAGAGAAGCTTTTAAAAAAAATGTAATGTATTTTATTATACAACGTATATTTTTATTTTTCATTTAACTTTATTGCTATCGCTCACACCCCTGCTTGCCACCCTTAAACCCACTGCTGTAGCTCAGGTTCCCAGAAGAAGCAGGAGGGCCTCAGAATTCAGCAGTGGGGGCAGTGGGGAGGAGTGACATCACAGCCATGATCATTTTGTTTTTGTTTTTTTTTACTTTATCTTTTAATCTTTTTTATTGATTTTACAGTCACAATAAAACATGCTGATAAATGCGATAACATGTCAGTAAAATACAAAAGGTCAGAGGAGCCTGATCATATCAGTGTCTAGATATGTGAATCCATGATTTTGTTTTAACCCCTTTAGCTCAATAGAGCTTTCATAACAAGACTATCGTAGAAAATGGTCCAAATCCAAGACTCCGATCAGTTTATTCAATTGCACAGCAAAGCATATAATAACCTTGATCTTCTGATGAACAAGGAATTGGATGGTTGCACTCCCACAGAAGATCCAAATAAGCTTTATTCAAATATTAATAGAAGCACTACATAGATGAGCATACAGACAGGGGAGGAAAGGGGTTCACACGGTAAATGTGCTTTCTCAAAACCACAATGGCTTAACGGCTAGACTCATTAATATACTAAATCACATGGCACCTTGATCTTCTACTGTCAGACAAGACAGGGACCTTAAATGTGTGCTGCAGCAAAGATTCCTTGGGTCCCCTATGTGGAAGCAAATTGTATAATTTGCTTCGGAAAGGACCGTCCGAAGCCCATTGCATACTTAAAAATGATCAAAAAACAACTTGAAGAGAGACATTGGGCTCTGTGCTCCCCAATAATTACCTCTCCTCCTTGATGGCGTATTTTTTGTAAAAAAAAATTAAAATGTATTTCCATTTTTGCAGCCAAAATGGCACAATATCTACTTTATATTTGTTACATGTTCCCATTCACAAAGCGTAACTTTAAAAAAATATATAAAAATTACCTTTTTTACTTGCTTTTTTGCTTGCCTAAAATCATGATTTTCAGCTTCCAGCAGCCGTTCTCAACCAGAGTTCCATGGAACCTTAGGATTCATCTACAGCAGGGGTCTCCAAAATTTCTATATGATGGGCCAGTTTACTGACCTTCAGGCTTTAGGGGAGCCGGACTGTGACCAGCAGGAGTAGAAAATGTCCCAGCATCAGTTGGAGTAAACAACAATGCCTCATCTTTGGTGTCAGTGAGAGGAATAGTGCCCCATTGTTTGTGTTACTGGTAGAAATTGTATCCCATTGTTGTCTTTGGTAGGAATTGTGCACCATCATTGGTGTCATTGGACCCCATTGTTGATGTCATTGGGCAGAACTATGCTGCATCTGGCCTCCAAGCTGCAGTTTAGAGACCAATGGTCTAGAGGTTGCTGGTGCTTCCTTGAACTGTGGCTGTTTGTCCTCCCTTCTGATTTGATGGCCGCAGAACTGTTCAAGCACCAACACCATTTGGCAAAACCAACAGCATGACACCCGGGATCTTATTTAGCTGTATGAAAGAGTAGTATTCTAATGCCGCGTACACACGCTCGGAATTTCCGACAACAAATGTTCAATGGGAGCTTGTTGTCGGAAATTCCGACTGTGTGTAGGCTCCATCGGACATTTGCTGTTGGAATTTCCGACAACAAAAATTTGAGAGCTGGCTCTCAAATTTTCCGACAACAAAATCCGTTCTCGGAAATTCCGATCGTGTTTAGCCAATTCCGATGCACAAAATTCCACGCATGCTCTGAATCAAGTACGAGACAGAAGCGCTCGGTCTGGTAAAACTAGCGTTCGTAATGGAGATAGCACATTCGTCACGCTGTAACGGACTGAAAAGCACGAGGCTGAAAAGCGTGAATTGTCTCTCACCAAACTTCTACTAACACGACTGGTATTGAACTTCCTTTTAATAGTGCCGTTGTACGTGACCGCGTTCTTGGCGATCGGAATTTCCGACAACATTTGTGCGACCATGTGTATGCAAGACAAGTTTGAGCCAACATCCGTCGGAAAATAATCCACGGTTTTGTTGTCGGAATGTCCGATCGTCTGTACGCGGCATGAGGGAGAGATTCTTCCCACTGACCTGCGATGCACTGGACATTTTTCTCACTGACAATGTCCTCCAGTTAGGATTTATAGCGATGTTCATGTACAGAATTAGGTTTTGACTTTGCTCAATCATGTTTCTCTTTTACAGGTCCTACTCCCAGCCATTGAAATGGCTACAGCTGGTGGGAAAAAATGTTGTGGAAACCGTTGTGGGGTAAGAGTCAATAAAAAAAAAAAAACATTTCTAAAATTACATCTTTATGATTGGGGATTTTTTGGAGGTAAAGTTTACAAGCAGATTTTGCTAAAAAAAAAAAAAAAAAAAAAAGATTAGTTAGTAGTTAGGGTGGCAACATTTCATTGGAAGATTACCTTATCTGTCATTATCTTTTTACAGTTTTTTTTTTTAATTGACATATCTAAGTTTACAACTGATAGCAGTTCTGCGTGAGTAAGGTGAAATATACAAGGAAGAAAGAGTCCTCTAAATAGCACATGGCCCAATCCTTATGTACTGCACCTTCCGTATAAACAGCATCACTTCAGTATCAGGCTTTACCAGGTACTGTAGTTAAATTCTGCACATGCAGACAGGGCCGCTGATAGGGGGGACCACCAGTCCTCCTGTAGGGGGCCCGGGGCACACAGGGGGGCCCAAACAGCAGGGGAAATTAGTGTGATTTGGGGGAGGGGCAGTTACAGAAGGATGCCCTGTGCAGCTCTCTGCAGCAGCTAAAAGCCAGTTTCTCCCCCTCTTGCCGGCTTTCAGCTGCTGAAGGGAGAGACACAGACACAGGGGATCATTCCTGTAATTGCTTCCCCGACACTGATTGCCCTCCCTGTTCTGCCTGCTTCTGATCCCCCCCCCCTGTGTGCCCCCTTGTCACTGTGTGTGTGTGTATAAATATAAATATATATATATATAAAAAATATTTTTTTTTTTTTATGTAAAAAACAAATAAAGTGCTAATCCACACAGGTTCTCTGTTATGTTTGTGTCCACTAATAATGATTTTAGTGTATTTTTAAAAAAAATATGTTCTTAATATATTGGGGGGGCCCTGCCAGGTAGGCTGGATGGGGCCCCGTGATTTCTAACAGCAGCCCTGCATGTAGACCACTCTCTACAGAGGATCTAGATGTTGTGCAAAAAGGAGCTTATACATAAGGGGAGTCCCAGAATTGCAAATGAATTTTACTGGAGATTACACATTCTAGATATACTGCAGCAAAAAATTATTATTTTACATGAAATTTATCTTGCTAGCCCCCCCCCCAGCTCACTCCATCAGTGTCCTCACGAAATCACCAACTTACTAAGATATATCAGCCTGGATGTCACATAGGGTCGCCACCTGTCCAGGATTTCAGACTGCATGAAACCCGGACACATTTATTCACACCGAACTGTAGCTAACTGTCCTGGGCAGAAGGAACACTCTACTACCCCCCGCCTCCCGCCCCCTCCACAGAGCCGGGCAATCTGTTGATTCGCCACACAGAGCACTAATCAGAAATGGCCAGATTCTCTGGCCCCCTCCCCCTAAAGGGGGAGAGAATACCTCCATCCACCTAATTTGTGTGGATAGAGGAATCCGTTTTTTTTTTTCATTCAGTCCACAAATCATATGTATTGGAAGAGTTTTTTATTTTTTTAATTATTGTGCTGAGGTTTATACATGTCTGTGAAAGCCTTACTTGTGGTACAGCATTCTAAGCATATTTTATGGGTACAAGAATTTTCGGGATTGGCTTGCAGAAAAGGTGGCAACCCTAATGTCACATCACTTCCTCAAACTCAACCCATCCTAAACCGATCTCATGATATTTCCTCTCCCACGTGCCTCTTCCTCTGATTTCTCTGTCAAAATCAATGGCTCAACTATCAACCCGCCCTCCCCATGCCAATGTTCTAGGTGTAATCCTGGACTTTGAATTATCCTTTCAGCCCCACATCCAATCGCTGTCCAAAGCTTGCCACTTCAACCTTTGCAACATCCCCAAGATACGCCCCTTCCTAACCAATGACACCACAAAGCTTCTTCTCATCTACCTGGTCATCTCTCACCTCAACTACTGCAACTCCCTCCTAATTGGCTTAACTTTAACCACTAGCCGACAAGAGCACAACGATATACGTCGGCACAATGGCACGGCTGGGCAAATGGGCGTAGAGGTACGTCCCCTTTAAATCGCGGCATTGTGGGCGCGCGCACTCCCACCTCGTACTCCATGACCGTGCCCGCGGGACTCGCGAACTTCATGTCCGCCGGTTTCCCGCGTCACGGAGCTGCAGAACGGGGGGATGCCTATGTAAACAAGGCATTTCCCTTTACTGCCTAGTGACAGGTCAGAGATCTACTGCTCCCTGTCATTGGGAGCAGTGATCTCTGTCATGTCACTTGTAGCCCATCCCCCCCCACAGTTAGAATCACTCCCTAGGACACACTTAACCCCTTCATTATAGTACTGATCGCTGTATAAATGACAATGGTCCCAAAATGGCGTCAAAAGTGTCCGATGTGTCCACCATAATGTCGCAGTCACGATAAAAATCGCAGATCACGGCCATTACTAATAAAAAAAATGCCATAAATCTATCCCCTATTTTGTAGACGCTATAACTTTTGCGCAAACCAATCAATATACACTTATTGAGATTTTTTTTTTTTTTTTTTTTTACCAAACATATGTAGAAGAATACATAACGGCCTAAACTGAGGATTTTTTTTTTTTTTTTTTTTATATTTCAGGAGGGGAGATTAATACAGGATAAAGTCGATTCACACTCGCTTAACAGCATGGCTTATGAGATCTCTGATGTTGATCTGTTTGCAAGGGGCTTAATTCTGTGCGTAGAGCAAGTGTGACCAAGAAAAAATAGTGAGCTGTCTAAGGCTAAAGTCAGGGCAGAACAGGGGTGAGACATTGTTGTAAAGAGAGGCCTGGAGCGAGGGGATTGAAAAGGAGCTAGCAGAGGGCCGGCATGACAGGAGTGATAAGGGAACAGCAAGGGGTTAAAGAAAATAGTTCAGAAAGGGGGGAGTAGTGGATTGGAGGAAAAGATAGGCATAGGAGGGGTTTAGTTTATTTAAGGGGCAAGGGGGGTGACCCAGGCAACACTGCAGGGGATCATTTAGGAGGAGCAGTTTCCCACCCGCCCTCCCTGTTTTTTCGGTGTTAATTTTTCTTTATTTCAGGTGCGGTGCAGCAGGACATGTCATGGCAGCGGACAACTGGCGGTGGTGGTCTTTGATGGTGGCAACTAGCCTATGAGATGGAAGTGTGGGGGACTCATCGGTGGTATGGGCCCCCTGGTGTATTCAGTTAACATGGGTTAGCTGAAGATGGTAATGGTGGCACTGCGGGTAATGGGTTGTCTCCGAGCTGGTGTGACATGGCTGGAGGCCTAGTACGGAAAAAAGCCCGCAGTGAAGAAGTAGAACAGTTATGTTGGGAAGTGCCATCAAAGACCACCAGGGGGAGCAACTGATATTTGAGGTTTTTGTTATGGTTAAAATCAGGGCCGGCCCGATGATGGGACCGGGTGGTACCATGGTACCAGGCGGCACTGTTAGGGGGGCGGCAAACTGACGCCCGCCAGCCAGCCCGCTCCGCTCCCTATGAGGAGCCCGGCGCCGCTGCCTGTGAGGACACTCACAGGCGGGGGGGCAGTCAACGAGTGAGCGGGCACAGGCAGGCGCCGCTCCCTGTGAGGAGCCCGGCGCCGCTGCTGTTGGTGACAGGGGCGGGCAGAGCACTTGCAGCCTGGGGGGGGGGTTGGGAGCAGTCAGCGAGTGAGCAGGCAGCGGAGCAGAGAGATGATGTCATCTCTCCCCGCCGCCCTGCATCACCACAGTTTCACCCTCACTGTGCAGCCGTGGGCAGCAGAGAGATTATATTATCTCTCTGCTGCCTGCCTTCACTCTGGGACACAGCAAGTGACAACCCGCAACGTGTGGCAGGGGACGTCGTGACAATACGCAACGTGTGGCAAGTGACAATACACAACGTGTGGCAGGTGACGTCGTGACAATACACAACGTGTGGCAAGTGACAATACGCAACGTGTGGCAAGTGACAATACGCAACGTGTGGCGGTTGACGTCGTGACAATACACAACGTGTGGCAAGTGACAATACGCAACATGTGGCAGGTGACGTCGTGACAATACACAACGTGTGGCAAGTGACAATATGCAATGTGTGGCAGGTGACGTCGTGACAATACGCAACGTGTGGCAAGTGACGATACGCAACATGTGGCAGGTGACGACGTGGCAAGTGACAATCCGCAACGTGTGGCACGGGACTATCCGCAACGTGTGGCAGGTGACGTTGTGGCAGCCGACAATCCACAACGTGTGGCAGCCGACAATCCGCAACGTGTGGCAGCCGACAATTCGCAACCTGTGGCAGGTGACAACCCGCATCTGGTGGTGGAGTCCGAAGCAAAACTGTAAGTACAAACACACATCACAAGTTGCCCAGCCCTGATTAACCACTTAAGGACCGGAAGGATTTGCCCACTTAAAGCGGTTGTATGGCTTTGTTTTAAAAAAAAATTAAATAACAAACATGTTATACTTACCTCCACTGTGCAGTTCGTTTGGAAAAGAGTGGCCCCGATCCTCTGGTTCTCAGGTCCCTCGGTGGCTGTCTCGGCTCCTCCCTGCATCAGCTAACCCCCTTCTGGGAAACGCTCTCCCAAGGGGGTTAGCTTGCGGGCGCGCTCCCTTTCATACACGCTGCGTCCATAGACACAGCGTGTATGACTCGTTCCCGCCCCCCCACAGGCCGGGTCATTGGATGTGATTGACAGCAGCGCGAGCCAATGGCTGCACTGCTATCAATCTATCCAATCTAGCCAATTAACGGCCAGACTCCGTGGAGAAGTGGACGCCGGGGAACGCGCACAGCAAGTGAACGGGCTCAGGTAAGTAAAACAGGGGGGCTGGGGGGCAGTCATTGCCAGTTGTTTTTTCACCTTAATGCATAGGATGCATTAAGGTGAAAAAACACAAACCTTTACAAACCCTTTAATGACCAGGCCATTTTTTGCGATACGGCACTGTGTCGCTTTAACTGACAATTGTGCGGTAATGCGACACTGTACCCAAATAAAATTGATGTCCTTTTTTTCCCACAAATAGAGCTTTCTTTTGGTGATACTTGATCACCTCTGCGTTTTTTTTATTTTTTGCACTATAAACAACAAAAGAGCGATAATTGAAAAAAAATATATATATATTTTTTACTTTTCCGCTATAATAAATGTCCAAAAAATGTATAAAAAAATAATTATTTCTTCATCAGTTTAGGCCAATATGTATTCTTCTACATATTTTTGGCACCAAAAAAAAACATAATTAGCGTACATTGATTAGTTTGCGCAAAAGACATTGCGGCCGCTCGCCATGCACAGGTCCCTTTATACTCCTATATACATGTATAGAGCCCTGACAGGTCCTCTTTATACTCCTTTATACATGTATAGAGCCATGACAGGTCCTCTTTATTATCCTTTATACATGTATAGAGCCATGACAGGTCCTCTTTATACTCCTTTATACATGTATAGAGCCATGACAGGTCCTCTTTATACTCCTTTATACATGTATAGAGCCATGACAGGTCCTCTTTATGCATGTATAGAGCCACGACAGGTCCTCTTATTACTCCTATACATGCATAGAGCCATGACGGTTACCCTGTAGTTATCATGATATAAAATAATTAATGTGGGGGCCTTTTGATGGGCGTGATTTTTTTTCGGGGGGGGGGGGGGGCGGGCAGCATTTCATTTTTGGTCCCAGGCAGCACAATGTCTTGGGCCGGCCCTGGTTAAAATGTTATATATATGTAGCGGGTACATGCTTTCTATTTTTTTGAATCTGGTGGGGAAAACTGTGATGTATGGTTCCCTGGGGCCCACCAGGTGGCACTGTTGCTTTGGGCCCAGGGTTGAGTCATCGTTGCAGTGGCGTACCTCTTTTGGTCTCTCTCAGCAGTTGTATGGTGGGGCGGGGAACCCGCCGTGCTTGCTGGGAGGCGGTATAAAGGGGGCGGCCATTTTTGGTGGCGGGAGTCGAGCCCGGGCACCTTATACCTGAGGGCGGTGGTTCATGTCGGTCCCCTAGGCGGGTCTAGACCTAGAGGACGTTCTGAGGTCGTGTTCCATCCCAGGCACCTTTAGCCTGGGGTGAGGTACTCGAGAGGAGGTCTGGAGCTCAGTGCCCACCACTGAGTTCCGCGAGGGAAGGAGGTCCTAGGGAACCCCGGGAATGGGTACCCGAATCCAGAAGGCATAATGGACTGGTGGGAGATACTTACTTGAAGACCCGGTGCAGCATATTGCCAGTGACAGGTGAGCCTACCATCGGAGACCGCCTGGAAGGAAATTCCCCCCTCTCTCGGAGACCGCAACCCACTTTCAGGGAGGAAAGTGGAGAGTTCCCTGTGTCTGGGCCTACTCGCATCCACACCTCCTTTTCTGTTCTGTTCTACAAGGGAGTCTAACTGATTGTGTTCATTCAAGAAGAATAAAGGAGTGCTGGACTTTAATGGTGTGGGGCTCATTTTCTGGCAGACATTGTTCAAGGTAACTCGCATTGGAGGTTCCAGGTGCAGAACACTGACCCGAAGGTAAAACAAGAACTTTGCTTCCACTACACAAACATCTGTGGTGAGGGCTTGGCGTGGTGACCCCGCTCTCTCTCCTCTAAAGTACCCCTAGACAAGAGACAGACAAGTTGATAGAGAAGGGAGAGAGAGGAGGCCGCTATATATATATATATATATATATATATATATATATATATATATATAATGTGTATGTATGTATGTATGTGTAGCGCGCACCCCATTTAGAGGTGCTATATACCCAAATTTAGGGGCTGGTCTGAGATAGTGGTTGGGCTCAGACTGTTCTCATTTATAGGTTGTGCTACTTTATTTCTCCAGGTGGTATACTGGTGTGCAGTTCCCTGTGGCCTGTGGGTTGCGCTGCCATGACAGGTCAGGGTTGAACCATCAGCACTAGTGCTGTGCCTTGGGGTGTCCTCTCTCGGCAGCAGTACAGTGGGCGTGGTTGGCCTGCTGTGCATGCTGGGAGAGGATACATAAGGGGCAGACGCCGCCTGGGAGGGTCTTCGGAGGAGGAGAGGAGTCGGAGTCCAAGTGCGTGGCGCATGGCCCTCCAGGCCATGGGGCCACGTGTGCATCAGTCCCAGGCACCTTTAGCCCTGGGGCTGCATCTTCAACACTGGGCCCAGCACCTTTAGCTGGAGCCCACTTTTGGGAAGAGGAATCCTAGGGTGTCCCTCGCGAGGGAGACCGTTTCTAATAAGAGGAGGCCGGGGGAGGACCTTTCTGACGGACCGGTGAGAGTTCACGGTGAAGAAAGGGGCCCGGTAACTCTCTGGAGGGATTCTCCTATCCAGCAAGGGCCTAGTAATGTGCTGCTGCTGGCACCTGTCCTTATATACCAAAAGCTGAGAAGTTCGGGATCTGATAGATTCTGTGTCAGAGAGTCTCCCGATCGTATCTAGGAAAAGAACCTGATTAAACGTCCGAGCATCACTTCGGCTGCTAGGATCCTCTTTACAGGACACTATCCGGGTGAGCTAAACCTACTCTGGGATAGATTAGCGATTGTAATATCTACTTCTGCCTGGACTAACCTCCCAAAACCTTGCTGTCCTGTCTCTCATCCACCCTTTCCTATCTGCTGAACATTGAGAAAATAAACTCAACGTTGGAGTTTAGAGTAGTGTGGACATTGGAATTACTTGGGGGGAAAACAGAGACTTGTCCCTTTTATCCTAGGAGACGAGAACCAACTGACGGAGGAACCTAGCTGTGGGACCCAAATACATAACACCGCTTAACCTCCTCATCCAGGAGGGTACGGGCATATAGTACGGTGTGCCTTTTTCCTGCAAGTGAGCCAAAGGTAGGGAAAAGGGTCCTTGTGATATATATATATATATATATATGTGTGTGTGTGTGTGTGTGTGTGTGTGGCGGCCTCACCCCTCTCCCTTGCTTTATCGGTTATATGGCTGTTGTCTAGGGGTACCTGGGGGAAAGAGATGATACACACCATGGCCCATGTCCTCCCGTAACTAGGAGGTGAAGGCCAGAGATTGGGCTTTTGTGTAGGTGTCCTAGAGCCAAGTCCAGTCCTTCGTCCCTGTCTCCTTTGCTTAGTAACCCAAGTTCCACACAGTGAATAGGTACAACTCAGTTTTATTCTTCTTGCCAAGCAATAAAACAAACAAAACAATCTTTCTCCTTTGGAAAATGGGGGACAGATCGAGGCACAATCCTTTCCCTTCTTGCTGCTGCCCACTGTGCTGTCACCAGTGGTGAATAGTCACTGCCACTGACTAGGTAATATAGAACGTGAATTACCTTCGCTCACTTTGCCCCTGTCAGAGGAAGAAATATGTCCAAGGGAGAAATGGAGGCCTCTCCGTCACCAGCGATGCTGCGCCGGACTCTTCGGAGAAGTTACTGCGCACCAGTCCTCACGAACTCAGACACGGGCACCCAAGGCATTAGGGCCCCCTCGGATTCCTCCACCCTGGCGGAACTCAGTCGAAGGTACTGAGCCCCAGGCATCCGCCATAGTACCTCACCCCAGGCTAAAGGTGCCTGAGATGGACTCCATCTCCGCTCCAGCTAGGCCAAGGGCGCCTAGACCTGGAACACCGGAACGCCAGCACCCAAGCTGAAGGTGCCTGGGTGCGGCCACGTCCTCCGACTCTCTCCCCAAAATCCGGGCCTCCACCCCTTTTATGACCTCTCCCTTTGCATCACAGCGGGTTCCCCGCCCCGCTGTACCAGCTCCAGGGGAGGACAAAAAGGCACAGTTTGCGGTGTGAGTTCAAATCCGGCCCAAGGCAACAGCGCCACCCAGGGACCCCAAGGAACCTCACACCACCAGAGTCCTCACATAATTCAAATACCTGCTACATATATATATATATATATATATATATATATATATTAGTGCCCCCCCCCAATATTTGGGGGAGCTATGTGGAAATTTAAGGGTGGTCTAAGCCAGTAGTTGGGCTCAGACCAATTATGTTCAATTATTGTTCTGCTCTGGGTGTGATACTGCCCGGCAGTTTTGTTCTCCTTTGCCTGCAGGTGGCGCTATCACCGCCGGCACGGGCTGGATTGCAGGGGTATCACAGTACCTTGGGTGTCCTCTCTCGGCAGCCGTGCAGTGGGTGTGGTCTACCCGCTGTGCATGCTTGGAGAGGGTACAAAAGGAGCAGACGCAATTTGGCGAGGGGCGATTCCAGGGGGACCCCAAGGCGTTCAGGGGGACCTCTGGTCCAGTGAGTGTGCCTCGTGGCCCGCATGGCACAAGGTGCGCTGGAGTGCTTAGGCCTTGGGCACCTTCAGTCCGAGGCCCTGTTGCTGAATTGTAGGCCCAGCTCCGCTGACTAGGGCCTACGCTTCAAAGAAAAATTCCAGGCTTGCCCGTTGTTAGGGGGCCCATCTTTGGGAAAGGAGTTCCAGGGGAAGAACAGTCTCGGCGGAGATTAGCAACGAAACTGCTGTCTCGAAGAGGCCTGGAGACCTGCCTAGAGGGGGATCCATCATCTCTGACATCCGTGCTCCATCCCAGCTGCTAGGACTGCTCTCATAGGGACTATCCGGGTGAGCAATTCCCACTCAGGCTTGAGTGGCGACGAGTGTATATACTGGATTTAAGTGTTGCGTGCCTGAACCTTCCCCTAAGTCTTTCAACTTTTCTGATCTTGCTTTCTTCAAGTTAACTCAAAGCGGAAAAAGAATAAAGCCTTGCTGATTAGGTTTTACTCATGTGTGGACATTGGCCTTATTCCTGGAAGATATTGGTGTACCTAGACAACGGAGCTGAAGGATCCACTCGTGGGAGGTAATTTCTGCAGACACAAAGTAACTAAACCAGTAGATCCCATTAACAAATAGGGGTCTACGGGTGTGTGGAGTACCGGGGAAGGTAGCTACATATATATTTAATATTTGTGAATAAAAAGGCTGCTATGGCCAGTTATACTCCAATTCAAGTGTGGTCTCGTTAATTATAGGTAAGGTTAAGTGGGGGGTTAGGGTTGGAGTATGACAATGGTGGCAGTCATAGGAAGGTGTGGACATCTTATCTACCCTGGTCAAGGTAGTTTATAGCAAAAATTTAAAAAAGTGGTAAAGATTTCTATAAGGAACTGTTTTCTGGGATAAGCAGGAAACTGTAAGAGCAGCCTTCTTAGCTGCCTTCTCTTACTTGACTTCTTTAGATTGCAGAACTGTTTTAAGACTTATACATTTTCTCATTGTAACCCTAAACCTCTTTGTTCCTCTTTGTTCATAGTCCCTCCAGATGTTTCTGTCCATCCTGGGTGCAGCTTCTATACTCGCTGGATCGTTATACTGCATAACAATGTCTGTTTTTGGATTACAATATGGACCGGTCTGTCAGTATTATCACCCTGAGGAGACAAATACTACTGGCTCCCCAGTACCCACCACCAATACCTCCCTGATCTGGGGTCGCCCATTTGCAAACCCACTGATTCAACCACAGTAAGTCCCATATATTTTTGGCTTTTTAAAAGGTCAGTTCTCCCAAAATTGTAAATGTCAGTTATGACAGTGGAAAGATGAATCACTCACTTGCTTTTTATTTTTCTTTGTGGTCTCTATCACTGACTTTGTGCATTGAGCTTAATGCCATAATGTACTAATATGTACCGGATATTAGCACGTTATCACAGATTGACCTGGCAGTTGATTCCTTCCACCGGTGTGGGGTGTGGTGAAAGCACTCCAACCACTGACGCTTCCATCTTTTCCTGGTCTTCCTTTTGGATTCTGACGATCTAGTGTAGCACCCACCTAGTGTAGTGTAGGCTGCTAGGAAAATGTAGCTAGCTCCTCTATAATGAGTGGAGCAAGCGGTTGATTACACAGGGCTACCCAGTGTTTCACAGGCTGCTGTTCTGTTGCTTCCCCTTGTCTTCTAGTGGATTCTAGAAGTATAGTGGGGGGGGGGAGGGCTCCCTCCAGGCATACCTGCCCTCAATCTATCCATTATTATATACTGTATGTACTTCAGCTTTTGGGGACTCTCAAAATGTAAAGTTAGGACTGTAGTACACCAGGGTGCCATGAAGTGGCCCTACAGCTTACACAGAAGTAGCAAGGTCCCAGGCCTCCTTCGGTCTAACGAGAACCTCAAGGGCCAGAGAAAGCTGACATTTTTCTGTGTATAGTGGGTTGTGAGGCATGGTGGGGGCAAGATGATTAAAGTCATTGGCTGCCAGACACTTCTTGATTGCAAAAGAGAGTTTATTTTTCTTAACTTTTGGGGGAAAGAGGGTTAGGGCCAGGACATCCTTAGGTAGTTGCAAGTTCAATTGGCACACTCTGAGACTTCAACAGGAGGACAGCCATACAGGGAAAGGCATTCAGCAAGATGCCACATCTGCATGTGCAGGAATGCTGCCTCCTATGGCAACAGTCTTTAACAGTTCCTAACACATAACAGTTAATTTCTCTTTCACTACAACCTCTCCTTGTAGTCCTTCAGCCCACTGAGCTCCCGGTCTTTCACTAGACCCGCTGATTCACTGCCACTGAATCCCTTGAGCTCCTCCAATCTTCACGTGGTATCTTCCTTAAGCGTCACCCCGGCTTCTCTGCTGGGTCCCTAGCTTGGCACTCAAGATACCTCTCAAGCTTAACCCCACTGGCTTGCTCGGTCCCTGGCTTGACACACAAGGCTGCTCTGCAAGCGTCACCTCCGCTGGCTGGGTCTCTGGCTTGATACCCACTGAAGTTCCCAATTCTTCACCATCCCCGGTTGGTGAGAATACTGCTCTGTTACTTGCTTCAGTTACTCACTGTGGTCCCTGGTAAATAGGTGGTTGGTCCCTTAGTGGCGACAGCTTCCCTTCTACCTCTGACCACGACAGGTTCTCCGGCTGGCAGAACCGTCACTTTTGGTTGGACTGCAAGCCGCAATCCCAACCTTGCGCTGCGCACTCTCTCTCTCTCTCTCTCTCTCTCTCTCTCTCTCTCTTGCTTCTGGATAGCCCCTCAGACAGCCTAGCAGCCAGATGTGACCGGGGTAGGACCAATCTCTGGCCTAGCAGCCCGGGCAATACAACACACGTCCACCCAGACAACTGTCCAGGTGGCACAGAACACCGATCCCCTGACTCCACCCAAATATATAGGTTCTCCCAGAAGGCCAAGGGATTCAAGAAAACCTCTGCCCATTGGGTGAGATTACCCATAACCTGACCTTGCGTTGCCCTTCTCATATCTAGTACCAATAAGTACCCGGCCACCTAGTGGTAGAAGAGAAAAGTGCAACAAGGCCAAACTTAGGGAGAAATCAATAGATCTCTAATAATCGACCAGGATAACTACTCCTGGCAAGTAAATTTGTGAAGAGCAACTCTGCCTAAACTCCAGGGTGCTACACATATATTTGCAAATGTGTGCAAAACAAAACCTCTGGTTTAAATGTGAACTGTTAGACAGGACAATTCAGTTTGCTGCAGGCTGGCTGGTAAATAAGCAGGGGATTTTTCTTTGTTGTTCTCTGACATGCATTGTCCTTCCACATGCTCCTTGCTACAAAAGGCCAGTTATAGGTTGGAGCGGTTACCATTTGTTTGAATATTTATGGGACTTTAGCCCATCCCTGGGGAGGTGTGCCCAGAAGGTGGAGAGAAGGCCAATAAATAGTCTGAGGCCTGTGCGGTGTTCCTGAGTTTAGTCCTGCAGGAGGAGACCCCTGTGCAGGGGCTATGCCCCTTGGGGCAGGAGTGCTAGAGAAGCCTTTATGAAGACATTGAGGTCCCAGCTAGACTTAGCTGCGGGAGCCTATTCGCAAGTTCAAGTCCAGTGATCAAGTTAGCTCTGGAGAAGCTCACTGGAGAGAGCCAGGAGGAAGATGGTGGGATAGAGTCCAGCTGTCCTAAGGTGGTGTGAGTCTACATCTCCTAGACTTAGCCAGTGGAAAAAAGAAGAAAAAGTGGGGACAAGTTTTTCGGCCAGGCTTCGGCAGGTAAGTAAATGTCCTACACCTTAGGCAAGGGCATTATCCAACTTAAAGGGGTTGTAAAGGTTTGTTTTTTATTTTCCAAATAGGTTCCTTTAAGCTAGTGCATTGTTGGTTCACTTACCTTTTCCTTTGATTTACCTTCTAAATGTTTTTTTTCTTTGTCTGAATTTCTCACTTCCTGTTCCTCCTCACTAAACTTCACACCATCATCCGAGTGGTGTGAAGTCAGCCAGAACAGCTTACTGAACAGCTTACTGAGGAGGAACAGGAAGTGAGAAATTCAGACAAAGAAAATATAGAAAAAAAATATTTAGAAGGGAAATATAAGGAAAAGGTAAGTGAACCAACAATGCACTAGCTTAAAGGAACCTATTTAGAAAATAAAAAACGAACCTTTACAACCCCTTTTAAGTCAAAGTTGCACAGTTTGTTTTTATCTACGGGTGCCTCTTACCTACATAGATAATTTGTTTGGTAAAGGTGAACTAACCCTTTAAGCCTTGTTAAAAGTGGCCTCTCTGAACCCCTGAAACACATCATTTTTTTTAAACAAATAAAACAAATCTGAGCTATAAAATAGCTTGGCCTTCTTTTTCCTACAGTTGTCCAAGAGCCACCAAAGGCCCCTGCACACCAGATATCTGACAACTGAAAGGTCCCACACCCAGTTAGGACTTCTAACAATGTCAGGGATCCAGCACTTCACCAATCCAATTCCCTATCACGTCTGAGATAATGGCACTAGTGGTGGGTATGTTATGTCAGCGTGCGCTCCATCCTAACTATCCCACCCTCTGTATCAGTTTAAGTTACAAGAGTCCCCTCAAAATATTCCTGATTAGATATTTACTCTCAGTTCCTTAACATGTTGGTGCTTTCTAAATTTGGGAAATAACATATCAATCCAAGTATCTTCTTTTTTTTCCCAGCAATGAAAACTACCTCTTCTACCCAGAATCATGGGACATGTGTGTGGAACCTCCTAATGTGGTGGAGTTCAACATCATCCTTTTCTCTATCTTGATAGCAGCGAGTTCCATTGAGGCCATCCTGGGCGCTGTCCAGCTGATCAATAGTATATTTGGTGTCATCTATGCAACCTGTATGAAAAAGGATGATGACAATGAGGACACGATGAAAGATGAAAAAGAAAACAAATGTAAGCAACACCTAACCTCATTTATCACCAAGCCATACCAAATTGTCTGTGTTGACCCATTTCAACCAATCAAATTAAAGAGACAATGTTACATTGCATATTCAGGGTAAATGACAGAGTCTGTACAAAGCCCATCCCCACTGGCAGGGGTACAGTTACCCTCATCACCTCCTCACACTACTAGAGCCCTCGCTGGTTGGGTGGGTCTTCTGAGTCAGAGGGAGCTCATGATCAGTGGCCAATCAGCAGGTCCGAACAGTAACTACCGGACGCTGTTATTCATCCTACTCTGTCCTGTAGTGATGTAGTGGCCTGAACCAAAATACATAGAGGGAGACTCAGGGATGCAACACACCCCTATGTGTGTCAGATGCTTAACCATCTTAATAACGGGCGCTTTTACCCCCTCTTGCCCAGGCCAATTCCACCAGCCGCCACTGCCCAAGTCAGTGTATATTATTTAGTCTGTAGGAAAGTTATACAGTCCACAAACTATGGTATGTACAGTGGGGCAAAAAAGTATTTAGTCAGCCACCAATTGTGCAAGTTCTCCCACTTAAAAAGATGAGAGAGGCCACTCATTACCCGTATTAATGGCACCTGTTTGAACTTGTTATCAGTATAAAAGACACCTGTCCACAACCTCAAACAGTCACACTCCAAACTCCACTATAGTGAAGACCAAAGAGCTGTCGAAGGACACCAGAAACAAAATTGTAGACCTGCACCAGGCTGGGAAGACTGAATCTGCAATAGGCAAGCAGCTTGGTGTGAAGAAATCAACTGTGGGAGCAATAATTAGAACATGGAAGACATACAAGACCACTGATAATCTCCCTCAATCTCGGGCTCCACGCAAGATCTCACCCCGTGGGGTCAAAATGATCACAAGATCGGTGAGCAAAACTCCCAGAACCACACGGGGGGATCTAGTGAATGACCTGCAGAGAGCTGGGACCAACGTAACAAAGGCTACCATCAGTAACACACTACGCCGTCAGGAAATCAGATCCTGCAGTGCCAGATGTGTCCCCCTGCTTAAGCCAGTACATCTCCGGGCCTGTCTGAGGTTTGCTAGAGAGCATTTGGATGATCCAGAAGAGGATTAGGAGAATGTCATATGGTCAGATGAAACCAAAGTAGAACTGTTTGGTAGAAACACAACTCGTTGTGTTTGGAGGAGAGAGAATGCTGAGTTGCAACCAAAGAACACCATACCAACTGTGACGCATGGGGGTGGCAACATCATGCTTTGGGGCTGTTTCTCTGCAAAGTGAACAGTACGACTGATCCGTGTACATGAAAGAATGAATGGGGCCATGTATCATGAGATTTTGAGTGCAAACCTCCTCCCATCAGCAAGGGCATTGAAGATGAAACGTGGCTGGGTCTTTCAGCATGACAATGATCCCAAACACACCGCCCGGGCAACGAAGGAGTGGTTTCTTAAGAAGCATTTTAAGGTCCTGTAGTGGCCTAGCCAGTCTCCAGATCTCAACACCATAGAAAACCTTTGGAGGGAGTTGAAAGTCTGTGTTGCCCAGCGACAGCCCCAAAACATAACTGCTCTAGAGGAGATCTTCATGGAGGAATGGGCCAACATACCAGCAACAGTGTGTGACAACCTTGTGAAGACTTGCAGAAAATGTTTGACCTCTGTCATTGCCAACAAAGGATATATAACAAAGTATTGAGATGAACTTTTGATATTGACCAAATACTTATTTTCCACCATAATTTGCAAAAAAAAAATATTTCCAAATCAGACAATGTGATTGTCTGGATTTGTTTCCACATTTTGTCTCTCATAGTTGAGGTTTACCTATGATGACAAATTCAGGCCTCTCATCTTTTTAAGTGGGAGAACTTGCACAATTGGTGGCTGACTAAATACTTTTTTGCCCCACTGTATGTCTGAAAATCGATTAATCCTGAAGTACTGATGGATGAATTTCTGGAGGCACTAAAATGCAAGGACCGTTCAAATACCCCCCAAATGACCCCTTTTTTGATCAGTTCAATGTACTTAGTAAGAAGCATGGCGGGTATTTTGAAGTTGTGATTTTTCTGTCATAATTTTTGCGAAAATTAAGAAATGTAAAAAAATGTATTTCCACAATTTCTTCTTTTTTTTTTATTTTTTACATACTGTCCCCAGTGCATTACAGGCATATCCCACTTTTAAGTACACAATGGGACCAGAGCATGTATGTAAAATGAAAATGTACTTAAAGTGAAACAATACCTTTTTTCACTTCTAGGCTGTAGTGGGGGTGTCAGAAGCTGTAGTTGAGGTCTCAGGGGCTATAGTGGGGGTGTCAGGGGCACACTGGAACAGGGCGGGCTATGCTCTCGGAGCTTCAGCTCCTTCTACTGCGGCTGCAAAATGTATGTACAGTACTTGTGAGGCACTTTACATACACTCGCCGGTATGTCCTTACTCGCGAGTGTATGTAAAGTGAGTGCACTTAAAGCGGGGTATGCCTGTATAGTGTTATCATATAACTGGTGTGGCGGTGATCAGAGACCCTGACTAGTGACAGTACAAAATTAAAAATTTTAAAAATATATAATTTTTTCTTTTTATTATTACACTTTTTTTTTTTTTTTTTTGCACATTTTTTTTTTTTTTAAATGTGACCAGGGCAATATAATGTTACCATAGTAACATTGTATTGCTCTGGGAAGTGATAAGGATTTTTTTTTTACATTATGTTTGCTTATAGCAGTGCATTACATTGCTATAAGCAAGCATTTTACTGAATGAAAATGATTCATTAAGCCCAGGTTCACACTGGGGCTGCGGGAGTGAAGCCGTGCGAGTTCAGCTGAACTCGCACGATTTCACTCCTGCCTGTCAGTCCCGATTTCAGCTCAATTACAGAGACATCTGACACAGATGTCAATGTAAATCGCGGCTGAAATCGCAAAAAGTAGTACAGAAACTACTTTTTGTAATCGGTGCAGCGCCGCAGATGCGGCGTCGCACCGATTAGGACGGTGCCATTGCCCGCAATTTGCGGCAAATTTCGCCGATTTGACATGTCAAATTGCACCAGTGTGAACCAGGGCTCAGTTTGCTTTGTTTTGATCAGCTGTGATTGGTCAAAGCTATTCACATGGTACAGATGTCTTGCCATGTAATCAGATTGACCAATCACAGCTAGCAACACATTTGTACACATTGGGTGGCTTGAAAGGAAGCCATCCATTGTGTACAACTGCCATGTGCACAATAAGTATAGGCACAAACACTAGAGAATATACCTTATTCCCACTAGAGTACCATCAAGTCCATAAACAAGTTCATGGGATTGGGGACTGCACAATATATATACAATATATATAGAAAGTTTAAAACATGTATAAATAGTCCATGCACAAAGGTCAGCCTCCATTGAGAAGCAGAAGCCGGGTTCCAGCTGAGCTGAAAAGACGAGGAGAGAGGCGCCTCTAAGTGCAGGATGCCCATCTGCTGTCCAAGCGTCGTTCTGAGTCTCCCCAGAGTATGGCCGGCCTTCCATCTGAAGGGGATCTTTCAGGAACACAGTGTTTTACAGTGATGGACCCTTAGGAGCTGTCCCGATGTGGGATTTACTTCATTGACGTGCCTGTTTTTTACTGACAACTGACATGTGAGTTGCCAATCTATGCGCCCTAAATTGTTTTACATCCTGCACTTAGAGGTGCCTCTCTCCTTGTCTTTACAGCTGTCATGTGACCTGCTGAGTCCCTTGGACATGGGCGGTGGCAGATTGCGCCACTGTCCTGTCCCTGCGATCAACGCATCCTGGCAGAATGTCATATGATGTCCAGTCAGGATAGAAAAGCACCTGCCCAGCCATCAATCTGCTATTGGCCGGGCAGGAACTGGTTAAAGGGTATATTATGTTATGTGCTCGCATTTACACAGCAAAAAAAAAATTTTGGGCTGGCAGCCAAGCCTGTTTTGAATCTGTGTCAGGGTGAGTGACTTAGGGAGGCTGGATGACTCATCAGGCAGCACCTCTGGTACCTCCCATTACTTTCTGGAACCTTGGAGAAGTTTCCAGAAGAATGGGTGGGAGGCTAGGAGGAGCTGCCTGGAGTATTGAGGAGGGACCCAGCCAACCCTCAGCAAATGGGCTGGCAGCGGACGGGTCCCTCTTAAATATTTTGAGTCAGGACAGACAGGGCAGTGTGGAGTTCGGGTGGAAGCTGGAGATGGAGTGCTGAGGAGGCTGTCGGACGCCCTTGAGGATAGCCCCCTAGTCTAGGGGGGGGGGTGACCTCAAGCCTGGAGCTCATGTGCTGGAGGGGTACACCCAAGACACATGGAGGAGTCCTGTTCCGAGGCACGGGAGCAACGGGCAGCAGGAGCCAGCGAGCATATCTAGGAGATCTCCAGGGAGAAGACAGCTGGGTGGCGGGTGAGTGTGACAGTCTAGGAGGACTGAAGAGTGGCAGGAGGTGGCATGTACTGGGGGACTGTACCGAGGAGGTGGTCTGTATTGGGGGTCTGTACCGAGGAGGTGGTCTGTACCGAGGAGGTGGTCTGTACTGGGGGTCTGTACCGAGGGGGTGGTCTGTACTGGGGGTCTGTACTGAGGAGGTGGTCTGTACTGGGGGGTCTATTTGTTATGCACTCTAGGCTGGACAGGTGTTGCGGTACACCTGGTGTCACAGGTTTCATGCATCTTAGTATGGAGGGGGGGCGCACTTTGGCATCTTTGTCCCCTTGTCTTGTATACTGCAATGTATATTCCCTATTCAACACTACCACATTCTACACTATGTGAGTCATCTCAGACTCTGTTTAACCACACTCCTTTAAGCCAAACTCAGTATTTAGAGCAGTGTAAGGCCCGTTCACACACACGTGTCAGTATACGGACTCCGCTGTGCTCAGCAGGGATCGCTCCGTCGATCCCCGCTGAGCAGGCAGATGAAAGGTACATGTGCAGGGACTGACCTGTCAGAGCGCCGCTCTCCTCTATGGGGGATCGGATGAAGATGTACCGTAGAGTCCGTTTCCATCCGATCCGCCAGACGGATGGAAAATGGGGTTTCCATTCGTCACACTTTAGCGGATCGGAGGGGGTCAGATGTCAGCAGGCATGTCACCACTGACATCCGTTGCTCCATAGACCTGTCTGCACGTGTGAAAGGGGCCTAAATCAAAACCACTCTTCACTGTGGTGCGCTATGCGTGCCACATTGTCAAGACTTGAGCTAACACGCTCCCCTGCAAGCCATTAACTGGGAAGATCAGTGTATTGCTGTTTCTCCACCACCACCTCTCTAAGCCCCTTATGTAGCTGAGAACAAAGATTATGCGATCACTTATAATAAAAAAAAATAGGGCTGTTACTGATTAAAATTTTCGTGTTCGATTAATCGATTATTTTTTTAATCGATTAATCAACTAATTTCGATTAATTATAACGCACATACAGTTTTTACAATTTTCCACATCTCCCCCCATACTGTAATGTCCACATCTCCCCCCATACTGTAATGTCCACATCTCCCCCCCCCCATACTGTATTGTCCACATCTCCCCCCCATACTGTATTGTCCACATCTCCCCCATACTGTAATGTCCACATCTCCCCCCCCCATACTGTATTGTCCACATCTCCCCCCCCCATACTGTAATGTCCACATCTCCCCCCCATACTGTAATGTCCACATCTCCCCCCCCCCCCCATACTGTATTGTCCACATCTCCCCCCCATACTGTATTGTCCACATCTCCCCCCCCATACTGTATTGTCCACATCTCGCCCCATACTGTATTGTCCACATCTCTCCCCCTATACTGTAATGTCCACATCTCCCCCTATACTGTAATGTCCACATCTCCCCTCCATACTGTAATGTCCACATCTCCTCCCCATACTGTAATGTCCACATCTCCCCCCATACTGTAATGTCCACCTCTCCCCCCTCCATACTGTAATGTCCACATCTCCCCCCCATACTGTAATGTCCACATCTCCCCCCCATACTGTAATGCCCCCATACTGTAATGTCCACATCTCCCCCCCCATACTGTATTGTCCACATCTGCCCCCATACTGTAATGTCCACATCTCCCCACATCTCCCCCCATACCGTAATATCCACATCTCCAACTTCCGCTCTGTCCGGAATAGACAGCAGGCAGACCCGTCCGCAGAGTAGACAGCACAAGCAGGCGGGTGATGATGACGTCAGTACACCGCTACTAGGCCGCCGCTGGGTGGACCAAGATGGCCGCCGCTCCGGAGCTAGGCCAAAGCCGCGACCTTTCCTATGGGCGAGACCGCGGAGCTCACTCCGCGGATCGTCCTCGATCAAAATTATTTTGATTGATCAAAGAAATTAACGATTGATCGACCAATTAATCGTTAATTTCCGAAGCCCTAAAAAAAAAAAAAGTATTTATACTTTACATTTTATACCTATGCACAAATGTTTTGCCTTTCATTTCTATTTGAAACTAAATGGGTTGTTTTACAAGGGGAGGATTTACATATACTTTAAACATTACTGCACAGCCCCCTCCTAACATTACAAAGCAGGGAGAGCATGTAAGGATTTTTAAGCAAAAAAATCAACTAAATTAGGTAAAAAGTATCTAAAAAGGTAAGTAGCATTTTTTTTTATTTTTAAGTTATGCTATGCTAATAGAAATATGAAGCAAATATAAAGTAGATATTACGGTATGGCAATTAGGCTGAAGAAGGTTCCTCCCCACACTTCCTGTTCTGGTGACAACTGAAAATATCAGATTTCCCATCACTTTTTGTCATAATGACAATGGTAATCAGGACAAATAAAGAGGATTAACCTTCTCATACCTACTTATCAGGGGTACAGACAGCAATAAGAACCTAACAGGGGTTCTAATGTGCAGTTGGTCTTTTAATGTAATATTTGCATTTGATTAGTTTGAATGTATTTTCATTTTTTTTTTTTTTCTCATTACAGTTTAATACAGCGACCATGCTTGGAGCAGGAAGCACTTTCCTTATAAACCTGTAATTTCCCTTTTAGATAGACTGGATGTGGTCTGGTTGCTCTAGAAAATGAATCTAGATCTATACACGAGGCCCCATGTGTCCTGCTGATTCTCAACTATTAAAGCGGAACTAAACCCTCCTATTCTTTTCAGCCATGGAAGCTGCCATCTTGTCCTCTGTTTGATCTGCAACTGCCATAGTGCTGCACATGTGATCAGTTATGACACCAGACATATGATGGTTTGACAGTTTGGTTGAGAGCACAAGTAAATATGACAGTTAGCATTTCAATGTTCCACTGTAAGCTAATAGACATTCAAAAATGTTCCTGGAGATATGACCACCCTGGGTCCCCACTGCTGCTGCTAGGCCAAATACTCAAGTGCTGATCATGACATGTGGTCTCTGTCAGAGGGAAATGTGAGACACAGCCAGCCAATCAGCAACTCACCTGAACAATGATCCTCTCTTTCAGAAGCGATCACATGGCCAGCCCTGGCATTAGGTCAACTGACTGGCGCTGGAAGGAAGCTGGAGTAACCGTTTCTGTAAGATTTTTTTTTTTATATACCATTGGTTATCTTAAAGCGGTAGTAAACTGCATTAAAAAATCAGGCCCTGGGCAGTTTAACCACTTGCCCACTGGGCACTTACACCCCCTTCCTTACCAGACCAATTTTCAGGTTTTATTGCTCTGACATTTTGAATGACAATTACTCAGTTATGCAACACTGTACCCCTATGAAATATTTGTCCTTGTTTCACACTAATAGAGCTTTATTTTTGGTGGTATTTAATCACCACTGAGTTTTTTTATTTTTTGGTAAATAAATAAATACCGAAAAATGTTGTAAAAAAATGCATATTTCTTTGTTTCTTTTAAAAAATTGACCAAATTAGTAATTTTGCTTCATAAATTTTGGCCAAAAGTTATACTGCTTCATATCTTTAATATACACGTAAGTAAAAAAAAGTCCTTAGTCCATATAGACAAAGTCAGGGGAGGGCTGGCGGCCTTAGGCCTGGGGGGCAAGTCCAGTCAAGTGGCCCATTGAATCTCTGAATCAGCTCACCATCCATGGCCCACCTGGTTTTTCAATGCAGCCTCACCAGTGCCCATCAGTGCAGCCTGATCACTGAGACAGGTTACATGGAGTGTATGGGGGGGAGATGGGGGGTCAGCTTAGGGGTGTCAGGGTCTCTCACCTCAGCGATCTCAGCTCAGCAGGTCCTTGCACGCCACGGTCTCCTGGGGGGGTAACGCTCCTGATCCTGAGGTCAAGTTGCAGCCAGCGCCCAGCCCTGCGTCCCGACTCCCTGGTACGCCCTGCCTCTGCCTGCTTCCAAGAATCCGGTCCCAGGGAGTTGTAGTTTCCTCTGTGCTGCTGTGTTTTCCACCCACCAGAAGCTTGAGTGCGGACTACAACTCCCGGAATGCAACTGCTAGTGGTCGGCCGCCATGGCCATGCCCCCGGCCCGACTTCCTAGACCAGAATAAAAAAGAAAATGGTAGCGGGCAGCGGCTGCCGGCCATTTTGAACATAAGTTAGGGCGGCCTGGGAGGCAATTGCCACCCTGACCCCTGGCCCAGCCCTCCCCTGGACAAAGTCCCAATACTCAAAGCAGCGCTCCAATCAAATAAATGAAGTATGACCAGCATTCACATGTAAAAATATATGGGAAATCTGTAGTATGTTGATAGGTGATGAGACTGTTCAATTGATAGGTGAAGGATTCTACTTAATGATAAATAGCAGGCAAATACCATCCACCAGAGTCCACACCACGTGAAACCCACTCCCCTAGGGGTTCACACTCATTAAAGGGATGTAATTCAAAAGTCTTGAACACACCAGATGTCTCCCGTTTGGTCCGGTTATCTCAAACAGCCCAGGGTGATTTAGTTATGTTAAAAAAAAGGCTCCACATAGCGTGATACCGTTTTTAAAAGTTTATTCAAGACGACCCCCCCTTTAAAACCACACTTAAGCCCCATACACACGGTAGGACTTTTTGACAACAAACTTCAAAGTGAGCAGGTTTTAAAAAAAAACCCGACCGTGTGTACGCGCCATCGGACAAACTTTTTCGGTTTTCATCGGACAAAAGTTCGCTCTGCAAACAGACAAACATTTCGGCAACAAAAGTCTTACGGTGCAAAGTCCTATCGTGTGTACAGAAATCCATCAGACTTTAGTCCAAAGTACAAACACACATGCCCAGAACCAATGTTAAAATCAACCAACAATAGCAGAAGTTGACCAAAGGGTGGCGGTAAAGAGCAGAAAAACCACGTGATTTTGGGAAAGTTTGCAGAAAAAGTTCTGCCGTGTGTATGCTATGGGTGTTCCCGGCCAACGCCCTTCAAACAAAAATCCACGGAAAAGATTGTTTGAAGTCCGATCGTGTGTTTGAGGCTTTACACAACATAAGATGTTAAGCCCCATACACACGGTAGGACTTTTTGACAACAAACTTCAAAATGAGCACGTTTTCAAAAAAACCCTACCGTGTGTACGCTCCATCGGACAAATGTTTTCGGTTTTCATCG
This sequence comes from Rana muscosa, assembly GCA_029206835.1. NCBI lineage: Eukaryota > Metazoa > Chordata > Amphibia > Anura > Ranidae > Rana > Rana muscosa. Next base: position 332,063,574 of record CM055118.1, read on the forward strand.
GACAAAAGTTCGCTCTGCAAACGGACAAACTTTTTGGCAACAAAAGTCCTACGGTGCAAAGTCCTATCATGTGTACGGAAATCCATCGGACTTTTGTCCGAAGTACAAAAATGCATGCCCAGAACCAATGTTAAAATCAACCAACAATAGCAGAAGTTGACTAAAGGGTGGCGGTAAAGAGCAGAAAAGCCACGCGATGTTGGGAAAGTTTTGGGAAAGTTTGCAGAAAAGTCCTGCCGTGTATATGCTATGGGTGGGCCCGGCCAACTTCCTTCGGACAAAAATCCACGGAAAAGTTTGTTTGAAGTCTGACCATGTGTACAAGGCTTAACAGGCATTTGGTTGAATAATGAAACTGTGTGCTCTCACCAATCAGTATGGAATGCCATCTGCCATTCACTGCATTGAAAGTATCTGGCTGTTTCTTCCTGGTTGCGACATGCACACGTCAATTTGGTCGCCGTAAGGTCACGAACTGACGTGTTTCGTAATCACGACTTCCACAGAGATGCTCTTCACCCCCTTTACCTATCCTCCCATCCCACTTCCCTATCCTCCACCCACCTTCCCTATCCTCCACCCCACTTCCCTATCCTCCACCCCACTTCCCTATCCTCCACCCCACTTCCCTTTCCTCCACCCCACTTCCCTTTCCTCCACCCACCTTCCCTATCCACCATCCCCCTACCCTTTCCTCCACTGCACTTCCCTATCCTCCACCCCCCCCTCATTCCGGATTCTCTACCCTTGTACCCTCTCCTCCATGCTCCTACCCTATCCTCAGCACCCCTCCATTCCAAATCCTCCACCCACTTCCCTGTCCTCTATCCCTCTTCCCTATCCTCCACCCTCCTACCCTATCCTCCACCCCCTACCCTACCATCCACCCCTCCATTCCAGATCCTCCACCCCCCTTCCCTGTCCTCTATCCCTCCTACCCTATCCTCCACCCTCCTACCCTACCTCCCCCCCTACCCTATCCTCCACCATAATACCCTATCCTCAATCCCTCCATTCCAGATACTCCACCCTCCTTTCCTGTCATCTATCCCTCTTCCCTATCCTCCACCCACCTATCTTCCACCCTCTACCCTATCTTCCACCCTCCCATCCTATCCTCCACCCCCTACCCTATGCTCCACCCCCCTACTCTGTCTTCCACCCTCCCTACTCCATCTTCCACCCTCCTTCCTTAGCCTTTACCAGCCTACTCTATCCTCCACCTTCCTACCTTAGCCTCCACCCCTCCATTCCATATCCTCCACCCACCTTCCCTGTCCTCTATCCATCTTCCCTGTCCTCTACCAATTCTCCACCCACCTACCCTATTCTCCACCCTCCAACCTTATCGCCAACTCTCCTACCCTATCTTCCACCCCTCAATTTCAGATCCCACCCCTCCTTCCCTGTCCTCCATTCATGTTTCCTATCCTCCACCCTCCTTCCCTATCCTAGCCAACATTCCAGATCCTCCAACACCTTTCCTGATCTTCTATCCCACTACCTTTTCCTTCATACTTCTTCCCTATCTCAATCCCCCTTCCTTATCCTCCTTCCCTATCCACCACCCCCTAACCTATTCTCCATAGTCCTTTCCTATCCTCTACTCTCCTTCCCTATCCTCCCTGTTTCTTGCAACAGCGACCCCTCTTTCCGGCACGTTCTCTTTAGAGGTTATTAAATGTTCGGGTATTTTCTCTCCAGGTTGAATGTAGAGTGAATCAGGAAAATACCATATTATGGCTGTTAGATGTAGCTGGTGATTGTAGAAAATAAATATTATGAGCATTAGCTCCATCCAGTGGCCATAATGTGATATTTTCCCAAGCCATTCTATTTTTACAAATGGATAACATTTGACCTAAAGAAAAAATAGGCTAATAAATTAGATTTTGCCTCATACACACAGAACAAATGTGCATGCAGTTTTACAAGATCAATAGCTCTGTGAATTTTTGTTTTTTATAAATTGTATCAGAAACAACAAATGTACATTTTCTGTTTTTAAAAACATTTTTCCTGACTGCATTTCTGCTGTAAACACCGTGCAGACCGAAGGAGAAAAATAATCTGCATAAAAGGTGATTGGCCCCTCCCTCCCTGACTGACCAATAAACATCTACCGCGGCAGTAAAGGGCTGAGTTTTTATTATGATGTACAGAATATCTAAATAGCTTTATTCATTATTTTATATCTTTGTGCCGACTTGTGAGATAAACAAATTTGACATTTTGGTGATTGAGCAATAGACTTCTTTGTGTTTTCTATGTCATGTTACAACCAAAAACTTAAATATATTTTATTGGAATTTTATGTGATAGACCAACACAAAGTGGCACATAATTCTGAAGTGGAAGGAAAATGATAAATGGTTTTCAATTTTTTTTTTTTTACAAATGAACCAACTTTCTCTGTAATTACTGCTGCAAGTCTTTCTGGGGATGTCTCTACCAGCTTTGCACATCTAGAGAGGGACATTTTTGCCCATTCTTCCTTGCAAAATATCTCAAGCTCTGTCAGATATAGGGATGAGCCGAACACCCCCTGGTTTGGTTTACACCAGAACATGTGAGCAGACAAATTTGTGCGAACACGCTTAAAGCCTATGGGACACGAACATGAAAAATCAAAAGTGCTCATTTTAAAGGTTAATATGCAAGTTATTGTCATAAAAAGGGTTTGGGGACCCGGGTCCTGCCCCAGGGGACATGTATCAATGCAAAAAAAGTTTTTATAACGGCCGTTTTTTTCGGGAGCAGTGATTTTAATGATGCTTAAAGTGAAACAATAAAAATGAAATATTCATAAAATATAAGAAATATATATATATATGAAAATATAAGGGGGGAGGGGTTGTGGTTATGGAGAAATCCTTTTATCACAATCAACTTATTGAACTCCTGAGTGACCAGAGGACATATAAGAGGTTATCAACTGACCCTACTGAATCATATAGGGATCAATTAAACTTGTTGATAGAATGGGGCTATAGATGTAACGCCCTAAATCCAAAATCAATGGGACAGCGCGGTAATACCGCCCGCAAACCGCGGCAATAGCCGCGGTTTGCGGGCGGTATTAACCCTTTTTCGGCCGCTAGCGGGGGTTAAATTCACCCCCCTAGCGGCCGCATACCGCGGTAAGAACGACGGTATAGCAGCGCTGAAAATCGCGCTGCTATACCGCCACCGCACCTGCCCGCCCCAGTGTGAAAGGGGCCTTAGAGAATATTTGGACAAATTCCTTCAGCCAAGTGTTTTTACTAGACTTGTGCACAATGGAAAAATTTGTTTAGTTTCGGTTAGTTTCTTGTGCACAACGGAAAAATTCGTTTAGTTTCGGTTCGTTTCTTTTCGGTCCTGTTGATTCGTAATCATTCGTAATTTTGCTAGACGGGATTTTTCGTGTTCGGACTAATTCGTATTTTCGCAAGCGTAATTTTTCGTTGATTTATAATTCGTACTTTCGGTAGGGCACGTTGTTTTTCGTTGATTCTGGACACAACTCCTACTTTCGTAACTTTTTTTGGGTTCGTTGATTCGTAATTTTCCGTGTCTCTCTCACAACGACGCTGCCTATTATGCCTAATGTGCTTCGAATGGATTTGTACTTTTCTAAATACATAGCGGTTATTTGTAACGATTCGAAATCTCGTATTTTACTTTCGTTTTTTACATGTGGCTATAGCCTCCGCCCCTGTACACCATTTTGAGAGGGTTCAGCACGGTGAGGGAGAAGCAGAGAGCAGAGCAGAGTGTTATTGTGCTTCGAATGGATTAGAAATCTCGTATTTTACTTTCGTTTTTTACATGCGGCTATAGCCTCCGCTCCTGTACACCATTTTGAGAGGGAGTTCGGCACGGTGAGGGAGAAGCAGAGAGCAGAGTGAGTGTTATTGTGCTTCGTATGGATTCGTACATTCGAAACTTTTTTCATACCGAATTATGCCGAAGACATTCGGGCATTCGCTATTTTGCGGTATAATTTATTTCAGATTCAGTTTTATTCGTAATTGCTTTGTTCGGAAATTCGAATGCTTCCGAATGTCCGAAAGTTGCTAAATTCGGACGAATTTCGATTCGTTACGAAACGAATTGCACAAGCCTAGTTATTACCACAAGGGCATATTTAAGGGACACCACAGACCTTTTGCGTTTGCTGGATGGGGTTGAGCTGAATCCAGCTACCACAACCTATTTAGTAACCGCAGATGTGTGCTTCTTGTATACGGTTATACAACATGATGATGCCCTATTGGCATTAAATTGGGCCTTAAGTAAACGAGACGATATACCTCACATACAGAAATGTTTCTGGGGCAAAGTTTTGGACTTCACAATTATTTCTGGTACCATGGCCAATTTTACTCGCAGCAGGTTGGCGTTGCTATGGGAGCTAAGTTTGCTCCCAGCATCGCCAACCTGTTCACGTCTGAATGGGAGGACAGACATGTCTTTCATCAGATCAGACCAGAGTTAAAATTGTACCGTCGTTTCATAGACGATATCCTATTCATATGGGAGGGGTCTGAGGAATCAGTCTTGGAATTCATCAGCTATTTAAATAACAATACCAGAAATATTGTATTGGACCATATAATAAGCCAGGATGAGGTGAATTTTTTGGATCTATCTATTATGAAGAAGGGCCCCGTTTGAGTACAAAAGTGTACTTCAAACCCACTGACAGAAACAGCTATCTGTCTATTGGCAGTGGACACCATCTTTCATAGATCAGAAACATCCCTAAGCCCAGGTTCACACTGGGGCTGCGGGAGTGAAGCCGTGCGAGTTCAGCTGAACTCGCACGATTTCACTCCTGCCTGTCAGTCCCGATTTCAGCTCAATTACAGAGACATCTGACACAGATGTCAATGTAAATCGCGGCTGAAATCGCAAAAAGTAGTACAGAAACTACTTTTTGTAATCTGTGCAGCGTCGCAGATGCGGCTACGCACCGATTAGGACGGTGCCATTGCCCGCAATTCGCGGCAAATTTCGCCGATTTGACATGTCAAATCGCATGTCAAATCGCACCAGTGTGAACCAGGGCTAAGGGGCAGATGTTGAGGGTACGGCGCAATTGCACAACAGGTGATGAATATCTCACACAGGCTAATGTTTTAGGAGATAGATTCATTCTTGTATCCCTTCTGAATAAACTTATTTGTAATACCATTTCTGAGATTGCTAATATCCCTAGAGAACAATGTTTAAGGAAGAAGGAAATACTAACAGATAATAGCTCACACCAATGGGAATTCATATCCAACTTTCATTTTCAGTACAAGGAAATAGAGAACATCTTCAGTAAATACTGGTATATCCTTTGCAGGGATAGACATCTGGGTGGATCTTTACCAGAAAAAACCAAATTCATTTACAGAAGGGCTTCCAATTTTGGTGATCAGGAGGTACAGAAAATATTAGACCCACCGGTGAAATTGAGCTTGGGGATAGACCTGAATGGATTCTATTCATGCCGCAATAGTATTTGCTGTAGAACAGTCAGAGTGAACAAGAGAGGCATGGTTAGTATTACCAATATAGATCAAGAAACATTTGGAATTAAACATTTCATCACGTGCAATTCTTCTTACGTTGTATACCTTTTATGGTGCCCATGTGGGTTACATTATGTGGGCAGAACCAAACGCCTTCTAAGAAGTAGAATAGCTGAACATTTGGCAAACATCCGGAAGGGGTTTAAAGATCATAGTGTTTCCCTGCACTTTAAAGAGAAGCATGCCCAGGATCCATCACTTCTTCAATTCTGTGGGATAGACTGTACCCTTCAGTCTTGGAGGGGTTCTAATCAGGTTAGGGATTTATCCCAGAGAGAAACCAAGTGGATATTCCTTTTGAAAAGCCTTCAGCCGAGAGGGTTAAATATTGAGCTGGACCTGAATTGCTTTATTAATAACTTTTAATTTGCAGTATTAGCTTTATAGTCTTTTTCAATCGTGACTGTTTTTCTCTTTGTGATGGTGATCGGAAAATTATTTTTTGATTACCATCAAGGGTCCAGACAGCTAATATGATCATGGGGTCACCCGTTTTTGTATTTACATATATGGCATCTGAATTGTCTCTACCACTTTAACATACTTAACTTGTAGTTCATTGATATTGGTTGCTTGATTTTTTATTGAATTTTAACCTTCATACATTTTATGTTTAATTTTTTAATATTTGAGAGTGATATGCACATTTACACTTCACAATCTTCATCAGATGTAATGTATTTGTTGCATGGGGAGGCAAGCAATGTGCAGTCTACTTTCTGCTTAGGGAGAGTAAATATTCAATGTGTCAATTCATCTATTCATGGTCGCTGGTCTAGGGTCGGGGCTTTGCGGTCATGGAGACACAGAGTACGCGCAGACGCTATGAAAAAAGACCATAATGCATCAGGGATGGACTATAAAAATGACGCTGTCATACCATGCAGCCAATCCCATTGATAACGTTTTTAACGACGAAACATGTCTGGGCGTGGCCTGCACGGTAATTTTTTGTGAACTCTGAACGTAGACACCACCACCGAGGCTGATACGACTCTGGCCGGGAAGGAGAGCGAGCAATTGGAGGGTGAGATCTGCTGGTTATTCTGGGTCCGCCGTGCAATTCCTAGTACGCCATTGCAAGCCTCCTTCATTCATTCCTGTTGCTTTTTATTTGAAGTGCCTGTTTGAATTTTGAACAATGTGAGTACGATGCAGTGTTGCCAACTCCCTGAAGTGAAATTTACTGGCAAGATGCCAAAATTTCTGAACGGCAGCAATTTTTTACTGGCAAAAATCATGAAAATTACTGGCAGCCGCATTTTTTACTGACGCTCCAAAAAAGTAACTACAATTACTGTTTTTAGTGCTAAACAGTGCAAATATCAATATTTGAACTATAAACACACAGCTAATGCTATTGTCAATGTGTTTAAAGCGGAGCTCCGCCGGAGAAAAAAATATTAAAAGCCAGCAGCTACAGCTACAGCAGCTGCTGGCTTTTAATATTTGGACACTTACCTGTCCTGGAGTCCAGCGACGTTCGCAGCAGAGGACGAGCGACCGCTCGTCGCTCTGCTGCTCCCTCCACCATCCTCGCTGAGGGAACCAGGAAGTGAAGCCCTGCGGCTTCATGCCCGGTTCCCTACGGCGCATGCGCGAGTCGCGCTGCGCCGTTCTGATTGGTGCTCCTGTGTTCTGGGAGCCGAGTGTCTCCCAGAACACCAAGGGAAGTCTGCGGGAAGTGACGTAACTCCCGCAGATTCCCGGAGAGAGGACTCCCGGATGTGGGTGAAAATACCTGTCTTAGACAGGTATCCTCACCCCCCTCCCCCCTGAAAGGTGTCAATTGTGACACCGGAGGGGGGGAGGAATCCAAATAGCAAAAGTTGCTATTTAGGGTGGAGCTCCACTTTAAGTTAAACAAAAGTAAAAAAACATATTTCTCAATTTACATGAAGGTCAGGTTACTATAACCCAGCCAGCACATAGTTCCCTCTTACATCAGAGTCTGCAGGGATCCCCCTTACAGTGCAAGGAAACTCTTATGTAAAGGGGAACGCTGCAGATCATGATGTAAGGGGGAACTCTGATGTGGAGGGGGGCTCTGATGAATAGAGACCACCTTCCGCAGACTGAATACACTAAGGTAAGGGGGGGGGGGGGTACTAATATAAGGGGAAAACCTTTATATCAGTGCCCCCTTACATTATTGTATTCACTCACCTCCTTACATCGGTGACCCCCTCCCCCTCTCAGAATGGCCTGGCGGCACTGTCACTGACCTCCTCTCAGGTGCACAGTGTGGGGCTCAGTCAGACGGCTCCAGCTTGGTGGCTCTGATCTCCTCTCCCCAGTCCACATGTCTGTTTCTTCCTGGGCTGTAACCCCCATCCCGGCGGCACTCCCACTCTTGACTCCTTTCTAGGATCCCCTCAGAGACTGCAGACATGATAAAAGACAAGAGATGGTCAGAGGCTGCGGACACGATACAGGAGGTGGACAGAGGCTGCGGACATACTACAGGAGGTGGACAGAGGCTACGGACATACTGCAGGAGGGGGACAGAGGCTACGGACATAATACAGGAGGGGGACAGAGGCTAGGGACATACTACAGGAGGTGCCGGTGGAGACAGGCTGCGGACATGATGGTGCCCTCCTCAACCCCTCACAGTAGCCTCCTCCTCTGTCCACCACCATATTACTTCTCCACATCATCAGTGTGCTGTGTCCTCCTCCTGTGCCCCTTTCACCTCTCCACAGGTCAGGGCAGCACTATTTTTTCACTTAAAATTCACATACCACATTGTTTCAATTTTTAAGTAGCAGCTTCAGGATTATTTGTTGTAATTCCATCTGGGCGCAGTGGTGGTTTGGGGAGTTAATTAGGGGGCGTGTTTAGCCCTCCTTACCAGCTTTTACATATGGCTTAATTGGTTGCTCTAAGTATGTTTACTCAGCTTAGGGCAAGTCCCTCCCACTTGCCGACCTCCGCCTCGCTGTAGCCGACTGATGGCTACAGTGCGGCTGGCTAGTTCTGGGAGGCCATCATATGATGAAACACAGCACACAAAGCAGCACATGCTGGCACGATCCTGTATTCCATCAGTGCAACCACAGTGCCCCATCAGTGCAACCACAGCGCCCCATCAGTGCAACCACAGTGCCCCATCAGTGCAATCACAGTGCCTCATCAGTGCAACCACAGTGCCTCATCAGTGCAACCACAGTGCCCCATCAGTGCAATCACATATAATTTTAGTTTTAATTATCATGATATAAAATAATGAATGTGGGGGCCTTCTGGTGGGCGCGATTTTCTTTTTTTGGGGGGTGGGGGGTGGGCAGCATTTTATTCTTGGACCCAGGCAGTACAATGTCTTGGGCCAGCCTTGGTGGTACCCATTTTGTGTCTTACTTTATTAATGCTCTGTTTTATATTTCTTATTACAGATTTTTTACCATAAACTGATTATTATATATTATTTTGTATGATGACTGTACACAACTTTATTGATGTCCCATACCTGTTACCTCTCATTTTGTTATATAACTTTTTTTAATCACTTGCCAACTGCACACATGTACTCTACTGCTACAGTGTGGGCAGCTGCGCAGAACAGGTATATATATACGTGATTCTGCTCCTTCAGGTAGAGGGCGCGCGGCTTGTGCTGTGATTAGTCACAGCAGAAGCTGATCAGCGGGTGCCGGCCAATGGATGACCGTTGGCACCCGCTGATCGGCAAGGAGAAAGACAGTGTGTAAACAAGACAGAGCTCTGTCCTGGCAGCAAGGATGTGCTGGATTTTGTTTCCCTACAAACCAGGGAATGAAATCCATCATTTCTCTTAGCAAAAGCTCCACAAAGTAAACACAAAACCGCTGGTTAGGCACACATTCAACCCTTTGATCGCCCTAGATATTTAACCCCTTCCCAGCCAGTGTCATTAGTATAGAGCAGTGGCATATCATCCATGGGTGCAGGGTGTTCACTGCACACGGCCCCTAATAGGGGGGGGGACTGTGCCCTTACCCACCCTGCACACATGGATGATACATCCATGGTTGTCGGGGATGATCGGTTGCATCATTTCATCCAGAGGGCCCCAGGAGCCACATTGAAGGAAGGAAGGGAGACGCCACCCCTAAGTACCAGGTCCCCCCCATCTCCCCCCACTAAGTACCAAGACCCCCCATCTCCCCCACTAAGCACCAAGACCCCATCTGTCCCCACTAAGTAACAGGACCCCATCTCCCCCACTAAGCACCTGGACCCCCAGCTCCCCCCACTAAGTACTAGAACCCCCCATCTCCCCCACTAAGCACCAAGACCCCCATCTCCCCCACTAAGCACCAAGACCCCTATATCTCCCTTCAAAGTACCAGGTCCCTTCATCTCCCCCACTAAGCACCAAGACCCCCATCTCCCCCCACTAAGCACCTGGACCCCCCATCTCTCCCCACTAAGCATCAGGACCCCCCATCTCCCCCACTAAGCACCAAGACCCCCCATTTCCCCACTAAGCACTAGGACCCCCATCTTCCCCACTAAGCACCAAGACCCCCATCTCCCCCCATTAAGCACTTGGACCCCCAATAAGCACCAAGACCCCTCATCTCCCCACTAAGCACTAGGACCCCCATCCCCCCTACTAAGCACCAAGACCCCCCATCTCCCCATTAAGCACTAGGACGCCTCACCCCCCTTCTAAGCACTAAGATCCCCCATGTCCCCACTAAGCACTAGGACCCCCCATCTCCCCCCACTAATCACCAAGACCCCCTACTCCCCACTAAGCACTAGGATACCCCATCTACCCCCACTAAGCACCAAGACCCTCCATCTCCCCACTAAGCACCAGGATCCCCATCTCTCCCCATTAAGTACAAGGACCCCCCCACTAAGCACAAAGAGCCCCATCTCCCCCCACTAAGCACCTGGACCCCCCATCTCCCCCACTAAGCACCCCCCACTGAGCATCAGTACCCCCCCATCTCCCCTGACTAAGCACCAGTGCTCCCTTTTATTGTATGTGGGGTCCTCCTCCAGCCCCCTGTGTCCTTCTCTTATGACACTGTGTATTGCTATATGGACACAGTCCACTGCCCTACTGACACCATTAACTGGCCCCCAAAAAAGCATTTTGAAAAAATGATTAAAAAAATAAAAATACTAAAAAATGTTATTGTAAAAAAATCAATAAAATAATAACAAAGAACTACTGACACCGTCCTGCATATAATACCCAATACCATACATGCTGCACTGCTCCCCTGCACATTCTACCCACCGCCATACACTCCATACCCCTCTCCCTGCACATACTGCCCACCTCCATACACTTCACACCCCTCTCCCTGGACATACTACCTGCCACCATACACTTCACACTGCTCTCCCTGCACATACTACCCCACCACCGTACACTCCATACTCTTCTCCCTAGAGAAGAAAGAAAAGTCCCGGACAGCCGGGCACCGTTGAAGGCATCTTTATTAATATCTTGAATGAAAAAATAACTCGAGTACAGTCACTTCATGTTTCAGCAAGGCAGGGGAAAACAGCTGACGCGTTTCACACCATATGTTGGTGCTTAGTCATAGCTAAAATATTAAGGTCTGACCATGTATATATGTAGGGGAAGATAACCTTATGCCGCGTACACACGGCCGTTTTTAATGTAATTGAAAAAAAAAACTATGTTTTTCTCGACGTGATTCTTCTCAAGCCTGCCTTGCCTACACACTATCGTGAAAAAAAATGCTCGAGCAAAGCGCGGTGACGTACAACATGTTCGAAAACACGTATGACGGCACTATAAAGGGGAAGTTCCATTCGGATGGCGCCACCCTTTGGGCTGCATTTTCTGATCCTCGTGTTAGTAAAGTTTGGTGAGAGACGATTCGCGCTTTTCAGCCTTGTGCTTTTCAGTCCGTTACAGCGTGATGAATGTGATATCTCCATTCAGAACGCTAGTTTTACCAGAATGAGCGCTCCCGTCTCATAACTTGCTTCTGAGCATGGGCGTTTTTTTCCGTCATTAAAACGTACACACGCCCGTTTTTCACGACGAGAAAAACGACAATGAGAAAAAATAGAGCATGTTCTAAATTTTTAATGCTCTGGAGCCCACACACGATTGTTTTAATGACCAATTAAAAAAATTGCATTTTTCTCGGCATGAAAAACGGTCGTGTGTACGCGGCATTAGGTAACCAATCAGTAAACAAATGCATTGAATAGACACACCCTACATGATCAGACCTTGAAAATGGAAAACACCTGAAGGGAGAAAACAATATATATAGATATAGATATGTATGAGTGAATATAAATTAATATAAACCCATCTGTCACATGTGATATATATATATATACATGTGGTTTCTCATCGCTATCTCAAAGAAATCTCTCCTTCAAAGTGTTTCCATAATGATGTGATAATAAAATGTTATAGAACAAATATCACTGTGCAGATCAATTTAACACTGCATAATTTTTAGATGATACACAAAAAATCGCTGATCACTGTACATGTTCTAAAGACAATTCATGTATGAAACATCATTAACTGCTTGTCCACCGCCCACCGTCAAATGACGGCGGGCGGAAGACCCTATTGTTCTGGGCAGACATCATATGACGTCGCGCCTTCCGAAGCCACTAGGGGGCGCGCCGCCGTAGGCGCGTGCGCGTGCCCGAAGCCTCGCTGGTGACCGGATGCGCGTGCCCGGCGGCCACGATGGCTGCCGGGCACCCGCGATTGCCCAGTAACTGAGCAGGACCGTGGATCTCTGTGTGTAAACACAGAGATCCACGTCCTGTCAGGGAGAGGAGACCGATGGTGTGTCCCTTGTACATAGGGACAACCATCGGTCACCTCCCCCAGTCAGTCCCCTCCCCCCACAGTAAGAATCACTCCCAGGCAACACATTTAACCCCTTCCTCGCCCCTAGTGTTAACCCCTTCCCTGCCAGTCACATTAATACAGTAATCAATGCATTTTTATAGCAGGGATTGCTGTATAAATGTGAATGGTTCCAAAAAGGTGTCAAAAGTGTCCGATGTGTCTGCCACAATATCGCAGTCACAATAAAAAACGCTGATCGCCGCCATTACTAGTAGATTTTTTTTTTTTTTTATAAAAAAGGTTTAAATCTATCACCTTTTTTGTAGCTGCTATAACTTTTGATCACCGCAGAGGTGATCAAATACCACCAAAAGAAAGCTCTATTTGTGGGAAAATAATGATAAAAATTTCATTTGGGTACAGAGTTGCATGACTGCGCAATTGTCATTCAAAGTGTGACAGCGCTGAAAGCTGAAAAATGGCTCAGGCGGGAAGGGGGTGAAAGTGCCCTGTAGGCAGATGGTTAAATACAAATGGAAACCATAAACAAATTAAAAACTATAGTTAAAAAAAAATGTCTTATGGAATGTTGTATTTATTCCAATACGTTCACCAACAAACAAAAATGCTATATCCCATCGAGCGCCGCACGAACTTATACGTCAACAGAATGGCACGGCTGCACATATGGGCGTATATATACGTCCCCTTTAAATTGCGAGCCGCAAGCTCCGTGACCGTGCCCGCGGGACTCGCGGACTCGATGTCCGCCGTTGTCCTGCGATCGTGTCATGGAGCTGAAGAACAGGGAGATGTCAGTGTAAACACATCTCCCCGTTCTTCCTAGTGACATGTCACTGATCGTCTGTTCCCTCTCATCGGGAACAGTGATCAGTGACGTGTCACTCATAGCCACACCCCCTAACAGTTAGAATCACTCCCTAGGACACACTTAACCCCTTCAGCGCCCCCTACAGGTTAACCTTCACTGTCAGTGTCATTTCTACAGTAATCGGTGCATTTTTATAGCACTGATCGCTGTAAAAATGACAATGGTCCCAAAATGGTGTCAAAAGTGTCCAATGTGTCCGCTATAATGTCGCAGTCACGATAAAAATCGATGATTGCCGCCATTACTAGTAAAAAAAAAAATTATTAATAAAAATGCCATAAAACTATTCCCTATTTTGTAGACGCTATAACTTTTGTGCAAACCAATCAATAAACGCTTATTGCGATTTTTTTTACCAAAAATATGTAGAAGAATACGTATCGGCCTAAACTGAGGAAAAAAATTGTTCTTTTATATATTTTTTGGGGATATTTATTATAGCAAAAAGTAAAAACTATTGCATTACTTTCAAAATTGTCCCTCTATTTTTGTTCATAGCGCAAAAAATTAAAAACGCAGAGGTGATCAAATACCACCAAAGAAACCTCTATTTGTGGGAAAAAAGGACGTCAATTTTGTTTGGGGAGCCACGTTGCACGACCGCGCAGTGCCGAATCGCAAAAAGTGGCCTGGTCCTTGACCAGCCAAATGGTCCGGGGCTGAAGTGGTTAAGAGGTCCTGAAAAAAATAAACGGGAGAAACTGTCCAGAAATAGGTGCGCCAAGCTTGTAGCATCATACTAAGAAAGATTTGAGGCTGTGATTGGTGCCAAAGGTGCTTCAACAAAGTATTGAGCAAAGGCTGTGAATACTTATTTTCTTTTTTTTTTTTTTTTTATAAATTTGCAAACACTTAAAACAAACTTTTTTCATGTGGTTATTATGGGCTATTATTTGTAGAATTTTGAGGAAAATAATGAATTTAATCCATTTTGGGATAAGGCTGTATCATGACAAAATGTGGAAAAAGTGATGCACTGTGAATACTTTCCGGATGCACTGTATATGAGAAATTGTTGTAATCAAAAGGTAACCAAGGTAAAAAATACTGAAGATAAATTAATTCCTGATTGGGAGGCGCATCCATTTTCCTTGAGCAGCAATGAGACAAAGTCCAATCTACAAGCTGTCACAAACGAACTGACGTTAAAGAAAAACAATAAAAATTCCAGAGGAAAACTGCAGATAAACCTTTTTTCCCAGGAGTAAATATTTCACGACCTAAGGCCCCTTTCACACTGGCGCGGTTTGCAGACACTATTGTGCTAAAAATAGCGCCTGCAAACCGTCCCTAAACAGCGGTTGCTTGTTTCTCCAATGTGAAAGCCCCGAGGGCTTTCACACTGGAGCGGTGCGCTAACAGGACGGTAAAAAAAGTCCTGCTAGCCGCATCTTTGGAGCGGTGAGAGGAGCGGTGTGTTTACCGCTCCTCCACCGCTCCTGCCCATTGAAAGCAATGGGAAACCGCGGTATTAACCCTTTTTCGGCCGCTAGCGGGGGTTAAAACCGCACCGCTAGCGGACGAATACCTCTGCAATTCCGACGGTACAGCGCCGCTAAAAATAGCAGCATTATACCGCCACCGCACCCACCGCCCCAGTGTGAAACCAGCCTAAGTGTCCCATATTTAAAGAGACCGTGCTATAAAAATATATACTACAAAATATGTTCTGCCCCACTTTTATGTATTTTTACTGTGTTTTATAAACTGTACGAGGTTATTATTGTTCGATAGTATGCTGATATCTAGTGGAGGTTTTGGGCCACAGCAGCTTGTTTACTATGTGATTTTGGTTTCTCCCTCTGTCCTCCCCTCCTCTTTGGTGATAGTTAGTTCAGCCTTAGCTAGACTGTCCCCATTCCATTTTCCCACTGTCAGTGTTTGTTATTTACAAAGATGGCGCCTAGGAAAGTCCTGTTTTCTTACACTTCAAAAAGACTCTGTACTTCAATTATCTGCATGCTATTATTAAGCTTATGATCTACCAGAACACCCAGGTCCTTCTCCACCATTGATTCCCCCAGTTGTACTCCCCCTAGTATGTATGATGCATTCCCATTCTTAGCCTCCAAGTGCATAACTTTACATTTATCAACATTAAACCTCATTTGCCACATAGATGCCCAATGAAACGTGCATTGAGGTCGGCTTGTAAGTTGGAGACATCTTGTAAGGACGTTAATCCACTGCATAGCTTGGTGTCATCTGCAAAGTCTGAAATGTTACTTTTAATCCCAGACCCAATATTATTTATAAATAGATTAAAAAGTAAGGCCTCTTTCACACTGAGGCGCTTGAAAAACTGCCAGTAAAACACTGAGCGCTTTTGAAGCGCTTTCAATTCATTTCAATGGAGAGGTTTTTCAACGCACTGCCCCAGTGTGAAAGCATTCATTGATTTTAATGGAAATACGTTTTCGTAAGCTTTTCAGGCGCTTTTTTTAGCGTGAAAGTACCTCCAAATCATTGGATTCAGGCGTTCCAATCACCTCCATGGCCACAGGGGTATAAAATCGAGCACCTAGGCATGCAGACTGCTTCTACAAACATTTCTGAAAGATTGGGTCGCTCTCAGGAGCTCAGTGAATTTAAGCATGTGTAGCGGGGGTCTAAATCTAGGGGGTACACCTGGGTGGTAGTATGACCCAGGTGTGTATAAATCATAAGAGGATTTGGACCATTTTCAGTCGTGGAGGACTTTGGTGGTGCACTATTCTTCTTGGCCTGGGGTGGCGGTGTTCCCACAGGTCGAGGTAGAATCACTGCCGCAGTGCTGTCCTTTTTGTCCCGTTCCGGCGGTGGTACAGCGGGGGCGGAGAACCTGCTGTGGCGTCACGGGAGGAGATAAAGGGGAGAGACGCCGTCACCACGAGGTCTTCTGCATCCGGCGCCCAGGCACCTTAGGCCTGGGTGCGGTCGGTCCGGAGTTCCAGCCCAGGTGCTCATGGCCTGGTCGGAGCAGTGCTGGCGTCCATCTCAGGCACCTTAAGCCTGGGGTGAGGTACTACACCAGAGGCCTGGGGCCCAGTGACTTCGACTGGGCTCCGCAAGGGTGGATGAGTCTGAGGGACCCTGAGGTGGATGGGGCCCATGTCTGAGGTGAGGAGGCTGGAGAGGTTACCCGTCTGAAGAGCCCGGAGCAGCATCAACCTGGTGACGGATGGGCCTCTGGTAACTCCCTTGAAGGGACATCTTCCCCCTGACAGGGGCCACAACGCAGCAAAGGTACTCCAGTTCATGTTCTCCAGAGTCGCTGGTAGAGACTCAAAGGTTTCAAGTTTCTCTCTTTAGCCGATGGCTATAGCAACCGCTGGTGAAACCACAGTGGTTTCGTTTATTATCAGGACAGTGCCTCGACCTGCTCACCCCACCGTGTTAAACTGTTTATGGGTCCCAATCAGTCGGCTGACAAAAAACTGTTTAATTGTGTGCTACAATAAAACAAGTGTTGGATCCTTATCGGTGTGTGGTACTCTGGTTAATGGGAGCGAAGGGAAGTGTCAGCACAGAAGGACTTGGTATTCCTGCAGAAACACACAGGCCCGAGGAAAACAATAGGTACTGGCCTTCACCTCACCCGCTGCAATGGGGAGGACATGGGCCGTAGCGCATCTCCCTCTCACATAAAATATACCCCTAGAAAAGAGCTATCGGAAACCCGATTCACATGAGGAGAGAGTGGGGCCGCTACACGTGGGGGCTCGTCCGGGATGATGTGTGTTTTAACCATGGAACTGAGAACGGCTGTGTTTGAACTTTGCTGCCCAGAGGAGTTCCGAGTGGGTCGGCCATGTGATCGGCCAAAGTGCATCCCTGCTCAAAGTCGTGGACATGACCCTAAGACGGGAAAGGCCCATGCAGAAGAGCGAGAAGAGGGAGAAGTCCAGCCGTGTGACGTACTACATGTGGGGGCTTTTACTACACTGCGCCATGAGGCACCTCATGACTGCGCAGTTCGTGGGCGGAGACTGATGGAAGCCCGCGAAAACATGCAAGTTGTAGGAGGAGTCTGGCCATGTGGAAGGACACACGTGGAGACTCCGGCGCGAGGTCAGTGCGTGATGGAGCAGCAGACAGTCGGGATGACCTCAAGTTCCCCGTGGATTCCGGTTCCCTACCCCACGAAGATGACTACTTTTGCTGCTCCCCTTACAGACACGGGATAAGACTTAGACCCCGAGGGCAGTTGGCTCTGTATTCCTGCAGAGACACAGAGGCCCTCGGCGTGATCTGTCCTGGATGCTCGGGACTGGTGGTCCACCTGAAGCCATTCGGGCGTTGTGAGGCATGTAAAGAGTTCCTATTCAAGGTGGAGACATCCACAGCAAGGCCCCGGGCCCTTCGCCTCAACTGCCTCACAGGTACCGCTACTCCGGAAGGGGAGATCCAGGCCTTTGCGGAGGTCCCCGTACGCACTGACCAGGGCGATGTGACTGCCCAACCAGAGACTGAGAAAGGAAAATCCGAGGATGCTGCTTCGGTCGCCACAGATTCCCTGCTCCCACCTTCGAAGAGGAAAATCGGCCTGGTACAGGCGTCCTGTGGTCGTGGAAGAGCTTCACCCCGTTGCTTGCCGGGCCTGGATGGATCCGGTTGGAAGAATCCTGGACATCCCTGTTCTTCAAAAGGCCAAGGTGAGCCAGGGGCTGGGACTGTGGTGGTGGTTGGAGGTGTCGGGAGTCCACAGTCGGTGGAGCCCACTAGGGAGGGTAGTTCCACGTCTACTAGGGACTACCTACCCGCAGAGATATATGACACCTCCGACCTAGAATCGCTGTCGGACTGTGGAGATGATGGTGAAATAGACAAACTTTTTCACTGCAAGGGCTGGGACAGAAGGTCGTTGTCTGTGTTAGGTGCACCACAGGATCTGCCGATGTCCACAGGAGACAGTACGCCCCGGGCGGGAGCCCCAGAGCTTACGAGGAAACTTAAAGTGCCTTTGCCAGAATATCAGAACTGTGCCCTAGTTTTTATTTAGGCTTTGTTTTTTTTTAAGAAATGGGAGCTGTTTGTTTTGTTCTCTCTTTCTTCATACATCAGAGGCAAAGACTTTGGGGTAGAATCAGAGTAGGGACACAGGTAGAAGAAGGAAGGTTGCCTGGAAGATTCCTCCAAGTGTCATTACCGCGGCACTGTCACCAGGTGGCAGTGTTGCGCAACGGTTGTTTTTTTTTTTTTTACACTTGCACCACCTTACTCATTGGAGCGAATGGGTCTCTCGGCTGATAGACCCATTCATTCCAAATTAACACAAATATGTTAGGATGTTGTGTTTGTTTCCCTTCTGCAGGAGATCCGTCTGTCAAGGCTGCTGAGTATGGGGTGGTTCTTAGACAGTGATGGGGGGATTGTATATGTGTACATGGTCAGATGGTTTTATTGCAAAGTTACTATTTCATGTTCCCTTTCCTTTGAGCAGGTCTTGGCACAATTAGGATTCAAATTTGAGGGATGGCCTCTGGGGTCAAGCTTATGTTACCACTCCTTGGGAGACATGGGTTTGCACCAGACGCTTGGGACCAGCGTCAAATCACTGGGGGGAGAGTGTAGCGGGGGTCTAAATCTAAAGGGTACACCTGGGTGGTAGTATGACCCAGGTGTGTATAAATCATAAGAGGATTTGGACCATTTTCAGTCGTGGAGGACTTTGGTGGTGTACTATTCTCCTTGGCCTGGGGTGGCGGTGTTCCCACAGGTCGAGGTAGAATCACTGCCGCAGTGCTGTCCTTTTTGTCCCGTTCCGGCGGTGGTACAGCGGGGGCGGAGAACCTGCTGTGGCGTCACGGGAGGAGATAAAGGGGAGAGACGCCCTCGCCACAAGGTCTTCTGCATCCGGCGCCCAGGCACCTTAGGCCTGGGTGCGGTCGGTCCGGAGTTCCAGCCCAGGCGCCCATGGCCTGGTCGGAGCAGTGTTGGCGTCCATCTCAGGCACCTTAAGCCTGGGGTGAGGTACTACACCGGAGGCCTGGGGTCCAGTGACTTCGACTGGGCTCCGCAAGGGTGGATGAGTCCGAGGGACCCTGAGGTGGATGGGGCCCATGTCTGAGGTGAGGAGGCCGGAGAGGTTACCCGTCTGAAGAGCACTGAGCAGCATCAACCCGGTGACGGATGGGCCTCTGGTAACTCCCTTGGAGGGACATCTTCCCCCTGACAGGGGCCACAACGCAGCAAAGGTACTCCAGTTCATGTTCTCCAGAGTCGCTGGTAGAGACTCAAAGGTTTCAAGTTTCTCTCTTTATCCGATGGCTATAGCAACCGCTGGTGAAACCACAGTGGTTTAGTTTATTATCAGGACAGTGCCTCGACCTGCTCACCCCACCGTGTTGAAATGTTTATGGGTCCCAATCAGTCGGCTGACAAAGAACTGTTTAATTGTGTGCTACAATAAAACAAGTGTTGGATCCTTATCGGTGTGTGGTACTCTGGTTAATGGGAGCGAAGGGAAGTGTCAGCACAGAAGGACTTGGTATTCCTGCAGAAACACACAGGCCCGAGGAAAACAATAGGTACTGGCCTTCACCTCACCCGCTGCAATGGGGAGGACATGGGCCGTAGCGCATCTCCCTCTCACATAAAAGATACCCCTAGAAAAGAGCTATCGGAAACCCGATTCACATGAGGAGAGAGTGGGGCCGCTACACATGGTACCGTAATAAGTTGCCACCTGTGCAATAAGTCCATCTGTGAAATCTCCTTGCTACTGAATATTCCACGGTCAACTGTTAGTGATATTATAACAAAGTGGAAGCAACTGGGAACAACAGCAACTCAGCCATGAAGTGGTAGGCCACATAAATTGATAGAGCGGGGTCAGCGCAGGCAATGCAATGTAATGTGTGTATATATATATATATATATTGTGAGGGGGTTAGCTCGGCAGCGGGTGTGTGTGACCCCCGGGATGGGCTCCCCACACAAAACAGGCCCAGCAAACGGAGGTTGTGGTTTTCAAAATCAAAAAGGTGCGGTTTATTTTCTATTTACAGTGACAAAACACAGCAAAGCAAAAGAAACATAACCAAAATAAATCCTGGTCAAGTTGACCTCTGACTAAACATACAGGTTTCCTAACTAACAACTGGGATCAGCCTAGTGCTGTCCTAGTCCCTAAGTCCCTGGTTTTAAATGTCCAAGCAAATAGCCACACAGGCTTTGTCTCACCGCACAGGGGTTCACTCTCCCTAGACAGTCCACACAGGTCTGGTTCCAGGCATGAGCTAACACCTAATGAATCTGGGAGTTCTTATAGAGGCCTAAATGAGCTGACAAGCTTCAGCTGGTCTCATCAACTCCCTGTCTGCACGACGCCCAGCCCTCTCCCTAGAGGTATGAGTCATCCATGAGCCCACTAGCCTTATACAACTCTCCACCTAGTTGTATAAGTCGGCGTAAAGCCTGAATCTGGGCGAAATATATCTACCCCCCTGGATGCAACCAGGTGACTTTACCTTCCTGCTGTCACATACCCCCCCCCTCTTGTTTTAACCTCGGGGTTGGAACACCAGCAATCAGGCATTCATGTACTCGAGACAAAGCATCCACATTCCCCATTTGAACGCCAGGGCGATGCTTTACTGTGAAGTTGAATTCCTGGAGGGCCAGGAACCACCTATTCACTCTTCTATTTGTTTCCTTGTTTTGAGCCATCCACTTTAACGGAGCGTGATCCGTAACCATGTCAAAGTGCCTACCTAGCAGGTAGTACCGAAGGGAATCTAGAGCCCACTTCACCGCTAAACACTCCTTTTCAACGGTGGCGTAATTTACCTCATGGGACTTCAACTTCCTGCTGAGGTAAATGACTGGGTGCTCTTCCCCGTTCCAGACCTGGGACAATACTGCTCCTAACCCCACATCTGACGCATCACTTTGTACGACAAAGTCTTTAGAGAAGTCGGGTGAGTACAACACTGGCTGGCTACATAAGGCTTGTTTCAAGAATTGGAATGCTGCCTCAGCCTCGGGGGTCCATTTAATCATGACCGACCCTTTCCCCTTCGTCAGGTTGGTTAGGGGCACAGCCTTAGAAGCAAAGTGGGGAATGAATCGCCGATAATACCCAGCGATTCCCAGAAAGGCTCGTACCTGCTTCTTGCTGTTGGGACGTGGCCAACTCTGGATGGCCTCGACTTTGTTGAGTTGGGGTTTTATTACTCCCCTCCCAATGGTGTACCCAAGATATTTGGCCTCCTCCTGCCCAACGGTACACTTCTTGGGGTTAGCCGTAAACCCCGCTTCCCGAACAGAGTCCAGGACTGCTTGCACTTTTGGCAGATGTGAGGCCCAATCTGTGCTATGGACAATTACGTCATCCAGGTAAGCCGCAGCATACTTCCGATGGGGCCTCAGCATCTGGTCCATTTTCCGCTGGAATGTGGCCGGCGCATTCTGTAACCCGAACGGCATTCTTTTATATTGGAACGCCCCGTCTGGGGTTACAAATGCGGTTTTCTCTTTGGCCGACTTGGCCAGGGGGATTTGCCAATACCCTTTTGTGAGGTCAAGAGTCGTCATGTATCGGGCTGTTCCCAGCCGGTCGATCAACTCATCTATACGTGGCATGGGGTAGGTGTCAAATTTTGTAACTTTGTTCAACTGACGAAAATCGTTACAAAATCGCCAGCTCCCATCCGGTTTAGGCACCAACACGATGGGACTAGACCAATCACTTTGGGACTCCTCTATCACCCCTAAGTTCAGCATTTTCTGTACTTCCTCCCGTATTGCCTCCCGTCGAGCCTCTGGGATCCGATAGGGTTTTAACTTCACCCTTTCACCGGGCGGGGTAATGATGTCATGCTCTACCCCAGATGTTTGTCCCGGCAGCTCAGAGAATACCTCCTTGTTGCGAAGCACAAACTCCTTAACCTCCTGTTGTTGGGGTTGTGACAAGGTGGCTGCTATTCCAACCTCAGGAATCACGCAACCAGTTTGAGCTGGTGACCAAGTGTCTGCGACTAGGGACTCTCTATCCCTCCAGGCTTTCAACAGATTAACGTGATAGATCTGTTCGGGCTTTCGCCTTCCTGGTTGTCTGACCTTGTAATTCACTTCGCTCACTTTTTCCATTATCTCGTAGGGGCCTTGCCATTTGGCAAGGAATTTACTTTCAACCGTAGGGACAAGTACCAATATCCTATCCCCCGGGGAAAAGGTACGGGTCTTGGCTCCACGGTTGTACACTCTCTGCTGTGCCAACTGAGCTTGGGCCAAATGTTCCTTCACGATGGGCATTACCTGTGCAATTCGATCTTGCATCAGGGCGACATGCTCAATCACACTCCTGTGGGGAGAACTCTCACTTTCCCAAGTTTCCTTGGCAATATCCAACAGCCCTCTTGGGTGTCTCCCATACAGTAACTCAAAGGGGGAGAATCCCGTAGAGGATTGGGGCACCTCCCTAATAGCAAACATCAAATAAGGAAGTAAACAGTCCCAATCCTTTCCATCTCTATCCACCACTTTCTTCAACATTTGTTTTAGGGTTTTGTTGAATCTTTCAACCAGCCCATCTGTTTGGGGGTGATACACAGACGTACGCAATTGCGTCACTTTGAACAATTTACACAGCTCTTTCATAACCCGGGACATAAAGGGTGTACCTTGGTCCGTAAGCAGTTCTTTACAAATACCCACCCGGCTAAAAACAAGAGATAGCTCTTTGGCTATGGTTTTGGCCGAGGTATTTCTGAGAGGGATCGCTTCTGGATAACGGGTGGCATAGTCCATTATAACTAATATGTACTGGTGCCCCCTAGCGGACTTGATTATAGGACCTACCAAATCCATGGCGATCCTCTCAAACGGGACCTCAATGATGGGTAGAGGGACCAGCGGGCTACGGAAATGTGGCATCGGGGCCAACCTCTGACACACAGGGCAGGAGGAACAATAATTTTCTACGTCCTTCATCACCCCCGGCCAATAGAATCTCTGTAATACCCTCTCTCGGGTTTTCTCTGTCCCCAGATGACCTCCAAGAATGTGCCCATGGGCCAACTCCAACACCAACTTCCTGTAAGGTTTGGGCACCACAAGCTGCTCAACGGTTTCTTCTGCCCTTTTTGCCACCCGATACAGTAGGTCCTTCTCTACGCTGAAGTATGGGTAAGTGCAGGTATTATCTGGGTTCACTAACTCACCATCTATTTTCACTACGTTTTCCCGTGCCTTTATTAGGGCGGGGTCTTTCAACTGTTCTGTGGCAAAGTTTTCCCTGTGAACCTCAAGATCAGAAAACTCCACAGACGGTAGGTTTTCGTCTGAGGAGGTGGGCTCCTCTCCAGTTTCTTGAGTCTCCCCTGCCAATACTGATAAGGGAAATTCCGGAGAGTCCTCACCACTCTCAGGGGAGTTCTGGCTATCACATTCCTGGTACATAGGGGCACCAGTGAGGGGCTCAGGATCATCCCACAGTTCCCAGAACTTCGGAAAATCCCTTCCCACAATGGCGTCATGCGGTAACTGAGATACTAAGCCCACTGGATGAGAGAGGGTACCTTTGGGGGTCTCGAAACACACTGTAGTCACTGGATACTCTCGGGTGTCCCCATGCACACAAATAACAGCTACCTTGCTATTCCCAGAGACCTCTGTTTTAACTAACTCAGCCTTTATCAGGGTCACAAGGCTACCTGAATCCAGCAATACCACAACATTTCTACCATTAACACACATTTTGCATAAATGTTTCTCAGTTCCTCAAATGGCAGTGCATGCGACTGTCGCACACAGCGACTGACGTCTGCCCGTCAGAAAGTCACACTGCATGGGTTCCTCCACAACCGGGCAATTGGCTGCAATATGTCCCGCTTGCCGGCAGCGGTAGCAAACGATCCTTCTTGCCGCCTCTTGAGCCGCTGATTTCCCAGGCTGTTCTCGCCAAACTTGGGGTAGAGCTCCCACCCTCTCACTCTCTCCACCCTCACCCCTTGGAATCCTCTTATCCGCCCCTGGGGATGGTCTGGTCTTAGGGTGGAAAGTCCGAGTGTCTCTGGAAGAGGCCGTCAGGTTCTCTGTAGCCAAGTATTTCTCCACACGATCCACAAGACCATCGGCCGTCTCTGGGTCTCCATGGCTTACCCACTTTTGGATGGCAGTAGGAAGAGCTCTCAAAAACCGATCCATTACAACACGTTCCACAATCTTTGGTGCGGACAAAGTCTCTGGCTGTAGCCACTTTCTGCTCAGGTGAATGAGATCATACATTTGAGACCTGGGGGGTTTTCCAAGCTGGAAAGTCCAGTTATGCACACGCTGAGCCCGGACAGCCTGGGTGACACCCAGCCTTGCCAATATTTCAGCTTTTAGCACCACATAGTCTTTTGCTTGGTTAGGCTCTAGGTCATAGTAAGCTTTCTGCGATTCACCAGTTAACAGAGGAGCCACCAGTCCAGCCCACTGCTCCTCAGGCCACTTTTCTCTTTCAGCGGTCCTTTCAAATGTGGTCAAAAATACCTCTGGATCATCCTCTCCAGTCATTTTTGTCAATAAACGACTCACCCCAAAGGACGCGGTATTAGTGGGACGGCTTTCCTCACTGGTCTGCGGACGTTGCTGCATTACTGCTTCCATCTATTGTTGTAGTCTCTGCTCTTGCTTCTGCAACAGGTCTATGAAGCGGGCCTCAGATTGCTGCTGGGCTCGTTGCTGAGCCTCCAGACTCTGTTGCAAAGTTGCGTTTGTCTGCTGCTGGGCTGCAAGGCTCCTTTGCAAACCTGCATTTGTCTGCTGTTGATTGGCATTTGCTAGAGCCAGCTGCTTCAGTATCTCCTCCATGCTGGCTTAAAAAAAAACTGCCACTGGTTCTCCACCAACTGTGAGGGGGTTAGCTCGGCAGCGGGTGTGTGTGACCCCCGGGATGGGCTCCCCACACAAAACAGGCCCAGCAAACGGAGGTTGTGGTTTTCAAAATCAAAAAGGTGCGGTTTATTTTCTATTTACAGTGACAAAACACAGCAAAGCAAAAGAAACATAACCAAAATAAATCCTGGTCAAGTTGACCTCTGACTAAACATACAGGTTTCCTAACTAACAACTGGGATCAGCCTAGTGCTGTCCTAGTCCCTAAGTCCCTGGTTTTAAATGTCCAAGCAAATAGCCACACAGGCTTTGTCTCACCGCACAGGGGTTCACTCTCCCTAGACAGTCCACACAGGTCTGGTTCCAGGCATGAGCTAACACCTAATGAATCTGGGAGTTCTTATAGAGGCCTAAATGAGCTGACAAGCTTCAGCTGGTCTCATCAACTCCCTGTCTGCACGACGCCCAGCCCTCTCCCTAGAGGTATGAGTCATCCATGAGCCCACTAGCCTTATACAACTCTCCACCTAGTTGTATAAGTCGGCGTAAAGCCTGAATCTGGGCGAAATATATCTACCCCCCTGGATGCAACCAGGTGACTTTACCTTCCTGCTGTCACAATATATATATATATATATACACACATTTATAGATATATAGATATATATATATATATGTAGCAAGGTCCCAGGCCTACTTCAGTCTAATGAGAACCTCCAGGGCCAGAGATAGCTGACATCCTTCTGTATGTAGTGGGCTGTGAGGCATGATGGGTGCAAGGTAACCACTTCCCGCCCTGTCAATAGCAGATTGACGTCCGGGAAGTGGTTCTGTTATCCTGACTGGGCGTCATATGACGTCCAGCAGGATAACAGCCGCTGCGCGCCCGTGGGGGTCGCGCATCGCGGCGATCGGTGGTGCGGTGTGTCAGTCTGACACACCGCTACACCGATCTCGGTAAAGAGCCTCCGACGGAGGCTCTTTACCACGTGATCAGCCATGTCCAATCATGGCTGATCACAATGTAAACAAGAAGAGCCGTTGATTGGCTTTTCCTCACTCGCGTCTGACAGACGCGAGTAGAGGAGAGCCGATCCGCGGCTCTCCTGACAGGGGGGGTTTGCGCTGATTGTTTATCAGCGCTGCCTCCTGTCGGATGCCCACAATGGACCACCAGGGAAGGCACCAAGGCCACCAGGGATGCCTTGAACATGTGGATGGCCAGGTACATCCCCCATGGCCATCCACATCTTCCAAAACATGCCCAACGTATGCCAATCAGTGCCCACAAATGGGCACTGACTGGCACCATAAATAGTACTCATAAAAACAGTGATGCCCAGCAATGCCACCCACCAGAGTAATCAGTGCCACTCATCAGTGTTCCTCAGTGCCACCTATCAGTGCCCATCAGTGCCCACCTATCAGTGACCATCAGTGCCCATCTGTGCCACCTATCAGTGCCACCCATATGTACCCATCAGTGCCACCCATAGATACCCATCAGTGCCGCCTATGAGTGCCCATCAGTGCCGCCTATGAGTGCCCATCAGTGCCACCTATGAGTGCCCATCAGTGCCGCATACCAGTGCCACCTATCAGTGCCCAGCAGTGCCGCTTATCAGTGCCCATCAGTGCCGCCTATCAGTGCCCATCATCAGTGCTTTTCAGTGCCACCTCATCAGTGCCACCTCATTGGTGCCACCTCATCAGTGCCCATCGGTGCCGCCTTATCAGTGCCCGTCAGTGCAGCCATATCAGTGCCCGTCATTGAAGAAGAAAACATACTTATTTATAAAACAAAATTACAGAAACAAATAAAAACTTTTTTTTTCCAAAATTTTAGGTCTTTTTTTATGCGTTGCGCAAAAAATAAAAATCGCAGAGGTGATCAAATACCACCAAAAGAAAGCTCTATTTGTGGGAGCAAAATGAAAACAAATTTGTTTGGGTACAGTGTAGGATGACCGCGCAATTGTCATTCAAATTGCGACAGCGCTGAAAGTTGAAAATTGGCTTGGGCAGGAAGGTGCGTAAGTGCCTGGTATTGAAGTGGTTAAAGTCATTGGGCGCCAGAGACTTCTTGAATGCAAAAGAGATTTTTATTTCTCTTAACAAACTTTTGGAGGAAAGAGGGTTAGGGTCAGGACACCCTTAAGTAGTTGCAAGTTCAATTGGCAGACTCCGAGGCTTCAATAGGAGGACAGCCATGCAGGGAAAGGCACCCAGCAAGACATCTGCACGTGCAGCAATGCTGTATCCTGGCCTAGGCCAACAAGGCCCAGGCCTAGGGCAGCACTTTGCAGGGGGGCAGCACGGAAAGAGTCCCCGCTGTCTTGCGCTACACTGTTAGTGTAACGCCAGTCTTATGGGGCAGACTGGGCTGAAAGGCAAATTAGTCTAGTGCCCCCATAAAGCGGCCGCACTGCTTCCGGTATGCGGACGGCCGGCATTTCGCAACTGTGGGGTGGGGGGGTGCTGCTTCTAATTTTGACTGTCCTATTATCCTGGACCACAAACCTTCCTCACTGTGCTATATGTTTTCTGCTGCACCATTGCCATGGTTATATCTTCTTAGTCCTCGCCTCAAAATTATCAGAAATTTGTGCTTGAAGTAGAACTATAGGCAACACTTTTCTTTTTCATTTTGGATAGAGTAAGGGAGGGTTAGAGCCCCTGTCAGTTTATTTTTTACCATCCCTGTCCCATTGCAGAGATTTTCCTTCACTTCCTGCCCCATAGCCAAACAGGAAGTGAAAGGAAATCTATGCAAATTAAGGGAATCCATTGCCCCCCCCCCCCAGCCCTCAGAACTAGTGTCCCCACTCAAAAATTTCAGTGCAGGTCTTAAACAGGAATGGGTGTGGCCTTGACAGGAAGGGTGGGTCATATATAAATTAGGGGGTGCACAAGTTTAGTCAGGCCTAGGGCAGCACAAAACCTAAATACACTACTGACGTGCAGGAATGATGTCTCCTATGGCAACAGTCTTTAACAGTTCCTAACACAAAAAGACCCACTGATTCCCTTGAGCTCCTCCAATTTTTACAGTGGTATCTTCCTCAAGCGTCACCCTCGCCTCTCTGCTGGTACCCTAGCTTGGCACTCCAGATTCTTCTCAAGCTTCACCCCACTGGCCAACTCGGTCCCCGGCTTGACACACAAGGGCTGCTCTGCAAGTGTCACCTCCGCTGGCTGGGCCCCTGGCTTGATACCCTCTGAAGTTTCCTGATTCTTCACCTTCCCCGGTTGGTGAGAATACTGCTGCGGTACTTGCTTCAGTTACTCACTGTGGTCCCTGGTAATAAGGTGGTTGGTCCCTTAGTGGCGACAGCTTCCCCTCTACCTCCGACCATGACAGGTTCTTTGGCCGGCAGAACTGTCACTTCTGGTTGGACTGAAAGCCGCAATCCCAACCCTGCTCTGCTCTTCCGCTTCTGGATAGGCCCTCAGACAGCCTAGCAGCCAGATGTGCCCGGGATAGGCCCAATCTCTGACCTAGCAACCCGGGCAGTACAACACGTGTCCACCTAGACAGCCATCCAGGTGGCACAGAACAGAGATCACCTGACTCCACCTAAATATATAGACTCTTCCAGCAGGCCAATGGATACAAGAAAACGCCTGCTCATTGGCTGAGATACCCCATATACACATATACACATAACCTGACCTTGCATTACCCTTCTCGTATCTAGTACCACCAAGTACCCGGCCACCTAGTGGTAAAAGAGAAAAGTGCAACAAGGCCAAACTTAAAGTGGAGTTCCACTATGAATTTTTTTTTTTACCAAAAATCTTAAAAGAAAATAAAAAATTGGAAAAAAAACAAACATTTTTTTACTTACCAGAAATAGCGGTTGCTATGCGGAAGTTCCTAATCTGCCTCTTCAACCCCTGCGGCTGGTTTTCTTCCTCGTCCTACTCACGGTGTCTTCTGGTGAATGGGGCGCGCTGCCTTCTGGGAACTGTGTGCATCCCAGAGAGCAGCCGGCCCATTCACAAAGTGCCGCGCAAATCGCGCATGCGCAGTAGGAAACGAGCAGTGAAGCCGCAAGGCTCCACTTCCTGTTTCCCTTAGTGAGGATGGCGGCGCGGGGACCTGCCGAGATCGCCGACTTTGCGGGCGCCTAGGACAGGTAAGTGTCCTTAGTAAAAGTCAGCAAAAGTGTTTGTAGCTGCTGACTTTAAAAAAAAAAAAAATTGCCGGTGGAACCCCGCTTTAAGGAGAAATCAACGGATCTCTAACAATTAGCCAAGATGACTATTCCTGGCAAGTAAATTTTGAGGAGCAACCCTGACTAAACTCCAGGGTGCTAAATATATATGCAATGTAGCACCCTGATGTTTAGGCAGGGTTGCTATTAAATGTATTTGCCAAGTGGTAGTTGCCTTGGCCAGTTGCTAGGAGGTCAACTGACTTCCCTCTAATTCTGGAATTGCTGCACTTCTCTCTTCTGTCATTAGGTGTCCGGGTATCTGGTGGCATCAGATACGACAAGGGCATTGCAAGGACAAATTAGGAATGAATGGGGCGTCTCAGCCAATGGGCAGGGATTCAGGTGATCGAGGTTCTGTGCCCCCTGGACGGCTGTCTGGGTGGATGTGTGTCATATTGCCCCGGGCTGCTAGGCCAGAGACCTGAGGCCTATCCTGGGGGCATCTGACTGCTAGGCTGTCTGAGGGCCTATCCAGAAGCAGGAGAGCAGTGTAGGGTTGGGTTTGCGGCTTGCAGTCCGACCAGAAGTTACGGTTAGCGGGTCGGAGAACCTGTCGTGGTCGGAGGTAGAGGGGAAGCTGTCGCCACTAAGGGACCATCCACCTTATTACCTGGGACTACTGTGAGTAGCTGAAGCAAGTACCAGAGCAGTGTTCTCACCAACCGGGGAAGGTGAAGAATCGGGAAACTTCAGCAGGTGCCATGCCAGGGACCCAGCCATTGGAGGTGATGCTTGCAGAGCATTATTGTTGTGCCCAGCCAGGGACCAAGCAGGCCAGCGGGGTGACGCTTGATGAATATCTGTGAGTGCCAAGCCAGGGATCCAGCAGGGAAGCAGGGGTGACGGACGCTAGAGGAAGATACTGAGTGAGAAGATTGGAAGAGTTCAGGGGATCCAGTGGCAGTGGATCTGTTAGTCTAGTGAAAGACTGGGAGCTCAGCTGAGTGAAGTTCTACAATAGGAGGTTGTAGAAGAAGTGAAGTAGTTTGTTGCAACCTTTGTTAGAAACTGTTACAAGATTGTTGCCATAGGAGACAGCGGTCCTACTCATGCAGATGTGGTGTCTGTCTGGATGCCTTTCCCTGCATGGCTGTTTGCTTATAGAAGTCTCGGAGTGTACCAATTAACATTGCATCTACTTAAGGGTGTCCTGGCCCCAACCCTCTCTCCCACAGTTCTGTTCAAGAGACAATAAATCTCTTTGCATTCAAGAAGTTTCTGGCGCCCATCAATCTACCTTGCACTACACCCACCATACCAGGTAACCCAATTTACACAGAAGGGTGCCAGCTGTCTCTAACTCTGGAGGTCACCATTAGGCCTCTGGGGGCCCAGGATCTTGCTACAGCAACATTTCTTTACATGTGTTTCCTGTAGTAAATGTAAGGCTGAGGGTGTTAATCTTCCATCTGGGAATCCTGAGTCCAAACTTCACTTTGTTATATTGCTGTGATTAAGAAAGTAATAAGGAAGTACAGTAGAGAGATACCCAGAAAGATTCATATATCCCTTCTTATTGCAATTGCCGTCTATCTGCCTCCCGGAGGCTTTCGGTGACCATTTTGGAGGGTTATTTCTTTTCTCTTCAATTAAATTTTTTGGAGACACTGGGACATCATGTGTACGGGTCACTGTGCCAAGTTTATCGGGGTCGCCTTGTACCCCTTCTGTGTTTTATGTATAGTCTGTAACATTCTCCTCCTGTTCCCCGGGTGGAGTACAGACGCCGTAAATAATCCTGGAGAAAAACTCACGGAGGAAGTTCTGTACCTCGGCGGCTTCTTTGGTAGCGGATTCCTGGTGAGTAGAACTGGGTGGGCATTTGGTAAATTTAAAAGGCCAGTCTGCCCATGTCGGGTATTTCGGGGCACTGTGGTGACAACTATACACCTGAGATTTTATCTGCTACTGTTATTACTGGGGGGGGGGGGGGGGCTCGCTCTCACAGTTGGATTTTTAGCACACGCTATGGAGTGATGATTTGGTTGGAGGGCTTTTTTGCTGGCTTTAGTCCATTCTCACCATATGCTGCATGGATATTTTGTCTTGTTGGGTCCTAAACCCTACACTATAGAAGCCATGGTTTTCATACACTGCACTGATGATGGCCAAAAAGCCTGAAACAACTGTGAACAGCTTTGAACAGGGGAGGGTGCTGGTGAGTAATTCCCGATGTAGTAAGGTGGGTACGATAGGAGGATCTAAGATTAGAGCAGCTAAGATTAGACAGGTAAACATGTAAAGCATAACCTACAGTTGGTTGAAAATGTAAGCATGACATATAGGACCCAAGAACAAAATGGACAGTACTGCGACTTACCCGTCCTTAGAAGTGGTGTTGGCATTTGATTTTTTTTTTTTTTTTATATTTTATTTTCCTTTATTTTAACCTGGTAATCCTGCCATTAAAGTGGTTGTAAATCTCAAGCATGAAATATGAGCAAAGCATATCCCTCTATAGTGTGTACTTGTCTCAATCTAGAGCACTAAGTGTCATTTCCGTCTGCTGGTCCATTCCTCTGCTATCTGTATGAGGCAAACAAACCCCCCGCCCCCAGGTTCGCACTCACTCCTCCAGGATCATGGCGCAGCGGCTTCCTTGGTTTCTCCTCCCGGCTAACCCGGTCTTCTTTAGATCTGCCTCCTGTCCTGATTGGCGGAGAGGAAAAGCCAGAAACCAATTGTAAATATTGATTCACTAGTGTCACAAGTGGGCAGAGCACTTACACACCGAGCTCAACCTTTTTCAAGCCAATTAGAGCCTCGGGGGAAAACCAGTAAGCCAACTGCAGGAGCAGAGGGATGAGAACCTCACTGCGATGTTGCAACAAGATTAAAAATATTTTTTTAGCAGTTTTTTTAATATCTTAGCTGGCCACAGAATATATTTTAAAAATGTCCCATTACAAAACGAATATACAGCCCATGTTTTATCAGTTTTTCTCTAGAAGATTTCCTTAAATGTTGCTCTGGCAGTTCATTAACAATCTCCTGTTCTGCATTTTGCTGCGAGGCTCAGCCACAAGGGAGATGGTAATCACTTGTAATCAAGAAATTTAACTTTATGGTAACATTTGCCTGATTTGCAACAAGTTGATTCCAATATAGAGGCAGCAAAGAGTCGGGCTGGATTTACATTGATACATCTCATGCATTTCCCATTAAAATCATTGGAAACCAAAAACCACGCATGTCTCACGTTTTAATATGTAATGCAAAGCATTGTATTGGATGTCAATGCGTATCATAATGCACATCAATGCACATAATGGTACGTTAAAGCTGAAATCTAGTAAAAAAAATATTAGGGCATATAGCACCAGTCTAATAATGTACCGCTAACAAAGCCTATCTATCCCAAGTCATGTTGGCTAGTATAATAATCTGCTGTTATCTTTTAGCACTGCAGGGATGGGAGGCTGTTACTTTGAAAGCCCCCCCCTTCCTGTCCCCTGATCCATTCACAAGACCCCTTGTAGCATTTTTCCAGACTATAAGACATTCTATGAATGGAGGAGGGCATCCTCCTCTTCTCCATTCACAAAATATTTTGCATTCTGGGGAAAATAATACTAGGAGTTTTGTGAATGGGAGGACACAATCCTTCAGAGTTGCAGCCAAAGCCTCTTATTCCTGCAGCACTGAAAGGGGGCATATCCGGCATCACCGATCACATTACACTAACCAGCAGGCAGCACCTGAGATAGGCTTCATTACAGGTAAGTTTGTAAAATGGAGCTGCATGGCCAAACATTCCTCAGCTTTAACGCGTGGTATGATTCGTTGGCATACATCATGATGTGCATTGGCGCAATTCTTAACATATGCATTAAAATATTCTATGGTTCGAACAGAAAATGCATCATGGAAAAATGCAGGGATGTGAATCCAGCCTTAAAGGCGGTTCATAGCTGAATCGCACAGGAAAGCGGTCTGCTACTTTCTGTCCCTATAATCTATTATTCACAGGGGGGTGTGACAGGTGCGCCTGGGCACACTCTAATCCCTATGTTCAGTGCCAATTGCCCCTACTGCCTGGGCTTCCCCCCATGTTGGCCCCGCAGTGCTTCTGGCTTCCCTCCTCTCCTCCCAGCTTCTATGGTTTCAGGATGGAGAGCAGGGGAAGGAGCTAGTAAATATGTAATTTACCAGCCCCTTCCTTTTGTAAATTAACACAGTGAACACACTCACTGACTGTGTCCATTCATAACTGAAGCATATTAAACTGTGTTTTCTATGCTTCAGTTTGTGAATGAACAGGAAGCCACTCAGTACAGAGCACTTCCTATTCATTCACTGTCCCATGTAGCTGAGGCTGCAGAGAAAGGCATGTGTGTCTGAGCTTTGGGGTGCACACCCTAATCCAAAAGGCTGCGCACACCTATGATTATTCATGAAATTGTTTCTTACTGTGTTTTTCTGCTTCCTTGTAACATCTTCAGTGAGCTCCCTAACCTCTCCTTTACATTTCCTAATTTTCCCAAAAATTATGACAAAAAAATTAAAACTTAAAAAAACTCACAATGCCTCTTATTAAATACCTTGGACTGTCTACTTTCTAAAATGGGGTAATTTGGGAGGTACTTGTACTGTCCTGGTATTTTTATGCCTCAAGAAATTAGATTGGCCATCAGTATATAAGGGATTGATTGATTTTCAGATATATACCATAGTCTGTGGGCTCTATAACTTTCCTACAGACTAAATAATATACACTGATTTGGGTTATTTTCACCAAAGAAATGGAGCAGAATACATTTTGGCCTAAATTAATTAAGAAAGATTATTGATTTGCTAATTTTTTTTTTTTAGTTCATTTAGCCCAAAACACTGTACTACCCTGGGGTGGTGATCAGGATTTTTTTTCACACCGTGATTGCTTATAACAGCTAATTTTATTGTAATAAGCAAGCTTTTTTTTCTGAGTAAAAACTATTCATTCGGTGTTTACTATTATGATTAGCTGTGATTTTTGAGGAGTGAGCCTCGCTCTCTCCTCATTGGCTCACTGGCTGTGGTTGTCAGCAATGGGAGCCAATGGGCTCCCACTGCTGTCTCAGCCAATGAAGAGGGAGAGTCCCAGGACAGCCGAGGCTATTGTGAACATCGCTGGTTCGGAGGGAGCTCAGGTAAGGATTGGGGGGGCTGCTGCACACAGG
Organism: Rana muscosa; assembly: GCA_029206835.1. Lineage (NCBI taxonomy): Eukaryota > Metazoa > Chordata > Amphibia > Anura > Ranidae > Rana > Rana muscosa. The sequence continues at coordinate 332,098,010 of CM055118.1, forward strand.
AGTTTTTTTTACCCTCAGCCTTTAGAACCACTTTAAGCTTAAAAAACTTTAAGCCTTAAGGAATGACTTTAAAGCTGAACTCCGGCCAAGAAAAAGGGCTGCACCTGCACTGCATAAGTCAACTGCTCGTTTTTGTCTAGGGCAGGGGTCTCTAAATTGCAGCCCGGGGACCAGATGCGTCCCTTTGCTTTCCTTTATCTGGCCCTTAGGGCACTTTTCCTTCCACTGATACAAGACACTATTCCTCCCACTGACACCAACAATAGGGCAATAGTCTTGCTACTGACATTAACAATGGAGCACCATTTCTCTCATTGATGCCAACAATGGGGCGCTATTCCTCAAACTGACACCAATTATGGGGCACTATTATTCCCACTGACACCAACGATGGGGCACTAATCCTCCCATTGACACAAATGATGGGACACTATTCCTCCCACTGACACCAGCGATAGAGCACTATTTATCCCCTTAATACCAAAGATGCACTGTTTGCTCCCACTGATGCCAGGATAATTTCTACTCCCAATAGCCACAGTGCGGCCCCTGTGATGTCTGGAGGACAGGGGAGGCGTGGCCGGATGTGGGGTGGGATGGACATCTGAGGAGAGAGCTCTGTGCTGATCCTGCTGCATCCTGCTCTCCTTTACCCGATTCCCTCGGCCATCACTGCACCAAACTCACCAAGCATCCCTGTGGGTTTCAGCGGATTCTGTGATGCCATCAAAGGGCTGCTCCTCCGCTCCTACTTCAAGTAAGAAGTAGGGAGCTCTGGTGGCCACATGCTCAGACACAATCATGACTCACAGACTGCAGGCTCTCCTGGCTGGGATGGATCTTGCAGGTGAGCAGGTGGGCAGCACAGTCTCAACTGCCCCAGCCCAGGGCACCGATACTGCGTTAATCCTGCAGGCTATTGAGCACAGTAAAACCTCCTTACTGGTAAGGATTGACCACCTCACAGAAGAATTCAACCTGATCCGTAATGACCTAGACAAAATCAGGGGCAGACTCACTGAGACCAAGTCCTGCATTGCTGCCACGGAAGACACTACCTCACAGCATAATCAGACCCTGCAATCTCTACAGCAGACTGTCCGCACCCTTATGGCTAAATCAGATGATACTGAAAATCGGTAGTGCCGGAATAATGTGCGGGTGCTGGGTATGCCAGAAGGGGCAAAAGGTGATCACGTGGCAGAGTTTGCTGAAACCTTTTTCAGAGAACTGCTAGGCCTCGCTGAAGTCGTACCCAGTTATGTAGTGGAACGCGCACATAGCGTGCCAATGGGCCGTCGCATTCCGGGAACTCCTCCTAGACCCTTTCTTGTTTGGTTCCTTAATTACAGGGCAGACAGAATTCTTAGTGAAGCTAGGAAGCTCCTATCAAAACTCTGCAGTACATCTGTTTCATTAAAGGAAATCCTTTAATGACATCTGCGCAAAGCTCCGCACAAGGGACATCCCATACAGCATGTTGTACCCCAGCCACCTTCCAGTTCCCTATGGGGGAACGGTGAGGTTCTTTGATTCACCTGAAAATGCTAATAATTGGCTCCTGACTCTCTGGAGAGAGGTCCGTCCAGCATGATCTACTCGTGATATCTGGTGAGCGGTACTGCACCCCATACTCTTTTCCTATGCTACCATCATTGCTCCTGGTTTGACCGCAACTTCCCCTTGCTCTGCTGAGTTTCCTGTTTTCAACACCCTCCCCTTGGGATTGCTGTTTTTTTTTTTTCTTCATGCTGGGGAGGCCTTAAAACACATTTACCTCTGCCACCTGCCTTTGGATCATCCTGTGTATGCTATCCCATTCTACCCATAGGTTATGGATGGATGCTGCTGTTTTCTGAAGTCCCTTTGACGTATAGATCTTATATTTGTATCATGGCCAATGGAGGGATATTATTCCTCTAGGCAATCCAACGTACTTTCCCCTCAAGATTCAACAGTGCCTTTGAGAGAGATCTACCCACCCCCTCAAGACTGCCACTCCAGAAACCTTGAGGTCAACCTTTTGGACCTCCTGGCTGGAACCACCAACCTGTCTTTCGTCTGAGTAGCAGACTTTTTGTATCTTAATTTCGGGAACAAACTGCTATCCTAGTTATGTTGGGGTTTTGGCTAAGTAGTATGGAGTTTCATTCAAATGCTTTCTCTGCTCATCTTCTCTGCTATGTTAATGTAACCACCATCATTTCTTTTTTTTTATCCACCTTACTGCACAAAATTGTTATTATATCTTTTTTTATATAATCTTAATTTTTGACATATAGAATAAAACAGAGTCAACAATGCCTCATTGATGAGGGTTTGTAAGGTAGCAGATTTAACCGCAGAGATAAATGCATCAACATGTCTGAGTATAAAAACAGGGTAAAAATAGGGAAATGGGTAGGGGGTTAGGGAAGGGGTCGATAACATACAAGGTTACAATTCCAAGGAGAGTTCCCCCCCGCTAAGCTGTGTAGGAACATGACCAATGCTATAGGTCAACATCATATACTCCAGGGCGTTTCTCTGGCCAGCGGACCCGACCAGCCCCACCCCCGGGGGAAAAATGGTTATTATATGATTGGTTGCATATATATATAATGGCTATGTCTGACATCAAACTAGTCTCCTGGAATATAAGAGGCCTTAATGACAAATTTACTGGATCGTGGGGGAGCACTGTTCACTAGTGGAATGGAAAATCGGGTGAGTATAGAGTTAACCCTTGCAGTGCAGACACAGCCCCACTGCATTGGAAAATGTTTTTTTTTGTCCAGAGTTGGGCTTAAAGAATTTATTCTTGAACAGAATTAAATTTCTCTCTGTTGAAGAACTTCTACTGCAGAGGATAAGCCTACCTGGAGGGTCATAAATTCCTTTGTGCACCTTAGGTAGTGCATAGAAAACAGAAATGGTAACAAATGTTATCAAATAACTCAGATTGATCATTTTGCTATCTCTTTCCTGTATGTGCTTAAAACTCAACTAAGTTTATTACTGATATAAACAGATTGCACAACAAGACTGATCTCCTGGGTGTGGTATTGATGGCCTAACTGATATGTCATCTGTGTAATGCACGTGGGAGATCATTTGCTAAAAACACCACTGGACGTCATGCTTATGCTGGATGCCCTTCTGCATCCAAGTCCATATCAGTTCAGCATTACAGTAAGGCCCAGTTCACACTGGTGCAACATACAGTGCTCTCCGGCTTTGGAAGCACATGTCACATGACTTGTATAAAATAAATGGTTCCCTATAAGGCCTCATGCCCACTGGCGTTTTTTCAGCCGCGTTTTTGAGCGTTTTTTACAGCTTAAAAACGCCTGTCCATGTTAGTCTATAGCTTCATGCCCACCTAGGCGTTTTTGAGCTGTAAAGAGCATAGGCGTTTGTAAGCTGTAAAAAAAACCCAGGGCCAGTGCGTTCCTCAGCGTCAGAATTTGGCAGGAAAAAACGCGAGCGTCAAAAAACGCGCAAAAACGCGCACTAACGCGCAAAAAACGCGCACTAACGCGCGGTCGCGTTTTTAGCTCTGACGTTTTTTTTTTTTTTTTTTTCAAAAAAAAAAAAAAAAAAAAAAAAAAAATATTTACAATAACATGGACAGGCGTTTTTAAGCTGCAAAAAACGCAGCTGTAAAAACGCCAGTGGGCATGAGGCCTAAGAGCCATCTTAACTGGTCCGACACAAGTCGGTCCGACTTTAAAAAAGGTTCCTGCACTACTTTGGTCCGACTTGGGCACGATTTCAGCCCATTGACTTGAAAGTAAGTCGCATCATTGTCTTACCTGATCCGACTTGTGGCATGCGACTTGTGCTCTGAGGATCTTGAGGGGGGGAACACCACACCAAAATAAAATAAAAACACCTGTATACAGGTTTTATTTATTTTTGTCACTTTTTGGGGTAAATGAGTAGGGGTAAAATGTACCCCATACTTATTCACATGGGGGGTGGGATCTGGGGGCCCCCTTGTTAAAGGGGGTTTCCAGATTTCGATAAGCCACCTGCCCGCAGACCCCCACAACCACCACCCATGGTTGTTGGGAAGAGGCCCTTGTCCCTGTGCTTTGGGGTAGAGGGGTGCAGAGCCCCCCTGCCCCAAAGCACCCACCCCCCTATGTTGAGAGCATGTGGCCTGGTCGGTCAGTAGCCCTGCCAGGCTGCTTGCTTGGATAGGGGGTCTGGTATGGATTTTGGGAGGACCCCATGCTGTTTTTTTTTTATTGGCGTGGGGTTACCCCTCAAAATCCATACCAGACCCTTCTGGTCTTTGGAGGGGGGACCCCACATAGTTTTTAAAAAAAATTCAATTTTGGCATGGGGTTCCCCCCCTTTAAGGATTATACTAGACTCAACGGGCCTGGTATTGTTAGATCAAAGTCGGATCGGATCGGATCGGGTTCATTGAAGTCACATCGAAGTCAGACATGAAGTCGTAGGGCAAAGTCTGATCGGAAGTCGTCTGACTTCCATGTCGGAGCAGTGTGAACCCGGCCTATACCATTACGCTAGTGTAGCACCCACCTAGCGTAGCGTGGGCTGCTAGGTAAATTTAGCTAGCTTCACTGTAAACAGGGGGTTGATTAATTAGGGATGCTCAGTGTTTCATAGGCTGTTGCTCTGTTACTTTCCCCTATCTTCTAGAGCAGTGGTTCTCAAACTCAGTCCTCAAGTACCCCCAACAGGTCACGTTTGCAGGATTTCCTTTATCTTGCACAGGTGCTTTAAATCAGAGTCAATGGCTTGGTATTTTGGACAGCTATTTTATCTAAGAGAAATTCCAAAACTATGGCCTGTTGGGGGTACTTGAGGACTGAGGTTGAGAACCACTGTTCTAGAGCAGCGGTTCCCAACCTCCCTGGCACCAGGGACCTCCCTCCTTTGGGGATAGGGACAAATGGGGGTTCTCTGGTGAGCCCAGAGTTGGGAATCAATTTCCCTTCTTCTAAAACTATTTTTTGAAGATTTTTCTTTTTTAACTGTTCCTGTTTGTTGGCCAATTTAAATGCTAGTTTCAGCCCATGCTTTTTTTTGTCTTTTGTTTTTTTAGGTTTTGGCTATATTGGGGAAGGGTTAGAATGTTTGCCAGGTTTTAAATACAGTTTGCACAAACACTGGGGTGATTTTTCTTCTCTTCGTGTTCTGCCTAATACCCCATTTCCTAGACAGGTCTCTCATGAGGAGGACACAGGCAGCAAAATAAAAACCCGGTGCACAATGAAGAAAGCCCAGACACTTTTGGGACATATTCATAAAGCAGTGAACCTTACATGGACCAAACATTCACCAAACATTCACTTAAGATGGATCTTCATGGTGTATGTGTTTTAAATGACAATAAAAGATTCACCGCCAGTGAACGTTTCTTGAAAATCAACATTCACTGTATTATAAAGATGCCCCATTGTGTAAGGTCCAGGAGCTACTTTGGACTTTACAAATAGGGGTGTATTTATTAAAAATTTGCATAGTTTTTCATCCAAAAAACCGCATATACATTTGTTTTGTGTAATCTATTTGACTGCTGTGAGAATGGGGCAAAGTTTTATATCCCTAGTCTGTTTTGTCTTCTGGTCGAATGGTCTTATGCCGCGTACACACGATCGATTTTTTCGACGGTGAAAACACAGTCGAAAAAATCGACGTTAAAAACGAGGAACAGCTTGTTCCCCTCACACACGGCCGTTTTAAATGTCATTTTTTTTTTGGTCGAAAAAAACGACCGTGTGTGGGCTCCGCGGCAGTGTTTCCCTATGGGAAACACTGCCGCGGAAAACATGTCGAAAAAAACGACGAGAAAAATTAGAACATGTTCTAATTTTTCTCGTCGTTTTTAATGCCGTTTTTCTCGTCGAAAAAAACGACAGAAAGCCCACAGACTATCGTTTTTCTCGTTGAATGGGAAAAATGTCGTTTTTTTCGACGGGAAAAACGGCCGTGTGTACGCGGCATTAGGCTATTTCCTCTTTTGGTCAAATGTGGGAAGGAGGGCCATCCACATATTGGTCAATTACAGGAAGTAGAAAAATAATGAACCTACTTGCAGGTACAGTAGGTAAAAAAAATGTTACGGGGGGACGCCAAAAAAATAAAATGCTAGTGCATTTTGCATGTTATGCTACTGACATACTGTCATATATATATTTTTTACTTTAGTTATTTTTTTGGGCACTTTAAAGCTGAACTCTGGGCAGTATTATAGAAATTTATTTTGCTATAGCCACAATGATATAAATATACCTAATGTTTTTGAAAACTCACCACTGTGCTGTGCATAGCCTGTGCAGAGAGTGGAGCTGTATGAGGGGCCCAGCAGGTCCACCCACTACAGGCTGCCTGTAGAAAATCAGAGGATGGGGCAGGGACAAGACCAGTCACCCTGCAGAAGAAGAGAAAGCAGTGAGCAGGAAGCTCCTGGACAGACGAAAAGTCTCACACTAGATTACTGCACAGATCTGGAGGAAATACACAAAACACACCAAAATTCAAAAAGAAAGAATACACATCTCTTGTATTTAGGCAATTTGCTTATCCTAGAATTCAGCTTTAAGTAAGAATTTGAGTAAGGGGCTGGAGAAGATAGGGGAACTCTGTAATAGGCTGTATTAGATTCATTGACTCCCACTCTTTGTCTTGTAGGTATTAATTCCAGCCATCTGTATTCAATATGTGGGCCAACGTGGAACATGCAACAACCGATGTGGGGTAAGAGAAGACACCATGGATAATTTAGGGAGGCCCATTTTATATCTCTATTTTTTCAAGGGAAATGTTGATTATGATGATTTCATCAACTTATAAGGCTATTATCTACATTCATGTTCACATGACCAACAAAAGGCAATTAGATTGCTAGTTTTTAGATATGGTTCACATAAAACTGACCAACACAAAACTGCTGTTTCACTTTAGACTGGATGATTGGAAGGTTCAATTATTCACTAGCTTTTTCTATCTCTGAACATCTCCATAAGAAATCCATGCACCCTTGCGCTCCCCAGATTCGCCAATGAATTCCAGCACTTGTAGTGTTTCACTTCCCTTCATAATGAACCCCTTGTAGGGTACCATTAGAGTGTTTAATTTCCCTTCATACTGGGCCCCCTGTAGGGTAACATTAGTGTGTTCCATTTCCCTTCATGATGAACCCCCTGTAGCGTACTATTGGAATGTTCCATTTCTCTTCATATTGGACCCCCTGTAGGGTACCATTAGAGTGTTCTATTTCCCTTCATAATGAACCCCCTCTAAGGTACCATTAGAATGTTTTATTTCCCTTCCTACTGGACTCCATGTAGGGAACCGTTAGAGTGCTGCATTCACCTTCCTACTGGACTCCAAGTAGGGTACCATTAGAGTGTTCCATTTTCCCTTAATACTGGACCCCATTTAGGTTACCATTGGATTGTTCAATTTCGTTTCATACTGGACTCCAATTAGGGTACCATTGGAGTGTTCCATATCCCTTCATACTGGTCCTCATGTAGGGTAACATTGAAGTGTTCCTTTCATGCTGGACTCCATGTAGTGTACCATTAGAGTGTGCAATTTTCCTTCATACTGGACTCCAAGTAGCGTACCATTAGAGTGTTTCCTTTCCCTTCATACTGGACCCATGTAGGGTACCATTGGAGTGTTCCAGTTCCCTTCATACTGGACCCTATGTTGGGTACAATTGGAGTGCATCATTTCCCTTCATACTGGACTCCAAGTAGGGTACCATTAGAGTGTTCCATTTCCCTTCATACTGGACCCATGTAGGGTACCATTGGAGTGTTCCTTCTCCCTTCATACTGGACTTATGTAGGGTACCATTGGGTGTTCCTTTTCCCTTCATACTGGATCTATGTAGGGTACCAATGGAGTACAGCATTTCCCTTTATACTGGACGCCATGTAGCGTACCATTAGGGTGTTTCCTTTTCCTTCATACTGGACTCATGTAGGGTACCATTGGAGTGTTCCAGTTCCCTTCATACCGGACCCTATGTTAGTTACAATTGGAGTGCACCATTTCCCTTCACACTGGACTCCAAGTGGGGTACCATTAGAGCCTTCCATTTCCCTTCATATTGGACCCATGCAGGGTACCATCAGAGTGTTACCTTTTACTGCATAATGGACCCATACAGGGTACCATCAGAGTGTTCCCTTTCCCTTCATACTGAACCCATTCAGGGTACCATCAGAGTGTTCCTTTTTCCTTCATACTGGACTCATGTAGGGTACCATTGGAGTGTTCCAGTTCCCTTCATACCAGACCCTATGTTAGGTACAATTGGAGTGCACCATTTCCCTTCATAGTGGACTCCAAGTGGGGTACCATTAGAGTGTTCCATTGGACCCATGCAGGGTACCAACAGAGTGTTCCCTTTCCCTTCATACTGGACCCATGCAAGTGTTCCCTTTCTCTTCATACTGGACCCATGCAGGGTACCATTGGAGTGTTCCATTTCCCTTCATACAGGACCCCATGTAGTGTACTATTTGAGGGTTTCCAGTTCCCTTCATACCAGACCCCATGTAGTGTACCATTTCCCTTCACATTGGACCCCATGTTGGAAACACAGTGTAGAAGAGAATTGTCCTGATACCACTCTCCTCTCCCTCTTCCCTAGATGTTGGTCTCTGCTGTCCTGTCAGCGGTGGCAGTGGGCGGCTCCATCTACGGCTTTGTGACATCCCTGCTGGGCCTGATCCGGGGACCTAAGTGCTACTACCAGTTCATCACGGGAATTCAGCGCTGGACCACCCCCTTCAAACTGGACAAAGAATTCATTGAGTGAGTGTGATCACAGCATCTTAAAGCCTAAGTTTAGCCAAAAACACAAACATAAAAATCAGCACAAGCGATATCATTTACAGTTAGTAGTGTTGATCCTTCTTGTTTTAGGAGAAATCTTCATCTTTCCGTACTACAGTTTCTATGAAAACAGGATCTGTAAATAGAGGGGGGCTATCAATCATCTGCCCATCCCCCATTCGGAGATCACTTGTCATTTATAGGAGCTGTAGTACGGTTTCTATGAATGGCAGATCTGCCAGGAAAGGGTGGGCATAGTCAAGCTCTGTTGATGAGAGCTCCTTACAGCCCTTTAGTTGTATTACTCCTGCATCACCAGAAGAATCTCAGGGGGATGGGAAGTTGGGGTAGGAAATGAAGATCTCCCCTAAAACAAGGAGAGTCAATACAAGGGACACACCATACTAACTGTAAGCTATGTCCCTTGTGCTGATTTTTATTGTTTTTGTCTTTAGATAAACTTAGGCTTTATAGTATTATTAAACCCCACAACAAGAATGTTGTATATTGAAGCTCATCAGTCCTTACACGTGGTGCTTGCATTAGTTTTCTTTTTTTCAGGCTGATAACATTTTCAGCAAGTACAGAAAATGCATTTAATATGCCATAAATTCAGTGCCTTGTTACTTTCTGTATGCTTAAAAGAAAGGACAAATAACTTCTCTTCTGTAAACTATTGAACCCATCACCTCCAAGATAATGGAGGTAAAGAGAGGAGGACTCCTTTGAAGATCAGTCTGGGTGACAACCATGGCTCCCTCACTCCATAGATACAGTGGAGAAAAGAGTGTAGTCACCCTAGAACAAGAAAGGTGTTATTCTCAAGATTACTAAGTGAAAATATAAATATCTTAAAAGTGAAAACTAATGCATTTACAACCACATCTAAGGACTGCTGAACTCCAGTATGCAGAATTACCTCCAACCTGTGCAGCTTTCTGTTCACTTGAGGTCTACTGCCTTGAAACGGAATTTAAAAAGGGGCCACATAATCCATGCTCTTTTTCACACTGCTGTACACTGGCTGTGGGGAGGGGAGGGGAACTTTGGTGCACTAGTGTCAGGTAAGCAGCGATGAGGGCACCCTGATTTTACCAAGACCAGTAGAGGTCAGAAATGGACCACAAGGTGTAACAGTTGGACCAGAAGGCACCAAATCACCAGCAGGATCAAAGTCAGAGATGAGCAGAGGTTGGTAATGTGCAAGTAAGTAATAGCTAATGCTGCCCCAACTGGGCAGTTGAGAGGTAATTGTGTTCCCAGGTTTTCCTTTGGTGGGCTTTTCTGGGTCCTTCCCACTGGGCGCCAGAATCTTTGGTGGATGTGCCCATGGGTCCACATGTACAACATTGTGCACATGTTCCTATGGTGCATGATCTCTCTGATGGCTGACACAAGGTTCCAAGGTGCCAAGGAGTTATTTAAAAAATGACCATTGGCAGTGGTTAAATGTAGGGAAAGATGGGAAGTAGAGGTCTCCGACATCCAGGGCGAGGAGTGGGATGACATGTGGGATCACCCCTTTCAGCACTTGGTAGCGGCGAGGGACAGGCTGATCAAATTTAATATCTTGCATAAAGTTTATTATGCACTGGCAAGACTAGCTGCCATATACCCAAATGCTTCGGCAGAATGTTGGCGGCGTATCTTTTCACCGGCGGCTGCCAACCATTTCTTCTGGGGGTGCCCTCGGATCCAACAGTTTTAGACTGAGGTTACCTCCTGCATGGCAGAGATCCTGGTGGTCCCTGTCCCTCAAACAATTAGAGTGTGTCTCCTGGGATTGGTGGAATAGGTGGTCCCATCTCGGGCTCACAGAACTCTGGTCAATAAACTACTGTTTTATGATAGGAAGGCCATATTACTACACTGAAAGAAACCGGAGGCCCCATCCTTGTCCTTTTGGAAGGGGTTGGTAAATTCAATGATGCCCTATTATAAAGCGACTTACCTGTCAAGGGGATGTGGGAAGAAATTTGATAAGGTGTGGCAGGCGTGGTATAACTCAGATGTCATAGTGGGGAAAGAGTCCTAGTGACCTAGAACGCTATTACGTGTACATCCTCTTAATGAACTAGTCGGGGGTGGAAGGTATCTGAGGCTCATTGTACTCTAGTTTGCTTATATGGTTTGGGAAGCTCAGCTATAATTGATGTTTGTGTTTAAACAATGAAGGTAATTGGGCACTACACGAATACTCCTGGAGATATCTATTGAGTATCAGGTGCACTAATGTCCGGATGCAAGGTCTCTGAGAGGAGTGTGGAGAACTAAGTCTAAAGTTGTTGGGGGGTGGGGGGGAGGGAGGGGGGTAAAAGACAGTCAATAAATGTCTAGATAGAACTTATGTTAGGTAGTCTGAATGTTATTGTAATTGTTGGCCACATTGGCCATATGTGTGGCTCGGTGTTGTGCTGAGTCACATTTCTACTGTATGTTATATTAAACTTAATAAAAAGAATTTTACAAAAAAAAAAAAAAAAGGTTCCAAGGTGCGTGTAGTAGGAGAGTGGATAAAAAATCTACAGTATGTAGATATTCACTCAAAGCCATGTGTAACAGTAGATTAATACAGTGGAACCTTGGATTACAAGCATAATCCGCTCCAGGAGAATGCTTGTAATCCAAAGCACTCGCAAATCAAATCGAGTTTCCCCATAGAAGTCAATGGAAACAAAGATAATTCGCTCCGCATTGACTTCTATGGCATGCAATACCACACGTGACCAGAGGTGGGGGGCGCCGGAGAGCCTCAAAAATACTCGGGGACAGCTCGGCTGATCTCCGAAACCCTCGGAAAGGCTCGGGAACACTCGGGAACTGAGTATTTCTGAGTGATTCCGAGTATTTCCGAATGGCTCCGAACCATTCCAAGTGTCACTGGCGCCCCCGCACCTCTGGCCAGACCCCATTAGCTTGAATTATGCTTGTTTCGTGAGATAAAACTCGCAAACCGAGTCAGGATTTAAAAAAAATAAAGTTGCTCGTCTTTCAAAACACTCGTTAACCGCGTTACTCGTAAAACAAGCTTCCACTGTATCTAATATCATATCAAGTTATTTGTTTGGATTACACTAACATAGAATTTACAAAGCAGCAGTCTTGCCTACTGCAAAGAAATTATGTTAGGTGTCCGGAGCAGAGCTGCTGCTGGAGTTCTAAATTTTGGAAGTGACTTTTTACTGCTGAGTTTTTACTATTAACAGGGTTAGACCAAGACCTAAGTGTGCTGTTGAGGGGCTTTGTGATGGGAGAAATGCCATCATGACCATTGAAAGTCCATGGTTTGTAGGTCACGAGGACTTCAATTAAAGCGGAGCTCCACCCTAAAGTGGAACTTCCGCTCATCGGATTCCTTCCCACCTCCGGTGCCACAATTGGCACCTTTCGGGGGGAGGGGGGACAGGATACCTGTCAAAGACAGGTATCCTTACCCACGTACTGGATTCCGGCCGCGGCGGTGAAGTCACGCGAGGCTCCCTCCTCCTCCTCCCCTGGCCGCTGGGCTAATAGTAGAGAGGAGCGGGGCCTCGTGCATGCGCAGTAGGGTTCCCGGCGTGAAGCCGAAAGTCTTCACTGCCGGGTTCCCTTACCCGCAATGGTGACGGAAGCACCGACAGCTGATGTGAAACATCAGCTGCGGTGCCGAAATCGAGGGACACCAGGACAGGTAAGTCTCCATTTATTAAAAGCCAGCAGCTGCAGTATGCAGTGTAGCTGCTGGCTTTTAATTATTATTTTTTTTGCCCGGGGTTGCCTGGAACACCCCTTTAAGTACCCTTGCTGAGATAGATGAGAGTGAGATCTTCTGCCCCGTACACACGACCGGTTTTCCTGACATGACAAAACCCAACGTTTTTCCCAACGTGATTCCTCTCAAGCCTGCCTTGCATACACACGTTCATTAAAAAAAACGGTCGACCAAAGCGCAGTGACGTCCAACACATTCGACGGCACTATAAAGGGGACGTTCCATTCAAATGGCGCCACCCTTTGGGCTTGCTTTTGCTGATCTCGTTTGGTAAGAGACGATTCGCGCTTTTCAGCCTCGTGCTTTTCAGTCCGTTACAGCGTGACGAATGTGCTATCTCCATTACGAACGCTAGTTTTACCAGAACGAGCGCTTCCATCTCATACTTGATTCTGAGCATGCGTGTTTTTTTTCCCCTCGGAAAAGCATACACACGACTGGTTTTCGCGATGAGAAATAGACTTACGGGAAACACGACGGGAAAAAATAGAGCAGGTTTTTTAATTTTTTGCCGGCAGTTTTCTCGTCGGGAAAACTGCTATGGAGCATACACACGACCGGTTTTCCCAACCAATCTAAAAAATGGCAGTTTTCTCGTCTGGAAAACCGGTCATGTGTACGGGGCATAAGACCTGGGGTCATTACAAATTCATTTACCATGAACAGTGTCAGGCTATTGGGGATCTCATCCAAATCTGATCGTTGAACTAAGCGCAAGCATTATTATGTAGTACAATGCAGAGATGGAACTTTTTATTTCAGGTCATGAGATCAAGTCTAAGCGCTACACAATGTTACTTCATCTCCAAGACCATTCACGGCTTTTCCTTGTCTCCTTTCAGATTGGATCGGAGTTACCTCTTCCACAGGGAAGTCTGGACCCGCTGTACCATGCCCGAAGGTGTGGTGGAGTTTAACGTCATCCTTTTCGCCACCATAATGGTAGCGAGTGTAATTCAGATCATACTGTGTCTAATCCAGGTGATAAATGGGTTTTTCGGCTTTCTCTGTGGGACCTGTCAAAAAAAGGTTTTAAAAAAGTGAGTATCCCCATAAAAAATTTTTTTGCAGTAGTAGAGTGTTGTACTGTGTGAGCCATCAATTAATTCAGAAAGATTTGAGTTACCCTTTATTGTCTAAGAAGAATTCTAGGTATGGGTATTTTTACATAGTTACATTGGTACAGCCTGAACCAATGTAACTATGCATATACCATATGTGATGAACGCCTGCCCCCCCCCCCCAACCTGGGTGCCTCCGCCAAAATTCAGCTTCATCCACTCTGGAACCAGGTATTATAGCTGAAAATTGCACCCAAGAACTAGATGACACTAGGTTAGGTATGAACAGGAACTCCTTTTATTGTAAATTCATACAGAATTTATACCACACAAAATCAGATAAGAACTTGATCACATTATCCTAAACAATGCAAACTTTAAACAGTAATATCATCAGTACATCTAATGAACAGCTAGCAGCTAACAGTAACCTAATTAAACAGTGATCTAATTAACAGTAAGCTAATCAACAGCCAGGCACTCTGACAAGCTTTGATTAGTCAGGGAACCCACCCCAGACAGTCCGGTCCTGGATACACAAAGTATGTCTTTCAGGTGTCTTTCATGCTGAGTTTCGGGTGTTTGGCTTTCACTTGTGTAATCTGTCCATTATTATAAGACAAACCCTACACAATGTTCCAGAAGTCTGAAAAAGTGGAATCCATTTATCTTCATAGATTTCTTGAGGGAGATTGTTGATAAATATTTCTGCCCCAAGTGGAGGATCTTCTCCAACCCAGTCTGCAGGAGGGCCACCATATTCCCTCTGACCATTAACCTGTACAAGATTAATATTACACCTTTCCATCCACTCCAGAGGAAAATCTTTATTGTCCTTATTCAGAGAATAAGCCTCACTCTCAGCGTTCATCACGTTGTTGTCCATCATTAGAGAATGCTCTGCTCTCTCCATGGGATCACAAGCTGAACTGAGCTTTTTTCCATGATCTGACCGGAAAAAGCAGACAAAATCCCCAGTCTCCTCCATGGCCCACAACCTGTGAGTAGAAGGCTAGCCCCTAGTCCCCTCCAAAATCCACAGTCACAGTGGTTACCGTGACACCATACATGTGGGATCCCTGTGGAAGCTGGAAATCCAGTGGCGGTGCGTCCATAAAGGGCACAGGAGTGCCGCCCCCTCTCTCCTGCACCGCTCTATCACCATAGATAGATTCATGCATTGCATGAATCTATCTATGGTCGCCGCTGACACCCCCTATTCAGGTGTCCGGCCCTTTTTCGGGCGCCGGGCACCTGAATTACACCGGCGGGGGTGTTTTTTGGAAGCACCTGATTAGAGCCATAGGCTCTAATAGGCGCCCAAAAATTTGAACAGCGGGCGCCATGCTGGGCGTTCGCTGTTTACTCAGCTGTGTGTTAGCAAATCGGAGGAATTCGCTTTGCTAACACTGAAACACTGACGGCTGAGAGAGGACGGAAGAAGACATGGAGGATGTGCAGGAGACCGCCGCTGACTCGCTCCGAGACAGGTAAGTGCGGGCAGCATTTGATTGGGCACACTGGCGGCATCTGATGGGGCACACTGGCGGCATCTGATGGGGCACAGTAGCGGCAATTGATGGGCATACTGGCAGCATCTGATGGGGCACAGTAGCGGCAATTGATGGGCACACTGGCAGCATCTGATGGGGCACAGTAGCGGCAATTAATGGGCACACTGGCAGCATTTGATGGGGCACAGTAGCAGAAATTGATGGGCACAGTGGCTGCACTTGATGGGCACAGTGGCTGAGTTTGATGGGCACAGTGGTTGCGTTTGATGGGCACAGTAGCTGCGTTTGATGGCACAGTGGCTGTAGTTGATGGGTTTTTTTTTTCAGTTTGTTTGCACCCCCCCCCCCCCAAAAAAAATTTGAGCACCAGCCACCACTGTGGAAATCACTTTATTTTTCTTACCCGTGGTAATGCGCCAAAACAAAACACCAAAGTGTACAAAAAAGTGCACTGAAGGGTGTGTCTCTACTTTCACTCCCCCGTTAAGTAGAACTCTACCATGGCCCCCCGAGGCACAAGGCTCCTGACAGGGGCAAGGCTCAAAATTGGTCCACCTAACCAAAAGGCCTGACGGATCACTCTCCTTATGGTCAGCCCAAGCTGACCATGGAGTACTAAGGTGAGGAGTTCTCTCGAAGAGAGACTCCCCCTGTTTCAGGGGAGGAAGGAACCTAATGGCCAAACATCCTGAATAGGAAAAGAAAATGCCGCTCCAGGTGAGTGATGGAGCCAGGTAGGCTGGGGAATGGACTCCTCTCAGGGGTGCTAGCCTCGGCTCGCCGGCCTTGCAATTTGGATAAAAGGATAGGAATGAAAGGAATGGATGGCTGCACACCGAGGTAGTGATGAATCTCTTTATTGTAAAATCTGTAACATGAATAACACCACAGGACATGCAAACAGGTACAGGTAGACGCGTTTCACACAGCGACGCTGCGCTTATTCATTACTGTGAAATGTTCCATTGACATCCCTAAACCACTTCCCTACCTGCCCAGTGTCAAATGACATCCACAGGAGGGATCTCCCATCGTGGGCATCATATGACGTCCTGGGCTTCCTGGCCGCCTAGGGGGACGCGCGCGGGCCGCATCACTCGGGAGCCGGTGCGCTGCCCGGCGGCCGCGATTGCAGGTAATAGAGCCAGGAACGTGGATCTGTGTGTGTAAACACACAGATCCATGTCCTGTCGGGTGAGAGGAGACCGATGGTGTGTTCCCAGTACAAAGGAACACCGATCGGTCTCCTCCTCTTGTGAGTCCCCTCCCCCTACAGTTAGAATCACTTCCTAGGTAACGAATTTAACACCTTGATCGCCCCCTAGTGTTAACCCCTTCCCTGCCAGTCACATTATACAGTAATCGGTGCTTTTTTATAGCGCTAATCGCTGTATAAATGTGAATGGTCCTAAAAAAGTGTCAAAAGTCTCCAATATGTCCGCCGCAACGTCACAGTCACGATAAAAATCGCAGATCGCCGCCCTTACTAGTAAAAAAAAAATGTACATAAATCTATCCCCTATTTTGTAGACGCTATAACTTTTGCACAAACCAATCAATATACGCTTATCGTGATTTTGTTTTTACCAAAAATATGTAGAAGAATACATATCGGCCTAAACTGAGGATTTTTTTTTTTTTAATTGGGATATTTATTATAGCAAAAAGTAAAAGATATTGTGCAGAGGTGATCAAATACCACCAAAAGAAAGCTCTATTTGTGGGGAAAAAAAATCATAAAAATTCATTCATTTGGGTACAGGGTTGCATGACTGCTCAAGTGTCATTCAAAGTGTGACAGCGCTGAAAACTAAAAATTGGCCTGGGCAGGAAGTGGGTGAAAATGCCCGGTATTGAAGTGGTTAAATAGAGCTCCCGCCTCGTGTAAAACACATGTGAGAACAACGCCAGTGGATCATCTAAAATCACTCTCACCTGTGCACCTTAGAACAATGGAATCACATGAAGTCAATCAGAACTTTGGCTACTACATGCTGAGAGCAACAACGACGTAGACCAGTGGTGGTGAACCTTGGCACCCCAGATGTTTTGGAACTACATTTCCCATGATGCTCATGCATTCTGCAGTGTAGTGGAGCATCATGGGAAATGTAGTTCCAAAACATCTGGGGTGCCATGGTTCGCCATCACTGACCTAGACGTACACAGACATTATAGCCAGTCAAAAGAAGAAAAGGGGAACTTGGGAGGGACCAAAAGAAAACAATCTATATCTAAATAGATGTCCCATCTAACGTTCCTGTCTGGCCCTTTAAAACTCTATATGAATTACAGAAATAAGAAGGACACATATGATAAAGGCAAACAATTACTGAATAAAATGCTAAATGCATAGAATTAAATTATATTGTTGAAAACCACAAACAAAATGTGTCAACATAAAAATGTTATAAAAGAAAAAAGGAAAAAGATTTGTGGACAAAGAAACAAAAATAGAAAAAATAGAAAAAAAACACACAAAGCCTCATTTCAGGTTAGGCCCGGGGACTTAGGGTTGCCACCTTTTCGTCAAGCCAAAACCGAACACTTTAGCCACGAGTGGCAACATTTTATCACCAAACCTCCCACTTACATCAGAGTTCCCAAAGCCCCCCTTACATCAGAGTCCATAGGGCAACCCTTACATCTGAGTCCCCCTTAAAGCGGGGTTTTCCGGGCATAATTTTTTATTTTTTTTGCAAGCTAAAATTAATCACATTAAATAGTCCCTAAAACAATTATTAGCTCCCCAATCGTTCCAGAAATCATTGCAAACACTTGCCTTATATCCTCCAGCTTATGTTGTGGCCGTATCCATCATATGTGTGGGCATGTGAAGCCCAGTTCTTTTTTCTTCCTGGTTTTCAGGGAGAGGTGCATGCTGGGCGATTTTTAGGAACAGTAATGCCCAGAGACTCCTAGCATTGCCTGGAGGCAATGGGGTCTTAGGACAGGAAGTTGAACCACCTAGGACCACGAACTAGGCATATTACGAAATCTGCCTAGTAACATCCAGATAGAAGTGAGTAAAAAAAAAATTTTTTTTTTTATTTTTTTATTTTTTTACATTAAAGGCAAGCTGTTAATAGAAAGTTCATTTTTAGGGTGGAACTCCGCTTTAACTTAGTGTACTGAATTGCTTTGAGGCAGGAGGCAGGAGGGAGACTTCAGACACAGACATTGAATGGTGAGCTCACTCACCCGAGGATGGAGGCTCAGGCATCGACACCTTTCATCCACGATGTATCTGCCAGTTGCTGAGCTTCAAACTTCTAGCCCACACATCTCTTTCTTGAGGCACAGAACACGGGGGATTGGAGTGTAGGTGGGCAGACAGAGGGGTAGGGGCATGAAGAGGAGGAGCAGATCAAGCCCTCTCTCCTCTCACCACCACTACAGCAAGCTCCACTAGTTCAAGGTTGAGCTCCACTAATTCCTGCTGCATTAGGTTGCTCACTTGGCAAAAGCACTATTTGGAGAACACTTTGTAAAGCATTCTCTGATTCAGAGTCCTGACCTCAACCTGATAGAACACCTTGGGGATGAATTAGAGCGCAGACTGTGAGCCAGGCCTTCTTGTCCCACATCAGTGCCTGACCTCACAAATGCGCTTCTGGAAGAATGGTCAAACATTCCCATAGACACTAGGGCTGCAACGGATCGGCGGTAATCCGTGATCCGAACGGGTCACCCTGTTCGGATCGGATCACCACTCGATCCGTGGAGCGACCCCGCGGCCCCAGCCTTAGGAAAGGCCCCGGCTTCGGCCTAGCTCCGGAGCCGCGGCCATCTTGGTACACCCGGCGGCGGCTGCCTTGTGCGCGCTGACGTCATCACCCCTCGCTGCTCGTGGATCTGAACTGGCCGGTCGGGAGAGACTAAAGTAAGTGGGGAGATGCCCATTACAGTGGGGAGATTGCGGATATTACTGGGGGAGATTGTGGATATTACAGGGGGAGATTGTGGATATTACTGGGGGAGATTGTGGATATTACTGGGGGAGATTGTGGATATTACTGGGGGAGATTGTGGATATTACAGGGGGAGATTGTGGATATTACAGGGGGAGATTGTGGATATTACTGGGGGAGATTGTGGATATTACAGGGGGAGAGTGTGGATATTACTGGGGGAGATTGTGGATATTACAGGGGGAGATTGTGGATATTACTGGGGGAGATTGTGGATATTACAGGGGGAGATTGTGGATATTACAGGGGGAGATTGTGGATATTACTGGGGGAGATTGTGGATATTACAGGGGGAGATTGTGGATATTACAGGGGGAGATTGTGGATATTACAGGGGGAGATTGTGGATATTACAGGGGGAGATTGTGGATATTACAGGGGGAGATTGTGGATATTACTGGGGGAGATTGTGGATATTACAGGGGGAGATTGTGGATATTACTGGGGGAGATTGTGTATATTACTGGGGGAGATTGTGGATATTACTGGGGGAGATTGTGGATATTAAAGGGGGAGATTGTGGATATTACAGGGGGAGATTGTGGATATTACTGGGGGAGATTGTGGATATTACTGGGGGAAGATTGTGGATATTAGTGGGGGAAGATTGTGGATATTACAGGGGGAGATTGTGGATATTACTGGGGGAGAATGTGGATATTACAGGGGGAGATTGTGGATATTACAGGGGGAGATTGTGGATATTACTGGGGGAGATTGTGGATATTACAGGGGGAGATTGTGGATATTACAGGGGGAGATTGTGGATATTACTGGGGGAGATTGTGGATATTACAGGGGGAGATTGTGGATATTACAGGGGGAGATTGTGGATATTACTGGGGGAGATTGTGGATATTACAGGGGGAGATTGTGGATATTACTGGGGGAGATTGTGGATATTACTGGGGGAAGATTGTGGATATTACTGGGGGAAGATTGTGGATATTAGTGGGGGAAGATTGTGGATATTACAGGGGGAGATTGTGGATATTACTGGGGGAGATTGTGGATATTACAGGGGGAGATTGTGGATATTACAGGGGGAGATTGTGGATATTACTGGGGGAGATTGTGGATATTACAGGGGGAGATTGTGGATATTACAGGGGGAGATTGTGGATATTACTGGGGGAGATTGTGGATATTACAGGGGGAGATTGTGGATATTACAGGGGGAGATTGTGGATATTACTGGGGGAGATTGTGGATATTACAGGGGGAGATTGTGGATATTACTGGGGGAGATTGTGGATATTACTGGGGGAAGATTGTGGATATTAGTGGGGGAAGATTGTGGATATTACAGGGGGAGATTGTGGATATTACTGGGGGAGATTGTGGATATTACAGGGGGAGATTGTGGATATTACAGGGGGAGATTGTGGATATTACAGGGGGAGATTGTGGATATTACAGGGGGAGATTGTGGATATTACTGGGGGAGATTGTGGATATTACAGGGGGAGATTGTGGATATTACTGGGGGAGATTGTGGATATTACAGGGGGAGATTGTGGATATTACAGGGGGAGATTGTGGATATTACTGGGGGAGATTGTGGATATTACAGGGGGAGATTGTGGATATTACAGGGGGAGATTGTGGATATTACTGGGGGAGATTGTGGATATTACAGGGGGAGATTGTGGATATTACTGGGGGAGATTGTGGATATTACTGGGGGAGATTGTGGATATTACTGGGGGAGATTGTGGATATTACAGGGGGAGATTGTGGATATTAGTGGGGGAGATTGTGGATATTACTGGGGGAGATTGTGGATATTACAGGGGGAGATTGTGGATATTACAGGGGGAGTTGACGTGGATATTATAGGGGGAGATTGTGGATATTACAGGGGGAGATTGTGGATATTACAGTGGGGGGGATGACGTGGATATTAGTCATTTTTTTTTTTTTGCCGATCCGAAAATGATCCGATCCGTGGCTCTGATCCGAGGATCGATCCGATCCGTGAGTTTTTTGATCCGTTGCACCCCTAATAGACACACTCCTAAACCTTGTGGACAGCCTTCCCAGAAGAGTTAAAGCTGTTATAGTTGCAAAGGGTGGGCCAACTCAATATTGAACCCTACGGACTAAGACTGGGAAGCCATTAAAATTCATGTGCGTGTAAAGGCAGGTGTCCCAATACTTTTGGTAATATAGTGTATATAATGTATTTTATGTAATCTTCAGTTCTAAAATAAAAAAATTTAAACGTGTGCAAAAAATGCAGAAACAGTTTTGGCATTGAAAGGGTTGATGATTGTATTTCATTGCTCTTCTGGTATATTGGGAGGATTATGTCTTATCTCTGAGTCAATAACACCAAAAAGGCTTCTAACCTCTGATCTCTGTCTCTATTTCCTAACCCTTTACAGCAGTCTTTACCACTCAAGTGCGTAAAAAGAAAAAAAAAATTGTTGTCCTTTTTTTAAATATTCATATTTCATTGCTTCCATTTATAACTCTGTGTCTAAATGTATGGGTTTCAGAACCATTTTCAGAGTTCTATACCAAAGGTAAACCCTAAAACAAAAGTGTATTATATTGTAGCTTACCAATTCTTATGCCGCGTACACACGACCATTTTTCATGACGAGAAAAATGCAATTTTTAAAAATGGTCGTGAAAAACGGTGGTGTGTAGGCTCCAGAGCATTTTTCCCCCCAACGAGAATAATGGCCCGAAAAAAAATTAGAACCTGCTCTATTTTTTCTCGTCATTTTTCACGTCGTTCTTTCTAACGTCGTGAAAAACGGTAGTGTGTATGCTTTTACGAGGGGAAAAAAATGCGCATGCTCAGAATCAAGTATGAAACGGGAGCGTTCCTTCTGGTAAAACTAGCGTTCATAATGGAGATAGCACATTCGTCACGCTGTAACGGACTGAAAAGCACGAATCGTCTCTCACCAAACTTTATTAACACGAGTATCAGCAAAAGCTTCCTAAAGGGTGGCGCCATTCGAATGGAACTTCCCCTTTATAGTGCCGTCGTACGTGTTGTACGTCACTGTGCTTTGCTCAAGCATTTTTTTTTCATGAACGTGTGTATGCAAGGCAGGCTTGAGAGGAAACACGAAAAATCACATCGAGAAAAACTTTGTTTTTTTCCATGACATGAATAACGGTCGTGTGTACGCGGCATTAGATGCGGTGGCTGCATTCATCGTTTTTTTTTTTCATTTTTTTTTTCATTTTCACATGTTGATCCTGCCAGTTATTCTGGTATTTTTCAACTTCCTTTACCAGAACATGCTGTTCAGCAAAAGTGGCAGTTAGTAGGTTGAGACAAACCATTTACCTAAAGGGCGTTGTCACCCTTTAAGTATGAGAGAAAGTCAAAGCTCCGCATTAGCAATGTAATGTGAATTGTCCCAAGCCTTGTAACTGTTACGGTTGCTGGACAGCTTGAGTTGGTACAGGAAGATGAAAAATAATGGATCTGCTGGTAATAAAACTGTTCTAAAGGGGAGTGATAGGAACAAAGACTGCTGTGTTACTGTCAGTGACAGTCAATATCATGTAGACCTACCCTACCCAACAAATCAGGTTCAACACCACACTCAATACTCTCCTCCTTCTGCCCAGTTACCACCGATGAAGTTGATAAACTCCTCTCCATAGCCCACCTACCTCACTACCTGTCCCCTGGACCCTGTCCCCTCTCAATTACTGCGACCACCTTCCAGCTCTATCCTCAACTCCCTAACTCACATCTTCAACCTCTCCCTCTCCTCCGGCACCTTTCCTTCCCCGCTCAAACATGCACTGGTTACCCCCATACTTAAAAAACCCTCCATAGACCCCACCTGTTTGAATAACTTAAGACCCATCTCCCTGCTCCCGATTGCCTCCAAGCTCATCGAACGCCTTGTCCATGACCGAATGAGTCGCTACCTCACGGACAACAACCTTCTCGACCCCCTACAGTCCGACTTTCGCCCTCAACATTCTACTGAAACTGCCCTACTAAAACTCACCAATGACCTACTAACTGCTAAAACCAATGGCCATTACTCTATACTCATACTCTTGGACCTCTCTGATGCCTTTGACACAGTTGACCACCTGCTCCTCCTCAGCAAATTACACTCCCTTGGCCTCCGTGATTCTGCTTTATCCTGGTTCTCCTCCTACCCATCTCAGCGCACTTTCAGTGTCACTTACAACTTCATCTCCTCCGCTCCTCTTCCTCTTTCTGTTGGGGTATCCCAAGGCTCCTTCCTTGGGCCTCTCCTATTCTCACTCTATACCTCTTCCCTGGGCCAGTTGATAACCTTCCATGGCTTCCAATACCACCTCTATGCCGACGACACCCAGATCTATCTCTCCACTCCTCAACTCACCCTCTTCATCTCCTCACGGACCTCAAACTTACTGAATGACATATCGGTATGGATGTCAGACCACTTCCTCAAACTCAATCTTTCTAAAACTGAGCTTGTTGTATTTCCTCCTTCACGGTCCCCCCCACATGACTTTACCATTAATATCAACAACAAAACCATTGGTCCCTCCACACATGCCAGGGTAC
Source organism: Rana muscosa (assembly GCA_029206835.1). NCBI lineage: Eukaryota > Metazoa > Chordata > Amphibia > Anura > Ranidae > Rana > Rana muscosa. The sequence continues at coordinate 332,121,661 of CM055118.1, forward strand.
TGGGTGTAATCCTGGACTCTGATCTCTCCTTTAGCCCCCACATCCAATCACTGGCTAAATAAATCCTGCCGCCTTAAAGGAGAAGTCCAGCCTGAGCTTTTTCGGCTGGGCTTCTCCTCTGGGTCACAGGAGTGCAATTCGTTTTGCACTCCTGTGACCCTTTTTTTTATTACAAACGTTTTTTATTTATAGAAAAGGCAAGAAAATAATACATACACATAAAAATCTGCGTATCACATAGTACCAGTTAGACTGCAAACATAAATGTCAACGCAGTGACAAGAAAAGAAATAGAGAGAAATCAACAGACAAAAAATATATATATATATATAAGAAAAATAAAAAAGGTGACGTTGAAGCATCTGAGAGAAGCCGAAGCAGGTTTGTAGAGGATCTACAGGAGACATAGTTGTCTACGTGAGGTGAGGTAAACCAGTGAGGGGGATTAGCCGCCTCCCACGGTCTAAAGCTGTTGGGGAGTTTGCGTCCATAGCTAAGATTGTGGCAATAAAATATGTCTTTGGGAGGTCCAGGGATCCCACCTACGGTCAAATAGGGGCATCCTATCATTTAGTGTGTAGAGAATCCTTTCCATTATCATAATAGAGTCCATCCTATGGAGGACGGAGGAGATAGGGACAGTAGGGGACTTCCAATGTAGGGCAATGGCCCATAGAGCGGCCAAGCAAATTGTGTGGATAAGGCCTTCCTCAGAGGGAAGCATACCCGGGATAGATGCCCCTAGGAGGCACATAGAGGCCGTAAGATGTATTGGAGCACCTGATAGTGCTGTTGCTATGGCCGTCACCTTGGTCCAAATGTGGGACAGATTATCACAGTCCCAGAACACATGCAGAAAGGTCCCAGGCAGGGGACAGCCTCTGAAGCATAGGTCAGAGGTACCCGGAAAAATAGAATGAAGTCTAGATGGTGTATAGTACCACCTGGTAAGTATTTTATATGCTGTTTCTCTGACCGCTAGGGATTTAGATGCTTTGCGAAGGTTAGTCAGCATAGTGTCCCAGTCATCTGAGTCAAAAAGTTTGTTGCAGTCAGCCTCCCATTTATGTTTATATGGGACCTCCCCAGGAAACAGTGTATTGAGTGCTGATCTGTAGAGGATAGAGATAAGCCCCTTTCCCCTGGGGGAGTCACGGCAGATCTGTTCATACGTGGTAGAGGGGGCTGCTGGGGAGAGGGCGAAGTGGGAAAGATAAAAGTGTCTAATTTGCAGATAACGGAAGTGTTCTCTAAGTGGGATTTGTTTATGTGTGCGTAATTGGTCAAATGAAGCAAAAGAGTTGCCCATCTGCAAGTCCGCTAATGTGACCATGGAGTTAGATATCCACCAAGAGAATCAATCAGAGTTCTTAAAGGCCAAAGTAAATAAGGGCTCTCCTACAAAGGAGGAGCCTCGGGGAGCGTGGGACACCAGACCTAGTTTATGTTTGTATCTGTACCATAGGGTAAGGGAGTGAGCAACTAGGGTGTTAAGAGACATAATTTCATGGGCCACTTTAGAAGGGGACCAAAGTAGACTAGAGAGCATGTACGGAGCGATGGAATGTGATTCAAATTCTACCCAGGGTACTTTAGAGTCCGGGATGTTCCATTGTGCTATCTGGGAGAAGCGAGCCGCAAGGAAATAGAGCCAAAGATTTGGCAGGCCTATCCCCCCAAGTGTTTGTGGGATGAACACAACGTGTCTGGAGAATCTCGGCCGTTTGTTCTGCCAGATAAATTTGTGGATATCTTGTTGTAGCCTATCTATAAAAGCTTTAGGGATCATGAATGGAAGGGCTCTAAATAAAAATAGGAGTTTGGGTAGGAGGGTCATTTTGATCGCCGTGACTCTCCCGAGGAACGATATGTGGTAGGTGCTCCACAGCTTGAGCAGGCTGCGGAGACGGGACACACATGCCGGATAATTCGCAGCAAAAATGGAGGACCAATGTGGTGTGATATAGATGCCTAAATATGGTATTTTGTCAGTAGACCATTGCAGGGGGAAGGAGCCCTGGAGAGTCTCACACTGAGCCGGGGGAATATTGATTGGTAGTGCTGTGGATTTGGACATGTTAACTGTGAGCCCAGAGATGGATGCGAATCGGGACAACAGGGTGAATAGATTGGGCAGGGAAATTTGGGGTTGGGTTAGAAATAACATGACATCATCTGCATACATACAGAGATGAGATGTGGTGGAAGCCATGGGGTATCCGGATATATCGGGGTGTTGTTTAATTGCGGTGGCAAGGGGCTCCAGGGCTAGGGCGAATAATAGGGGCGAAAGTGGACATCCCTGCCGGGTGCCCCTGCCCAGTGTGAAAAACTCCGAGCCGCCACCTGGAATTTTGATTCTAGTTTGTGGGTGATGGTAAAGGGCCTGGACCCCCAACAAAAACTCATCCCGAAAACCAAGCCTTTGAAGCACAGCAAATAAATAAGGCCATAATACGCTGTCGAACGCCTTATTAATATCCAAGCTAAGAAGGAGGACCTGTTTCTTACATATATTAGCGTCTTGGAGAACATCAAGTGTCAAACGAATATTGTCTGTGATGAGTCTATTGGGTATGAAACCCGATTGGTCAGGAGAGGTTAGTGTTTCAATGATAGCGGCTAGTCTGTCAGCTAGGGCTCGACTAAAAATTTTAAGGTCATTATTAATGACCGAAATCGGCCTATAGTTTTGGGGGAGGGAGTGGTCCTTGAGAGGTTTGGGTATGAGAGACATGTTAGCTAGGGTCATTTCCGAGGGGAACTGTTCCCCCGCAAGTATTTTGTTGAACATGCTAGTGAGACGTGGGAGTAGTATAGGGGCATAATTTTTATAGTAGCTAGCAGTGAAACCATCTGGGCCTGGGGCTACAGAGCGTTTCAGGGATTTGACAACGCCCAGCAGTTCTTCTTCTGTGAAGGGGGCGTTAAGGGAGTCAACTTGTAAATCGGACAAAGTGGGAAGGGGAAGGGAGGTCAGCCAGTCCCAGGAGGGTGGAGAAGGACCCGATGGAGGGCTAGAAAGGAGCTTGGAGTAAAACTCCTCAAATACGTCAAGGACTTCTTTAGGGTGAGAGACTATTCTGCCTGAGGAGTTACGGATCTTGTACACATGAGGCGGATGTAGTGTGTGATTTAATTTGCGTGCAAACATAGCAGATGCTGTGTTGCTGTGAAGGAGAAAGTTTGCTTTGGACCACCTCAATGCTTTTTCGGTCTTAGCTGATAACAGAGTATCCAGGTCTAGTCTCTTTTGCGCCACCAGTCGTGCGTTGGTACTCGACGGGTTGCCCATTTGGGCCTTATGCAGGCGGTCCAGTTCTGTGGTCAGCTTGAAAATTTGCTGCCATCTTTCTTTATTCTTACGTGATGCAATGCTAATAAGGTGGCCTCGTAATACTGCCTTATGGGCCATCCATAGAGTGCTAGGGGAGATGTCCGGGGTGGCATTAATCGTGAAGTATTCCTGAATAGCGTCGGATACTTCCTGGCGTATGATTGGGTCAGTTAAAAGAGAGTCATTAAGTCTCCATGTATAGGGCGTATCAGATAGACCTATGAGGGTTGTTGACATGGAGACCATATTATGGTCGGACCAGGGGCAGAGATGGATCACCGACTGCGTGGAGTTGGCCAGAATGATGGGTGTGCAGAAAATGTAGTCCAATATGGCAAAGGAGTTGTGGGGGTGGGAGTAAAAGGTGAAGTCCTTTGCACCTGTGTTGTGTGCTCTCCAAGCATCGGATAACTGGAGAGTTTGCAGGGTTCTAGTCAGGGATTTAGGAAATGCTAAGTTTAGTTGGGAGGAGGTGCTTCTGTCTAACTGTGGGTGTGCTACTAGATTGAAATCTCCCCCAACAAACATATGAGTCGAGGAGTACTTCTCAAGTGTCCTAAAGAAGGTCGAGAAAAAGGTGGCCTGTGCAACATTAGGGGCATAAACGTTAGCGATCGTGAGTTCACGTCCCGCCACTAGTCCCTTAATAATAAGGAACCTACTCTCAGGATCCTTATAGACCTGCTGAACTTCCATGGGGAATGAATTGTGAAGGAAGATGGCTACCCCCCTACTTTTAGAGTCGTGTAGAGTGTAAAAGGCTTGCTTATATGAGCCATGAAAGAAAATTGGGTGTCTGTCAGCAGCAAAATGGGTTTCTTGTAATAACAGGATTTGCGCCCCTAGCTTTTTATAGGTTGTGAAGGCTTTTTTCCGCTTGTGAGGGGAGTTGAAGCCCTGGACGTTATGCGTAATGCATGTAATCACCATTTATGCATGAGGAGTGTCATGGGCTCACCTAGGGGGTCTAGGGACCCTGAGATAACCGTGTCAATATCCTCTGTCACTGGGGGGTCGTCAATCTGGGAGAGCTGAGGGTAGTAAACCGCTTCAAGTACATAGTAATAGAAAATACTTCTAAAGTGCTCCAACATCCTAAATAGAAAAAACAAAAAAAGTAATAGAGCATAAAAAGCATCTAAACATAGTGCCAGCAATGCAAACATATGCTGGGCAAACAGTGGGTCAGGTTGCAAGTAGCAAAAGCCTGAAACATTGAGGTAAACCTTGTAAGGGGCAAAAGCACCCTTAACTCCCCGAGTCATATCCAGAGCTCCAAAGGAGGTCGGGATATGAGAGGAGTGGGGCAGCACGGCATCGACATCAACCGAACTAGCCTGCAACAAATTAGAAAAGAAAAAAAAAGGATTGTGCATGCCAGCGTGTGCTGGCTTGATCTAATATCTCATCAAAAGAACTGGGAACTAACATCTTTCAGTAAAAAAGAGTGCTAAAGTCCCGGGAGCAACGTCCTGTGTCAAAATATAAGGATCCTTTCCCCAGCCCTTAAAAAAAAAAAAAAAAGAGAAAAACAATAAAAATAAAAAGGAAAACAGGGCACATGGGGTGTTAGACTGGACGTGGGCCTAGAGAGATTAAGAGTTTAAGATGTACGGGTCAATCCTGCTGGGCTGAGGGTCAGCATACTGAGATCAATTGAAGTGAAGTGAAATGTGGATCCATCAGAAAAACAGCAGTTCCAAAAAAGAGCCCAGTAGAGGGCGCCTAGATGCCAAAAGTGCAATAAGTGTTCAGAAGTTCAAGATATGCAGCAGGAAGAATTCACAAAAGTGACAGGATTCTTTAGCGTTGAAAGGCATTATGGCTCGCATCTTGTCCGTGACGTCTGCGATCCCTTCTAGAAGAGGGAGTATTCCAAATGGGTTTTGGTCTAGGAGTAGAGGGTTGACGAGGAAGGGCATCAGCTTCCAAGAGGCCCAATTTGACCAGTATCTCTTGGCCTTCCACTAAAGTTATAGCAGTGTAAGTTGTACCATTATGGGGAATGGTAAGCTTGAAGGGGAAACCCCATCTATAGCGAATGTGCGCCTTAGCCAGCACAGTGGTGACCTCTTTCATATCGCGGCGTCTATCCAGGGTAGCTGGAGAGATGTCCGGGTAGATTTGAACAGGGGAGCCGTCTAAGGAGATGGAATGGGAGTTGCGGGCGGCCCTAAGGATCTCTTCTTTTATAAGAAAGTCTTTCAGACATAGGACAATGTCCCTGGGGGGTTTATCAGGGGGGGCTTGGGGCGTAAAGCCCTATGAATGCGGTCGCATGTGAACGCTTCTACCTCACGGTCAGGCAGGAGGGAGTTAAACAGCTTATGTATGGCAGGAATAAGATCCGTGGTGGTCTCATGGATCCCCCTAATGCGTAGATTGTGCCTTCGATTTCGATTGTCGAGGTCTTCTACTTGGGTTTGCAGCTGAATGACCGTGGCATTGAGGGATTCAAACTCTCTGGAGAGATCATTATGGGCAATATTGAGCTCATCGTGCATAGTCTCTAAGCGATCTGTGCGGGTGCCCAGGGCTGAGATCTCTTGCGTCAGTGTATTAGTGCTCTTGTGCAGCTCCGTTTGGAATTTAGTGGCAATCTTGCTATAGATGGACTCTAAGCTCCTGTCCAGGTCCGCTTTGGTCAGGGGGGGGGAGTACTCACTTTCATGTGCAGCTTCCAGAGCAGAAGTAACGGTGTCCTGCGAATCTTGTGAGGCCTGCAGGGAGGGAGAAGCAGGGCCGTCGGCGCCATCTTGGGACATGCTGTAGCGTTCCTGGTTCCTCAGCAGATATGTGGTCAGGGACCTCTGAGCGGTCTTGTTACCCTTTTTCTGCTTCGCAGGCATGCACAACTCTGTCCGGGGGTGATAAAGAGTATTTGTGTCGAAAATCGTGCACTTCTGGCCCCGGGAAGCAGGCTAAATGGTTGGAGTAGTGCGGAGCTACTCAGTCATGCGGCCGGTCCCGTGGATGTCGCGCATGCGCCCCTGTGACCCTTTTTTAGTGGAGAGCGGTCTGAAGTCCGCTCTCTGATGACGTCACTGCCATCAGTCGGGGCAGTGCGTCATCACGACTTCCCAAGTCAGGATCCGCCAGCTGCCCTGATTGATGGCAGTCTCAGCGTATCAGCGAACCGCTGAGACAGCCTCTCCCCGCCCCTCCACTGCTCAGCGCTCCAATGAGCGTGGAGAAGCAAAGAGGAAAGATGACTGACAGTCAGCCTCTTTCCTCTCGGGGATCTGTGAGAACCGAGCCAGCGGCGATGTTCGGTGGCTCGGTTCTCAGTGCAGACGGCGGGGGACAGACGGAGCAACGGTCTGATGCTTCATCCACCGAGGTAAGTATGAATCTCAAATAACCTGGGAACCCATACTTCTGCTTTAACCTCCGCAACATCTCCAGAATTCGACCCTTCCTGACTAATGACACCACAAAGCAACTTATTCACTCCTTGATTATTCCCCGCCTTGACTACTGCAACTTTCTCCTTAATGGCCTACCCTTAAGCAGGCTATCCCCATTCAGTCTAATATGAATGCTGCTTCTAGACGAATACACCTCACTAACCGATCCGTGACTGCTGCTCCTCTCTGCCAATCCCTTCACTGGCTTCCCCAACCCATCGTATCAAATTCAAAATACTAACCACAACATACAAGGCCATCCACAACATCGCTTCAAGCTAAATCACCAACCTCATCTGCAGATATCGCCCAAATCATCCCCTCCGCTCCTCCCAGGACCTCCTGCTCCCTTGTTACCTCCTCCCATGCTCGCCTTCAGGACTTCTCCAGAGCATCTCCCATCCTCTGGAACTCCCTGCCCCAGTATGTCCGATCAGCCCCTACCCTGTCCACCTTTTAGAAGATCCCTGAAAACTCATTTATTCAGGGAAGCCTATCCCACACCCACCTAACAACTATCCCCGAGCCACCCCCATCAAATCACTCTGCAGCTATTACCTTTTGTACCACCACCCCCTCCCTTTAGAATGTAAGCTCTACGACCTGGGCCCTCCTGTACCTTCTGTATTGTACTGTAATTGTGTTGCCCCCCCCCCCCTATACATTGTAAAGTGCTGCGTAAACTGTTAGCGCTAAATAAATTGTGTATTATAATAATAATAATAATAATGTAGGTCATTTTTTATTTTTTTTGCTCATAGTTCCACTCTAGTAGGTACAACGTTTTGGGTTTGGCAGCTCATTTCAATGAGTTGGTTGTATTACCACAAAGCGACATAACGTGCATTAAATACAGCGCAGCGGGCTGTCCTGATGTGTGTGTATCCTCCAAGTTCAATAAGAGATAAACAAAACACTTTGCAGTAAGGTGTTAGCACAATGTAGTGATGTTCATTTTGAGTAGCACCTCAAACCCACTAAGGAACGGTCTCCAAACTTTTCAGTATGAGGACCACATCAGATATTTTTCAAATATTCATTGGACCATTCATTGATTCCCCATCAGAGTCCCCCTAATATCAAAGTCCCTCCTTACATCAGGGACCCCATCAGAATCCCCCCTTTTATCAGTGTCCCTATTAGAGTCCTCCCTTACATCAGGCAGGGGTTTCCAAACTTTTCAGTATGAGGGCCACATTGTATATTTTACAAATATTCCTGGACTGAAAATAAAACCCCATTATATTCCCCTCTTACATTAGGGTCCCCATCAGAGTCCTTCATCAAATCAGGGTCCCCATCAGAGTCTCCCTTACAGACGGGACCCCAGAGTTCTCCATTACATCAGGGTCCCCATCAGAGTCCCACATTTTATCAGGGTCCCTATCAGAGTCTTCTATTACATCAGGGTCCCCATCAGAGTCTTCTATTACACCGGGGTCCCCATCAGAGTCCTCCATTACATCAGGGTCCTTATCAGAGTTCTCCATTACACTGGGGTCCCCATCAGATTCCTCCATCACATCAGGATCCCCATCAGAGTCTTCTATTACACCAGGGTCCCCATCAGAGTCCTCCATTACATCAAGTTCCCCATCAGAGTCCTCTATCACATCAGGGTCCCCATCAGAGTCTTCTATTACACCAGGGTCCCCATCAGAGTCCTTCATCACATCAGGGTCCCCATCAGAGTCTTCCATCACATCAGGGTCCCCATCAGAGTCTTCTATTACACCAGGGTCCCCATCAGAGTCCTTCATCACATCAGGGTCCCATCAGAGTCCTCCATTACATCAGGGTCCCCATCAGAGTCCTCCATCACATCAGGATCCCCATCAGAGTCCTCCATTACACCAGGGTCCCCATCAGAGTCCTCCATTACATCAGGGCCCTCATCAAAGTCCTCTATTACATCAGGGCCCTCATCAGAGTCCTCCATTACATCAGGGCCTTCATCAGAGTCCTCCATTACATCAGAGTCCCCCTTACACCATGGTCCCCATCAGAGTCCTCTATTAAATCAGAGTCCTAATCAGAGTCTTCCATTACACCAGGGCCCTCACCAGAGTCCTCCATTACATCAGGGTCCCCATCAGAGTCCCCCTTACACCATGGTCCCCATCAGAGTCCTCTATTACATCAGAAGCAGACCATAGACACTAGTCTCTGCTAATCCTTATCCTCAGTAATGCCACTGCCCCTAGCTGTAGGCCCATAGGCGTGCGCACAAGGTGTACCATGTGTGCCTGAACACACACTAGTCATCCCGGTGGCACAGATTCCTCCTGCCCCCCCCCAGTGAAGGCACGAAGGGGGTTGTTTCAGGATGGAGAGCAGGGAAAGAGGGCAGTAAATATGTCATTTACAGGCCTTTTCCTTTTCTGAATGAACAAAGTGAGTGATCTGTAGCAATTACTCACTGTGTTCATTCATAACAGAAGCATACCTGTGTTTACTATGCTTCAGTTTGTGAATGAACAGGAAGCCATTCAGCACAGAGCACTTCCCAGCTTAGGCTACATATGTGTGTTGAGCTTTGGGGTGCACACCCTAATGCAATAGGCTGTGCACCCCAATGTGTAGGCCATATACAATCTAGTATTGTATCTGTGCATTGGCAGCCCATTAAAAATAAATAGGTCACCTTAACACTATGTACATTAACGCATGGCACTATTCATGGTAATGTGCACCTGTTATAAGAACACACAGGGATGGGCAGGTGTCAATGGGCTCTCGGTGCCAGCTGGCCGCCTAGTTATGATGCCAGGGGAAGGATTGGGAGTCGTGACGAGAATGATCTCCGGTACATCAGAGTCCAGATGGGACTGAGGTTTGTCCTCAGGGTTTTTGCAAGTGCTTGCATGGCGCTAAAAAATAATAATAATTATTATTTTTTTCTTTAGGTTCCATCCTGGAAAAGCCCAAACCTGATGACCCTCAACGTTCTCTACAGTCACATATGGAAATAGAATTTGAGAATACAGAATACAAATACAGAATAGATGGGAAAAAGTATTGCCGGAAATACAGAGGAACCAAAAAATGCTGCAAAGGAACAAAAAATAGTGAACAAATATTTAATCTTTTTCTGTTGCGACCTGATGTGTAAATAAAGAATGGACTATCTCTCTGTGTAGAAATTGTGAAATAAATAAAGAATAAAAAAACTCAAACCTTATAGGGTTACATTGTTTTAGACATAAGGGTCATATTATCACTTCTTTGCTGTTTCATGTTTTGATTTTTGTGTATGGCAATCAGATGATGAATACTTCCTTAGGCCTGGTTCACACCTGTGCATTTTCTAGTGCGTTTTCAGTTTTGCAGCAACACACTACATTCTCCATTTATCATGATTTCCTATGGATCATGTTCACATCTGTGCATTTTATGGAAAGGGCCAGGGACTTTTATCTGGTTTTTGATTCCATAGACTTCAATGGATTAAAATTGTGTATTGAAAACTGCAAAATGCACCTGCATAGGTAGGAATCAGGCCTTAAGCCCCATACACACGGTCGGACTTCCATCGGACTTTTCCGTGGATTTTTGTCCGAACGGAGTTGGCCGGGCACACCCATAGCATACACACCACAGGACTTTTCTGCAAACTTTCTGCAAACTTTCCCAACATCACGTGTTTTTTCTGCTCTTTTCTGCTCTTTACTGCCACCCTTTGGTCAACTTCTGCTATTGTTGGTTGATTTTAACATTAGTTGTTTTGTCCATCGGACTAAAGTCTGATGGTTATCTGTACACACGGTCGGACTTTGCTCCATCTGACTTTTGTTGGGCAAAAGTTTGTCCGTTTGCAGACCCAACTTTTGTCTGATGAAAACAAAAAAAAGAAAAGTTTGTCCGATGGAGCGTACACACGGTCGGATTGTTGGTACAACTTGCTCAAAATGAAGTTTGTTGGCCAACAGTCCGACCGTGTGTACGGGGCTTTAGTCTAGGTTCACATCTATGCAGGCTGTGCTTGATGCATTTTTTTTTTTTTTTTTTTTACGTTTTGCAGAGCATTTTGCATTTTTTTATGCGTTTTTGCATGCAGCTTTCATGAATTCTGCATTTTTCGTTTTTTTTCCCCCGCTGACAGCTGAATGTAAAAAAAAAAAACTGCAGCACAGCACCAGGGGGAGAGGAAACTATGGGAGGAAGAACACATCGGTACTGGAGAAAGAAGACACGGGGGACATTTAAAAAAAAGAACTTGTCAAAAACCATCTCTTTTTTTTTTTTAACACTTCACTGCTTTTTGGGGTAAATGGGTAGGGGTACAATGTACCCCATACTCATTCACATGGGGGGCGGGAACCGGGGGCCCTCTTTCTTAAAGGGGGCTTCCAGATTCCAATAAACCCCCTGCCCGCAAACCCCCACACCCTCCAGCCAGGGTTGTCGGGAAGAGACCCTTGTCTCCATCAACATGGGGGAAAGGTGCTTTGGGGTGGGGGGGGAGAGCCCCTCTGCCTCAAAGGATCCATCCCCCCATGTTGAGGGCATGCAGCCTGGTTTGGTTCGGGGGGGGGGAGGGGGCGCTCGCTTGTCCCCTCCCCTTCCTGACCTTCCAGGCGGCATTCTCGGATAAGGGTCTGGTATGGATTTTGGGGGGACCTCATGCTATTTTTTTTTTACATTTGGCGTGGGGGGGGGGGGGGGTCCCCTCTAACTCCATACCAGACCGGAAGGGCCTGGTATGGACCTAGGGGGGGACCGCATGCCGTTTTTTTTTAAACAATTTTTTTGGAGGCAATTTTCTTTACATTCAGCTTTCAGCAGGTAACCCCCGCTGACAGCTGATGACTCATGATGCAGGAAAAAGAAAGTCCCCGACTCTTTCCAAAAACGCAGTGGCTGCAAAATGCATAGATGTGAACATGTACTATAGGAAACCATGCTAAATGGACTGTAGTGCGTTTCTGCAAAGTGCATAGGTGTGAACCTAGGGTTAGCTCTGTTCTATATATCAGATGATTTGATTAGCATCCCCATTTAAAGTGAACATTTCCTCTATTACATTGGGCTAAAGTTGGGTTAATCAGGGTCCATAACCAAAGTCAGTCATGAATTGGTGTTGCCAGTCATTGGCATTAGGAATGTTGAGTTGAGGGGGGGGGGTTGCCTTAATACTCCAGAACAGTGTTTTTCAACTCCAGTCCTCAAGGCGCCCCAACAGGTCATGTTTTCAGGATTTCCCTCAGATGAAACGGCTGTGGGAATTACTAAAGCAGTTAAACTGATCAAATAACCTGTGCAAAGCAATGGAGAGCCTGAAAACATGACCTGTTGGGGCGCCTTGAGGACTGGAGTTGAGAAACACTGCCTTAGTAATTACCACAGCCATTTCATCTGAGGGAAATCCTGAAAACATGACCTCCTTCAGGACTGGAGTTGAGAAAACACTGGTATAGAGGAGTCTATTGTTTTAACCAAGTCATCACAGCTGACCCATAGACCTGCACTGAGAGCGGGGAGTAGAAAGGCCCAATTCACATGTGCAATTTAGGGCAGACTAGGAATTCCTGCAGGAGGCTGAAATTTGTTCATATGACCAGCTGTGGGTAGGAAGCCCTATACAAAGCATTGAGAGGCTGACAACGCCTGCAGCCATTCCCCACCAGTCACGTGTGTTCAGACATGTATCGATTGCCTGCCAATGATTGGCCCGATCGTCCACAGGTAAGTTCTGGGGAAATAACAGTCCACCAGTTCACCGTTTAAAAACGTACATTGGTAGAAAATGTGGTTTGATTGCTCTTCAGAGAGCGTTTGACAGGTGGTCAGGAGGTGCCTCCTCTAACCTCTTGTTCCCAGCACTAATGCGCCACAACTACATGCATTGCACGTGGTTGCGGGGTGCTTGCAGGACCTGGTTCACACCATTTGCTTTTAATCTGTTTCTGCAGTGCTTTCTTACGGTGCATTTTCAATGCGTTTTTTGATATGTTATGCCTTTTTGGGCAGATTTAAAACCGCAAACTGCTACGAAAAACGTACTACATGCTTTTCTGCAGCTTCTCCATTGAAGTCTATTGAACCAAAAAGCACAGTTTTGCATAAAAAAAAAAAAAAAGTCCCCGACCCTTTTTCAAAAACGCAGAGGCTGAAAAAAAGTATAGATGTGAACGTGTCCCATAGGAAACCATGTTAAATGGACTGCAGTGCATTGATGCAAAAAGCACTAAACGCACAGGTATGAACTAGGCCTTAAGCAGGCCATACACGGGTCGAATTTCGAACTAATTTTCTTTTCAAAATCAAAGTTCGTTTTTTTTTTTGTGATCCGATGATGCCACCATTGATTTTCGAAATTCGGCCGACCAAACCTTCATGTTGCCGGGAATATTCGTTTCTCGCCGGGAATATTCGTTTCTCTCCGGGAATATTCGTTTCTCCCCGGGAATATTTGTTTCTCTCCGGGAATATTCTTTTCTTGCACATGCGCATTTTCTTTTCTATTACATTTCTCGCACGATTCTCCCATCATTGATCAGAAAATCGTTTGTTTTTCAAAAAATTTCCAACATGTCCGATTCCTCAAATTTGATTGCCGCACGAAAATCGGCTGTTGCTGCAGCCCACTAACGGTGCGAAATTTGTACGAAAATTCTTTGATACGATTTTCGAAAGAAAATTATTTCGAAATTCGAACCGTGCATGGCCGCCCTTAGCGGGTGGTATTGCCTAGTGAATATGTCAGCGTGGATATTTCCTGCCAAAGTGCTGCAGAGTGTGTACATAATCTGTGCATTAAAATGTATTAAAGTGTGTGTGTTGTAAGAGCAAGACTACGCATTCTCAAATGAAAGCGTACATACAAAAACTATTCAACACATCACTTCTGAAGTTGTATTCTGTTGTACGAAAATTTTCGTATTGTGAGTAACCTCTTCACTTTCGAGATGAGACTAGCATGTAAGGATGAGCTCCGGGGTGTTCGCAGAGCCCGCCAGGAAGTCGGCACTGCGCTAATCGCAGGCAGTGAGACATTTCCCGATTTCTGCAGCCAAGCATCGGGACAGTGTCTCGCTGCCTGTGATTAGCGCAGAGCAGTGCCGACTTCCTCGCGGGCTCTGCACGTGGGCTGTGTGAACACGCTGGAGCTAGTCCTTATTAAAAATTGGACGTTCGGTCGTCCGAAAATCTAAGCTTAAGACCCCATACACACTATACAACTTTTGTTGTCTGATATCCTTTAAATGAAAGCCTCGTACACACGATGGGATTGTCTGTTGACAGACTGTTGTCCTAAATTCTGACCGTTAGTACGCTCCTTTTTGACAATTGTTGTCCAACTTTCGGCCAACAAATGTTGGATGGCAGGCTAGTAAATTTTCAGTGGACAACGGTCTGTCGTCAGATTTTTGTATGATCAGTACACAAATCCGTCACACACGTCGAAAGTATAAACACGAATGCTCGGAATCAATGCTCACCAAACACGAAATTAGCAGAAGGGGCCCAAAGGGTGGCGCTCAAGAGCTGAAATTTCTCATAGTACGTCACTACAATCGTGTTTGTTCCACGACAATTGTGTAATGCTCGGTTGGCCAACAATTGGATCGTGTGTACGAGGCTTTAGGGTTTGACCTCATATTATATGGTTTTGGTAAATCTAAAGGAAAAAATCTACAGAAAATTGTATAGTGTGTGTCCAGCTTTAGACTGGAACACCATTAAAGTTCATGTGTGTAAAGGCAGGTGTCCCAATACTTTTGACAATATAGTGTATGTAGGGATCGATTTACTAAAACTAGAGCGTGCAAAATCTGGTGCAGCTATGCATGGTAGTCAAGCAGCTTCCAATTTCCGCTTGTTGAATTTAAGCTTTGACGGTGAGCCCTCCATCACACCAAACACGGCTTTCAACTCGCACAATTTCAAAGCCGCATTTCAGTCCGACTTCGGGGGGGGGGGGGCGACTTAATAGACATCTGTGCGGGTTCATGCACAGATGTCTATTGAAATCGCCCCCCCGAAGTCGCCAAAAGTAGTGCAGGACCTACTTTTAGAAATCTGTGCGGCGTTGCACCGATTGGCACGCTCCTATTGCCCGGCAATAGGCTCTGATTTGACCTGTCAAATCGCACCGATGTGAACAGAGGGCTAAAACCTGAAAGCTGATTTGGCTACCATGCACAGCTACACCAGATTTTGCACTCCCCAGTTTTAGTAAATCAACTCCGTAATGTTTGGGGGTTCTGAGTGTTTTTTCTAGTATAGCACTACCCCCCTCATGTAGCACCTTGTCCCGCTCCCTTGGTTTAAGGAACCGGACTGTTTTTTTTGTTCATTTTTTCCTTTCTTGGGTCTGCAGCGAGTTACCTCCCCCGAGTGGATCCTTTAGCTCCGTTGTCTAGGCAAACAATAATCTCCAGGAATAAGGCCAATGTCCACACCAGTGAAACACAATCAGCAAGGCTTTATTTATTTTTTGTCAATTTGAACAGAAGAAGAGCAGAAGTTGAGAGAAGTAGGGGAAGGTTCAGGCACGCAACACTTAAATCCAGTATCTACACTCGTCGCCACTCAAGTCTGAGTGGGTATTGCTCACCAGGATAGTCCCTATGAGAGCGGTCCTAGCAGCTGGGATGGAGCACGGACATCAGAGACAATGAATCCCCTCTAGGCAGGTCTCCAGGCCTCTCCCCGAGATAGCAGTACCATCGCTAATCTCCGCCGGGACTGATCCTCCCCTGGACTCCTTCCCTAAAGATGGGGCCCCCTTCAAGCGGGGCAGCCTGGGATCCTTCTCTGAAGCGTAGGCCCTAGTCAGCGGAGCTGGGCCTACAATGCAGCAACAGGGCCTCGGGCTGAAGGTGCCCGAGGCCTAAACACACCAGGGCACCTCGTGCCATGCGGGCCACGAGGCACACTTACTGGACCAGAGGTCCCCCCCTTAACGCCTTGGGGTCCCCCTGGAATCACCTCACGCCAAATGGCGTCTGCCCCTTTTGTACCCTCTCCCAGCATGCACAGTGGGTAGACCACGCCCACTGCACGGCTGCCGAGAGAGAACACCCAAGGTGCTGTTATACCCCCTGTAGTTCAACCTATGCCGGCGGTGACAGTGCCACCTGCAGGCAACGGAGAACACTACAGCCAGGTAGTATCACCCCCCCGGAGCAGAATAACAATTGAATTATAATTGGTCTGAGCCCAGTTACCGGCTCAGACCGCCCTTAAATTTCCACATAGCGCCCCCAAATATTTGGGGGGGGGGGCTACACTAGCAAAAAAAATAAATGTTTTTTAATATGTTGGAGAGGAATGCCAAAAGTGACCCAGACTGGAAGTGGTTAATGACTATTCTAATTGGGTTTAGACAAGTCCCTGTTGTCACATGTGTATGGTGGGGTCTGCACACATCGCGGTCATCATTGCTAGAAGCGATATCTAATCATCTTTCTAGCTCTTCCTGAGAAGTCACACGTTGCTCAGTATAGGAAGTGCCTTGTCACATTCTGCTGACACTGTGGCTTCACGCCGTTTTATTCTAAGAAAGGAATGTCAGCAGACACCGGGGTGAGTAGAATCAATGCACTTTTATACCAAGTAAGAATTACCCTGCACCGCCTTTATGGGGGCTTCAATGGGGACAGGTAGCAAGCTACTTGCCTCTTCTGCCAAAACAGAAGTCTGCTGCCACTGTTCTGGTGACTTCATCTATGGGGACGGCGGTGGATTCCCTGATACATTAATACCAGCTGAGAACTTCCAGCTCCAGGTTTATTACCAGCCCAACCCAGGGGCGGATCCAGGGGGGGCAACGGGGCAATTGCCACCTCCGAGAAATATGTTTTAGTTGCGGAACTTGCATGTGCCTGAGAGTCTGAGCGGGCGCTTGAGAGTTGCGGAACTTGCGGGCGCTTGAGAGTCTGAGCGGGCGGCTCCGCGTGCGAGTGACAGAGCGGGCGGCTCCACGGGCGGTTGCCTCGGTGTGGGTGGTGAGAGTCAGAGAGCGGGCGGTCAGCTGGTCGGCTCTGTGGGTGAGCGGGCGGCTGGCCATCATCTCTGACATCATCTCTCACCAATCCCGCACCTGCCCTGCATCCCTGCAGTAACTTCTGCCCTCACTGTGTAGGCAGCAGAGAGATTACATCATCTCTCTGCTGCCTGACTCTGACAAGCAAAACACCACCTTAGCAAGTGACAATCCGCAAGGTGTGGCAGGTGAGGTGGCAAGTGACAATCTGCATCTGGTGGCAGGCAAGTGACATTCTGCAACTTGTGGCAAGTGACACTCTGCAACATGTGGCAAGTGACAATCCGCAACATGTGGCAGACGACGTGGCAAGTGACAATCCGCAACTTGGGGCAGGCGACGTGGCAAGTGACAATCTGCATCTGGTGGCAGGCAAGTGACAATCCGCAACATGTGGCAGACGACGTGGCAAGTGAAAATCCGCAACTTGGGGCAGGCGACGTGGCAAGTGACAATCCGCAACATGTGGCAGGTGACATGGCAAGTGACAATCTGCATCTGGTGGCAGGCAAGTGACATTCCGCAACATGTGGCAGGCGACGTGGCAAGTGACAATCCGCAACGTGTGGCAGGCGACGTGGCAAGTGACAATCCGCAACATGTGGCAGGCGACGTGGCAAGTGACAATCCGCAACGTGTGGCAAGTGACAATCCGCAACGTGTGGCAGGTGACGTGGCAAGTGACAAGCTGCATCTGGTGGCAGGTGACGTGGCAAGTGACACACTCAAGGCACCCACTGATTCTGCATTATGGTGAGCTTCATCATCCTGACACCATAACAACCATGGTGCCGTGATCATTGAAGCGCTAACACCAGTCATTTCCCTGATAAATTGCCCCCCCAAAAAAATATTTTCTGGTAGTGCCCCTCCTGAGACTAGACTCTGGATCCGCCCCCGACCCAACCTCTGGCTGGACTACCAAAGAAAAGGCTGGGGTGTAAATTTAGAGCAAATTTTTGTAACCTTGGACCCCTCATGGAAGTAGTAGGGTGGGTGGCAGCGGTGGGGGGGTTAAATTCATGTAGCAAGGTCCTAGGCCTCCTTTGATCTAATAAGAACCACCAGGGCCAGAGATGGCTGACATCCTTCTGTATATGGTGGGTTGAGAAGCATGGTGGGTGTAGAGTAGTTAAGTTATTGGGCGCCAGACACTTTTTGGATGCAAAAGAAAATGTATTTCTCTTAACAAACCTTTTTGGGGGAAAGAGAGTTAGGGCCAGGACACCCTTAGGTAGTTGCAAAATTAATTGGCAGACTCTGACTTCAATAGGAGGACAGCCATCAACACTGAGCTCCCGGCCTCTCACTAAACCCTCTGATTCACTGACTCTGAATCCCTTGAGCTCCTCCAAGATTTGTAGTGGTATCCCCTCAAGCGTCACCCATGCTTCCCTGCTGGGTCCCTAGCTTGGCACTCCAGATACTTAAGCTTCACCCCTGCCAACTGACGAGGTCCCCAGGTTAACTCACAAGGCTGCTCTGCAAGCGTCTCCTCTGCGGTTTGGGTCCCTGACTTGATCACCGCCTGAGGACTCCTGATTCTCCGCCGTGCCCTTTCGGTGAAAATGTGGTTTCCGGTACTTGCTTCAGTTACTCACTGTGGTCCCTGGTGGTTGGCCCCTTTTGTGGCGACAGCTTCTCCTCTACCTCCGACCACGATGATGGGTTCTCTGGCCATCAGAACCGTAACTTTTGGTTGGACTGCAAGCCGCAGTCCCAACCTTGCGCTGCTCTCTTGCTTCTGGATGGGCCCTCAGAGTAGCCCAGCAGCCAGATGTGCCCGGGGTAGGCCCAATCTCCGGCCTAGCAGCCTGGGCAGTACAACACACGTCCACCCAGACAGCCATCCAGGTGGCACAGAATACTGATCACCTAACCTCACCCGAATATATAGGCCAATGGATTCAGAAAAACCCCTGCCCATTGGCTGCAATACCCCATATACCCATAAACTGACCTTGCGTTGACCTTCTCTTATCTAGTACCACCAAGTACCCGGCCACCTAGTGGTAGAAGAGAAAAGTGCAACAAGGCCAAACTTGGGGAGAAATCAATAGATCTCTAGCAATCAACCAGGATATAGGAAAAAATAATAAATTGCGCTAACTGAAAAAAAGAGAACAAGCGGCAACTGTAATTATGTGATAACATAAAAATAACAGAAGAAACAAACAGCTGCGCTAATAATTTAAAAGACCAGTAACAAAAACAGTCATAAAGAGTAATGAAAAATACAGAAATTAGCCCATACGTGAAGGCATGTGAACCAAATAACAAAATAACAAAAATGTTACTATGAATAAAGTCCCAAAATACTAATGGAATCCAGGATGGAGGTGTAACTGTGGAAGGGATAGAAGAAGTTGAGGATTGATGCTCAAAATATTTGTGCAACACCCGTGCTCCACCACCATTTGAATACACAGCTTACCAGAGGTAAGGGAATAACAAGCCCATCAGCAGTCTGGTTCCTCCAGTGGGGATAAACCGGATCCAATGCAGTCAGCCTGGAGATGACATCAACCCACGAATGGTCCCAAAAGTGAAAAATGCTCGATAGTGTATTTACGGTTTTAAAAACATTTATTTAAAATAAGCAGAAACACTTACAGAAATGACGTTTAAAAAGTCACAAAACGACCAGCCTGTCTGCAGTCACCTGTCCCTTGGTGTTGACGTCAGCGCGTTCACCTGACGTCATCACCAAGGGACAGGTGACTGCAGACAGGCCGGTTGTTTTGTGACTTTTTAAACGGAACACCCCCACACACGGCCGTTTTAAATGACATATTTTTTTTTTTGGTCGAAAAAACGACCGTGTGTGGGCTCCCCGGCAGTGTTTCCCTATGGGAAAACTGCAGCGGAAAAAAACGACTGGAATCACGACGAGAAAAATTAGAGCATGTTCTAATTTTTCTCGTCGTGATTAATGCCGGTTTTCCCGTCGAGGGAAAACGACAAAAAGCCCACAGACGATCGTTTTTCTCGTCCAAAGGGAAAAAATGTAATTTTTCTCGACGGGAAAAATGATTGTGTGTACGCGGAATCAGAGTTTGCAGATTATTTATTTTAAAGCTCTCAAGCCTTAGAGCGAGTGTCCTGGGAAAAACTGGGATGGGTAGGTAAAAAGGGAAGAGTTAACAAGATAACAATATAGAAATATGTGTGGTGTACCACATGAATAAACATAGGTGTAGCACCCCGGGGTTTAGTTAGGGGAGCTCCTCACAAATGTACTTGCCAAGAGTAGTTATCTTGGTCGATAGGGAGAAATCAAATAGATCTCTATCAAAGTTTGACCTTGTTGCACTTTTCTTTCTACCACTAGGTGGCCGGGTACTTGGTGGTACTAGATATGAGAAGGGAAACCCAAGGTCAGGTTATGAGTATATGGGGTATCTCAGCCAATGGGCAGGGGTTTTGTTGAATCCCTTGGCCTGCTGGGAGAACCTATATATTTGGGTGATCTAGGTTCTGTGCCACCTAGACGGCTGTCTGGGTGTACGTGTGTCGTACGCCCCCGGCTGCTAGGCCGGAGATTGGGCCTATCCTGGGGGCATCTGGCTGTTAGGCTGTGTGAGGGCCTGTCCAGAAGTAAGGAGAGCAGCACAAGGTTAGGATTGCGGCTTACAGTCCAACCAGAAGTGACGGTTCTGCCGGTCAGAGAACCTGTCAGTGGTTGGAGGTAGAAGGGAAGCTGTCGCCACAAAGGGACCAACCACCTTTACCAGGGACCACAGTGAGTAACTGAAGCAAGTACCGGAACCACATTTTTACTGAAAGGGCACGGTGGATAATCGGGAATCTTCAGGCGGTGATCAAGTCAGGGCCCCAACCCGCAGAGGGGACGCTTGCAGAGCAGCCTTGTGAGTCAAGCCGGGGACCTCGCCGGTTAGCAGGGGTGACGCTTAAGTATCTGTAGTGCCAAGCTAGGGACCCAGCAGGGAAGCGTGGGTGACGCTTAAGGGGATACCACTGCAAATCTTCAAGGAGCTCGAGGGATTCAGAGTCAGTGAATCTGAGGGTCTAATGAGAGACCAGGAGCTCAGTGTTGAAGAACTCCAAGAGGCAGTTGTAGTGGAGCTGAAGGAACTGTTACATTTGAGTTAGGAACTGTTAAAGACTGTTACCATAGGAGACAGCATTCCTGTATGTGCAGATGTGGCTTCTTTCTGGGGCCTTTTCAATGCACGGCTGTTCTCTTATTGAATATGTAACTGTCTAAGGGTGTCCTGGCCCTAACCCTCTTTCCCCCAAAAAGGACTGTTAAGAGAAATAAAACCTTTTACATCCAAGAAGTGTCTGGCGCCCAATAACTTTGTCCACCGCACCCACTATGCCTCACAACCCACCACATGCAGGAGGATGTCGGCTATCTTTGGCTTGGAAAGTTCTCATTAGACTGGACAAGGCTAGAGACTTTGCTTCATAGGTGTCATATAAAAAAACTATGAGTCATATAGGACAATAAAGTATCAAAAATATATATGTACAATTTTAAAGGCAGGCCTAAGCAACAACCTTAATTCCTCACTATCTATCTAAAATATATGTACAATAGTAATATGAAATTAGGTTAGTGTTGACGGCAGGTTAGATCCCTGTCTCTCCTTTAGCCAAGGAAGATGCACTGACGCAGCATCACCTGAAAGAGATAATCAACAGCAATGCAACTTCATCCTATCCTAAAAGTAACATGGTAAAGTGGTTGTAAACCCTTACAGACCACTTATACCTACAGTTAAGCCTAGATTAAGGCTTACCCGTAGGTGCAACAAATATCTCCTAAACCTACACCGTTTAGGAGATATTTGCAAAAAATACAGCAACGATGTCTACGGCGCGTGCGTGCCGTAGACAACAGCGCAGGCACACTGAGCGTGCCGTTAGTGAATGGGTTCATGCCGTTGGTGGCGGCTCCCGCACGCATGCGGCTCCGGCCAGTCCCAGCGCTGGAACCGCGATACCCGGAAGTCACTCCAGGAGAGATGGTGGCGACAGAGGAGGCGAATGAGGGCAGCTGCGGAGGCTTTGATCTCAGGTAAGTACTTCATAATGAGCTAGTATGCTATGCATACTAGCTCATTATGCCTTTGTCTTGCAGGGTGTATTTTTGTATTTATTTTTTAAGGAGGCTTTACTTCCTCCTTTAAGTATATACATACATGATTAAGCAAGTTTCATTTGTCCTCAGCCGAAGACAGCAGAGCAGTGTAAATACACTCTATATAATATTGTGTCTTACATATTTAGAAGCAGGTCCCATCCTCTGTGGAGAATACCTTCTTCCCATTGATCAAGAAACTTACATTAGCACATAATGTGAATAAAGTTCACTCAGGTCGGCATCACTCGCGCCACCTGGCGACCACACTACTCTGGCGACAACTTGTATGTATACACGAGTATTCAGCCACAGAACCCGTGTAATTAATGTGTGTCCTGGATTAAAGGGATGATGTGGCAACCCTAGTGAGGAGGGAGGCTCAGATTACTATGGAATTCTCCAGTGTACAGAGATGGATTGAGGTAAATTTTATTTCTGATCCTGCAGCTTAGAAGTTTGCTCAGCAGTCATTTCAGGTATAATACTACAGCCTGGCTGTGCTCAGTATAGTTTCCCCTGTGTGGACTTAGCAAGCAAGGAGAGATTATGTATTACTGCTGTTTTGTGCTCACCATTACATGTACAGTATGTGCCCTTGAACACACTCTGCGCTTTGTGTGTAACGCACTGGTGAGCCCAGTATTCTGTAGCAGTGGTGTCACTCGGTGCGAGAAAACATGGTGTTACCCCCCCCCCTCCACCAAGTATAGCCCCCCCCCCTCAGTACATACCCGCCTCCCTCAGTCCAGACCTCCCCTCTACACTAAGTATAGATCCCCTCTCTTAGTACAGACCACCCTCTCCACTAAGTATAGACCCCCTCCCTCCGTAAAGATCCCCTCCCTCAGTACACACATCCTTCTCCACTTGTGCTTGTAAGGAGGTGAAGGGGGCGGGGGGGGGGGGTCAGATGTGCTGGGGGGTGCTTTGGGAGGTGAGAGGGCTTATGCTCTTGTGGGAGGTTGGATTTTAAATCCAACCTCCACTTCTAGCAAAGGTTCTTTCTTCTGCCAAAGTGTCCCCCAGCGCATATCCTGGGGGGGGTCTTAACCCCCCCGCACATATCTTAACTCCCCCACCCCCAGTTCAACGCAGGTATCCCTCCTCTGGTAATAGTTCTGGGGACCCCACCACATCCACACATGGCCGGGCTCAGCTCCAATCTGTCACCAGGCTCC
Source organism: Rana muscosa (assembly GCA_029206835.1). Taxonomy (NCBI): domain Eukaryota; kingdom Metazoa; phylum Chordata; class Amphibia; order Anura; family Ranidae; genus Rana; species Rana muscosa. The sequence goes on from CM055118.1 coordinate 332,144,684, forward strand.
GATACATTGTGCTGTACTTTATATACACTGTGCTGTACATTGTATACACTGTGCTGTACATTGTATACACGGGTCTGTATATAATGCACAATACGGTGTCAGCTGGTCCTATACCCTGTAAATCATTAGGCTTGTGCAATTCGTTTCGTAACGAATCAAAATTCGTCCGAATTTAGCAACTTTCGGACATTCGGAAGCATTCGAATTTCCGAACAGAGCAATTACGAATAAAACCGAATCCGAAATAAATTATACCGCAAAATAGCGAATGCCCGAAGGTCTTCGGCATAATTCGTTATGAAAAAAGTTACGAATGTACGAATCCATTCGAAGCACAATAACACTCACTCTGCTCTCTGCTTCTCCCTCACCATGCTGAACTCCCTCTCAAAATGGTGTACAGGGGGCGGAGGCTATAGCCGCATGAAAAAACGAAAGTAAAATACGAGATTTCAAATCCATTCGAAGCACAATAACACTCACTCTGCTCTGCTCTCTGCTTCTCCCTCACCGTGCTGAACCCTCTCAAAATGGTGTACAGGGGCGGAGCCTATAGCCGCATGTAAAAAACGAAAGTAAAATACGAGATTTCGAATCGTTACAAATAACCGCTATGTATTTAGAAAAGTACAAATCCATTCGAAGCACATTAGGCATAATAGGCAGCGTCGTTGTGAGAGAGACACGGAAAATTACGAATCAACGAACCCAAAAAAAGTTACGAAAGTAGGAGTTGTGTCCAGAATCAACGAAAAACAACGTACTCTACCGAAAGTACGAATTATAAAGCAACAAAAAATTCAACGAAAAATGTCGCTTGCAAAAATACGAATGAGTCCGAACACGAAAAATCACGTCTAGCAAAATTACGAATGATTACGAATCAACAGGACCGGAAAGAAACGAACCGAAACGGAACGAATTTTTCCGTTGTGCACAAGTCTATAAATCATATTGTACATTTACATACAGACCAGTGTATACAATGTACAGCACGGTATTGGGGTACAGACTAGTCTGTATATTATGTACAATATGGGTTACAGGGTATATGACCAGTCTGTACCCTGCTGACACTGTAGTTCTGTAAATACGCTAACTTGTTTCCAGGACTTGCCACCCTCAGTTTGCTTCCAGAATCCAGGGACGCTTCCATAGCTGCCTATACAATTTTTATCTGCAATCCTCCACCTGTTCATGCTTCAGCGCCCGAGCCCCTTGGAGACCCGCCCGCTCTCTGGCATTGGATGGCAAAGGTAGCCATAGGCTCTCCTATTGGCTCTCATTCCTCCAGGAGGAAAGGAGTCGCTCTTCCCTTGCTCTGTTAAGAGTCAGGCACCGTGGCGCTGCTTACAGTTGCAGACGCTCACTGTTACTTCTTTCCTCCCACTGGGCGGGCTGCAAGCAGGGAGGGATTTACATATCGCCCTCCCCGCTGCCCGTTCTCACTGATGAGAAAGGGAGCTGCCGAGGCAGCTCTTCTGTGCAGACGCCGCCAGTGCAAGAAACTGCCTGGCTGGGGGATTTCCACCCCCCCTCATCCTGCAAGCGCTGGTGGCGGTGCTCATGCCTACGGTTGTCACCCGGTGCGGGCCGCACCCCCCGCCCCCCCTTGCAATGGCTCTGTTCTGTAGGTAACGCACCGCTGAGCCCTGCATTCTGTAGGTAACGCACCGCTGAGCCCTGCATTCTGTAGGTAACGCACCGCTGAGCCCTGCATTCTGTAGGTAACGCACCGCTGAGCCCTGCATTCTGTAGGTAACGCACCGCTGAGCCCTGCATTCTGTAGTTAACGCACCGCTGAGCCCTGCATTCTGTAGTTAACGCACCGCTGAGCCCTGTATTCTGTAGGTAACGCACCGCTGAGCCCTGCATTCTGTAGGTAACTTAGCGTGCTTCTGAGCCCTGCATTCTTTATGTAGCGCACGCCTTAGTTCTGCATTCTTTATGTAGCACGCTCCTGAGCCCTGCATTCTTTATGTAGCAGACTCCTGAACTCTGCAATCTGTTTTTTCTGTATCTTATCTTCTTAGAATTTTTTGGGATATGACTACCAAATGTTAAGTGTCTTTATTTTTTATCACATGGACGAAATGTGAGAAATCACGTGTAGCGATACCCCCAAACTAAGAGAGCCGCTGGTTTTGTTTCGGGCCCTGTACACAGCACAGCCAAACCCCGGAAATCTACTCATCCCTTCTCTGGCACAGCTAGGCTAGGGGGTGGTATATTTGTATAACTTTATACCAGCTCATGTACAATCCCTCAATACATTTATACAGTGGTAGAATGTAGTAATAGACTCCAATACGGCCCCTTTCACACTGGGGCGGTTTGCAGGCGCTATTTAGCTAAAAATAGCGCCTGCAAACCGAGCCTAAACAGCGGCTCCTTTCTCTCCAATGTGAAAGCCCTGAGGGCTTTCACACTGGAGCGGTGCGCTAGCAGGACGGTAAAAAAAGTCCTGCTAGCCGCATCTTTGGAGCGGTGAGAGGAGCGGTGTGTTTACCGCTCCTCCACCGCTCCTTCCCATTGAAATGCATGGGATACCGCGGTAATACCGCCCGCAAACCGCGGCTGTAGCCGCGGTTTGCGGGCAGTATTAACCCTTTATTGGCCGCTAGCGGGGGTTAAAACCGCACCGCTAGTGGCCGAATAGCTCAACAATACCGACGTTATAGCGCCGCTAAAAATAGCGGCGCTATACCGCCACCGCCCCCACCGCCCCAGTGTGAAACCAGCCTACCAGAATGATTAAACTGTAAAAGGTTTACTTGTATATATTGGTTAACGATCAATATCACATATAACACATGCATGCAGAGCCCTGCAGTAATACTAACACTATTCAACTATAGTGCACAAACGGTTCTATCACACACTGACATATAGATAGAGTCCCCGTTAGCAATATGGCGCCCAGCAATACTATAAATTCCCAGTCAGGCCTGACTCCGTTAAAGCTCAGTCTTTAAAGGAGGAATCTTTGCGTGCAAGATGATCGGTGGTGCACATACAGGAACAATATTTGTAATCCAATAATGGTCTAAGACAATGGAAGCAACTCCCCAGAGACTATGTAACTCAGTTCTGCAACTAGTCTCCTGACAGGAAAAGGGAAAGTATAACCAGATGGGCCAAGGCAGTCAATAGGCCTAATAAAGTACTTGGTTGTAGTTGTGAGCAGGTGCTCTCTCACCCCATCGGACTCGATCCCAGTCCGGGACTCCCACCGCTGTGTCCACACACACAGGATCTGCCTCTGCCTGATCTCCGGTCCACTGACGTCCGCGAAGCAGGTAGATGTCTGCAGCCGCACAGGCTCCGCAGCAAGGTGGAAGGCTCTCTGGAAGTGCACAAGGCCCAGGCTTCGGGCCTTGCACTCGCAGCAGGTCCGCACAGGAAGTCCTCTTGCCAGCCGCGCGGTGTCCAAAGAGGCCGAGCTTATCCTTGCCCTCCCCTTTTATACCCCACCCATGAGTCTCTGCGGCAGCCCAATGCACCCTGGGTGCCAAACGGGGTTCTGGGTAACGTAGTCCATGGGGCCTCAACGGAGACCCCGCTACACGTATATATCATACAATCATTCCATAAACGCATACACTGCATATATAATTTGAGGAAAATATACTTATAAAACAGTTTACCATTTGCCAATAAAAAAATATGTCCCCGGATTTAATTTTAAAAATGTGGTCACCTTAGCTTAGGGGGCAAGCCTGCAGATTAGTGGGCGTGTTTTTTTTTGGGGGGGGGGGGCGGTGTGCTTGCGGATAATGCTCCTACATCTTGGGTGGGGGGTGCAGTTTGACATGTTTTGCCCTGACCCTGAGCTCTAGATAACCTTGTCCCTGCACTGTTCTCAATATTAGAGTTTATCCGGGATGGATGACGGCCAAAGTGACACCAGTCCACTGCTGAGGCTAATCCAGGAGCCCTTCTTACCAAAACCTATCACAAGTAAGTACTGAACATTCATGCCAAAAATGACAACAATATCAATATGTTCTTCCTATTAAAAATATAATACAACCATCATATTCATATTTTTTTTTTTTTAAATGGCACACGGGACAGCACTTACATTTTAACGTGAAGTGTCCCTTGTGCTGCTGGCTGTGGTTTTAGTTGAAATCCAAAGTTCTCTGATCCCCCTGCTCCACCCCCTCCGCCGCCGTAATCCTCTGGTGCTGAGGGGGTTTATACGATCCTGTCATAGGCGCTAGTCAAGAATGGCAACTAAGTCAGTAGCACAAGGGACACTTTGCTTTGAATGGAAGTTCTGTCCCTTGTACTAATATACCTGTTGCTTTGACCCTGCTTTGTATCATTATCGTCCTTTCTATTAGAAATGCTGAATTACTAGTTGTATGACTTTACCCATCTGTGTTTTCTTCTCCTCAGTTGTGCTAAAGTGTATCCTGGTTGGAATTCATATAACCAGTATTGCTTTAGGTGAGTACCCCATGTGTGTGTTTTTTTTTTTTTACTACAACATTCTATTACTGCTTTCCCCAACCTTATCTACCCTCAGCCCTTGCAAGAGCTAGGTTAACAATACACATTACAGGGTAATGGATATGCCAAAAGTCAGACTTATGGTGCAAGTATAATTATACAAGCCACTGCAATAAATATATATAAGCACGACCCCCGTAGGAGCTGCTGGTTTAAAGTTTTGGGCCTACCGTTGCCTTTTTTGTTCACTGCACTCGTGTCAGGGATCCCTCCTTGGAGAGCCTGTATAAAAGTTCACACCAACACCTGGATACGTTTTCGTCAAGAGGCTTTATTTTACCAGTTCCAACAGAGGGAGAGGGGAGTTTCAGGCACTTTACTTTGCGGATCACGGGCACAATCTCAGATCCAGAGGACAAACCGTTCCACACTGGATTCAGCAACCACCGGATAGGCCTACTCTCTCTGGCCTAGCAACCGGTGCGAAGCTCGTTCAAAGTCTCTGCCACAGACTTGAGTGCCGTACAGTCGTTCCACAACCTTCTGCCACAAGATCGTGTAACCACACTGACACTTTGCAAAACAAGTTCCTTCAAGAATACATAGCTCACGGTGCCAGAATGTTTCAGCCGTCTGGCAGCACCGCGAGGCAAACTGGCCAGGGTGCGTCCTTCAATTGTTAGGCTTCTTCCGGCAGGCAGGACCACGTAGGACCATCCCTGGACTAGTAGGCCCCAGCAACTCCTGGGCCTACTTCTCAGTTGCAGAGCCTCAGGCCAGCGGGCCCGAGGCCGAAAATGGCTCGCACATCCCTGAGGCCAGGAGGGCCCTCAGGTCAGGATCCGGCAACGAACCCCGATAGAGCAGTCTCTGCCTCTTAAGTACCCCCTCCCAAAAAGCACAGCGGGTTGACCACGCCCCCTGAGCCACTTCTGGGAAAGGAATACCCAATACACCTAGCTTGCTGCATTTCCAACCCTGACCCATGATGACAGTGACCCCTACTGTCAGGTGGAAACGCGCAGCCCAGCTAGACTGAAACAGAGCCATCAATTTACATAATTCTTTCTGAGCCGAACTACAGCTCAGATAACTACATTTAACTTATAGAGTCTACTCAACAGGAGTATGGCGCTACATATATGTGTCAGCCGTTTAACATAATGCATTGCCAAAAAGCTCATATTATACGCAAAAGACTTTGTTTAGAGTGACTCTTGCACACAAAAGCCCCAGAATTCTCCTTTTCAGCCATATTTTATTCCATATTTACTGCACTGAGCATCTGCCAAGCATACAAATCCAGTGGTGCCTGAACCAATCAGAATATTGTCTGGTTCTTGGTTAGACATGCAGAGCCATTTTTGGTGTAAGAATGAACATGAAATAGTGGTAACATAAATACAAAGAGCCTGGTTCAGTGAAATACAGATCCCCCAAAGCCAGATAGAGCCATAGCTAGTTTTAAATATACCTATGTTATGGCAAAAAAGATATATATACAGTGTACGTGTAAGTAGTGCTACCTCTATAGGGGCCGCTGGATGGCAAGGAATACTCCAAAAATCCTAACTTGTAGTAGAAGGACACACTATACGAGCAATCGAGAGAGAGAGAGAGAGCGAGCTATTGCTGGCCCCCAAAGTAGAACAACACACATTCACTGGATTCATGAGCTTGGATCAATACTCACAATTTCCCATGACACGTGCACACCTCCCAGCTCCAACCAGGCACTCTTCAGTGGGTCCTCCAGACCACATCCTTAGCTCCAGGGCCCAGGAGTATTTAGAAATAGGCCCCTCAGCTCTGATGGGACCTCCAATGAACATCAGCAGCCCCCCTGAGATTGGGAACTTCTCCAGCAGGACAAGTCAGGGCTGCTTCAGACCCCAGACTATTTATGTTCCTTCCCAGCCACCTACTGGGCACACCTCCTCAGAAATTGGCTGCAGTACCATAAATATTCTGTTTAACTCTCCCAGCCCTCTATGTCCTGGAAGCCTCCAGAATGCAGGGGGGGGGGGGGGAGCAATCAACCCTGCAGCCTGGGAAATTTAGAATGGCCCAAACACATACATACAAACAAATTGAATGGGAGGAGTGTATCCCTCCTATAGAAAAAATTGGACTTTGAAGGGTATAAGGTTGTCACTGAGGTGATCACATAGACAGTTGACAAGAATAAAACCTTTTATTTAGAAGTATAAAAACATATAGCAGTGTGTAAACATTAACACAGAGCTAAAGTTATCAGATAGTACTTAATTCCAGCATAAGTAGTGCTTAAATTGATACAGAGTGATCCAACGTGTTTCGCAGAGCTGTACCTCCGCTTCGTCAGGGAAACTCAATATGTATCTAGTTGTTGTCCGACTGAAAAAAGAACAACATTACAATCACATCATTCTATATATAATATAATAAAATTATATATATATATATATATATATATATATATATATATATATATATATGTATGTAGCACACGGCCCTTTTACTCACGTCCTTGGCTCACTCACAGGAGGAAAAGGCACACCATGCCACCATGCCTGTACCCTCTGGTATGCAGAGGTTAGGCATACTTTTTGTAACTAATGGGTCTTGCAGCAAGGTTCTCCTCAAAGTTGGTTCCTGTTCCTAGAATGTAAGAACAGAGTCTCTATACCCCAAGTAACTCCAAGGTCCACACCAGTAGCAACTCCAACGTAGAGTTTATTTTCTTTATGCACGATTAACCACAAGTTGAGAAGAGAGAGAAAGGTGTTAGGAAGACAGATTAGATTCAGGCACTCCTGGCTTTTTCGCCACTCGATCCCGAGTGGGTATAGCTCACCCGGATAGTCACCCAATGGCACTAGTGGCCGCCATGTAGCTCGAACAGTCAATCCGATTCCCTTAATAGATGCGATCGGGAGATCCCCTGCCACAGAATCTATAGTGTCCCGAACCTCCTAATGGTCCCGTTGTTAGATCCCTTTTCAGATGGATGACATCCCTCCAGAGAGTTACTGGGCCCCTTCCTTCACTGTGATCTCTCACCAGTCCTTCAGAACGGTCCTCCCCCAGCCTCCTCTTCCAGATATGGGTCCCCTCGCAAGGCGGCACCCTGGGATTCTTCCTCCCCGAAGTGGGCTCCAGCTAAAGGTGCTGGGCCCAGGGCTGAAGTTTCAGTCCCAGGACTAAAGGTGCCTGGGACTGAGGCACACGTGGCCTCATGGCCTGGAGGGCCATGCGCTCGAACTTGGACTCCAGAACGTAGGTCCCCCCGGGTACAGGTCCCCGGGGTAGTAAGTGCACCCTGACCAATGGCGTCTGCCCCTTTTTTGTACCGTCTCCCAGCATGCACAGTGGGTAAACCACGCCCACTGCACGGCTGCCGAGAGAGGACACCCAATCGCCACTCCATCACCTGTGGTTCAACCCCAAGTACAAGTGACAGCGCCACCCATACTTCTAAGGGGAACTGCACGCCAGGTGAAAACTGCAGCAAAGCAGAGTCCAATAAATTGGAAGATCAGAGCCAACTACCACTCGAATCACCCCTAAATTTGAACCCCCGCTACATATATATATATATATATATATATATATATATATATATAATGTAGTGGGGGTCCTAAATTGAGGTTATGTTATGCCAAATTTAGGGGTGACTTAAGTGATAGCTGGCTCAAGTCTTTTCAATTATTGGACTCTGCCTTGCTGCTGCTTCACCTAGCTTGCAGTTCCCCTAAGTCGTATAGGTGGCGCTGTCACTTGTACTCAGGGTTGAGCCACAGGTGTTGGAGTGGCGATTAGGTGTCCTCTCTCGACAGCCGTACAGTGGGTGTGGTCTACCTGCTGTGCATGCCGGGAGAGGGTAAAAAGGGGCAGACGCCATTAGGCAGGGGGAGTCACTACCCCGAGGGACCTTTACCCAGGGGTAGGTAGAGTGTTCCAGAGTCGAGTGCGTTGACCTCCAGGCCATGGGGCCACGTGCGCCTTAGTCCCAGGCACCTTTAGTCCTGGGACTGCAACTTCAGCCCTGGGCCCAGCACCTTCTAGCTGGAGCCCACTTCGGAAGGAGGAATATCAGGGTGCTGCCTTGCGAGGAGACCCGTTCTTGGATGAGAAGGCTGGGGGAGGACCGTTCCGAAGGACTGGTGAGGAAAATCACAGTGAAGGAAGGGCCCAGTAACAATCCAGAGGGATGTCATCCATCCGGAACCCAGGGGCCTAACAATCTGGACCATTGGGAGGTTTGGGACAACATAGATCCTGTGGCAGAGGATCTCCTAGACGTATCTATTAGGGATCTAGATTGACTGTTGGAGCTGCACGCCGGCTGCTAGCCCCATTGGTGGCTATCCGGGTGAGCTATACCCACTCGGGACCGAGTGGCGACGATGCCAGAAGTGCCTGAATGCTGTCTATCCTTCTAACACCTTTCTCTCTTCATGCAAAGAAAATAAAGCTCTACGTTAGAGTGATATACTTGTGTGGACCTTGGAGTTACTTGGGGTATAGAGACTCTGTCCTTGCACACTGAGGACAGGAACCAACTTTTAATAATAATAATAATAATATTTTTTTTTTTATCTTATTAAAAAACAAAAACACAATGATGCAAAGAAAAATTAGAAGCTCATAAACTTCATCAAAATATGGATCTATAGATATATATATACATACATCATATACAGATCCACATATGGTTTTAAATGACATTTTTTTTTTTTAAAGAGTTGGGGAGGGTTAGTTAGAACATATATTGGGTATTTATTTCACTATGTGAAACTGTGTGAGTAAAATTTTTATATGCTTGTTCTTCCGTATGTTCGTTATCGTCCTACATCTAGTTATTTGTAGACTGCCCATTAGAGAGAGAGCAAAGCTGGCCTTACATCTGTAGAATTTAGTTTGAACATTCAGATGATGATAAAGTATTAAAATTGCTCGTCCAGCCATTCGATTGTGCCTTCATGGACTCAAAATATTTCAACAACTTTTTTGTTCGAGTACCATGTCATTGTCTCGATTTTTTTCATAGAAAGATTTGACCAATGTATGTGCATTAGATTAGTTACAATTTTTTTCTTGGCCAGGAACCAATTCAATGATTAGAAATATATTTGTTCCCATTCATTTCGACAAATAACTTCCATCCTTGACTTTCGATTATTTTTGCTTACTCTGGTTGAAGCTGATTGTCAAATAGTCCCCGTTAACTCTTATATAATCAAACCAATGCTCTGAAAACTGCAATTTTCGAGTAAAATTCTGCAGGTGTAAGGCCAGCATCAGCCCTGCCACCAGCCTTTACCCCTAAACATAGCAGGGGGTGCAGTAGAGGAGAGCTACAAAAAGGTCTTCTGACATTTACACTATCACTGTCAGGAGGCTTGGCCAGAAGAGGCATCAGCATGCCCTGGCCAGTCAGCCCGCACCTGAACAGCTAAAGATCCAGATGCTCTGGTACCCAGGAAGTGACATCACACCACCCAGAGATGACTCTGTTCAAGTGCTTATAGTCTGCACCTTTCCCAGGTAAGGATGTATTTTCACTGTCCCAGCATCACTGACTGGAAGGATCCAAACCAGGCTAAGCCAGTCCACCAAAGGAGTATACCCTTCTTCTTCCTACCCCTTAAGAGGAAGGCATTGAGGGACAAAGATCCAAGGAGTGTGCACGTAACCTGGCACATTTCCAGGCAGGGATATCTATTCACTGCCCCAGCACCACTGACCTAAGGATACAAACCAGTCCATCAAGGGGGTAGAGAGTAGGCCTAGACCTCTTCCTGCCCATAAAAAGGAAGGGATTGAGGGGCAAAGATCAAGGAGGGTGAGGAAGAAGTGTTGGCTGAAGGACTGCAGATGAGAGCCTTGGGCTGAGCCTCCTTCTACCAGGTTCCATGCGATATGTCTCCTCCTCATTGAGGAAACACAAAAACCAATCAGTTCTGTAGATGGACTTTCTTTGAATGTTTGTGGTGATAGGTATCTCTTCCCACAGGAACAGAAAACGTATCTCGTGTGCTACTGCTGTCCTTGAGGCATTATAGGAAAAAAAGGTTTGCCTGGAGCTCCTCCCATAATTTTATGAGTTTGATGACAATTTTGAGTCCTGATGTCTGTTTTCATTTACAGGAGCTGTCTACTTCCGTGATTGCCCTGGACAATACCTGATACCCTACTATCTGATCATTTCAGGGGTGGCAGGTATCCTTTTCCTTTGTCTAACCTGCCTCCTATGTGGGGATGGACGGGAACCCCCAAAAACCAGTTTGCCCACTCTTTGTGCTCAGGGAGTGATGCTTGTCTTCATGTTTGCCTTCTTCATCGCAGGTAAATGTCCAACAGAGCGATGCAGCACCATATAGGGGTATTAACAGAACAAGGGACAGTGGGGATGACACAGAATGGGCAGACCAGAGGGAAAGTGTTTCATGGTTGTCAAAATGTTGCATATAAGCTTTTGGTGAAAACAGACGGTTTCACAATAATTGTTACAGGGAAATCTTGTGGTCATAAGAACATGCGCAGTGATGAATGTTGCAGAAGAAAGGGTGCTGGTGTTCATAAAGAAACTCTGATGGGGGGATTGCAGTCACAAAGAGAAAAGTGTAGACAGGCATAGAGAGGAGAGTGCCATTACAAAGTTGAAAGTTCAGTGTTACAGAGATTAGAATGCAGGCAGTCACACACAGGAGAGAGTGTAGGCAATTAGAGAGAGGGCAAGCAATTGCAGAGAGAGGGTACAGGCAGTCACACACAGGAGAGAGTGTAGGCAAATGCAGAGAGAGAGAGAGATAGCACAGGCAGTCACACATAGCAGAGTGTAGGCAATTGCTGAGAGAGGGCAGGCAGACACAGGAGAAAGTGCAGGCAATTACAGAGGGAGAGTGTGGGCAGTGACACACAGGAGAAAGTGTGGGCAGGCTTTGGAGAAGAGTGAGTGAATCAGTCACAGAGTAAAGTGCTGAGAATTAGAGAATTGAGTGCAGACAATCAGAGGAGAAAGTACAAGCAGTAAAAGAGGTGACCGTGCAAAAGGTTACAGAAATTAGAATACAGGGGGGCACATAGAGAAGAAAAAGCGGACAGGCATAGATGGGAAAGTGCAGAGTTACAGAGATTTGAGTGCACTGCAGTGCAGACACACAAGGAGAGTGCAGGCTGAGCTAGTGGAGAAAGAGCAGTGCAGACAAACAGACAGGCAAGCAGAGGAGAGAGGATAGGGCGGGCAGGCAGACGGGGGAGAGAGGATAGGGCGGGCAGGCAGACGGGGGAGAGAGGATAGGGCAGGCAGACGGGGGAGAGAGGATAGGGCGGGCAGGCAGACGGGGGAGGGAGGATTGGACGGGCAGACGAGGGAGGATTGGACGGGCTGGCAGGCGGGGGAGTGAGTATAGGGCTAGCAGGCAGGCGGGGGAGAGTGGATAGGGCGGGCAGACAGACGGAGTGCAAAGCAGGCAGGGTAGAGACTACAGGGCAAGCAGAATGAGGCAAGAGTGCAGGGCAGGCAGAGGAGAGCGGATAGGACAGGTAGGCAGACGGGGGAGGGAGGATTGGGCGGGCAGACGGGGGAGGGAGGATAGAGCGGGCTGGCAGGCGGGGGAGTGAGTATAGGGCTGGCAGGCGGGGGAAAGAGGATAGGGCGGGCAGATGGGGGCGGAGAGAGGATGGGGCAGGCAGATGGGGTAAAGATGATGGGGCAGGCAGGCAGGCAGATGGAGGGCGCAGCGCAAGGCAGACAGGCAGATGGAGGGGAGAGCGCAGGGCAAGCAGGAAGAGGTGAGTGTGAAGCACAAGCAGACAGAGGGGAGAAAGCAGAATACATGAAATGCCAGAGCAGGCAGCACAGGAGGTCATACTTATCCTTTCTCTCTTCTCTGCAGGCAATGTGTGGATCTATTCCTTATACAGTGAACCCTGGGATTCTCCTACAGGTCCAAAGAGATGTAACCGAGTCCTTTACCTCTATGCCTTCTGGATAACAACGGTGTGCCACCTGTGCTTTGCCGTCCTGTTCTTCACCTACCTGTGTTTACTGACCGTCCTCTGCATTCTGAAGAGAACATTTTCCTAAGCACCACAAATCACCACAGAGGACACAATTTCTGGGATGTACATCCTATGTTTGTAGCATACATTGTATACAGCATCTATACTAATGAAGATAAACCTCACATAGATTACAAGATAGATGGTGTATAAGAATTTTAAAGCATTTCTAATCTAAGCACGAAAACACAATATTTTGCAATTTACCAATTCTTAGGTGGCTGTGTTGGGTTTCCATTTTTTTCTGGCTTTTTTCCTCTCCTGGTAATCCTGCCTATAACATACTTCCTGTCCCAACGTGACAAGGCTCACTCACTGTACTGTATAGAGAAGTAGTGTTGTCACCCTAGGAAAGGACTACAGAATAACCCAATCTATATTACCAAAAGTATTCGGACGCCTGCCTTTACATGCACATTAACTTTAATGGCATCCCAGTCTTAGTCCGTAGGGTTAAATATTGAGTTGGTCCACCCTTTGCAGCTATAACAGCTTCAACTCTTCTGGCTGTCAAGGAGGTTTAGGAGTGTGTCTATGGGAATGTTTAACCATTCTTTCAGAACCGCATTTGTGAGGTCAGGCGCTGATGTGGATGAGATGGCCTGGTTTGCAGTCTCAGCTCTAATTCATCCCAAAGGTGTTCTATCGGGTTGAGGTCAGGACTCTGTGCAGGCCAGTCAAGTTCCTCCACCCCAAACTCGCTCATCCATGTCTTTTTTGGACCTTGCTTTGTGTACTGGTGCGCAGTCATGTTGGAATAGCCATCCCCAAACTGTTCCCACAAAGTTGGAAGCATGAAATGTTTTGGTATGCTGACGCCTTAAGAGATCCCTTCACTGGAACTAAAGGCCAAGCCCAACCCCTAATAAACCACCCCCACACCATAATCTTCCATCCACCCAATGATTTGGACCTGTGCACAAAGCAAGGTCCATAAAGACACGGATGAGCGAGTTTGGGGTGAAGGAACTTGACTGGTCTGCACAGAGTCCTGAACTCAACCCAATAGAATACCTTTGGAATGAATAAGAGCGGAGACTGCGAGCCAGGCCTGACCTTGCAAATGCGCTTCTGCATGAGACACACTCCTAAACCTTGTGGACAGCCTTCCCAGAAGAGTTGAAGCTGTTATAGCTGCAAAGGTCAGGCCAACTCAATATTGGACCTTAGGGACTAAGACTGGGATGCCATTAAAGTTCATGTGCGTGTAAAGGCAGGTGTCCCAATACTTTTGGTAATATAGTGAAGATGGAAGGGGCTCTGTAGTCCTCAGAGATAACTTGAAACAATGACTATGATAACAGTTCAGCACAGGAAGTTGCCAAGACTTCTGGCAGGATGCACAGGTCTTTTTTTTGCACTTGTCAAACAGATATAACAAAATGCTTTCAATTGTAATTTTTTATTTTTTTTGTGAAATTTATTTTTATTGAAGATTTTCAACTGTACATACAAAAGAACGTTATAAAATGACGAAATAAAAACATAAATAAAAAAAAAAACAGCCTCAGCCAATGAAAAGTTAGATAATACCTAACAAGGGTAGCAGGATAAAGGAGGGTGAACCTGTGACTAGTGGAGGGCAATCCTCCCTTATCGATGCCACAAGGATAATCCAACCATGCGTTCCTCCGATAGGGATGGATTACATAGGGAGAATTACAGTGGCATTAAAGTAATACATGTGTCCCCACAAATAGAGCTTTCTTTTGGTGGTATTTGACTACCTCTGCGTTTTTTTTATTTTTTGCGCTATAAACAAAAAAAGAGCGACATTTTTGAAAAAAAACAATGTTTTTTACTTTTTGCTGTAATAAATATATATATATAAAAAAAAACGTTTTTCCTCAGTTTAGGCCGATACGTATTCTTCTACATATTTTTGGTAAAAAAAATCGAAATAAGCGTTTATAAAATAGGCGTTTACAAAATAGGGGATAGTTTTATGGCATTTTTATTAATAATTATTTTTTTTACTAGTAATGGCGGCGATCAGCGATATTTATCGTGATTGCGAGATTATGGCAGACACATCGGACACTTTTGACACTATTTTGGGACTATTCACATTTACCCAGCAATCAGTGCTATAAATATGCACTTATTACTGTGTAAATGTGACTGGCAGTGAAGGGGTTAAGTGTGTGCTAGGGATGTGTTCTAACTGTAGGGGGGATGGGCTGTGTGTGACAGGACACTGATCACTGCTCCCGATTACAGGGAGCGGTGATCAGTGTCCTGTCACTAGGAAGAATGGTGAATAGCTTGTTTACATCAGCATTTCCCCGTTCTTCCTCTCCGTGACACGGTCGCAGGTATCCCCACGGACATCAAGTCTGCGGGACCCGTGATCACACTCACGGAGCTCGCGGCGGGTGCGCGAGCACGCCCACAATGCTGCGTCTTAAAGGCGACGTACAGGTACGTTAATCTGCCTGTACATGCCATTCTGCCGACGTTTATCGGCGTGTGCCGTTCCTTAACCGGTTAAAGAAGCCAGGAAGCAGGATTGTGGCATTGCATATCAACACATGGGCAACTGGATAGGACAAGTATGTAACCTTTTCTTTTACCGTTATGACTTTTTTCAGTTGTGACCCTGTGGTGACAGGGTCACTTAAAAAAAAAAAAACAAGTGTTCAACAACTAAAAAAGATTTTAAAAAAATTAACCCCCTGATACCCCCTTCCACACCCTTCAATGCCTAATTGTAGCAATACCCCCTTAGGGGCTGCTGGTAATTGTAGTCCGTCTGTCACTCTGCCCAGCCAGGCACACAATTTCAGTAATTCTCAGACAGATAACAGTCCATGCACTTTGTTTTGTATTTTTATTGAGGGGATTAAACTTGGATGGGGATAGGCTAGTTATGAGTAGTGATGAGCCGAACACCCCCGGGTTCGGTTCGCACCAGAACCCGCGAACGGACCGAAAGTTCGTACGAACATTAGAACCCTATTAAATACAATGGATGCGAACGTTCGAATTCTAAAGTGCTAATTATAACAACTATTATGCATATTATTGTCCTAAAAAGGGTTTGGGAACCCGGGTTCTGCACCAGGGGACATGTATCAATGCAAAAAGAAGTTTTAAAAACGGTCATTTTTCGGGAGCAGTCATTTTAATGATGCATAAAGTGAAAAAAAAAAGTCAAATATTCCTTTAAATATCGTACCTGGGGGGTGTCTAAAGTATGCCTGTGAAGTGCCACGTGTTTCCCGTGTTTAGAACTGTCCCTGCACAAAATGACACTTCTAAAGGAAAAAAAAGCCATTTAAAACTGCTTGCGGCTTTAATGTAATGTCTGGTCCCGGTAATATGGATGAAAATCTTTAAGAAAAATGGCATAGCTACCCCATGACCCCCCCCCCCCCTACCCCAGCCCATTACCAGCCCCTTTGGGTCTTGTATGGATATTAAGGGGAACCCCGCACATAAAATAAAAAAGGCCCTATATACTCTGAACAGCCGTATACAGGCGGTGCATACAAGACCGGGACTGTAGGTTTGTTCTTATGTAGAATCTGTTTGTAATTTTGAACAGGTACATTGTTGAAGTGTAGCTCCAGCCCAAAAATCTATTTTTAAACTTTTTGGAAAACATAGGTAAGGGTTATCACCCCTGTAACATTTGTTTTGCTGTCTGTGCCCCTGTTCAGAACATTTCACCTCACTTTCCGTCCCAATGACAACTGTTTTTGAAATGTGGTGTTTTTCTTGAAACAAGGATTGCTGATAAAGCATCAGTACAGAGGAGACACCTTTCTCCCATATTTATTCTTACAGGAGAGAATTTTCCTTCCTAGTGGTAGTTTTCCTCTCACTTCCTGTTGTCTTCTTGCGTTTGCAAGTAGGAGTCGTTTGTAAGTTGGATGTTTGAAAGTAGGGACCTGCCGTATATACTCTGCAGAAATAGGCCCCTTAGTTGTTGGTGTTGGCACAACACTGTAAGCACTCACAGTTACTCTTGGTTGGTGCTGGAACGCCCTGCTGTCAACTATTATATCAGGAATTTTAATTACATATAATTGTTGAACAGTGGTAGTAAAAATTGGGCCTTTGATGGTGGTGCTGGTGCCACAACACTGTAAGCCCTGACAGTTACTCTTGGTGGGTGCAGCAATGGGCCCTGCTGTGAATTATTAGATCAAGAATTGTAATTGCATGCCCCTTTTGAACAGGGGCTGAAAAATTGGGCCTTTCGTGGTGGTGGTGGTGGTGGTGGTGGTGTTGCCACAACACTGTAAGCCCTCAGAGTTACTCTTGGTGGGTGCAGGAATGGGCCCTGCTGTGAATTATTAGATCAAGAATTGTAATTACATGCCCCTTTTGAACAGGGGCTGAAAAATTGGGCCTTTCGTGGTGGTGGTGGTGGTGGTGGTGGTGGTGGTGTTGCCACAACACTGTAAGCCCTCAGAGTTACTCTTGGTGGGTGCAGCAATGGGCCCTGCTGTGAATTATTAGATCAAGAATTGTAATTGCATGCCCCTGTTGAACAGGGGCTGAAAAATTGGGCCTTAGGCACTGGTGGCACAACACTACAACCCCTCACAGATACTGTACTTGGAGCACAGCAATGAGCCCTGTTGCAAAGTATTGCTTCAAAAATTATAATGACACGCCCCTGTTAAACAGGGGCTGAAAAATTGGGCCTTAGGCACTGGTGCCACAACACTCCAACCCCTCACAGATACTGTACTTGGAGCACAGCAATGAGCCCTATGGCAAATTATTGCTAAAAAAATTGTAATTACACGCCCCTGTAAAACAGGGGCTGAAAAATTGGGCCTTAGCCACTGGTGGCGGCACCCATAAACAAAAATGATCTTCCAAGCTATCATCATCAATCGTATCATTGAGGACTCGGAGGAGGAGGATAGCCAGTCAACATAACAGCACAGGCACTCCGCATCAGCATCAGTCTTGAAGGGATGTGACATGTTAAAATCAATTAGTCTGTTATATCAGCATCAGGTGTGTGGTAGCTGGTGGTGATCCAAGACTGGTTCATCTTGATGAAAGTCAGTCGATCAACCGAGTCGGTGGACAGGCGCACCCTGTGATCCATGACAAATCCTCCAGCAGCACTGAATGTGCGTTCCGAAAGAACGCTGGATGCAGGACAGGCCAGTAGCTCAATTGCATACTGTGCAAGCTCTGGCCAGTGATCCATCCTCAAGACCCAGTAAGCCAGAGGATTTTCGGTGGGGAAGGTGTCCAAGTCTGACCTTGCCCCTAGATATTCCTGCACCATGTTTATCAGACGCTGGCGATGGTTGCTGGAACCGATCATACTTTGGGGCTGCGGACTAAAGAATTGTCTGAACGCATCGGTCAGACGGCCACCTTCCCCACCGCTCCTTCTTTGACTGGCCGAAGCCTCAGCAACTCGTTGTCCAGGACCAGGAGTTTGTAACCTCCCAGTCTCTGGGAACGCGTTGCACAGACCTTTCTGCAAGGCCTCCCGGAGTTGTCTCATCCTCTGCTCCCTCTGCGAAGGTAACATAAGGTCCGCAACCTTACCCTTGTACCGTGGATCAAGGAGAGTGGCCAGCCAGTAATGGTCCCTCTCCTTGATCCGAAGAATACGAGGATCCTTCCGCAGACTTTGCAGGATCAGGGAGGCCATGCAGCGTAGGTTTGCTGAGGCATTCGCTCCGGAGTCCTCTGGGTCACTAAGGACGACATGATCCGCAGCCACCTCCTCCCAGCCACGTACAAGTCCACTGGTTTCTTGGGACTGTAAATCATCCCTAAAAGACTGCTGCTGATGATGCTGAGTGCCAGCCTCCACCTCCATGCTGACACAATCCTCCTCCTCCTCCTCCTCCTCCTCCTCTTCCTGTGCGATGGGTGGGACAGAAGGAACACTGTCTGGGTAAAGGGGGCCTTGAGAGGCAAGGAAGTCCTCCTCTTCCTGCCTCTGTTCTGCCTCAAGTGCCCTGTCCATTATTCCACGCAGCGTGTGCTCCAACAGGTGGACAAGAGGTACAGTGTCACTGATGCATGCACTGTCACTGCTCACCATCCTCGTGGCCTCCTCAAATGGTGCCAGGACAGTGCATGCATCCCTGATCATGCCCCACTGGCGTGGAGAAAAAAAACCAAGCTCCCCTGACCCTGTCCTGGTGCCGTAGTCGCACAGGTACTCATTGATGGCCCTCTGCTGCGTGTGCAGCCGCTGCAGCATGGCCAACGTTGAGTTCCACCTGGTGGGCATGTCACATATAAGGCGGTTCTTGGGCAGGTTCAACTCCTTTTGCAGCTCAGCCAGGCAAGCACTGGCATTATAAGATCTGCGGAAATGCACACAGACTTTCCTGGCCTGCCTCAGGACATCCTGTAAGCCCGGGTACCTGCCCAAGAACCGCTGCACCACCAGGTTAAGGACGTGAGCCACACAGGGCACATGGGTCAGTTGTCCCTGTCGGAGGGCGGAGAGGAGGTTGGTGCCATTGTCGCAAACCACCATTCCTGGCTTAAGCTGGCGTGGCGTCAACCACCTCTCGGCCTGGCCCTGCAGAGCAGACAGGACCTCTGCCCCAGTGTGGCTTCTGTCCCCCAAACACACCAGCGCAAGCACGGCATGGCATCTTTTTGCCTGCGTACTTGCGTAGCCCCGTGAACGCCAACGGAGCACCGCTGGTTCATAGGACAAACCACAGGAAGAGGCCATGGAGGAAGAAGAAGAGGAGGGGGTGGAGGAGAGAGGTGTGTCACAACCAGTAGTAGCATTTTGGAGGCGTGGCGGTGGAACAACCTCCAACACTACTGCACCTTGTCCTGCATCCTTCCCAGCTGCCAAAAGAGTGACCCAATGGGCCGTGAAAGAAAGGTAACGTCCCTGTCCATGCCTGCTGGACCATGAGTCAGCGGTAATATGCACCTTACCGCTGACCGCCCTGTCCAGCGAGGCCAAGACATTGCCTTCCACATGCCGGTAGAGAGCCGGAATAGCCTTCCGTGAGAAAAAGTGGCGTTTGGGAACCTGCCACTGAGGAACCGCACATTGCACAAACTCACGGAAGGGGGCCGAGTCTACCAACTGAAAAGGCAGCAGTTGAAGCGCTAGCAATTTAGCCAAGCTAGCATTCAACCGCTGGGCATGTGGATGGCTGGGAGTGAACTTCTTTCGACGGTCCAGCAGCTGGGGCAGGGAAATTTGCCTGCTAGAATCGGACGTCGGTGTACTGCTAGCAGAGTGGCCGCAAGTACTTGGCTGTGACACACCTAATTCTACACCTTCATTCCTCTCAGTGCATGTTTCAGAGAGGACTGAAGTTATAGTGGGGTTGGAGATCCCAGCTGATGCGGTGCAAGGAGAGGTCCGCTTTGTTCTTTGGTGTGGGTCTTTGAGGTAGGCTTGCCAACGAGCTGCATGGCAGGTCAACATATGTCTGGTCAGGCATGTGGTACCCAAGCGGCTGATGTTTTGGCCACGCGATATACGCTTGAGACATATGTTGCAAACAGCAGCTGTGCGATCTGATGCACTAGCCTCAAAAAAGGCCCACACCAAGGAACTTTTTGAATGACGGGCAGAGGCTGCGCCCTGCACAGGCGGAGCTCTGCGGTGTGATTCCGTCGGTGTACTGCCCTTACGCTGGCCACCAAAGGGCATCCTGCCTCGTTGGAGATGTGCCTCCTCCTCATCCTCCTCCTCCTCCTCTCTCCTATTAGGCACCCACGTGGAGTCAGTGACCTCATCATCCCCTCCCTCCTCATCACTGGAGCCAATCTGGCAGTATGCTGCAGCTGCTGGAACATGACTGCCAGATTGGTGTCCTTCTTGAGCATCCCCTCTGTCTGCTCTCACGCTACTGCCTTCCTGTAGCTGGGTTTCATCATCAGACCCTTCGAAACGCTGGGCATCCTCCTGGAGCATGTACCCAACACTGTGCTCAAACAGTTCGGGGGACTCCTCAGGAGGAGGACATGGTGGGTCTAGGGAAGGAGTGACTGATGATGAGTCTGACATTGATACCAGGGAAGAGGACGCTTTGGCAGCTGCTTTGCCAGTACCCTGAGCCTGGGTGAGAGAGGATGAGGAGGAGGAGGAGGGCTTGGTCATCCACTCTACCAAGTCTTCGGCATGATGTGGCTCAACATGTCCAGCTGCCGAAAAGAAGGACAAGCGTGTCCCATGGCCATGTGCTGATGAAAATGCACCGCGTCCACGACCAGCACTGTTGCCCCCAGACACAGAGCCTGCTTGCCCTCTTTTATTGCCTCCTGACTGTCTGCCTCTCCTTGTTTGCCTTCCAGACATTCTAATAGATGGCCTGCAGGGAGATGGGAAAAAAGCAATAAGGGCTACCTTCAGGTGTCCTTCTCTGTCCCTTTACTTAAGGATTTCTAAATATGGTTGAGGATTATTGCTTTTGCACAGAATAGCACAACGACAATTTCCCTGACTGTCCAAAAAACAAGGATTTCAAAGATGGTTGATGAGGAATGCTTTAGCACACTATAGCACAAGGAGAATTCCCCTCACTTTCCTTCTTTGTCCCTAGAAACAAGGACTGGCACAGTGAAAGAAACTGACACTCTCCCTACCTAGAGTTTTCTGTCCCTAGAAAAAATGTTTTTTTAAAGCACACTATAGCACAAGGAGAATTCCCCTCACTTTCCTTCTTTGTCCCTAGAAACAAGGACTGGCACAGTGAAAGAAACTGACACTCTCCCTACCTAGAGTTTTCTGTCCCTAGAAAAAATGTTTTTTTAAAGCACACTATAGCACAAGGAGAATTCCCCTCACTTTCCTTCTTTGTCCCTAGAAACAAGGACTGGCACAGTGAAAGAAACTGACACTCTCCCTACCTAGAGTTTTCTGTCCCTAGAAAAAATGTTTTTTTAAAGCACACTATAGCACAAGGAGAATTCCCCTCACTTTCCTTCTTTGTCCCTAGAAACAAGGACTGGCACAGTGAAAGAAACTGACACTCTCCCTACCTAGAGTTTTCTGTCCCTAGAAAAAATGTTTTTTTAAAGCACACTATAGCACAAGGAGAATTCCCCTCACTTTCCTTCTCTGTCCCTAGAAACAAGGACTGGCACAGTAAAACACACTGACACTCTCCCTACCTATCCTTCTCTTTCCCTAAACTAAAGGAATCCAGGTTAAGCAAGAAATAAATAAATGTCACTGTCCCTGCCTATGCTTGTCTTTCCCTGCTCCGGAACACACTACACTAGGCCGCTGTGCTGGCGGCCTTTTATAGTGTGGGGCGTGTACTAAACACCCTCAGCAATAATTGGCCACAGGCATCCTGCCTGTGGTCAATCATTGCTCTCCTCGCTGCCGGCGCTGTGATTGGCCAAGCATGCGGGGTCACAGTGCATGCTTGGCCAATCACAGCGCCTGGATGACACTGCGATGGCGTAGTGCATTGTGGGCCGTTCGCGTCACTCGAATTTGGCGCGAACGGCCCAAATCGTTCGATCTTCGTCGAACGATCGAACAGCCGATGTTCGAGTCGAACGTATGTTCGACTCGAACACGAAGCTCATCCCTAGTTATGAGATGCCTAGTTGATTGCAGAAATTGTTAGGGACTGTGAAAACTACATACACCTCCAGTATATACAACTCCTCTCTTCTCTTCAGCACAACACTTGCTTGCAGACTATCTCTCCTTAACACCTTCAGCACGTCACTTGCTTGCTCTACCAGGACCAGCTAGCACTGATTTGCAGGTCTGACACTGGCTCAGCCAGGCTTAAAGTGAATGCCCTTTGCAGGCAGGGACTGCAGGCCCCTATGGTGTAGCAAAAATATGGTAGTCCTTGGTGCTAGCTGTCCTACATGTGGCTACTGCTCCCAGTACCACCTCTTCAGGCACTGCCAGCCCTCCTGGCTGCAGCCGTCTCTCACCACTGCCACCTCAGTCCACTCTGCTGGCTCTGCACCCATCCCAGACTGCAATCTTCCAGTCTTCTCAGGCATGCCTCCCAGACCTCCTAACTGTGTGACACTCACCAGCCCTCTTGGCGGTTAAATGTAGTTCCTCCTGGAAACTTTGCCTGGCAGTGCTCTCCCACTGTCCTCTTCTTGCTCCCATGCCACCTGTCCAGGACACCTCTGTGTGTTGTAAGAGGCAATCCAAGTTGGGAAATGGTCAGGGCTCCTCAGAATACCTCAGGCAGCTCCACCTTTCCTCTCCTCCTTCCTTTCCAGAAAACACCAGAACATTCTGGAAAGAAGTGGGAGGTGTTGGTGATGCTGCCTATGAGTCACCAGCTCTGACCCAGAAGAAAAACACACAATTTACCTACACTCGTGTAGCGACCTCACGCCTCTCACCCCTTCTCATTCTCGGCTTGTCTTTCTTTGTCTAGGGGTATTAGTGCTGGGGAGAGGGATGAGATACACCACAGCCCATGTCCTCCATAGTGACGAGGTGAAGGCCAGAAAGATCGGGCTTTGTGTAGGTGTAGTAGAGTCAAATCCTTGCCTCCGTCCTTGACTCCTTTGCTCCTAGTAACCAGAGTTCCACACAGTGAATAGGTCCAACACAGTTTTATTCTTCTCAGCGAATAAACACACAGCACGGTTAAGTTGGATTCTTTTGAACAACTTAGTCTTAATGGGTATAGGTCGAGGCACAATCCTTTCCCTTCTCTTGCCAACCACTGTGGTATCACCAGTGGCAAATAGTCACTGCCACAGACTATGTGAAATAGAACGTGAATTACCTTCGCTGGCACGGCCCCTGTCAGGGGTAGGATATCCGTCCAAGGGAGATACCGGAGGCCTCTCTGTCCCCAGCGATGCAGCGCCGGACTCTCCAGAGAAGTTCTGCACACCAGACCTCACGAACTATGGCCGACCTACTCGGAACTCCTCCGGGCAGCAAAGTTCAAATTCAGACACAATACACATCCCGGATACGATGCCCCCACGTGTAGCGACCTCACGCCTCTCACCCCTTCTCATTCTCGGCTTGTCTTTCTTTGTCTCTGTCACCAGCGATGCTGCGCCGGACTCTCCAGAGAAGTTCTGCACACCAGACCTCACGAACTCAGACACGGGCACCCAAGGAGTTAGAGCCCCCTTGGATTCCTCCACCCTCGCGGAACTTAGTCGAAGGTACTGAGCCCCAGGCATCCGCCATAGTACCTCACCCCAGGCTAAAGGTGCCTGGGATGGACTCCATCTCCGCTCCGGCCAGGTCAAAGGCACCTGGGCCCGGAACACCGGGACGCCAGCACCCAAGCTGAAGGTGCCTGGGTGCGGCCACTTCCTCCGACTCTGCACTCTGAACCCCGTGGTAAGGGCGTCCGCCCCTTTTATCTCCTCTCCCTTCGCGCCACAGCGGGTTCCCCGCCCCGCTGTACCAGCTCCAGGGGAGTACAAAAAGGCCCAGTCTTGCGGTGTGAGTTCACCTCCGGCCCCCGGCAACAATGCCACCTATAGACCCAGGGAACCTTACACCACCAGAGTCCTCCAAGAACCATAAAAGGGCCCCAGATCCCCTAGCAATCAGTGCATCTGGGTTACACTACCACCCAGATGCTTCCCCTAAATTCAAATACCCGCTACACTCTCCCCCCGGTGATTTGACACTGGTCCCCAGTGTCTGGTGCAAACCCATGTCCCCCAAGAAGTGGCAACATAAGTCTGACCCAGAGACCAACTACACAATTTAACCCTGAATTGTGCCAAGACCTAAAATGGGAAAAGGGGAAAATAGAAATGTAAAACAATAAAACTTTCAATAAAATACTCTTAACATTTACACATGTACAATTCCCCCCCTTGCTATCTAAGGACCACCCCATTCTCAGAAGCCTTGACAGACGAGTCTCCTG
The DNA here is from genome assembly GCA_029206835.1 of Rana muscosa. Classification (NCBI taxonomy): domain Eukaryota; kingdom Metazoa; phylum Chordata; class Amphibia; order Anura; family Ranidae; genus Rana; species Rana muscosa. The sequence continues at coordinate 332,169,004 of CM055118.1, forward strand.
CAGAGGGAAAAAAACAATACACATCCTAACATCATATTTGTGTTTGCTTGGAATGAATGGGTCTGTCCGAGAAGAAACCCATTCACTCCAATGAGTGCTGCATAGTGTTCAAAAAAAAAAAAACAATTGTTGCGCAACACTGCCACCTGGTGACAATGCTGCGGTAAAGACACTTATCACTTCCAGATTAACTTTTCTCTCTTGATTTTTTTTTCTCTGTGACCCTACACTGACTAAAACCCCAAAGTCAATGATTTCTCTGAAGTGCAAGGAGAAGGAGGGAGAACAAAACAGTAACAGCTCCCATTTCTCCAAAGAGTAGAACGCCCAAATACAAAAAAAACTAGGGCAAGTCCTTGTGTTCCGGCAAAGGCACTCCGGAAAGTTCAGCAGTGAGCAACAAGAAAGAACACACAGGAGTCTTTTTCTCCTAAAGGTAAAACTTTGGATGCGGCAGGAACACAGGCTTCAAATGCTTGTCAAAAGCCTCCACATTGTACTCAACATCTCATCCATCCTTGCGACAAATCACCACTCTGTCCGCATGGATATGCCTTCCCAGCATCCACTTAGCTTTGCAGTCCTGAAACTTCTTGGTTACCGTTGGTGAGCAAGAAAAGTATCTGCGTGCTTGAGGTACTTTGAGTTTGTCCCAGACAAAGGTATGATACCACCTCTGGCGAAAAACTCCCACCTCGTAGAGCAATTCTCGAGGCAGGTATGGGTACTCCCACCCATACTCTTGGGCAACCTTCTGGCTAAAGAGACGCTGCAGCCTGGCCAAAGGTGGCATAGTGGCACGGTCTCCTTTTCTGGGCAACACAATTGCTTCTGGATGGCGAGGTGCGTTCACCACCTCGGTAGATCTGGGCACAGGAGCCCGCAGTGACTGACGTTGCACTCCCGCAACAGGAGCAGGTGAAATGGAGGTTGAATCCAGAAGAGGGATTTCAGACAGTGGACCAGATTCTTCCCTAGGCGGCGAGGCCTCCACCCGGGGTGTACTATCCCCAGTAGACATAGGTGGGTACCTTGTGACACGGGACGAGGGTATCTTCATCTTGTCCCATCCCTTTCGGTGGAAGATTTCGTCTATCTCCCCCATCATCGCCATTGTCGGACAATGAATCCAGGTCAGAGGTGTCGTAACACTCATCGGGCAGATAATTCCCAGTCACGGAATCATCCCCCTTGAGGGCCTCCACCGACTGTGGGCTTCCGCCACCTTTAACCACACAGTCAGTCCCAACCCCTGGCTCACCTGGGCCTTCAGAAGAACAGGGATGTCCAGGGCTCTTCCCTCCGGATCCATCCAGGCCAGGCAAGCAGCGGGGCGTAGCTCTTCCACGACCACACGAGGCCATCACTAGGCCAACTTTCCTCTTCGGTGGTCGGAGCAGGGAGCTGCTGCTGACCAAAGCAGCATCTTCGGATTTTGTTTGGGCAGTCACTTCGCCCTGGTCAGCGCGCACAGGAATACCCGCCATGGCATCGATCTCTCCCTCCGGAGTGGCAGTACCTGTGAGGTAGTTGAGGTGGAAGGCGCGAGGCCTTTCTGTGGATGGTTCCACCTTGAAGAGAAACTCCTTGCAGACCTCACATCGCCCGAATGGCTTCAACTGAACCACCAGTCCCGAGCAGCCGGGACAGATTACACCGAGGGCCTCTATGTCTCTGCAGGTGTACAGAGCCAATCGCCCCCGGGGCCTTAGTCTGATTCCTGTATCCGTAACGGGAGCAGCAAAGGAAGTCATGTCCGTGAAAGAAGAAGCTGAAACTCACGGAGTATTTGCAGTCATCTTTCCTGTTCGCTGCTCCAATGCGCACTGACCCACCCGCGCCGGAATCTCCAAGTGCGTACGTCCACATGGCCAGACTCCTCCCACATTCTGCACCTGTTCGCGGGCTTTCCCTTTTCCCCGCCCACAAACTACGCAGCTATGGTTTGCCTCGTGGCGCGTTGGCCAATATGGCCGACCTACTCGGAACTCCTCCGGGCAGCAAAGTTCAAATTCAGACACAATACACATCCCGGATACGATGCCCCCACGTGTAGCGACCTCACGCCTCTCACCCCTTCTCATTCTCGGCTTGTCTTTCTTTGTCTCTGTCACCAGCGATGCTGCGCCGGACTCTCCAGAGAAGTTCTGCACACCAGACCTCACGAACTCAGACATGGGCACCCAAGGAGTTAGAGCCCCCTCGGATTTCTCCACCCTCGCGGAACTTAGTCGAAGGTACTGAGCCCCAGGCATCCGCCATAGTACCTCACCCCAGGCTAAAGGTGCCTGGGATGGACTCCATCTCCGCTCCGGCCAGGTCAAAGGCACCTGGGCCCGGGACACCGGGACGCCAACACCCAAGCTGAAGGTGCCTGGGTGCGGCCACGTCCTCCGACTCTGCACTCTGAACCCCGTGGTAAGGGTGTCCGCCCCTTTTATCTCCTCTCCCTTCGCGCCACAGCGGGTTCCCCGCCCCGCTGTACCAGCTCCAGGGGAGGACAAAAAGGCCCAGTCTTGCGGTGTGAGTTCACCTCCGGCCCCCGGCAACAACACCACCTATAGACCCAGGGAACCTCACACCACCAGAGTCCTCCAAGAACCATAAAAGGGCCCCAGATCCCCTAGCAATCAGTGCATCTGGGTTACACTACCACCTAGATGCTTCCCCTAAATTCAAATACCCGCTACACTAGCAAAAAAATGCTATCTCTCTCTAGCACATTACCTTGAGGGTGCTACATAAACTTCCCTTTACAGCTGCTTTTCCACTGCCCATGTCCCCTTTGCCACCCCTGCAATGTCACCTGCAATTGTGTGGCAAAATCGCTTGACCCAAATAATTGGCTACTAAGGTCCCAAGCATTGTATGAGGCAGGTGATGTTTTGCATGCTTCCCAATACCCAGAGAATGGCGGTAACCAGAGTGACGGTAGAGCAGGGGTCTCCAGACCTTTTAGTACAAGGGCCACATTGTATATTTTACAAATAATCATGCGCCCCAAAAAAATCCCCATCTGGGTCCCTCTTCATTTTAGGGTTCTAATCCAAGTCCTGTCTTAAATCAGACTCCCCAATACATTAAGAGCACCACTTACATAAAAGTCTCCCTTGGGCGTACCACCTTATATCAGGGTCCCTATCAGAGTTCCCCCTTACATGAAGGTCCCCATTAGAGTTCCACCTTACATCAGGGTTGCCAACAGAGTACCCCTTATAAGTGAAAAATTATAGAAAATACTTATAAGCCGCGCACCCTAGACCAATATAAACTAAAAATTTTACTGTAAACCTCTAAGAAGCAGCTGGTAGAGAGCAAAAGTCTAATAATGTATTAAAGAAATGAAAGTGATACTAAAGCTTTGAATATATATAAAAAAAAATAACAAACATATCATACTTCATACCTCCACTGTGCAGCTCGTTTTGCACAGAGTGGCCCCAATCCTCGTCTTCTGGTGTCCCTCGGGGCTGTCTCGGGTCCTCCCCGCTTCTGATAACCCCCTCTGGGAAGCTCTCTCCCAGGGGGGCTACCTTGCGGGGGCGCTCCTGCGTCCTGTATTCGGCGTCCATAACCGCCGACTTCAGGACTCGGCCCCGCCCCCCAGCCAATTGGAGTTGTTTGACAGCAGCGCGAGCCAATGGCTTTGCTGCTATCAATCTATCCAGTGAAGAGCCGAGAAGACCGAGAAAAGAAAGAGCACGTGGGACTTTCCAGGGCTCAGGTAAGTAAAACGGGAGGGCTAGGGGGCCGGTAATCGTCAGATGTTTTTTCACCTTAATGCATAGGATGCGTTAGGGGAAAAAGCATGAACCTTTACAACCCCTTTAAATAAATTTTCATACCGTGCTCTAAAAATCAATCATATAACCATATATATATACTATAAAGAAAATAGAGCTGGTATGAGATGGGTAGAGGTGCTACTCAGTCCCCAATAGTATGCACACAACAAAAAACAAAATTGCCCATGGGACTTTTAAAGAGCACACCTCAGAACGTACCAAGTAAAATTTGTAAATGGTTTATTCAACACACATTTAAAAACAACATGTAATACAGAAAAAAATAAAATATATTAGACATCATCATATTGGTAAATTTTACATTCATGTAATAAACCTTTCCATGAGACCTGGATATGTGGTACGTTCTGAGCATAGTTGCCAACAGTCCCGAATTTCCCGGGACAATCACGATTTTTGGACCCTTGTCCCGGATTGGGCTTGTCCCGATTCGGGACAAGCCCAATTCTTTTCGTCCCGTTTTGTCCCGAGAAATTCGGGAATGTTTAAAGCTTAAAACGGCGGTGGCTACACATAAATGGCCGCCGCCGCCGCCGCAGCCACATGAGTTCTTTCCTCTTACCTCTAGTGTGAGGAGAGGGGCAGCCAATCGCGGCTTCTCTGTCTTTCGGCGGCCCCTCCACACTCTTCACACAGAGTGAGACTGACTGTGATAGGATCATTATCCTCATCCCGCCGCCGCCTCTGTAAAGCCACTGGATCGCTGGATCTGGCAAGTGTGGTGGGGGCTCTGATGGGGACACAGAAGTGTGGTGGGGGCTCTGATGGGGACACAGAAGTGTGGTGGGGGCTCTGCTGGGGACAACTGGTGTAAGGAGGGACCCTGCTGGGGACATTTGGTGTAAGGAGGGACCATGCTGGGGACACTTGGTGTAAGGAGGGACTCTGCTGGGGACACCTGGTGTAAGGAGGGACTCTGCTGGGGACACCTGGTGTAAGGAGGGACCATGCTGGGGACACCTGGTGTAAGGAGGGACTCTGCTGGGGACATCTAAAGTAAGGAGATACTCTGCTGGGGAGGCACCTGATGCAAGGACGGTCTGCTGGGGAGGCACCTGATGCAAAGACGGACTCTGCTGGGGAGGCCATCTGGTGGCAGGCGACATGCTTCCACTGATTCGGCATTATGGTGAGTTGAATGATTTCATTTTATATTACAATGTAATAATAGAAATAATGCGCTTCAATCACCCTGACACCATAACAACCATGGTGCCGGGATGATTGAAACGCCAACATCAGGTGTTTTGGAGTATCTTTATCTGCCCATTTTGTTAAACTTTCTGGAATACACACATTTCTATTGTGGTGTAGGATCTGGCTTCTTTCTTCCTTTCTTCCTTCATCTCGGACTCTAACCACACGCCTTCTGAGCCACGCCCATTTAAGCCACGCCCACTACCACGCATAAACCACGCCCATTTTTTGGCTCATTTTCATATTAGGTGTGACACGCCTACAAACGAATGCCCCACCCCCTAATTATAGCAAGGCTCCGCCTCCATGCAAAAAAAGTGTCCAAAAATATGAACTAATTGAATAAATGTCCGTGAACCACCACCAGAATCTTCAATCCAAGTGAGTGATAAGAATCCTTAATGGTTGGGTGAGATGAGTGTCGTCTTCCACCAACACCAAGCAAACAGCCTACTCACCAGACAAATTTGACACCCGTTACAGCTAGTCAAAACAAGAGTAGATAACGATGGAGATATGCCTTCTTGATGGAAGACTGTCCCCTGGCACGAAAGACTGTCCCCTGGCACAAACGATCGGTCGCGTAACAAAAAAACAGAAGGTGTGCGGACAGGAGCCCCTTCTTATCAACAGTGCCTTTTTCTTTTTTTTTTTGATACGTGACCGATCGTTGGAGTTTTTCGTGCCAAGGGACAGTCTTTCATCAAGGAGGCATATCTCCATCGGTATCTACGCTTGGTTTGACTAGCTGTAACGGGTGCCAAATTGGTCTGGTGAGTAGGCTGTTTGCTTGGTGTTGGTGGAAGACGACACTCATCTTCTGGGGAAAATCTTCTGGGGGTCATGTGGGTAAAATAGCCAGGGACTGCTTAACTACGAGCAACTATTGAGACAATGAACACTTTGGTGAGAAGTCTGTAATGTACAATATAGTGTATAAAGTGCAAAGTGTGTAACGCAGGGGTCAGGAGTATGTAACGCATGCATGGATATTGCAAGTGGTCAGAAGTGTGTGTAACGCAGGGGTCAGGAGTGTGTAACGCAGGGGTCAGGAGTGTGTAACGCAGGGGTCAGGAGTATGTAACGCATGCGTGGATATTGCAAGTGGTTAGAAGTGTGTGTAACGCAGGGGTCAGGAGTGTGTAACGCAGGGGTCAGGAGTGTGTAACGCAGGGGTCAGGAGTGTGTAACGCAGGGGTCAGGAGTATGTAATGCATGCGTGGATATTGCAAGTGGTCAGAAGTGTGTGTAACGCAGGGGTCAGGAGTATGTAACGCATGCGTGGGTATTGCAAGTGGTCAGAAGTGTGTGTAACGCAGGGGTCAGAAGTATGTAACGCAGGGGTCAGGAGTATGTAACGCATGCGTGGATATTGCAAGTGGTCAGAAGTGTGTGTAACGCAGGGGTCAGGAGTGTGTAACGCAGGGGTCAGGAGTATGTAACGCATGCGTGGATATTGCAAGTGGTCAGAAGTGTGTGTAACGCAGGGGTCAGGAGTGTGTAACGCAGGGGTCAGGAGTGTGTAACGCAGGGGTCAGGAGTGTGTAACGCAGGGGTCAGGAGTATGTAACGCATGCGTGGATATTGCAAGTGGTCAGAAGTGTGTGTAACGCAGGGGTCAGGAGTATGTAACGCATGCATGGATATTGCAAGTGGTCAGAAGTGTGTGTAGCGCAGGGGTCAGGAGTGTGTAACGCAGGGGTCAGGAGTGTGTAACGCAGGGGTCAGGAGTGTGTAACGCAGGGGTCAGGAGTGTGTAATGCATGCGTGGATATTGCAAGTGGTCAGAAGTGTGTGTAACGCAGGGGTCAGGAGTGTGTAACGCAGGGGTCAGGAGTGTGTAACGCAGGGGTCAGGAGTATGTAACACAGGAGTCAGGAGTGTGTTATTGCATGGATCAGGAGTATGTAACACAGGGGTCAGAAGTGTGTAATGCAGGGGTCAGGAGTGTGTGACTCAGGGGTCAGGAGTATGTAACGCAGGAGTCAGAAGTATGTAACACAGGAGTCAGGAGTATGTTATTGCAGGGATCAGGAGTATGTAACGCAGAGGTCAGGAGTATGTAAAGCAGGGGTCAGGAGTGTGTAACGCAGGAGTCAGGAGTATGTAACGCAGGAGTCAGGAGTATGTAACACAGGAGTCAGAAGTATGTTATTGCAGGGATCAGGAGTATGTAACGCAGAGGTCAGGAGTATGTAAAGCAGGGGTCAGGAGTGTGTAACGCAGGAGTCAGGAGTATGTAACGCAGGAGTCAGAAGTATGTAACACAGGAGTCAGAAGTATGTTATTGCAGGGATCAGGAGTATGTAATGCAGAGGTCAGGAGTATGTAAAGCAGGGGTCAGGAGTGTGTAACGCAGGAGTCAGGAGTATGTAACGCAGGAGTCAGGAGTATGTAATGCAGGAGTCAGGAGTATGTAACGCAGGGGTCAGGAGTATGTAATGCAGGAGTCAGGAGTATGTAACGCAGAGGTCAGGAGTATGTAATGCAGGGGTCAGGAGTATGTAACGCAGGAGTCAGAAGTATGTAACGCAGGGGTCAGGAGTATGTGATGCAGAAGTCAGGAGTATGTAACGCAGGAGTCAGAAGTATGTAACGCAGGTGTAGTTCCGGAGTCGGGGAAAAGAGGATTTTTTATGGACACTTTTGTTTTGTTTTGTTGGACATTTACGGACAGCTGAAAAGTGCCCTTTCTTTTCTACAAACTGTCCATAAATTTACGGACGGTTGGTATAGTAACCCTGTGGCCATGTTTCATCAGGTTAGTCGACCCATCAGATTTTGTAACGGAACTGATGTTCCGTCACGGCCATCTTGGTACACCCGCAATCGTCTGCAGTAAGCCTACGGTCAGAAGGTGGCAAGCGGACATCTTTTTACACCCAACGAAGTCTTGCATTTCACACTTATTTTTACCAGTAAACTCAGCTTATATCATGAAATACAGTATTTAGAAATCCGTCAGACTGTTTACATGTTGAATTAAAAAGGCAGTGGTGTTCAGTCAGATTAGCCAACTTGTGTAGGGTGACCAGACATCCCCGGTTTCCGGGGACAGTCCCCGGATTGAAGACACTGTCCCCAGACCAAGTCTGTCCCCAGTTTTGTCCCCGGATTGGATTTGAACAGGGAAAAGACAGTCAGTGCAGAATTAAAAAAAAAAAATCGGAATTACACCCCCGCTTAGGGGGGTGTGTTTTTTTCCATTATCTGTGCCCCTTTCTGATGATCATGTGCTGGTCGGAGCGGAGGGAATATTTCTTCAGTTTCGGGTGCATGCCCATTCAGCTCCGCTCGCATGTTCTTAAGTCCCGGCCAGCCGCCTGCCTGTTTATCTCCTTGCCTTCCCTGGTGGAGTGATCTTCCTCCGCTCCCTACCCAGTAGTAGCCGGAGCCCCGGAGAGTAAGACTTGACAGGCTGTGAGGCAGGCGGCGGTGGCGACGGGCAGAGAGTCGCTGATTGCCGCCATTACTAGTAAAAAAAAATATGTCCCCGGAATTCATTTAAAAAATCTGGCCACCTTAAACTTGTGAGATCAGCAGGTTTGCCGCTGCTTTTAAATTATATTAATTGATTTATATTATTCGTTTATTTTATTAATATTATGTCTCCATTAGTAGCGCCATATTACGTCTGCCCATTCCATAGGTTCCAGTGTGCTTCGGTCTTCGAAAAAATGGCGGCGATAACCTCTCACCCTCAGCAATAGAACATACTGCCGAACTGCAGTTTAAGTTGCGATGACACATTGATAGCCGACAATAAGAAGCATTGACAAGCTATAATCAGAAGCTCTCATACGTAACATAAGCTTACTGTCCCAACATACACAGACATCAGAGCGAGGACAGCGTTCAATTCTAAAGCAGAACCAATCACAGGGCTCAAAGGTGAAAGACACGAGAGCGAATCAGAAACAAGCACCCCGGCTATAGTAGTTTCCCCGCCCACAAAACCTGTGGGCGGGACTCTGAGTATGATTGACAGTCATCCTGACCGCTCAGGGCGCTGGACTGAAGAACCTATCAGGAGAGGAGGGTGGGCGGAGGAGGAAGTAGTTGGGTGTAGAAGCAGCAGACATGGTGAGTGGTCATGTGATGTGCTGTACGATGTTCTCCTTTTATTATAGGAAATGTTACTGAAGAAGTTTTAAAAAAGTTCTGTGTGTTTCATACATTGTGTACCGTCCAGTGATCTGTCTCCATTCACTTCTTGTGTGTCTTCCTGTCATCCCACATTGTGTGTCCTACTTCCTGTGTGTGTGTGGAGTCCATTCTATTCCATACAGTGAGCTCCAATCTACCTTACAGAAGATCCAGCACCCCCTCCCCCTCCCCACCACCACCACCCCCCCTCCCCCAGGCCAGATTTACAGGTAAGTTATCTACTGAGCACCGCACCAGTGACACCCCCCAGTGACACGAGTGTCCCCCCAACCTCAGCGTCGCGCCCTCCCCTCCTCCCCCTGCAGAGCGTCAGCGTCGCGCCCTCCCCTCCTCCCCCTGCAGAACGTCCAACCCTCCCCTCTGCCGAGCGCCCTCCCCTCCTCCCCCTGCAGAGCGTCAGCGCCCTCCCCCTGCAGAGCGTCAGCGTCCTCCCTCCCGCTGCCGAGCGCCCTCCCCCTGCAGAGCGTCAGCGTCCTCCCCCCCCTACCTCTGCCGAGCGCCCTCCCCTCCTCCCTCTGCAGAGCGTCAGCGTCCTCCCCCCTCCCCTACCTCTGCCGAGCGTCCTCCCCTCCTCCCCCTGCAGAGCGTCAGCGTCCTCCCCCCTCCCCTACCTCTGCCGAGCGCCCTCCCCTCCTCCCCCTGCAGAGCGTCAGCGTCGCGCCCTCCCCTCCTCCCCCTGCAGAGCGTCAGCGTCGCGCCCTGCCCTCCTCCCCCTGCAGAACGTCCAACCCTCCCCTCTGCCGAGCGCCCTCCCCTCCTCCCCCTGCAGAGCGTCAGCGCCCTCCCCCTGGAGAGCGTCAGCGTCCTCCCTCCCGCTGCCGAGCGCTCTCCCCCTGCAGAGCGTCAGCGTCCTCCCCCCCCCCCCCCCCTACCTCTGCCGAGCGCCCTCCCCTCCTCCCTCTGCAGAGCGTCAGCGTCCTCCCCCCTCCCCTACCTCTGCCGAGCGCCCTCCCCTCCTCCCCCTGCAGAGCGTCAGCGTCCTCCCCCCTCCCCTACCTCTGCCGAGCGCCCTCCCCTCCTCCCCCTGCAGAGCGTCAGCGTCCTTCCCCCCCCCCTCCCCCTGCAGAGCGTCAGCGCCCTCCCCTCCTCCCCCTGCAGAGCGTCAGCGTCCTCCCCCCTCCCCTACCTCTGCCGAGCCCCCTCCCATCCTCCACCTGCAGAGCGTCAGCGTCCTCCCCCTCCCCTCCCTCTGCCGAGCGCCCTCTCCCCCCTCTCCCTCTGCAGAGCACTCTCCCCTTGCAGAGCGTCAGCGCCCGCTTCCCCTCCCTCTGCGGAGCGCCCTCCCCCTGCAGAGCGTCCTCCTCCCCCCCCCCTCTGCGGAGCGCCCTCCCCTCCTCCCCCTGCAGAGCGTCAGCGTCCTCCCCCTCCCCTCCCTCTGCCGAGCACCCTCCCCTCCTCCCCCTGCAGAGCGTCAGCGCCCTCCCCTCCTCCCCCTGCAGAGCATCAGCGTCCTCCCCCTGCAGAGCATCAGCGTCCTCCCCCTGCAGAGCGTCAGCGTCCCCCTCCCTCTGCCGAGCGCCCTCTCCCCTCCCCCTCCCTCTGCCGAGCGCCCTCCCCCTCCCTCTGCAGAGCGCTCTCCCCTCCTCCCCTCGCAGAGCGTCAGCGCCAGCTCCCCCCCCCCTCCCTCTGCGGAGCGCCCTCCCCTCGCAGAGCGTCAGCGCCCGCTCCCCCCCTCCCTCTGCGGAGCGCCCTCCCCCTGCAGAGTGTCAGCGTCCTCCTCCCCCCCCTCTGCCGAGCGCCCTCCCCTCCTCCCCCTGCAGAGCGTCCTCCCCTCCCTCTGCCGAGCGCCCTCACCCTGCAGAGCGTCAGCGTCCTCCCCCTCCCCTCCCTCTGCCAAACACACTCCCCTCCTCCCCCTGCAGAGCGTCAGCGCCCACCCCTCCCTCTGCCGAGCGCCCTCCCCTCCTCCCCCTGCAGAGCGTCAGCGTCGCGCCCTCCCCTCCTCCCCCTGCAGAGCGTCAGCGTCCCTCCTCCCCCTGCAGAGCGTGAGCTTAAACCCCCCTCCTCCCCCTGCAGAGCGTCAGCGTCCTCCCCCCTCCCCTCCCTCTGCGGAGCGTCCTCCCCCTGCAGAGCGTCAGCGCCCTCTCCCCCCCCTCCCTCTGCAGAGCGCTCTCCCCTCGCAGAGCGTCAGCGCCCTCTCCCCCCCTCTGCGGAGCGCCCTCCCCTCGCAGAGCGTCAGCGCCCGCTCCCTCTGCGGAGCGCCCTCCCCTCCTCCCCCTGCAGAGCGTCAGCGCCCTCCCCCTGCAGAGCGTCAGCGTCCTCCTCCCCCCCCTTCCTTCTGTGGAGCATCACCCCCCCCTCCTCCCCCTGCAGAGTGTCAGCGTCCTCCCCCTCCCCTCCCTCTGCGGAGCGCCCTCCCCTCCTCCCCCTGCAGAGCGTCAGCGTCCTCCCCCTGCAGAGCGTCAGCGTCCTCCCCCTGCGGAGCGCCCTCCCCTCCTCCCCCTGCAGAGCGTCAGCGCCCTCTCCCCCCCCCCCTCTCTCTGCGGAGCGCCCTCCCCTCCTCCCCCTGCAGAGCGTCAGCTTCCTCCCCCCCCCCCTTCCTTCTGTGGAGCATCCCCCCCCTCCCCCTGCAGAGTGTCAGCGTCCTCCCCCCTCCCCTCCCTCTGCGGAGCGCCCCCCCCTCCTCCCCCTGCAGAGTGTCAGCGTCCTCCCCCTCCCTCTGCGGAGCGCCCTCCCCTCCTCCCCCTGCAGAGCGTCAGCGTCCTTCCCCTCCCTCTGCGGAGCGCCCTCCCCTCCTCCCCCTGCAGAGCGTCAGTGCCCTCTCCCCCCCCCCCCCCTCTCTGCGGAGTGCTCTCCCCTCCTCACCCTGCAGAGCGTCAATGTCCTCCCCCCCACTCCCTCTGCGGAGTGCCCTCCCCTCCTCCCCCTGCAGAGCGACAGCCCCCCCCCTCTGCGGAGCGCCCTCCCGCCTGCAGAGCGTCCCCCCCCTTCCTTCTGTGGAGCATCCCCCTCCCCTCCCCCTGCAGAGCGTCAGCGTCCTCCCCCTCCCCTCCCTCTGCGGAGCGCCCTCCCCCTGCAGAGCGTCAGCGTCCTCCCCCCTCCCTCTGCCAAGCGTCCTCCCCTCCTCCACCTGCAGAGCGTCAGTGTCGTCCTCCTCCCCCCTTCCTTCTGTGGAGCATCCCCCCCCCATCCCTCTGCGGAGCGCCCTCCCCTCCTCCCTCTGCAGAGTGTCAGCGTCCTCTTCCCCCCCCCCCTCCTCCCCCTGCAGAGCGTCAGCGTCCTCCCATCCCTCTCCACAGAGTGCCAACACCCTTCCATCCCCCTCCCCTCCTCCCTCGGCAGAGCTCCTTCCCATTTTCCTCTGCAGAGCACTAGCGCCCTTCCTTTCTGCCTCCGGAGCTTCCCCTCCACAGTAAGCTCCAGTCTATCTTACAGAAGATCAATCACCCCCTAACTTCACCTCCCCCCAATCCTCAGATTTACATGTAAGTTATCTACTGAGCACCAGTGACCCCCCCCCCCCCCACAATGAAACCAGTGTCCCCCTCCTCCCTCTGCGGAGCGTCAGCACCCTGCCCCTCCCCTCCTCCCTCTGCGGAGGAGCCCCGTGTGTCTGATTTCCAGGCACAGACTATGGAGGATGGTCCCTGTGAGTGTTTCTGGTGTTTAATATTAAAAGAACAACTGTACTTTTATATAAAACGCCTCTAACCTTCCCCCACCCCTCCAGAATCAACCTGCACTAACACCCCTCACCCAACCCAACCCAGCCACCCCTCCGTAACTAACCTAAACTAACACCACCCACTTCACACAACCTCCACCACCCTTCCAGAACCAGCCGGCATGAACACCTCACCCAACCACCCCCTTAAAACTAACCTGAACTAACACCCCCCACTCAACCACCCCACCCCACCCCACCAGAACTAAGCTACACTAACACTCCCAGCCACCACCAGCTCTCCAGAACAAATAAAAACCAGCCCTCCGGAATTAACCTGCACTAACACCCCATCCCAAAATCCCACCTGACCCAATCACCCACCACCACCCCATTAGAACTAACTTACACTAACACCCCTACCACCCCTCCAAAACTAACCTGCACTAACATCCCCACCCACCCCAATCACCTCTCCAAAAGTAACTTGCACAAACACCCACCACCCCTCCAGAACTAACCTGCACCCCAGCCCATCCAACCACACCACTCCTCAAGAACTAATCTACACTAACGCCCCCACCCACCACAATCACTTTTCCAGAACTAAGCTCCAAAAACACTCCCCACCCAACCAAACCAACCGTTTGACTTGGATTGTTTCATAACACTTTACGAGTCTATTCATGTCTTTGCGGTAAGGCCCTGTAATATGTTGGATTGCGTCATTTGCTTTTCTTTTTTTTTTTATAATAGAATTTTTTCTTTTTTTTTTTTTTTTTTTTTCCTTTCTTAGACCTCCACACTCACTCAGGGTCTGGAGCGGATCCCGGATCAGCAGGGGTACTTGGTGATTAACGAGGATGGCGTGTTGGCGGTAAATGCGATAACTCTTGGAAAGATTTGGGGAATAGTTACAAGCTCTGTTGGGACTCCTCTGGGAAGATTCGCCCTCACTTCCTGGTGGCACAGGAAGTGATGAAAAGTCTCTCCAGTGGGGAGAAAACAGCCGAAACGGCTGTTTGTTGAAATACAGAAGGGTTAGAACCTCAATCAGGTTTTTATTTCTGATTGTTTCGGCTTGCTCTAGTGTCCAGAGACAAGGAGGGGAAATCTCTGCAAAGGGATCACAGTGGGCAATAAAAGTATTTAACTGCTTAAATACAGGGAACTTCTACCACATTCCTGCCCAGGCCAATTTACAGCTGTTGAACTTTGAATGACAATTGCGCAGTCATGCAACACTGTACCCAAATTACATTTTTATCATTTATTTGAGACAGATGGAGCTTTCTTTTGGTGGTATTTAATTCCTACAGTTTTTTTTTTTATGTTTTGCCAAACAAACGAACATTAAAAAAAATAAAAAAAAAGAAATAAGTAATTTTTCTCCTTCACTGATGAGGCACTAATAGGCTGCACTGATGAGGAGGCACTAATAGGCTGCACTGATGGGCACTGATGAGGAGGCACTGATGGGCTGCCCTAATGGGCACTGATAGGCTGCACTGATGAGAAGGCACTAATAGGCTTCCCTGACAGGCACTTATGAGGAGGCACTGATAGGCTGCCCTGACGGGCACTGATAGGTGGCACTGACCAGCATTGATAGGCGGCACTGATGAGGAGGCACTAATAGGCTGCACTGACGGGCACTGATTAGGAAGCACTAATAGGCTGCACTGATGAGGCACTAATATCACTGATGGGCACTGATGAGGAGGCACTGATGAGGTGGCACTGACGGGCATCACTTGTTGGCATCACTGATTACTATCACTGATTGATGTGAGGAAAGACACTTATTGGTGATAGGAACGTATGGCAGGACCTGCATCTTCAGTGATGGCGTCCTTTTTAAAATTCAATCTCTGCAATACCCCCAGGACATTTTTTCAGTGCTGTGATAGTTTGACTGACAATTACTTGTCGTGCAACACTGGACCCAAAGGAATTGTATATTATTTTTTGAGACGGGTGCAGCTTTCTTTTGGTGGCATTTAGTAACATCTGGGTATTTTTTATTTTATTTTTATTTATTTTTTACTAAAACAAGGACAAAAATTTGAGGAAAAAACGTTTTTAACTGTGTTTAACCACTTCAGCCCCGGAAGAATTGGCTGCCCAATGACCGGGGCATTTTTTGCGATACGGCACTGACAATTTCGCAAAGCAGAAAGACAGGATCTGTGTGATCTCCCCTGTCAGAACAGAGATTTGCCATGTTTACACAGGCAGATCCCCGTTCTGTCACTGCGGGGAACGATCGCTGATTGGCTCCCCCGCTGGCCAGTGGGCGTGCCCGCCCGCAAAATAGAGTTCCCGATCCGATGTACAAGGACGGCGATTCGTGGGAATGAGCTGACCTGCCGCAGTACAATGATGGCGGCTGGTTGGCAAGTTTTTAAAATTTGAAAGGGTGTCTATTTTATTTTTTCCCCCAAAAAATGTTTGAAAAACTGCTGCGCAAGTATTGTGTGATGTATTCTCTAGGGCCTCTGCTTTAAATAATATATAATGTTCATGATTCGTTTTCTAGCAAAAAAGAAATAATTATTTGGTGTCAAAAAAGGCTTAAAATGGTTAAATACAGTGCCTTGCAAAACTATTCATACCCCTTGAAATGTTCCACATTTTGTTATGTTACAACCAAAAATTTTAATGTATTTTATTGGGATTTTATGTGATAGACCAACACAAAGTGGCACATAATTGTGAAGTGGAAGGAAAATGATAAATGGTTTTCAACATTTTTTTTTTTTTTACAAATAAATATGTGAAAAGCCAGACTTTTCAGAAATATATTTTGTAAAAAAAAATTGTGAAAAAAATTTCTTCCACTTCACAATTATGTGCCACCTTGTGTTGGTCTATCACATAAAATCCCAATAAAATACATTTACGTTTTTGGTTAGAACATGACAAAATGTGGAAAATTTCAAGGGGTATGAATACTTTTTCAAGGCACTGCATACTGCCTAGAATTTTTATGCTTTTGCCCCGTACACACAATCGGAAATTCCGACCAGAAAACCGTGGATTTTTTTTTTCCGACGGAATGTTGGCTCAAACACACGGTCACACATGTCGGAAATTCCGAACGTCGAGAACGCGGTGACGTACGACAAACCGAAATCAATGAAGTTCAATAGGCAGTTCGGCTCTTCTGCTTGATTCTGAGCATGTGTGTGTTTTTTTTTTTTGTTTTTTTTTTGCGCGTCAGAATTGCATACAGACGATCGAAATTTCCGACAAGAATTTTTTTCCATCGTAAAAATAGAGAACCTGCTCTCAATCTTTTGTTAGCGGAAATTCCGACAGAAAAAGTCTGATGGAGCATAAGCACGGTCGGAATTTCCGACCAAAAGCTCACATCGGACTTTTCTTGTCGGAATTTCCGATCGTGTGTACGCAGCATTTTTGTCTTTTGTATTGCTTTTCTGTGCATGTTCTCTTTTTTTTATTATTTTTTTTTATTTTATTTATTTATTTTTGTACAACTGTGCTGTTTACATCTTCATTAGTGAGAATATAATATCGGGTGATCTTTCTCCATGCAGAGTGCTGGTGATCTAGAGAACGATGAGCATATTGCCAGTGTGATCCGAGAGATGGTGACTGCGGCGTGCAGCTTCCGCGGTCTTGGGGACCAGATACCATTTAAACGCATGAGCAGTGAGTAATCGGATGCTGATAACTGTGACTTGGGGGGGGTTCCCTTGGTGTTACACATGATGATACAACACATCCTTTGTTTTCTCTCCTGCACAGTTGTGTTCGGTGAGCACTCCTTCTTGGTCACCGTCTCCGGACAAAAGATCTACGTGGTGAAGAGACACAATGTTGTCCGTGAACCAATCGTTGTTTGATCCCTTGTGACCACGCCCTCTGCGTTTTTTATACATACTGGACTGAGCCCCGGTGAAGAGATGGTCATAGTGGGAAGTGCGGCTTTCAGATTGTAAACAGTGGTCTCTCTGCTAACCTGTTTGTAAATAGTAAAGTTTTTTTTTCTAGCAGATATTGGGGTGGATTACCTAAAGGCAAATGGACTCTGCACTTTGCAAGTGCAATTGATTTCTACAAAGTGCAGCTGCTCCAGAGCTTAGTAAATGAGGAAGTTCTGCTGACTTCCACCATCCAATCATGTGCAAGCAAAACTGCTATATATATATATATATATATATATATATATATATATATATATATTTTATTTTTTTTCCTTGCATGTGATTGGGTATTCTTTACCTAGTGAAGCTTCACCTGATTTACTAAGCTCTGGAGCAACTGCACTTGCAAAGTGCACAGTCTATTTGCCTTTAATAAACCAACCCTAAAACAGGTGCAAGTTCCCTCTTGGCAGTCATTTTCCAGGTGCAGTCGATGGGAGACTTCTTCTTCTTTTTGTGTTTGTCAGACAGTGAAGGGAAGCAATGATCTAATAGTGAATGGAGATGGGCTCATGCGTGTTTGGATCTCAATCGGAACCCACGACCCCCACCCGGAACTTGTCACCTGTATTGGGCCAATTTTCTATGCCCCTGCCCTGCAGCTGCATGTATACAAGGCATGTGGGCGAGGAATGCCTTAGATCAGTGGTTCTCAATGCCTGTCCTTAAGACCCACTAACAGGCCAGATTTTAAGTATATTACCTTGGGGGAGATGCCGACTAGAATACTGCAATCACTGAGCAGCAAATTATATCACCTGTGATGTATTTCAGGTATCTTGCAAACCTGACCTGTTAGTGGTCGCTGAGGACTGGAGTTGAGAAGCACTGCCTTAGATGCTGATGATTAGCCCAGTATAGTGAGAGAGCTTGCCGGCGGGCTCGCTCAGTTGGGTTTGGACTAGGATCCGAACACAGCCTGAGCTCATTCCTAATAGTGAAGAGAAGAGCTTTCTGCTACAACATTGTCAAGGGACAACTTGCATCTCTGTTTCAAGTTGCAATCTGGAGCCGACTACCGAATGCATTTGGCTAGGTTTACTTTATTCCTCACATAGTGAATGGCTTTAAGGAATGCGGCTAAACCCGTATAGAGTTTGGAATGGTATATTTACTCTGCCAGCAAGATCTGGCATCCTACCCTACATTTTACTTTGTGAATATTGCTTTATTTAAAAAAAAAAAGAGAATTCCACTGTGCTTGTAAAAACGGGCATTGCACTTTCATAGAATAAAGAAAATGTTAACATGTTCGAGGTTTTATTTCTGCCGGGGGAAGTTTAATAAAAGGTGCTAGAGTCAGAGATCTATACTACATTACCACCTGCCTTTACACGCACATGACCTTTAATGGCATCTTAGTCCGTAGGGTTCAATATTGAGTTGGCCCACCCTTTGCAGCGATAACAGCTTCAACTCTTCTGGGAAGGCTGTCCAAAAGGTTTAGGAGTGTCTATGGGAATGTTTGATCATTCTTCCAGAAGCGCATTTGTGAGGTCAGGCACTGATGTTGGATGAGAAGGCCTGGCTCGCAGTCTCCACTCTAATTCATCCCAAAAGTGTTCTATGGGGGTTGGGGTCAGGACTCTGTGCAGGCCAGTCAAGTTCCTCCTCCCCAAACTCGCTCATCCATGTCTTTATGGACCTTGCTTTCTGCACTGGTGCGCAGTCATGTTGGAACAGGAAGGGGCCATCCCCAAACTGTTCCCACAAAGTTGGGAGCATGAAATTGTCCAAATTGTCTTGGTATGCTGACGCCTTAGGAATTCCCTTCACTGGAACTAAGGGGCCAACCCAACCCCTGAAAAACAACCGCACACCATAATCCCCCCTCCACCAAATGATTTGGACCCGTGCACAAAGTTGTTTGCATGGCAAGTTTTTTTGAAGTAGTAATTCTGTAACAATTTTTTGGAAATTAAGAAAAGAAATTAAAATTATTATTTTTTCCCCCCCCCCATATTGTCACCAGTGCAGTACAGCGTCATCATATGACTGGTAACAGTATGTTAAAAAAAAATGTTTTTTATATATATATATATATTTTACATTCATCAGAGTAGTACAGTGTCATCACTGTCACACCAATATTTTGAACTGTCATGAATAGGTTACATTCATAACAGTTGTGATTTACTATTGTGTGCTGTGATTGGCCCAGGTACCATGTGATCGCTGTGGGCCAATCACAGGATCACAATACTGAGTATAGTTGTAATAAATGAAACCCATTCATAACAGCTGTGTTTACATTGTGATTGCATAGCGATCACATGATATTCCGTACTGTGAGCCACAGTACACATAGCGGGAGCGGCGCGCCCATCGGCTGGCGATGTACATGTGCGTAATACAGCCTCCCCACCCGTGGTAAATGTACTGTGGGTGGGCAGGAACTAGTTAATCATTTGGAGGGATGCCCACATATTTTTGGCTATATAGATGGGTGTGATGGTAAGGTGTTCACAAGCTGTTGGCCATATAATAGAATTAAACATTTTATTTGGACCTGTTGCAGTGCTGCCCAGTGTTCACCACAGTAAGATAGAGGATTGGTGAAGGGTTAAAATGTGTACAAGTTATGTTGTAATTAGTAATCATAATTGGATATGGTGTTTTTTTTTTTTTTTTTTATATCAAAACATGGTGGCGGCTTTACTAACTGGTCAGATAATTAAGACTTGTAACATCTGTAACTGATCTCTGAGGCCTCCTTGTGTATATAATTGGCTTCACTTGGGTAGTGGCC
Source organism: Rana muscosa (assembly GCA_029206835.1). NCBI lineage: Eukaryota > Metazoa > Chordata > Amphibia > Anura > Ranidae > Rana > Rana muscosa. The sequence goes on from CM055118.1 coordinate 332,188,477, forward strand.
CCAACATACTCAATCTGAAACTAGTGACGAGTCTCTATTGATAAGTTGTCTTGTGTCTACACACCACCATCCTCCCGTTTTCATCAGGTAAGCTGGAACATGAGCACTAAGAGGTTGAAGGACCTAGCAGCAATGTCCTCCCAGTTTTTAGCTTTAGGAACTGATGCCCCTCCTGGAAAGGTCAGTGGCCTTGTTTTAACCACTTCAATACCGGGCATTTTCACCCCCTTCCTGCACAGACCAATTTTTAGTTTTCAGCGCTGTCTCACTTTGAATGACAATTGCGCGATCATGCTACACTACTCAAATGAAATCTTTGTTTTTTTCCAAACAAATAGAGCTTTCGGTTGGTGGTATTTGATCACCTTTTATTTTTTGCGCTATAAACAAAAGAAGAGCGACAATTTTGAAAAAAAAACTATTTTTTACTTTTTGATTTAATAAATATCACAATTTAAAAAAAATTAAAATTTTCCTCAGTTTAGACCGATACGTATTCTTCTACATATTTTTGGTTAAAAAAAATCGCAATAAGCGTATATTGATTGGTTTGCGCAAAAGTTATAGTGTCTACAAAATAGGGGGATAGATTTATGGCATTTTTAAAAAAAAAATTATTAGCAATGGGCGGTGATCTGCGTGTTTTTTTTTTTTTTATTGCGACGGACATATCGGACACTTTTGACACGTTTTTGGGACATTTATACATCAATTAGTGCTATAAAACTGCACTGATTACTGTGTAAATGTGACTGGCAGGGAAGGGGTTAACACTAGGGGGTGATCAAGGGGTTAATATGTTCCCTATTGAGTGATTCTAACTGTAGGGGGAGGGGACTCACAAGGGGGAGGAGACTGATGTGTGTTCCTCTGTACTGGGAACACACATCGGTCTCCTCCCCTCTGACAGGAGCTGTGTGTTTACACACACAGATCCACGGTCCTGCCGTGATCACGGGTGCCCGGCGGACATCGCGGCCGCTGGGCACGCGCACTGGGTCCCGAGCGATGCCAGGAAGCCCAGGATGTCATATGACGTCCACCCGGAGGGAGAGAGGGAGAGAGGGTTCCTGCCGGCGTCATATTACTATGGCCCGGTAAGGAAGTGGTTAAGGTGAATGCAAAATGCTGTCACAGAAATGCCTTTTTTTAGTTGGTTCCATGCTACTTTGGAGTTTTTGGAGCACAACCCATAAAATCCATTTCTTGGAATCCATTAAGGGACACTGGAAGTCTTTTACCTTCAGGTAATACTGCCACCTACAGGAGGATTGGACACTGCCAGAAAAAAAAAAACTGTAGGACAGGCCAAGCTATCCCCACCAGTTACCAGCATGCCTCAGTTTTGTAGCAGTACCTCCTAGATCAGTGATCATCAACTCCAGTCCTCAGGACCCACTAACGAGCCAGATTTGATGTATTAACTTGGGGGGAGATGCAGGCCAGAATATTGCAATCACTGAGCAGCAAATCACCTTTGATGTATTTCAGTTATCTTGCAAACCTGGCCTGTTAGTGGGCCCTAAGGACAGGAGTTCATGAAATATCCACTTGAAGACTGCAAAATATATATATATAATTAAGTTGTGGCTTTTAAAGCAGAGTTCTAGGCTAAAATGCAACAAGGCCTTAAAGGGAAATTCCAGCCTTTTTTTATGTTTTATTAAAAGTCATCAGCTACAAAAAGTGTAGCTGCTGGCTTTTAATAAACAGACACTTACCTGTTCCACTGTCCAGCGACGCGGCCGAATGGAGCTTCGCTCCTCTCCCCCCCTTCTCGGCCGGCGCCTCTATTCCTACTGTGGACACCCGGTCGTGACAGCTTTCGGCTTCACGGCCGGGCACTCATTGCGCATGCGCGAACGGCACTGCACAATCTGAGTGGACAGGCGATTGCCTGGGAAGAGGCTTCCTTCTGGGACGACAGCCATGCAGACCAATTTGATGCAGTGTGCGGCGTATGGTCTGAGCACTGACAGGCTGACCCCCCCCCACCCCTTCAACCTCTGCAGCAATGCTGGCAGTACTCATACGTCTATTTCCCAAAGACAACCTCTGGATATGACGCTGATCACGTGACCTCAACTTCTTTGGTCGACCATGGTGAGGCCTATTCTGAGTGGAACCTGTCCTGTTAAACCGCTGTATGGTCTTAGCCACTGTGCTGCAGCTCAGTTTCAGGGTCTTGGCAATCTTCTTATAGCCTCCTAGACCATCTTTATGTAGAGCATCAATTATTTTTTCAGATCCTCAGAGTTCTTTGCTATGAAGTGCCATGATGAACTTCCAGTGTAAGAGAGTGAGAGTGATAACACCAAATTTAACACACCTGCTCCTCATTCACACCTGAGACCTTGTAACAGAAACGAGTCACATGACACTAGGGAGGGAAAATGGCTAATTCGGCCCAATTTGGACATTTTCACTTAGGGGTGTACTCACCTTTGTTGCCAGCGGTTTAGACATTAACCGCTTAAGGACCAGCGCACGCAGATTTACGTTGACAGAATGGCATGGACAGGCAAGTGGGCGTATATATTCGTCGCCTTTAATTTGCCGCAGCCGGCGGCGTGCTCGCGACCCTGTTGCGAGCTCAGTGACCGTGCCTGCGGACTCGAGGTCCGCCGGTGTCCCGCCATCGTGTCACAGGGCTGAAGAACGGGGAGATGTCAGTGTAAGCACAACATCTCCTCGGACGTATCGGCCTAAACTGAGGAAAAAAATTGTTATTTTATATATTTTTTGGGGATATTTATAATAGTAAAAAATATTGCATTTTTTTTCAAAATTGTTGCTTTATTTTTGTTTATAGCGCAAAAAATTAAACCCGCAGAGGTGGTCAAATATCACCAAAAGAAAGCTCTATTTGTGGGGGGGGGGGGGAAAGGACATCAATTTTGTTTGGGAGCCACGTCGCACGACCGCGCAATTGTCAGTTAAAGAGCCGAATCGCAAAAAGTGCTCTTGTCTTTAGCCAGCCAAATGGTCTGGGGCTTAAGTGGTTAATGGCTGTGTTGAGTTATTTTGAGGGGACAGCAAATTTACACTGTTATACAAGCTGTACACTCACTACTTTACATTTGTAGCAAAGTGTCATTTCTTTCTTTTCCGTTCTGGTCATGTGTCAGCCAACGCTAGCTGCAGGGGTGAGGAGAGAGTGCTGGACAACGGCTGGGAATGCCTTGGATCGATGATGTCACTCATAGGCTACTGCAGCCCATCCATGGTTGGCACTCTCTCTCCTCTCCCCTGCAGATGCCGCTGGCTGACCCAGGGGAGCTGGATCATGTGACCGGTAGAGATGTTCCGAACTATTCGCCGGCGAACATAGCTTGTTCGCTGCGGCGGGCGAACATATGCGATGTTCGGTCCGCCCCCTATTCGTCATCATTGAGCAAACTTTGACCCTGTACCTCACAGTCAGCAGACACATTCCAGCCAATCGGCAGCATACCCTCCCTCCCAGACCCTCCCACCACCTGGACAGCATCCATTTTAGATTCATTCGGAAGCTGCAGTCTTAGTGAGAGGAGGGACAGTGTAGCTGCTGCTGATTTAATAGGGAAATCTATAGCTAGGCCAGTGTATTCAGTGTCCACTCCAGTCCTGAAAGACTCATCTGATCTCTGCTGTAAGGACAGCGTCCTGACAGCACCCCAAAAAGCCCTTTTTAGGGCTAGTACATACATCAGTCTGCCTTTTTTTTTCTCTGTAATCTAATTGCAGTTGCCTGCCAGCGTGTGTGTGACAGACTCACAGCGTATACTGTGCCCACATGCCCAGTGGCACCACTCATATATCTGGTGGCACAGTAGATTACTAGTGAGAGGAGGGACAGTGTAGCTGCTGCTGATTTAATAGGGAAATCTATAGCTAGGCCATTGTATTCAGTGTCCACTCCAGTCCTGAAAGACTCATCTGATCTCTGCTGTAAGGACAGCGTCCTGACAGCACCCCAAAAAGCACTTTTTAGGGCTAGTACATCAGTCTGCTTTTTTTTTTTCCTCTGTAATCTAATTGCAGTTGCCTGCCAGCGTGTGTGTGTCAGGCTCACAGCGTATACTGTGCCCACTTGCCCAGTGCCACCACTCATATATCTTGTGTCACAGTAGATTACATAAAAAAAAAAAAAAAATTTTGACTGCAATAGAATAGCAGTCAGTTGCCTGCCAGTGTGTGTGTCAGGCCTACAGCGTATACTGTGCCCACTTCTGCCAGTGCCACTCATATCTGGTGTCACAGTAGCTTGCACGCATAGTACAACTAAACTAATCTAAAAAAAAATGACAGGCAGAGGCAGGCCACCCCGCAGGGGCCGTCGTGGTGCTGTGATTCCCTTTGGCCCTAGAATAATGCCCAGTGTTCAGAGGCCACGTACCCTGAACTCAAAGTTCTGAGGACATTGACGCACCATCCTCCTCCAGCTCAGCTTTGGGCACCTCTCAAGTTACCACTCGCCCGCCTGCCGCCGCCGCCACCACCAACACTAGCACCACAGCTGCTTCACTTGATCTGTCAGAGGAGTTATTTACACATGAGTTGGAATAAATGAGTGATGCACAACCATTATTGCCAGAGGATGTAGATAAAAGGGATATGTCTCAGTCAGGCAGCATTACACACATGGACGTACGGTGTGATGATGATGTTGTTGTACCCGCTGCTGCTTCCTTTGCTGAGTTGTCAGATACAAGTGAAGCGGTTGATGATGACGATGTGTCCGTGGATGTCACGTGGGTGCCCGCTCGAAGAGAAGAACAGGGGGAAAGTTCAGATGGGGAGACAGAGAGGAGGAAGAGACGAGTTGGAAGCAGGGGGAGGTCGTCGCAAGGAGCTAGTGGCACAGTCAGACAGCATGTATCGGCACCCAGGGTCAGCCAGACAGCACGCCATTCAACGCATGCTGTTGCCATCACCAGAATGCCGTCATTGCAAAGCTCAGCAGTGTGGCATTTTTTTTGTGTGTCTGCCTCTGAAAACAGCGATGCCATTTGCAACCTGTGCCAAAAGAAACTGAGTCGTGGGAAATCCAACACCCACCTAGGTACAACTGCTTTGCGAAGGCACATGATCGCACATCACAAACGCCTATGGGATCAACACATGATGACGAGTACAAGCAGCACACAAGCTTAAAGCCACCATCCTCCTCCTGGTCCAGCATCTTCAGCCACGTCAACCACTGCTGTCCTCCTTGCCCCCTCTCAACCATCCGCCACTCCGTCTCTCGCCTTGAGCAGTTCCTGCTCATCTGCCCACAGTCAGGTGTCTGTCAAGGACATGTTTGAGCGTAAGAAGCCAATGTCACAGAGTCACCCCCTTGCCCGGCATCTGACAGCTGGCTTGTTGGAACTCTTAGCCCGCCAGCTTTTACTATACAAGCTGGTGGAGTCTGAGGGCTTCAAAAAATTTGTAGCTATTGGGACACCGCAATGGAAGGTACCCGGCCGAAATTTCTTTTCACAAAAGGCAATCCCCAACCTGTACTCTATTGTGCAAAAGGAAGTCATGGCATGTCTGGCACACAGTGTTGGGGCAAGGGTCCATCTGACCACTGATACTTGGTCTGCAAAGCACGGTCAGGGCAGGTATATCACCTACACTGCTCATTGGGTAAACCTGCTGACGGCTGCCAAGCATGTAATGCGTGGCTCTGCAGAGGAGTTGGTGGTGACACCACCACGACTTGCAGGCAGGCCTGCTGTCACCTCCTCTACTCCTCCTACTCCATCCTCTTCGATAACCTCCTCGGCTGAGTCCTCTTCTGCTGCTGCGTCTTGCTCCACATCAACTGTACCCCCCCCCCCCAGGGGCTATTCCACATCCCGGATACGACAGTGTCACGCCGTCTTGGGGTTGACTTGCCTGAAAGCAGAGAGTCACACCGGACCAGCACTCCTGTCCGCCCTGAACGCACAGGTGGATCAGTGGCTGACTCCGCACCAACTGGAGATCGGCAAAATGGTGTGTGACAACGGAAGCAATTTGTTGGCGGCATTGAATTTGGGCAAGTTGACACATGTGCCGTGCATGGCACATGTGTTGAATCTGATTGTACAACGCTTTGCGCATAAGTACCCAGACTTACAGGACGTCCTCAAGCAGGCCAGGAAGGTGTGTGGCCATTTCAGGCGTTCCTAAGCGGCCATGGCGCACTTTTCAGATAATCAGCGGCGAAACAACATGCCAGTGAGGCGCTGTATTTGCGACAGCCCGACACATTGGAATTCAACACTCCTAATGTTCGACCGCCTGCTCCAACAAGAAAAAGCCGCCAACGAGTATTTGTATGACCGGGGTGCTAGGACAGCCTCTGCGCAGCTGGGAATTTTTTTGCTACGTTACCGGACACTCATGTGCAATGCCTGTAGGCTCATGCGTCCTTTTGAGGAGGTGACAAACCTAGTCAGTCGCACTGAAGGCACCATCAGCAACATCATCCCATTTGTTTTCTTCCTGGAGCGTGCCCTGTGAAGAGTGCTGGATCAGGCCCTAGATGAGCGTGAAGAGGAAGAGTTGTGGTCACCATCACCACCAGAAACAGCCTTATCAGCATCGCTTGCTGGACCTGCGGCAACGCTGGAAGAGGATTCTGAGGAAGAGGAGTCAGAGGAGGAATGTGGCTTTGAGGAGGAGGAGGAGGAGGAAGACCAACCACAGCAGGCATCCCAGGGTGCTCGTTGTCACCTATCTGGTACCCGTGGTGTTGTACGTGGCTGGGGGGAAGAACAGACTTTCAGTGAGATCAGTGAGGACGAGGAACGGGACATGAGTAGCTCGGCATCCAACCTTGTGCAAATGGGGTCTTTCATGCTGTCGTGCCTGTTGAGGGACCCTCGTATAAAAAGGCTGAAGGAGAACGACCTGTACTGGGTGGTCACGCTACTAGACCCCCGGTATAAGCAGAAAGTGCCAGAAATGTTACCGAATTACAGGAAGACGGAAAGGATGCAGCAGTTCCAAAATAAATTAAAAAGTATGCTTTACACAGCGTATAAGGGTGATGTCACAGCACAACGGGAATCTAACAGGGGAAGAGGTGAAAGTAATCCTCCTCCTACCACGCCGGCAAGGACAGGACGCTTTACAGACGTGTTGTTGATGGAGGACATGCAGAGCTTTTTAAGTCCTACGCATCGCCACAGCCCTTCGGGGGTCCACCCTCAGAGAACGACTTGACCGACAGGTAGCAGACTACCTCGCCTTAACTGCAGATATCGACACTCTGAGGAGCGATGAACCCCTTGACTACTGGGTGTGCAGGCTTGACCTGTGGCCTGAGCTATTCCAATTTGCGATAGAACTTCTGGCCTGCCCCGCTTCAAGTGTCCTTTCAGAAAGGACCTTCAGTGCAGCAGGAGGTATTGTCACTGAGAAGAGAAGTCGCCTAGGTCAAAAAAGTCTAGATTACCTCACCTTTATTAAGATGAATGAGGCATGGATCCCGAAGGGACTGACAGTGGGCGATACATTTGACTAAAAAAGGCCTGATGAGATGAGCTGCCTTGGGCTAAAAATGGTCCACACGCTGCTGTATTTTATCTCTGCATGCCGGATGACTTGCGTGACTTATCCGCCACCAACTAGGGTTCAAGCCGCAATGTTTTAGGGCACTTTCTGCCTGGAAAACATCAAATTTTCTGGCCGTTGCTACAGCAGCGGCTGCAACAATACCTAATTTTTCAGGCATGTGTACGTGCCTAATTTTTCTGGCCTCTGGTGCTGCACTGTGGCTGCAAAAACAAAACAAAAAAGCACATACATGTGTCAATTCCCCTTCGTGATCATTACCTTGTTGTGGTGAAGGGGCTTGCGTATCACAACGAAGCGACCACCTCTATGAGTGTGTTGGCAATGGCGGCACACCCCAGATGATAAGGTCGTTGCTTCATTGTGAACAGACCAAAAGCGATCGGCTGGATAATTTTGCATAGAAAAAACATTAATTTTCTTTGTGATCATCTAAGGTGATCATTAAAGCCTTGCGGTTGTGCAAATGGACTGTTTGCGGTGCGTTAAACAGGGAGTTTGGTCTGTCACTGTGACGCGGGCATAACCCTTACACTACCTGATCGATACAACATCATACCTGATGTTTTAAAGCACGTTATTCCAAACTAGGAATGTTAGGTGATTTATGCCCTTTATGGATTAAAACCCGACTCTGCGTCAACTACGTAATTTTCCATGGGAGTTTTGCCATGGATCCCCCTCATGCCACAGTCCAGGTGTTAGTCCCCTTGAAACAACATTTCGATCACTATTGTGGCCAGAACGAGTCCCTGTGGGTTTTAAAATTCGCCTGCCTATTGAAGTCTATGGCGGTTCGCCCATTCGCGAAAATTCGCGTTCGCGAACAGAAAATTTTATGTTTGCGACATCACTAGTGACCGGATCATAGCAGCCTAAAAAGTAAGCACATACATCTTTTATTTTTTTACACGTTAGTCAGCATAGGTGTTTAGGGGGAGGGAGAATTTTTAAGACTAATTAAGTCTTAGCTGGAAATCTACTTTAACTCATTTATGGCCACCATTACATGTGTGGTGTCAAAAGGTGGACTTTACCGCCCACATATGTGTTGTTGGGCACCCAATGTTTATGTGCCAAGGGCACGCTCACAGCACACGGGTTGATTTACTGAAACTGGAGAGTGCAAAATCTGGTGCAGCTCTGCATAGAAGCCAATCAGCTTCTAACTTCAGCTTGTTCAATTAAAGTGGAGGTGCCGCGGGAAAAAAATAAATATTAAAAGCCAGCAGCTGCTGACTTTTAATATATGGACACTTACCTGTCCTGGAGTCCAGCGACGTCCGCAGCAGAGGACGAGCAATCGCTCGTCACTCTGCTGCCCCCACCGCCATCCTTGGTGAGGGAACCAGGAAGTGAAGCCTTGCGGCTTCATGCCCGGTTCCCTACGGCGCATGCGCGAGTCGCGCTGCGCCGTTCTGAATGGTCCCCTGTGTTATGGGAGCCGAGTGTCTCTCAGAACACAACGGGGAATCTGCGGGAAGTGACGTGCTTCCCGCAGATTTCCCGCAGAGAGGACTCCCGGAAGTGGGTGCAAATACCTGTCTTAGACAGGTATCTGCACCCCCCTCCCCCCTGAAAGGTGTCAATTGTGACACCGGAGGGGGGAGGGTTACGATCAGCGGAAGTTCCACTTTAGGGTGGAGCGCCGCTTTAAGCTTTGACAAAAAAAAACAACCTGGAAGCTGATTGGTTTCTGTGTAGAGCTGCACCAGATTTTGCACGCTCCAGTTTTAGTAAATCAACCCTTGTGGGTTGAAAGCATGCAGTAAATCAACTCCACAAACTAAACGGTCTGTCTGACAACTCCCGGTCTGGGGTAAAGATTGGTAGCCGATGGAACCGACTTCCGTTTATGTGACTACTGTGACTTTTGGCCCACCAAGCCATGTAATTTAAGTAGGGTCCAGCCTATTCACAAAATCAATCTTCAAAGACAGGGGAAACATAGCGGCTCTGAACCTGGAAAAGTACTTTGCGGCTTGGTGTCTGGAAAACACCCTATGTGGAACCCATTGCCCAAAGGTCATTTCCAGGCTATCCTCACCACCTCAAGGCTAATTAGGGTCTGGGCACGGTCCTCCAAAAGTCAGGAGGAAAAACAGCTAGGTTAGTCTTCCACCCAGCAAAGCCAAAGAGAAGACGTCCATCCCATATAGGACACTAGCAAAAAAGAATCCTGCTCATAGAAGGTGGTATCTTGAGCTTGCCTAATTTTTTTGTTTTTTGTTGGCCAATAACCAATCCTTTTGTGGGTGGCAGTATAACCCAAAAATGAAAGTCTCTCGATTGACGAGAAATAAAATCAGTTTCTGTTGAGTGTGTTTCCACCTATGCCAACTGCTACAGGGCTAGCTGCTCTGATCCATGTTGGATAGTATTGGAGCTCACACAGGGTTGATTATACAGGGTGACCAACGGGAGTTGGACATTTTTAGAATAGGTAGTACACAGTAGACATGTGCAATTCGTTTAGTTTCTAATTTGTTTTTCACAAATTTCGAAAATTGAATTTTTGAATTCCGAACTTTTAGAATTTCCGAAAATCAGAAATTCGTTATTTTTTCGTTTTTTTGCTTTTTTCGGAAATCCGAAAAAAAAAAATTGTTTTATTCGTTTTTTTGGAAATTCGAAAATTCGTAACACGAATTTTTCGAATTTCCGAAAAAGCAAAAAAACGAAAAAAACAAATTTTTCGGATTTTTGAAAAAAACAAAAAAACGAAAACGAAAAAAAATAGGATTTTTTACTCACCGTAAAATCGTTTTCTCTGAGTCCATGGACCGACACAGCTTCTCTATTGACAAGTGGGTATTATCCGTTAATTAGGAGTGACTAGGCAGAAAAACTTGTAAAAAGTGTTGCATCACACCTTCTACAGTACCGCCCAGGGGGCGGACTCTCTGGGTATAACCTCTCAGTCTGCCTCTCGCAGATCAGTTCGTCAAAAAGCAGTACAAACTTAAAAGGAGGGGTGGGTGCTGTGTCGGTCCATGGACTCAGAGAAAAGGATTTTACGGTGAGTAAAAAATCCTATTTACTCTTTCGTCCATGGACCGACACAGCTTCTCTATTGACAAGTGGGACGTCCCAAAGCAGTGTCAGAGAAAAAACGAGGGGTGGTAACAGCATAAAATAAACCTCACCCCAAACACAAAACAGCACTCCTCCAACGGAGGAGCTGCAACTCTAAACAGCCGCTTGTAAAACCTTGCGGCCGAAAGAGGCATCCGAAGATGCATCTACATCAACTTTGTAGAGTTTAAACGATCAAGTCGCCGCTTTACATAATTGGGAAACGGACGCTTGATGTCAGAAAGCCCAAGAGGCACCTCTTGCCCTGGTCGAATGCGCTGTGACCGGAAAGGGGGGGCGCTTGACCCTTTAAGGCGTAAGCCTGGATTACTCTGTCGGATCCACCTAGAGATGGTGGCCGACGAGACTGCTTGGCCCTTCTTGGGACCAGCCACCGAAACAAACAGTGAGTCTGACTTCCGGAACAGGGAAGTAGCAGATAGGTATCTCTCAAAGCTTGGACAACGTCCAAGGAATGCAACGCCGACTCCTTAGGATTCGACGGCTGAGGACACAAGGATGGAAGTACAATGTCTTCGTTGAGATGAAAAGCCGAAAACGACTTTTGAAAGAAAGGAAGGCTGCGGCCGCAGCACCACCTTATCCTTGTGGAAAACCAAATAGGGAGCCTTGCAGGACAAGGCTGCCAGCTCAGAGACTCGTCTAACTGACGTAACAGCCACCAAAAAGACCACTTTCTGAGAAAGTGTCAACAGGGGAATATCTCTAATATTCTCAAACGGTGCCTTCTGAAGCACCGAGAGGACCAGGTTCAAGTCCCACGGAGGTAACGGGGGACAGACCGGAGGGTCCACATGTCGAACCCCCTGCACAAATGTACTCACGAGAGAGTGAGTCGCCAGGGGTCGCTGAAAAAAGACAGCCAGGGCAGATATCTGTCCCTTAATCGTACTTAGGGCAAGCCTTTGGTCCACCCCATGCTGTAAAAACAGCAGGATTCTGGAAACCAAATAGGTACGTGGATGCCATTTCATTTTCTCACACCTGGAGATGTAGGCCTTTCAAGTGCGGTGATAAACCTTCCTAGAGGACGGTTTTCGAGCACTTCTCATCGTAGAGATTACTGAATCTGACAGGCCCCGGTCTCTCAGTACCTGGTTCTCAACAGCCTTGCCGTTAAAGCCAATGACTGTAAAGCAGGATGGAGTATGGGACCTTGCGATAGCAGGTCCTTCTGCAGTGGTAGGCGCCAGGGGACGTCTGCTACCAGACGTACTAGATCGGCGTACCAAGGACGCTGAGGCCAATCTGGAGCGATTAGGATCATTGGAATTCCCTCTGCTTCCACTCTGCGGAGCAGAAGAGGAAGAAGCCTTAAGGGAGGGAAGGCATAGATTAGCCGATACCGACCCCACGATGCCACCAACGCGTCCGTTGTGTCTGCCCATGGGTCTCTTGACCGGGCCACGAACCTCAATACCTTCCGATTGAGTCGGGAAGCCAGAAGATCTACGTCTGGTGTGCCCCATCTTTGGCAGAGGAGTTGGACCACCTCCGGGTGTAAGAACCATTCTCCCTGGTCCAGCATCTGGCGGCTCAGGTAGTCCGCCTGCCAGTCTTCCACACCCGGAATGTACACGGCCGACAGTGCTGGTACGCTCTTCTCTGCCCACTTCAGGATGCGAGCAACCTCCGATGCTGCAGCTGAGCTTCTTGTTCCTCCTTGATGATTGACATATGCCACTGCTGTGGCGTTGTCTGACTGGATCCTGACTGGATGCCCTTGCAGCCTCTGAGACCATTTGAAGAGGCACAGCCTGATCGCCCGCATTTCCAGGACATTGATCGGTAGGAGGGCTTCCTCTGGGGTCCAGTGACCTTGCGCCGACTGAACACCCCAGACTCCCCCCCAACCTGTAAGGCTGGCGTCTGTCGTGATCACTATCCAGTAAACCAGAAGAAATGACTTCCCGGCCACTAGAGCTGGTGCTGTCAGCCACCATACCAGGGATCTCCTGACTAGGTGGCTCACTCGGATTTGATAATCCAGAGATGAAGGGCATCTGTTCCATCTGGACAGAACTTCCTTCTGTAACACTCGAGTGTGGTATTGAGCATATGGGACCGCCTCGAAGGAGGCTACCATGAGGCCTAACACTCGCATGCAAAAACGGAGTGACGACCAATTCCTGGAAGTCAGCTGCCGTACTGCAGCCCGGAGGGTCTGCAACTTCTCCACAGGGAGGAATACCTTTGCCTCTGAGGAATCCAGAATCAACCCCAGGTACATTAGGCGTTGAGTGGGCACCAATACTGACTTTTGCGTGTTTAGTATCCAACCACAGTCTCGAAGAGTCTGACAGGCAATGGACACGCTTACCTCTAATTCTGAGCTTGAAGGGGCCTTCAGTAGAAGGTCGTCCAAGTAGCCCATGATAGCGATACCCCGCTGTCTTAGAAGTGCCAAAATCGGAGCGAAGTGAAGGTCCTGGGTGCTAAGGCAAGGCCAAACGTTAGGGCCACAGACTGGTAGTGGTCCTTCCCGATAGCAAATCGCAGAAACCTCTGGTGTCTGGAGTATATGGGGACATGCAGGTATGCGTCCTTGATGTCCAAGGAGGCCAGAAGTCCCCCGGATGGAGAGCCGTGACTACAGATCGAACCGACTCCATCCGAAATCTTTGTACCTTCACAAAGCAATTGAGGGCTCTGAGATCCAAGCTTGGACGAACCCCCTCCTTTTTGGCACAATGAACAGATTTGAGTAAAAACCCTGTTCCTGTTCTGGAACTGGAATAACTACCCCGCGTTCCAGTAGACCCTGGACCGCCCCCCATACAGGGCCTCCCGACGGGTCGGTAGTAGCTGGAGATTGGAGGTGATGAATCTGTCCGGTGGACAAGAGAGAAATTCTATCTTGTAGCCTGAGGAGATTACTTCGCAAACCCACCTGTCGGAGACTAGAGCTGTCCACTGAGTCGCGAATTTGCGAAGACGTCCCCCCCACCCGAGAGCTGGGTGGGGACGGACCTTCATGCGGACGCAGATTTGTCCACAGGCTTGTTGGGTATACGGGACCAAGGACGCTTCTGTCCTTGGGCAGGCGCTTTATCGGCCTGGGGTCTTTTCCCTGTCGCCCTAGGGGGACGAAAAAAACGCTTGCGTGCAGTAAAGGAGGGCCCTTGCCCTTGGCGTGGCCCCTTACCCTTGCTAATTTGGGGAAGCAAAGTGCTTTTACCTCCTGTGGCATCCTTGATGATGTCATCCAGAGAAGCCCCAAAAAGTCTGTCGCCCTTAAAAGGCAGATCCAACAGGGTTTTCTTGGAAGTCTGGTCCGCAGACCAGCCTTTTAGCCAGATCAGGCGGCGTATTGCTACCGCATAAACCAAAGCTTTAGACAGCAGGAGAATAGTATCCATGTCTGACTCGCAGACAAACCTAAGGCCCTGGACCAACTGGTCGGCCAATGTTATCTCATCAGGAGGAGCATCTCGCTCCTTAACCCCTGGAGTAGCAATCTTGCCCATTCAGTAAGTGTCTGAGACACTAGGGCCCCCGCCAATGCCGGGCGTACTGCAGAGCCTACCACTGAGTATAGGTAGCGAGCGAGTGCTTCAGCCTTCTTATCCACAGGGTCCTTGAAAACAGGAGCCCCTTCTACAGGAATTGTGGTGGCTCTATTAAGTCTGGACACCGGAGGGTCCACTATAGGGGGAGAGGTCCATTTCTTCAGAAAACTCTCCTCAAAGGGGTACCGTACCGCAAACCTCTTTGGGGCTGTAAAGACCCTCAGTGGATTCTCCCATTCCTTGCATAAGAGTTTATCAAAAGACACACAAGGGAACACCTTAGCAGTGCGGGCAGGTCTATGAAACCCAAGTGGACCGGAGTCTCTGCTGCTTCTGCAGTATTTTCCAACTTTAGCGTATCCCGCACTGCAGTAATAAGGTCAGATACCAAAGCCGTCTCGCGTACTGACCTGGACTTGGAGACATCCTCACTGTCCGGTCATGGTCTGCAGTCTCTGATGCGTCAGAATCTGGGCCCTGAGCCGTAGCTGGACCTGGTTCTGCATCAGAATTATCCCCAGAAGCTTGCAGGGGACGGGGCATTTACTACCCCCTGTATTCCCGTGTGCTGCTTCCACTCTGGCAGCAAACGCCTCTAGGATTGCCGTCATAGCGTTCATAGACACCTCAGGGGCACCAGCTGCTAAATCTGGTGTTTCAGGGGAGAAGACATCTGGCTCAGATGCCATGCTGACCACACGCTGACACCCACAGGGCTCCAGGCAAGATATCAATAGGCCACCCTCCTGCGCTGCAGAGATGCTGGGTTACCTAGAGGACTCACCACCCTGGACCGGTACTGCTATGCTGCCGTGTGCTGCGCCTGTGATGCTGTCCCACTGCTGCTGTGTCAGTCTGCCTCTTTTATCAGCACTTCCTGTGTGAATTTTCGCGCCAGTGTAATGCACCCTAGAGGCCGGAGGCTCTCGCAAAATGGTTGCCAAAAACGTCTGTATGGAAGATAATGTGGGCTCTAAGAAAATGGCCGCCGAGCCGAAGATAGAGGTCAAGCAGCCGTAGCCCACAAAAAGATGGCCGCCGAACGGCAATATATACATACAGGGTGGACAAACATGGCCGCCGATCAGCTGATAGGGGCCAGTGGGTGTGGATTACAAGCAAATGGCACCGAACCACAGGAAAATGGCCGCCGGGCAGTCACAAGAGGCCGAACTCGGCATGGACCACCCCAAAATGGCCGCCGACAGCATGGAGGAGGAAGCACATACAGGTAAGCAGAAATTACATTTCTTTAATATGTTAGTTCCAGCCAGCCCCGCTCCAGTGGAACCCCTTAGGTGACCCCCAGCACCCAGCAACCTTTAGCTAGAAGCCCAGGGAGGAGGGAAAGGCAGGGAGCGGGGGAAGAAAGGGGCCACAACCACTTACTTGATCTCTCCAGGTATGTCCAGCTAAATCACCCAGCCGAGGCAGTTGAGTTTACTTACCTATCCTGCATGTATTAAGCTGGAAGACATTCCAAACAGATCATCGTCCGCGCACGGAAGGTGACTGTTGGCCAGGCATGCTGTGATTGGACCCAAAAGGGACTATCATATGTATGCCCTGGAGCCTGACGCTCACTGGACAGGCTGCTGCGACTCGGCCGTGAGGTCAGCCGAAGCTGAGGGGTCCGATGCAAGCCTTGGAGCGTGAGCTCACCGGCCAGGCTGCTGCGATTCGGCCGTAAGGTCAGCCGAAGCTGAGCGGTCCGATGCAGGCCCTGGAGCGTAGGCTCACCGGCCACCCAGGGAGCAACGGGCATGTCGTGGAAAACCCAGCGCGTAGCTAGGGTCGGCACACGCTCGATGGCCGCAACTGGGGAGACTACAAGGATCGAGGATCCAGCCTGTCACCCAGTCGGCAGTTGATTGAAGATCGCAGGAAACAACAAATGTAGCAAAAAAATATATATTTTTCCCCCGGACCAATGGGCCCGAAGGGAGCCATGTCCTACTCCTTGCTAGACAGTAAAAAACTGATCTGCGAGAGGCAGACTGAGAGTTATACCCAGAGGGTCCGCCCCCTGGGCGGTACTGTAGAAGGTGTGATGCAACACTTTTTACAAGTTTTTCTGCCTAGTCACTCCTAATTAACGGATAATACCCACTTGTCAATAGAGAAGCTGTGTCGGTCCATGGACGAAAGAGTAACTAATTTTTCGGCAGTGCACATGTCTAGTACACAGTCATTGGTGATAGGAGGAGGACAAGCTAGGCTTCTTTTCCCCCCCCAACTGGAATGCCAATTCAGTCACAATGAAGCAGTGGACGTGACAACATTGCGTTGTTTGCTTACGACAGCTTCTCTCACAGTAACACAGCGGCTATTTCGTTGAGAATTCAATGTTGGTGGGTATGGGGCCATTCCCAGTCGCAATAATCATGATGAGCGACGAAGCTCATTTTCATGGAACAGTAAATAAGCAGAACCTTCATTACTGGGCTCCCAAAAATCCTAGGAACGCTCAAGAAAGACCTCTCGACTCTGCAGGTGTCACAGTGTGATGTGCAGTTGCCCCTTTTGGCGTGATCAGCCTGTATTTTTTGATTTTTTTTGAGAAAAACGGTGTAACAGTGACTGTTAACTCACCTGCTGAACAACTTCTTACTGCCAGAACTGTGAAGACGACGAAAAACCATGAGAAATGTTTATTTTCAGCAGGATAGTTCCACAACGCATACTGCCAACGCACCAATAGAAATTCTTCCAAAACATGTTCCCTGGGCACCTCATTTCACGTTTCAGCGATGTGCCATGGCTCCCAAGGTCTCCTGACTTGTCATCATGTGATTTCTTCCTACCTGAAGAGCCGTGTGTACATTCACAAATGAAAGAATTGAAGGATGCCATCCGACAAGAAGTGCTCACGATTGATCAACAGCTGCTGGCCCGAGTGATGGACAATTTCAAACGAAGGATTGAAAGCTGCATTCGAGAGGATGGTTGTCATCTAAATTACAATATTTTTCATAACTGAATAAGCAACTCAAATGGTATATCTTGACCTCTGTTTTTGTATAAATAAATCCATTTCGAGATGAAAATCTACGGAATACTGTTTTTTTTTCAAAACCATTCAACTCCAGTCGGTCACCCCGTTCCATCATGTGACAGTGTGCAGGCCTGGTAACTGGCTACTCAAGCCTGAACACTGCATAACTGGAGGTCAGATGCTCCGATATACCCAGAAGCTCTATTTTGTAGAGGCTGTGATGGAGGATGTGGCAGGGAAATACTGTGAGTTGAAGTATAATATGCTCTTGCACCTCATCTCTGCCCCACCTTGTCGCAGCAATCGGCAAGACAGCAGAAAATAGGACTTCTCGCCACATCCTGTACTTCTCCGTGCAGAGACTCATCTCTCCACCCCGATGCCGCCTTGGCAGTCGGCAACAGAACACCTACTCCAGATCCTGCGCCTCTCTGTGCACCCACAGCACTCCCTCATCTCCGCCTTTCCTGGTCTCAGCATTCAGCAGACTCCGGCAGTTCATTCCAGTCCTCCTTCAGACCTTGCACTTTCTGCTTCTCAGCTCCACCTCAACAGCAGCAAAAGTTAAGGGGGTACACTGTGATGTAAGGGAAAGTGGGAGGGACTCGACTTCTGATGGTGGGGGGTAGACATGTGCGGTTCGTTTCGTACGAATTTCCAAAAATTCGTACATTCTGAAGCATCCGAAAACCGAATTGCTATGCTTCCGAATTGTATACGAAATTTCATTGACGAATTTCGGATCCAAATTCCGTTACAACGGAAACGTGACTGGTGTTTTGTTGACCAATCAGAGGTTTTCTTCTGCTGCTGAGTGAGGGTTGGGAAAATTATTTTTAATATGGGAGTGGGAGACTGGTACTGGTAGTCGATGGAAGAATCAGACAAAATAAGAATGTTCGTTAATATCGATTTATTATTGTCATAATAAGTACGATTATTCGTTATGATGAAGTTAAAAACCCAGGAAGTCAGCAGAGGGATGGTGGGAGCCCCTCATAATGAGCACAGCAGGGGTACAGCCCCAGGAGGAAGTCAGCATAGCACAGGGATGGTGGGAGCCCCTCATAATGAGCACAGCCCCAGGATGGTGGGGGCCCCTCATAAGGAGCACAGCAGGGGTACAGCTCCAGGAGGAAGTCGGCACAGGGATGGTGGGAGCCCCTCATAATGAGCACAGCATGGGTACAAACCCAGGAGGAAGTCAGCACAGCACAGGGATGGTGGGAGCCCCTCATAATGAGTTGATGACTGCCATACTGAGAAAGGTATTTTTTGCTTTTTAAATTCATCATAACGAATGTTCGTAATTGTTACGAAAAGTTAACGAACCTAACGAAAATTCGTATTTCGTACGAATCCAAGTTGAATTTCGGACACGAATTACGAATTAACGGCTAATACGAAACGGAATGAAACTAAACAAATTTATTGACGGCGCACATGTCTAGTGCTCTGGACATCTAAACGGCCCTTTAAAGGCAACCAGGATCAGCCAAGTTTTTTAGGTGTTACAGGGGGCCAAATGACACAGGACAAGCACTGTGTCATATAACATGTTTTAAAAGGAGGAGGATCCATTTTTTGGGGTTAACAAATGCTTTAAGCTGCAAGCAACCTACCTTCACATGCACGATCTGTCAGTGTACCATCAGGTACTGCACACCGTGGATGCCTCCTTTCTTCGTAAGCAACTAAAGAATGTCATCATAAAGAACAATATGTAATATAAATATGTTGGTAAATGCACTTTTTTTGAAGTGCAAATCATGAAAAAATGCATTTATTTATAATCTGCACTGAGCTAGAATACAAAATATCCTGGCAACATATTCTACCTATGTTACCCAAGGCCCCCACCTGCCCCCAGGGCTTGCAACAAATCCAACCAGAATTGTAGTTTTTCTTTATTTTACCCATTTTATTACATTTATATTGGCATCGACTAGCTCCAGAAATAACACAGCCAGACAGATTTCCTTTAAACTTCAGTGTGTATTTTTGCACCTTATTGTTCAAAATAAATTATAAACGCATAGAATAAAACATAAAGTGCAACATGGGAAAACATGTCAGAAACATCCATTTAAAAAAACAAACAATGTAAAACCAACATAACAAAATAAAAAATGTCCAGTGTAAGCGGATTGGCGGAAAGCACTCAAGTATCAGCAGGAATGTTGGAGTGACAAGTGCAGTGTGCGGCGGCGTGCCAACTCGTACCGGCGACTTAGGACAACACGTGTAGCCGTGCTCTGTGTCCTGTATCCAGTGACAGCCAGGAAAAACAAACAGTACTAAAGACACACAGACCCCAAAGTTATCCAAGCAGGAATTGATTCACGGCTTTGTGACTGGCAGTGTCTAAAGGAGAACATGTCTGTGTTGCCCACAATAACTAATTGCCTTTAACAGATCACCTGGAAGATGGTATGCAAGTCAACACCTTTTCTGGAAATGTCTGGATCTTCTAAAGCTTAAAAAAAAATGAACTCCAGACAAAGGAACATATAGGTTTGGCTAGAGCAGGGGTCTCCAAACTTTCTAAATAAGGGGCCAGTGTACTGTCCTTCAGACTTTAGGGGAGCCAGACTGTGACCATTGGGAGTAGAAAATGCCCTGACATCAGTGGAAAAGAACAATGCCCCATCATAGAGTCATTGGGAGGAAATGTACCCCGTCATTGGGAGGAATTGTTCCCCATCATTGGTGTCATTGGGAGGAATTGTGTTCCATCATTGGTCAGATTATGCCCCATTGTTGGCATCAGTGGATAAAATAGTGCCCCGAGGGCCAGATAAAAGCTGGCAAAGGGCCACAGTTTGAAGACCACTGCGGCTAGAGGGATGAAGAGTTAGTCCCTCTTTTGGGTTTTCATCTCTGCCTGTATCCCTGCTGGGGAGATTTTCTCACTTCATGTACTAGAACTACCTAAAATTGATGTAGCCTAAACCTGGTGCACCCTCTAAGGATGCTAGTGGCAGTGTCACTGTCGGTATAGTTGATTCTTTAGGTGGCAACTCTAGGCTATTTATTAAAGTGGTTGTAAACCCACCTGAAAAGATATTTACATATAAGCAAGCCTATAATAAGGCTTACCTATATGTACTGAAAATATCTCCTGAACGTGCGCCGTTCAGGAGATATTTCATGTGCACTGCGCCGATGATGTCATCGGCACATGTGCAGTGAAGGAACGTCCCTCTTCCCCAGCGTGTGCCGTGACTGGCAGCTCCCACGTGCATGTGCAGAAGTGACGTCACGCGGCTCCGGCCAGTCACAGAGCCAGAGGCCGTGGCCCCAGAAAGAAGAGGGGTGACCAGCGGGGACATCGCGGGCTTAGTTTGCAGGTAAGTGACACATAATGTGCTAGTATGCGCTGCAATACTTGTGAAAATACTCAGTATCAGCACCGCTACAGGTACCGGTGCAACCCTAGTGAGTATAGTTTCACTTTAACCACTTGCCGACCAGCCGCCGCAGTTTTACTGCGGCGGCACGGCTGGGCGAAACGACGTTATGTTACGTCACTTTGCCCTGTGGCCACTAGGGGCGCGTGTGCCCGCTGCTCGCCCCCACAGCCGATGCGATGACCGCCAGGCACCTGTGATCGCTCGTGACACAGCGAGAACCGGGATCTGTGTGTGTAAACACACAGATCCCGGTTCTTTCAAAGTATGAACAGCGATCTGTCATTTCCCCTAGTCAATCCCATCCCCCCTTCAGTTAGAACACAGAGAGGGAACACAGTTAACCCCTTGATTGCCCCCATAGTGTTAACCCCTTCCCTGCCAGTGACATTTATACAGTAATCAGTGCATTTTTCTAGCACTGGTCGCTGTAAAATTGCCAATGGTCCCAAAAATGTGTCAAAAGTGTCCAATGTGTCCGCTATAATGTCAGTCTCGATAAAAATCGCAGATCGCCGCCATTACTAGTAAAAAAAATAATAATAATAAAAATGCCATAATTCTATCCCCTATTTTGTAGACGCTATAACTTTTGCGCAAACCAATCAATATACACTTATTGCGATTTTTTTTTAACCAAAAATATGTAGAAGAATACATATCGGCCTAAACTGAGGAAAAAATAAAAAATAAAAAAAATGGGATATTTATTATAACAAAAAGTAAAAGATAGTGTTTTTTTTATTTTTTAATTGTCGCTGTTCTTTTGTTTATAGCGCAAAAAATTAAAACCGCAGAGGTGATCAAACAAATACCACCAAAAGAAAGCTCTATTTGTGGGGGGGGAAAAAAAGACGCAGATTTTGCGTGGTTACAGTTAAAGCGAAAGTGCCAAATTGTATGGTTAGGAAGGGGGTAAAATCTTCCGGGGCTGAATCAGGTTAATGGAAGAATGTGACAGATTGACAGAGCAGCACAAATAGTTCATTCAAACAGTATCGGTCATAAAGCCATCGTGAATCATCAAGTCCAACAATGAAACCTTTTAGACATGTAAATGCCACATATCTAGAGAACAATGATCCTTGCCAGCAACTTGGCACTTCGCTATGGAAACATGAAAATAAATGTTTGCATAGCAAGCTATGGGTTTTAAAGTAAAAAAAAAAAGCTGTTACCCCACACATTCAGGGCAAAGTGACAGTGTGTGGTAAAAAGGGCCACCCAACCCATTTATACTTACCTTGCCATTGTGCCATCGCCATTTCAAAGCTGTTTCCAGACAGTTAGGTCTATGAGATGGATGAAGGAGTCTTCCCCTCCCCCTCCCCTCTGGGATACTGTATTCTGACAGTGGGACCCGCCACTGTCAGAATTCACTGATCAGCTGCTGCAACCGCTGATGTACAAAAGTTTAGCATCATGTCCCATTTACAGAAGGGGTCTAGTGATCGATTTCTGTTGAGCAGGTTCAGCACACTAATCGAAATTTGGGTGGTCCCTGTGGAACCAGCCGAACTTTGATCAGTGTATTGCCAGCTTAGGGGAGGGGGTGACTTCAGTCACATGATAAGCACTTGGACCTAATGATTGGCTGATAGATCACAAAGGAGGGGAGGAGGTCAAATGTAGACATGTGCAATTTGTTTCGTTACGAATTTGTTTAACGAACTTCGACAAATTCGTTAATTCTAAAATATCCGAATTAACAAAAACCCGTTTGTCAAATTTTTCCGAATATTCATAAATTTAAAAAAATTCATAATTTCGAAAATTCGAAAATCTGAAATAATAACAACTATTAAATTATAGGTATTGGAATTTCTTTTCAATTTTGGCTGTTAGTGAACGTAGCGAATACGAATTTATCCGAAATAACGAATGCCTCATCTAAACGAATGGAACATAAACGAATTATGAATAATAAATAATAATAATAATAAAAACGTTTCATTATTTATTTATTATTAATTTGTTACGTTCCATTAGTTTAGATGCAGCATTCGTTATTTCGGATAATTCGTAACTTCGGATAAATTCGTATTCGCTACGTTCACTAACAGACAAATTTGAAAGGAAATTCCAATACCTATAATTTAATAGTTAGTTATTATTAGTTATTCTTTAAAATTTACCAACTTACGGATTTTCGAATTGCGATCATAACGAATGAACCGAAAAAAACGAAAGTTAACAATTTTTTTTGCCAGTGCACATGTCTAGTCAAATGCACCCCCCATACCAGACAACACATGGTATTGTTGCCAGCTGCAAGAAGCAGAGGCAGAAGTGGCAAGGGAAGCTGGCAGGATGAGGACAGCTGGGTCAGGAGGACCCTTACCAAGACACTATCACTTTGCCCTCAATGGAAAGGTGACAGTCTCTGTAAAGAGAATCAGTCTTCAGCATACTAATGTTAAAGGAGTTATAAAGGCAGAAGTTTTTTTTTATATCTTAATGCATTCTATGCCTAGCGGAGCCCCATCTCTCTCCAGCGATGTCCACGATCCCCTTAGCCATCCAGGACACGCCTCCTGATTGGCTCCGTGCGACTGTCAAAGCCAGTCAGCCAATCTGGGGAGAGAGAGGGAGCGGGGCCAGGTCGGGGCTCTGTGTCTGAATGGATACACGGAGCTCTGACTTGGCTCGGGTGCCCCCTGTAGCAAGCTGCTGGCTGATGGGCACCCAAAAGGAGGAAGGGGGCTAGGAGCAACAAAGAGGGACCCGAGAAGAGGAGGATCCGGGCTGCTCTGTGCAAATCCAACTGCACAGAGGAGGTAAGTATGACATGTTATTTAAAAAAAAAAATCCCCCCCCAAAAAAAAGAGACTTTACAATCACTTTAAGAACACACAGTGGCTAACATGGCCCAATCTCTGTCTTTGCTATTGACTGAAGGAGACATGTGGAAAGTCCTAGTCATGTCATGTAAATTCGACGTGGAGCTGGTTAATACGGTTTGTGTTGGGAGTCCCATCACTGGCAGGGGAGCCAAGTGCATTCAGCTCTATAATCCCAGAACCTGAATGAAGCCACCTTTGTTTGCCACTGGCTTTTTCATACCCACATGGCAGAGAATTCACTATACTAATATGCTCTCTCATGGAGAGAGGGTTACCAGTGGGGATTGGACGGCCCCAGAGTACATAGGACACGTTCTGTTTGCTCTTAGGATTAGCACATGGCAGAGTGGTTCCCAGGACACCTATATATTATCAACAACTCTGCTATCATAACACATGGCAGCAACATATTGCAAACAGCATTTATTACCAGCTTTGATCCTCAAGCCTTGTCCTTGAAGTATCCAGTGCTGTGCCTGCGTTCTGTCAGATTAGGCGACCCGTCAAAACTTGTAATGTAAGTCATCTTGGTACACTCAGCCTACAGTCTAAAGTCGCCAAGCTGACATCTTTTTACACCCACCCAAGTCTTGCATTTCACACTTATTTTTACCACTAAACTCATATATCTTGAAATACAATATTTAGAAGTCCTCGACGCGATTTTGATGTTGAATTGTAAAAGCAGCGGTCTTCTGTAAGATTAGCAAACGTGTGAGATCAGCTGGCTTGCTGCTGCTTTTAATTCTAAATTCAACATCAAAACAGTAACACAGACTTCTAAATACTGTATTTAACGATGTAAGATCATTAGGAGGTAAAAATAAGCGTGAAATGCAAGATTTCGATGGGTGTAAAAAGAGGTCTGCTTAGCGGCTTCAGGCTGTAGGCTTAGTGTGGGCGAGTGTGGGGTGTACCAAGATGGCCGTGACAAAACGTCACTTCCGTTCTGAAATCTGACGGAACACCTGCAGATGATATTACACGGCTGTGTCAGCCATCTCCCCTACAGGCAAAAACTTTACACTTAAAACATCAAACTTGCCTGAAGGCGTTGGGGGTTTAATAAATATACTATACTAATGACATTCACAGAAAAAATAAAATAAAATTTCTCTTGTCTAATGGCACAGTGCCACCTGGTGGCTCATCTATATTCTGCCAGCAGATTGAACTAAGAATCAAGTATTCAGAAAGGGAAGGTTGTCCTTTTTTATCACCTAAGGTGGGGAAGGTGGGGGTCTCAAACTGGCAGCCCTCCATATGTTCAGGAAATACATTTTCCATCATGCCCAGTCATGTCTGTTATTGTCAGAGTTTTACAATGCCTCATGGGACTTGTAGTTCCACAACAGCTGGAGGGCCGTAGTTTGGGGATCTCTGACCTAAAGGCACAGGCGTCAAACTGGCGGCCCTCCTGCGGTTTTGGAACTACAAGTCCCATGAGGCATTGTAAGGCTGAAAGTTACAAGCATGACTCCCACAGGCAGAGGCATGATGGGACTTGTAGTTCCACAACAGCTGGAGGGCTGCCAGTTTAACCCCCCCCCCCCCCCCCTGACCTAAAGGGATCTGCTTTCATTATGGACAGTGAAATAGATTTAGGCTGCCATTACAGGCCTCATAAAATCCTAGTTGCCTGGAAGTCATTCTGATCCACTAACGTTAATACTTTTACCACTGCAAGAATTCCGCAAATAAAGTCTGAATAACTTGGTGATCCTGCCAGTAACACACTTCCTGTCCTAAGGCGACAATGCTCACCTACCGTATTGAATCTATAGAGAAACAGAGTTGTCATCCTATGACAGGACTACAATAACACCCTCCTCTCCTCCATAACATTAAAGGGAGGAGTTCTACAGTTCTCAAGATAGCTGGGAACAATGCAGCTGATAAAGAGTGTAGGACAGGAAGTTATCAGCTGACAAGACAGGTATTTCTTGCACTTATTGAACAGATAATAAAAAACACTTTCAAGGGTATATTTAAAACAGGGTAAACGGGACCAAATAGGAGAAATTCACTGGTAGGGTTTACAAACCCCTTAACTCGGTATAACAGCCAGTCAGCTAGGATTTTTTGAAAGCAGGAGGTCAGCCATGGCAGCCTATATTTTTTCACAGCTCATTTAAAATTAGAGCTATAGGCAAAACTTTTTTTCATTTTGGATAGAGCAAAGGAGGGTTATAACCCCGGTCAGATTATTTTTCGCCACCTGTGTTGTGGAAATTTCCCTTTACTTCCTATCCCATAGCCAAACAGGAAGTGAGAGGAAATCCCTGGCAAGTAAGGGTATTTCCTTGGGGACCCCCAGGTCCCCATTGGAAGATTTCCCCTCTATTACTTTTCTGGGGACATCCCAAAATTTTGGATTTTCTTTTACTTTTAATGATAATGGTAAACAGTACAAAGGGTGAATCTCCATAACGGGGGGCACAGACAGCAATAAAACCCTGACAAGCCTTCTAATCCCTCTCCAAAACAAAAACAAAAAAAGTTTTGCCTTTAGTTATATTTTAAACATACAAAATAGGCAACCCCTTGCTTTACATATAGGTGTAACTAAGCTACAGTACCTAAAACAATCCTGAAGGTGGCACAATAATCCCTTTGTCTAACCTTTTCCAGTGTTTGAAGGGATTCGGTCACAGAGCAGAACACAGATGCCTCATGACTATCCCTTTAAGGGGATCATTTATTACTTATAATCCCCAAGTAAACTTCCAGTGATAACGACTACCTTTTAGTGGTTCCATAGTCTTAAAGCAGAGTTCCACCAAGAAATGGAATTTCCGCTGATCGGATTCCTCCCCCCCCTCCGGTGTCACATTTGGCACCTTTCGGGGGGGGGGGGAAGCAGATACCTGCCTAATCCAGGCATCTGCTCCCACTTCTGAGCATAGATCGCCGCACAACTACGCTATGTTCGACCCCTCCTCCCCCGCTGTCTTCTGGTAGACACACAGATCCCAGAAGACAGCAGGGACCATTCAGATCGCGCAGCGCCACTTGTGCATGCACAGTAGGAAACAGGCCGTGAAGCCGCAAGGTTTCACTTCCTGTTTCCCTTAGTAAGGATGCCGGCGCCTCCACCCAGGGCTGAGGGACAAATCAGCTTCGGGTGAGGACATTGCGGGCGCCCTGGACAGGTATTAGAAAGAGAAACACCCGCCTCTCCAGGTGAGACCAGGAAGCCTTATTATCCAGTAGGTGCCCTGGACAGGTAAATGTCCTTATATTAAATATCAGCAGCTGCGGTATTTGTAGCTGCTGACTTTGAATTTTTTTTTTTCCCCAGGTGGAACTCCGCTTTAATTTCTCATGATCCAAGGCGGGTTCAGCCAGGGCATGCTGGGTCCTGCAGTATCTAATGAGCAGGAGTAGACTGACAGCCATGCACTTGTGTGGTGGACACTTGGGGGGGGGGGGGGGGGGGAGATTTACTAAGGCTGGGTTGACACATGCTGCGGCTTGCAGTCCGGAGTCCAGTGCGTTTCTGTTCACTGGTTCCGGTTCCAATTTTTTCCTGAACCGCACCCAAAAACGCACAGGACCTTTTTCAAAACTGCAGCCGCCCCGGACATGTGTGAACCAGCTCCATCGAGAGTCGGTCCCATTCAGATGTTATGCAAATTGGATGCGATTAAAAACACGCCCATCTGTGATTGGACAAGGGGCGATTGTGATGTTCATACGCCCTTTGTCCAATCACAGAACGCCTTGCTCCTTTGAAAAGCTGTTTTCTGAATGGAGTAACTCCATTGTGAGCAACCCGCTGTGGATCAACATTAAAGGCTGCGTGTAAAGCCTCGTACACACGATCGGGTTTTCCGACGGGAATCGTGTGATGACAGGGTGTTGGTGAAAAATTAGACCGTTTGTACGCTCCATCGGACAATTTTTGCAATGCTCACCAAACACGACATTAGCAGAAGGTGCACAAAGCGTGGCACTAAAGAGCTGAAAAACCACATTGTTTCGTGTTTGTTGGCCGACAATCGTGTGCAGTTTGTATGCAAGGCAAGTTTACGGCCAACGCCCTTCGGACAAAAGTCCTACGCTTTGTCCGCGGAAAATCCGATCATGTGTACCAGGCTTTAGTAACATTGTTCAAGAAAGCAGCCACCAATGAGGCAAACATCATTAAGGAGGTACCTAGCTAATGCCCCAATCAAGTTTTTGCGCACACCTTTAACAATTATTGTTTTTTTAAAATAAATTGTGGCATAAAATGTACCATTAGTTCCCCACACGGGCCACCAAAAAAAAAAAAAAGTACTATTAGTACACGCTGTCATGCAGTTTGGGTTACAACCCAGATTACAGTACTTGTGGTCTACAAACATTTTCCGCAACCAGCTGCCTTTCTATTTTTGCTTTAGGAAACAACTATTCAATGGCCCTTTAATACATACATTTTCTTTTTTTTTTTTTTTTATACGCACCCCTTTGGCCAAGGCATTTTTTTCCCCTGCTTTCTTGCGGAAACCATTACAGCTAAAAACGGCTAGTCTCTAAGTGCAAGAACGATAAACGGTAATTGGCGCAACCGGAAAACATTTGAGATCTGTGTCTGAAATGCCTGGTTAAAAAAAAAAACAACAAAAAAAAAAAAAAAAAAAACAGCAAAAAATGTAAACATAAAAAAACCTGAATGTACAAGAGAGATGGTGGCAAAGAGAAAAGGGATACAGTCCGTTCTCCCATCTCGTTTCCTATATCACATGGGGTGAGTCACTGACCCCATTTGTACGTTAAGCTCCTCACATTCCATTCTTTGGTCCCAATGTCCCACCCACACAAGCTTCCCAAAGCTCCGTCTGTACTACCAGTTGTTTGGCTTCAGTTACCCACCCCCGACAGGCTGCGTTTTTTTTTCCTTTTGTACCCCGGTCCCTCCCACCCCAAAGGCTGTGTCCATTCGTTTTTTTTTTCCCCTGCGCACACAGCCTGCGTTTGGCCCCAAGATCCCCCATTTGCTTAGGCCACTGGTGGCCCCTATCCAACCCAAGCTCTATTTGGCCCATATATCTTGCTGGGCCGAGATGGTGTTTGGCCCCTTAAATTTCCCATCCAGGAGAGGCTCTGTGTGGCTCCAATCTCCCGTCCAGTACAGGCTTGTTTGGTGTACGTCCTTTGTCCATCCCAAGCGTTTGTTTGGTTCCCCCCGTCCACCGTGCGAGTTTAGGAGGTTCCACTTCTGCTTGGCAGCTTTGGCGGAGGTCATTGCACTGGGTTAACCACCAGAACTTTGCACTGGCGCTTGGCTATTTTATCCAGCGATAGGGTTGCCCGCTCAGGTGGCAGGTAGAGGGGGCGGCCCAAGGGGGATCCTACAGGTGGAGTGATTGCGCGACGCTCCATAACGCTGCCGGTTCTATACAAAGAGAGAGAGAGAGAAGTATGTTACTGACCAGATCACCAGGTGCAAACAGAGGGGGGAAAAAGGCAAAGAAAAGAAAACAAATGCAGCCACCACATCTTAGGATTGGTAAACTGTAATATACCTGTATTATATTTTTGTTTTTGGGTTTCATACTGCTATAAGCATTTATACATAAAACAAATGATCTTTTATGGGAGTACCCATTCCTATAACTGTCCTGCACATATTGAAGTCATACAAAATAGCAGCCTATAGATTTTTGCTAAAGCTTTAATATTCACCAATTTATAGCCATCCTAATATGGATAAGATCACAAGTTTATTTGTTTTCACGATAAAGCTGCTGACGAATAGACATCTTGTGGCGCCTCATTCAGGTACACACTGAAAGTGGTTGTAAAGGCAGAAGGTTTTTTATCTTAATGCATTCTATACATCAAAATAAAAAGCCTTCTGTGTGTAGCAGCCGCCCTCATACTTACCTGAGCCCCCTCTCTATCCAGTGATGTCCACGAGTGTCTCAGCCATCCGAGATCCTCCCTCCCTGATTGGCGGAGACACAGCTGCGGCGCCATTGGCTGCCGCTGCTGTCAAAGTCAGCTAGCCAATCAGGAGAGAGGGGGCGGGGCCAGGGCTCTGTGTCTGAATGGACACAGGGAGCTGTGACTCAGCTCAGGTGCCCCCACAGCAAGCCGCATGCTGTGGGGGCACTGAACAGAAAAGAGGGACCAGGATCAGCGAAGAGGGACCCGAGAAGAGGAGAATCAGGGCTTCTATGTGCAAAACCAACTGCAACAGAGGAGGGAAGTATAACATGTTAATTTAAAAAAAAAATTCCCCTATAAAAACAATAGAGACTTTACAATAACTTTAACCACTTGTCGACCAGCCGCCGCCATTATACTGGGGCAGGTTGGCTCGTTCCCGCGAATCGCCGTAGCTGTACGTCGGCTCAGGAAATCGATTTTGTGGGCGCTCCCACTGGCCAGCGGGGGAGCCAATCAGCGGGTCTGGCGGACTCTGTCCGCCCGCGATCGTTCCCCACAGTGACAGAAATGTGTAAAACAAGGCAAATCTCCATTCTGACAGGGGAGATCTCTCTGCTAAGCGCCAAGATGGATCTGTGTATTTGCTCAGGCAGCCCTTCCCTCATACAGTTAGAAAAAACAAACGGGGAACACATTTAACCCCTTGATCTCCCCTGATGTTAACCCCTTCCCTGCCAGTGTCATTAGTACAATAACAGTGCATATTTTTAGCACCGATTACTGCAATAACGTCACTGGTTCCCAAAAAAGTGTCAACAATGTCAGTTAGGTGTCCGATCTGTCCGCCACAATTTTTAAGTCCCGCTAAAAGTCACTGATCGTCACCAAAAACAAAAACAAAAAAAAAAAACCATAAAACTATCCCCTATTTTGTAGACGCTATAACTTTTGCGCAAACCAATCAATAGACGCTTATTGCGATTTTTTTTACCAAAAATATTTAGAAGAATACATATCGGCCTAAACTGATGCCTAAATGTTTTTTTACATTTTTTTGGGGAAATGTTTTATAGGAGAAAGTAAAAAAGTTTTATTTATTTTTTCAAAATTGTCGCTCTTTTTTGGTCTATAGCGCAAAAAATAAAAACCACAGAGGTGATCAAATACCACCAAAAGAAAGTAGGATTTTTATAACAGCTTACCTGTAAAATCCTTTTCTTGGAGTACACCACGGGACACAGAGCCAATCATTACATAATGGGTTAAGGGTCACCAGCGGGGATTGGACACTGGCACAACCAATGGAAGACAGTTCCCCTCCATATAACCCCTCCCATCAGGGGAGTACCTCAGTTTTGTAGCAAAGCAGTAAGGTTCCCATAAGAAGGGGGGGACCTCTGTGTCCCGTGGTGTGCTCCAAGAAAAGGATTTTACAGGTAAGCTGTTATAAAAATCCTACTTTCTTTATCGTACACCACGGGACACAGAGCCAATCATTACATAATGGGACGTCCCAGAGCAATGCTCATATGAAGGGGGGGAGACACAGATCAAACAGGCCGCTTGCGGA
Source organism: Rana muscosa (assembly GCA_029206835.1). NCBI lineage: Eukaryota > Metazoa > Chordata > Amphibia > Anura > Ranidae > Rana > Rana muscosa. The sequence goes on from CM055118.1 coordinate 332,219,307, forward strand.
CAAAAAGCCCTATACTGCTGCCTGCAGCACCTTTCGCCCGAAGGCGGAATCCTCATGTCCTTTCACATCTATTTGATAGAATTTGGAAAATGTATGGACTGAAGACCAAGTTGCAGCTTTACAGATCTGAGTCATCGAAGCCTGGTGGTGCACTGCCCATGAAGCACCTATCGCCCTGGTAGAGTGCGCCTTAACAGGAAAAGGAGGAGTCCTGTTCTTTAAACCATAAGCTTGAACAATTACTTGTCTAATCCACCTGGAAATGGTGGATTTTGATGCCGCTTGGCCCTTCTTGGGACCATCTGGCAAAATAAACAAAACATCTGTTTTACGTATCTGAGCGGTTGCTTGCAGATACACCTTTACCGCTCTCACTAGATCTAGAGAGTGCAATAACTTTTCCCCCGCCGTCCGCGGGTTTGGAAAAAAAGAAGGCAGAACAATGTCCTGATTCAAGTGAAAAGCCGACACCACCTTAGGCAGAAAAGCCGGATGGGGTCGTAGTACAATTTTGTCCTTGTGACAATTTAGATAAGGCTCTTTACAAGAAAGAGCTGCTAGTTCTGATACTCTCCTAGCAGAAGCAATCGCAATCAAAAAGACCAATTTCCTACTTAATATAATTAAAGGAATATGGCGAATAGGTTCAAAAGGTTGCATTTGCAACACTGACAACACCAAATTCAAATCCCATGGACACAAGGGAGACCTGACTGGAGGATTTATCCTCAGTACCCCCTGAATGAATGTCCGAACTAGGGAATGAGATGCCAATGGTCTCTGAAAGAAGACTGATAGAGCCGATATTTGCGCCTTGATGGTGCTAAGGGCTAATTTCATATCCACTCCTAACTGGCAAAAAGCAAGAATCCTGCTTATTTCATATTTCTGAGGATTCCAACTTCTGGATTCACACCAGGAAACGTATGCTTTCCAGACTCTATGATAGATGAGTCTGGAGACTGGCTTTCTAGCATTAATGAGCGTAGAAAGAGCCGGACCAGAGACCCCTCTCTTTTTTAAATTGTGGGTCTCAGCAGCCAGGCCGTCAACTTTAGCCTTTGTAAGGAAGGGTGGAATACTGGACCCTGTGACAGCAGGTCGTGTCGAAGTGGGAGCTTCCAGGGCCTTCCTATCGCCATTTTTACGATCTCGGCGTACCAAGGCCTCCTGGGCCAATTTGGGGCCACTAGGATTACTGGTATTCCCTCCTCCTTGATCCTGCGAAGCAGTCTTTGTAGAAGAGGGATCGGAGGGAATGCATAGATCAGTGAGAACGGATTCCATGGAGCTATTAGAGCATCTGTTCCGTAGGCTAGAGGATCTCTCGTTCTGGACACAAAGTTGTCCAATTTCTTGTTGAACCTGGAAGCTAGCAGGTCTACATCCGGGTTTCCCCATCTCAGACACATGGCCTGAAAGATCTCGGGGTGGAGAGACCACTCTCCTGGTAGCAAATGCTGACGACTCAGGTAGTCCGCTTTCCAGTTTTCTATCCCCGGAATGAAGATTGCAGAAAGGCAAGGTACATGCTCTTCTGCCCATGCAAAAATCCGGTTCACCTCTCTTTGGGCCGCCCGACTGCGAGTGCTTCCTTGGTGATTGATGTAAGCTACTGCTGTAGCATTGTCGGATTGTACCCGAACTGGGTATCCCTGTAACCTGTGTGTCCAGGTTTTGAGGGCTAGATATACTGCCCGGATCTCCAGTATATTGATGGGCAGGATCCCTTGAGTCTTGGCCCAGGTTCCCTGGGTAGAAGCCTCTTCGAATACTGCCCCCCAGCCTGATAGGCTGGCATCCGTAGATACCACCTTCCAGGACACTGGGAGGAAGCACTTTCCCTTTCGTAAATTCTTGGCCTCTAGCCACCACTTGAAACTGTTTCGTACTTGTGAGGATATTCGCATGGGTATATCCAGAGCTTGGCTCTTCCTGTTCCAGGAGGCTAAAATATTGCATTGAAGCCGTCTCGAATGAAACTGGGCGTAAGGGACCGCCTCGAAGGAGGCTACCATTTTCCCCAATAGCCTCATGCAAAGGCGAATAGATGGCCTTTTGCTTGCTTTGACCTTGTGGATCAGGTCTTTCAGAGACTGTATCTTTGGCTCTGGCAGGTATACCCTGTTTTGGGCTGTATCTATGATCATGCCCAGGTACACTATCCTTCTTTGGGCCTGGAGAGAGGATTTTTGTAAGTTTATAATCCATCCTAAATGCTCCAGGTATCCTACTGTAGTGTGCACCGCGTGATCCAATCCCTCCTTTGACTGATCTATTACCAGTAGATCGTCTAGATAGGCTGTTACCGCAATGCCCTGTGTTCTCAGGTTTGCTAACAGAGGAGCTAGCACCTTTGTAAATACTCTGGGCGCGGTGGCTACACCAAATGGCAGGGCCACAAACTGAAAGTGGCGATGTTCTACCGCAAACCTTAGGAATCTTTGGTGAGCGGGGAGGATGGGTATGTGTAAATATGCGTCCTTGATATCTATGGACGCCATGAATTCTCCGCCCTTTAAAGTGGCGACCACGGATCGGATCGTTTCCATTCGAAAATGGCGAACGTTCAGAAACCGATTTAGGGATTTTAGATCCAGGATGGGTCTGACATCTCCATTTGGCTTTGGAATCACAAAGAGGTTTGAGTAAAAACCTGAACCTTGCTCTTTTTGGGGTACCTCTGTAACCACCCCTTGAGCCATTAAGTGATTCAAACCTTTGAGGAAGGATCCTCTTTTTTGTGGATCCTTGGAGAGTCTTGAACCTCGGAATTGAGAAGATGGGACCTCTCGAAATTCCAGTTTGTACCCTGAGGATATTGTGGATACCACCCATTTGTCCTGGGTTTCTGTCCGCCCAGTCGCTGAGAACTGACGAAGCCTTCCCCCCACTCGGCCGAGCGGGGGCGCCCCTTCACTGAGAGGTTTTGGGGGCTTGCTTATTAGCTCTTGCACCCCACGGCTTCTTGTTCTTCTGAGCCTGTCCCTTGGCTTTTGTGGGCGGTTGAAAAGGCCGTCGCCACTGGCTGGAGTCCGATTTCCCGGGAGCTGGGGAGAGAGAGCGTTTAAAACAAGGCCTCTTGTTTTTCTTTCTCTCAGGTAAAAGTGTCGTTTTACCACTTGATATCTTCTGTATATATTTTTCTAAATCTTCCCCAAATAGGCGTTCGCCATGGAACGGGAAACTTGCCAACAGCCTTTTGCATGGGGCTTCCGCTGACCAATGCTTAAGCCAAAGTACCCTGCGCATCTGTACCAGCTGGAGTGTAAGGCGTGATGCCTGTATGATAGAATCTCTCATGGCATCCACTGTGAAGCATAAGGCTTTAGGCAAATTCTCCCAATTTTTAGCCTGTTCTGAAGGCAGCTCCTTCAGCCCCTGCTTTACCTGTTGGCTGATGACCTGACACATACCGACTGCTGCTACTGCAGGTTGGGTAATTGAGCTGGCCAAAAGGAAGGAGGATTTCAGTAGGGATTCCAACTTCTTCTCAGAAGGATCTTTAAACACTTGTACATTGTCCACCGGACATGTCAGGTTCTTATTTACACAAGAAATAGCCGCATCTACCGAAGGCAGGCTCCATTTCTTCAAAAATTTTTCCTCCATAGGATAAAGAATGTTAAACTTTTTTGGAGTTGAGAAACGCTTATCTGGATGTTGCCAGTCTGCGTACATTAAATCCTCTAGTAACGGATGAACCGGGAAGGAGCATGCACCTTGCAGGGATCTTAATGACCCTAGGGAGGAGACAGATGATTCCGTTACCTCCGAAGAGGGTAACTTAAACGCAGATCGCACTGTTCCTGCATAACATTGTACCTGTGACTTCAAAATCTGGGATACCGAGAAAGGCTCATCCGATATCCCTGATCCGTCTGACTCCTCATCCTCTGCAGATGTAGCCTCCTCCTCCTCCTCCTCAGGTACTTCTGAAGGGAGGTTCAATACTGGAGGCGATCTGCTTCGCTTATTGTCCTTTTTAGAGGACTTAGCGATCAAGGTAGCAATTTTCTCCTCCAGATTATTCCGGGCTGCTGAAAGGTGTCCTCAGTGACATATGCAGGCCCAGGCTTCACTGGGGAAGCCGCCATACCTGACAGAGGTAATGGCTCATCCTGCACAGGTGCATTTGGCAACACAGGAGAGGAAGGTACCGAGTCGGCACAGCTAGAGCCTCCTGTCTCAGGCAGCGGTGCTCTTTTATCTCTTTTTGTCCGCATTACTTCCCCTGGAAGGCTTACTGTTTAGACAAAATACAAGGTACCTAAATGCATTCACTACCGTGCTTAGTTTAGCAATTTACATAAAGTATGCAACTTTTAACACACAGCTATGCATAACATGGATGTCTTCTAGGAAGTACCCAGTCCAACCACATGGAGTCTTACGTCCCTGTATAACTGCTGTGTTTCTCTGCCCAGGACAAGAGAACAAACGAGCTTGCTTGATTCTGCAGTGCTCTGCACACTGACAGATTTTTAAATTTGGCGCCGTTTTCCCGTGCCTGCGCGCGCCTACGTGCCCGCGCACGCCTTCGGCCCCCCCTCCGATAAAGCGCGCTCCCGCGCACGCACGGCTCCTAGCGCTATGGCGGTGGCTACAGTGAGAGTGGACTCTCCCCCTTACCTGCATCTACAGGTGTCTGGTCGGCCACCGAAAGGAGGAGCGGGGTGCCCCAAGCAAGCTCAGCAGCGGAGGGACGAGCAGTGTACTTCGCCAAAGCCGACTGCACAGAGTGAGGTGAGATTAAATTCAGCTCTTTACTCCCCCCAGTGGTGGAAAAAGAGAAGACATCCACTTTTTTTTTTTTTTTTTTTTTGGAAAGGTCCCCAACCTAGTTTTGGACCTTCTAATCTTACCTTATCCTCGCCGCAGGTTTTTTCTGCTGAAAATTTTCAGACAGATACCAAACTTCACCCCTCACGGCGGGCTAAGTGTGCCAACCTTCAGGGATATGGGTTCCTATTTAAAGGATACCTCTCCCCTGGGCCTTGTACAAGACTCTTACCAGGACTTTAGCGAAATAGCGAAAGTGCTGGATCCTAGAGCCCAGTCCTCCGAAGAGAGACATTACAGGCGATGCCTCATGGGTGAGGCCCGGATCCCATCCAGTTTTGGCTTAACTTGTAGGCGTCTTGGATGGATCCGAAAGCATAGCTCTTTTACCCCCAGAGGGTCTCTATGGCAGAGCTTTCCTTTAGCACCTCCTAACGCGTCCAACACCTTTCGACACTGGCGAAGAAACTGAGGTACTCCCCTGATGGGAGGGGTTATATGGAGGGGAACTGTCTTCCATTGGTTGTGCCAGTGTCCAATCACCGCTGGTGACCCTTAACCCATTATGTAATGATTGGCTCTGTGTCCCGTGGTGTACGATAAAGAAAGCTCTATTTGTGTGAAAAAAAGGACGTCAATTTTGTTTGGGTACAGAGTCGCGCGACTGCGCAATTGTCAGTTAAAGCAACGCAGTGCCGTATCACAAAAAAATAGGATTTTTATAACAGCTTACCTGTAAAATCCTTTTCTTGGAGTACACCACGGGACACAGAGCTAGTCATTACATAATGGGTTAAGGGTCACCAGCGGTGATTGGACACTGGCACAACCAATGGAAGACAGTTCCCCTCCATATAACCCCTCCCATCAGGGAAGTACCTCAGTTTTGTAGCAAAGCAGTAAGGTTCCCATAAGAAGGGGGGGACCTCTGTGTCCCGTGGTGTACTCCAAGAAAAGGATTTTACAGGTAAGCTGTTATAAAAATCCTATTTTCTTTATCGTACACCACGGGACACAGAGCTAGTCATTACATAATGGGACGTCCCAGAGCAATGCTCATATGAAGGGGGGGAGACACAGATCAAAACAGGCCGCTTGCGGACCAGAAGCCCTATACTGCTGCCTGCAGCACACTTCGCCCAAAGGCGGAATCCTCATGTCCTTTCACATCTATTTGATAGAATTTGGAAAATGTATGGACTGAAGACCAAGTTGCAGCTTTACAGATCTGAGCCATCGAAGCCTGGTGGTGCACTGCCCATGAAGCACCTATCGCCCTGGTAGAGTGCGCCTTAACAGGAAAAGGAGGAGTCCTGTTCTTTAAACCATAAGCTTGAATAATTACTTGTCTAATCCACCTGGAAATGGTGGATTTTGATACCGCTTGGCCTTTCTTGGGCCCATCTGGTAAAATAAACAAAACATCTGTTTTACGTATCTGAGCGGTTGCTTGCAGATACACCTTTACCGCTCTCCCTAGATCTAGAGAGTGTAATAATTTTCCCCCGCCGTCCGCGGGTTTGGAAAAAAGGAAGGCAGAACAATGTCTTGATTCAAGTGAAAAGCCGACACCACCTTAGGTAGAAAAGCCGGATGGGGTCGTAGTACGATTTTGTCCTTGTGACAAATTAGATAAGGCTCTTTACAAGAAAGAGCTGCTAGCTCTGATACTCTCCTAGCAGAAGCTATAGCAATCAGAAAGGCCAACTTCCTACTTAATATAATTAAAGGAATATGGCGAATAGGTTCAAAAGGTTGCTTTTGCAACACTGACAATACCAAATTCAAATCCCATGGACACAAGGGAGTCCTAACTGGAGGATTTATCCTCAGTACCCCCTTAATGAATGTCCGAACTAGGGAGTGAGATGCCAATGGTCTCTGAAAGAAGACTGATAGAGCCGATATTTGCCCTTTGATGGTGCTAAGGGCTAAATTCATATCCACTCCTAACTGGCAAAAAGCAAGAATCCTACTTATTTCATACTTCTGAGGATTCCAACATCTGGATTCACACCAGGAAACGTATGCTCTCCAGACTCTCTGATAGATGAGTCTGGAGGCTGGCTTTCTAGCATTAATGAGCGTAGAAAGAGCCGGACCAGAGACCCCTCTCTTTTTAAAAATGTGGGTCTCAGCAGCCAGGCCGTCAACTTTAGCCTTTGTAAGGAAGGGTGGAATACTGGACCCTGTGACAGCAGGTCATGTCGGAGTGGAAACTTCCAGGGCCTTCCTATCGCCGTTTTTACAATCTCGGCGTACCAAGGCCTCCTGGGCCAGTTTGGGGCCACTAGGATTACTGGTATTCCCTCCTCCTTGATCCTGCGAAGCAGTCTTTGTAGAAGAGGGATCGGAGGGAATGCCTAGATCAGTGAGAACTGATTCCATGGAGTTATTAGAGCGTCTGTATTATTAGAGCGTCTGTCCCGTAGGCTAGAGGATCTCTCGTTCTGGACACAAAGTTGTCCAATTTCTTGTTGAACCTGGCAGCTAGCAGGTCTACATCTGGGTTTCCCCATCTCAGACATATGGCCTGAAAGATCTCGGGGTGAAGAGACCACTCCCTGGTAGCAGCTGCTGACGACTCAGGTAGTCTGCTTGCCAATTTTCCATCCCTGGAATGAAGATTGCAGAAAGGCAAGGTACATGCTCTTCTGCCCATGCCAGGATCCGGTTCACCTCTCTTTGGGCTGCCCGACTGTGGGTGCCTCCTTGGTGATTGATGTAAGCTACTGCAGTAGCATTGTCGGATTGAACCCGAACTGGGTAGCCCTGTAACTTGTATGTCCAGGTTTTGAGGGCTAGATATACCGCCCGGATCTCTAGCACATTGATGGGCAGGATCCCCTGAGTCTTGGCCCAGGTTCCCTGGGTAGAAGCCTCCTCGAATACTGCACCCCAGTCCGATAGGCTGGCATCCCTAGATACCACCTTCCAGGCCACTGGGAGGAAGGACTTTCCCTTCCGTAAATTCCTGGCTTCTAGCCACCAATCGAAGCTGTGGCGTACTTGTGAGGACAGGCGCATGGGTATATCCAGAGCTTGGCTCTTCCTGTTCCAGGAAGCTAAAATATTGCCTTGAAGTAGTCTCGAATGAAACTGGGCGTAAGGGACCGCCTCGAAGGAGGCTACCATCTTTCCCAATAGTCTCATGCAAAGGCGAATAGACGGCCTCTTGTTTGCTTTGACCTTGTGGATCAGGTCTTTCAGAGACTGTATCTTCGGTTCTGGCAGGTATACCCCGTTTTGGGCTGTATCTATGATCATGCCCAGGTACCCTATCCTTCTTTGGGCCTGGAGAGAGGATTTTTGTAAATTTATAATCCATCCTAAATGCTCCAGGTATCCTACTGTAGTGTGTACAGCGTGACCCAATCCGTCCTTTGACTGATCTATTACTAGTAGATCGTCCAGATAGGCTGTTACCGCAATGCCCCGTGTTCTTAGGTTTGCTAACAGAGGAGCTAGCACCTTTGTGAATACTATGGGCGCGGTGGCTACACCAAACGGCAGAGCCACAAATTGAAAGTGGCGATCTTCTACCGCAAACCTTAGGAATCTTTGGTGAGCGGGGAGGATGGGTATGTGTAAATGTGCGTCCTTGATATCTATGGGCGCCATGAATTTTCCGCCCTTTAAAGTGGCGGCCACGGATCGGATCGTTTCCATTCGAAAATGGCGATCGTTCAGGAACCGATTTAGGGATTTTAGATCCAGGATGGGTCTGACATCTCCATTTGGCTTTGGAATCACAAAGAGGTTTGAGTAAAAACCTGAACCTCGCTCTTTTTGGGGTACGTCTGTAACTACCCCTTGAGCCATTAAGTGATTCAAACCTTTGAAGAAGGATTCTCTTTTTTGTGGATCCTTGGAGAGTCTTGAACCTCGGAATTGAGAAGATGGGATCTCTCGAAATTCCAGTTTGTACCCTGAGGATATTGTGGATACTACCCAATTGTCCTGGATTTCTGACCACCAAGTTGCTCAGAACTGACAAAGCCTTCCTCCCACTCGGCCGAGCGGGGGCACCCCTTCACTGAGAGGCTTTGGGGGCTTGCTTATTAGCTCTTGCACCCCACGGCTTCTTGTTCTTCTGAGCTTGCCCCTTGGCTCTTGTGGGCGGCTAAAACAGGCCGCCGCCACTGGTTGGAGTCAGATTTCCCGGGAGCTGGGGAGAGAGCGTTTAAAACAAGATCTCTTGTTTTTCTTTCTCTCAGGTAAAAGTCGTTTTACCACTTGATCTTCTGTATCTATTTTTCTAAATCTTCCCCAAATAGGCGTTCGCCATGGAACGGGAACTTGCCAACAGCTTTTTGCATGGGGTCTCCGCTGACCAATGCTTAAGCCAAAGTACTCTGCGCATCTGTACCAGCTGGAGTGTAAGGCGTGATGCCTGTATGATAGAATCTCTCATGGCATCCACTGTGAAGCATAAGGCTTTAGGCAAATTTTCCCAATTTCTAGCCTGTTCTGAAGGCAGTTCCTTCAGCCCCTGCTTTACCTGTTGGCTGATGACCTGACACATACCGACTGCTGCTACTGCAGGTTGGGTAATTGAGCCGGCCAAAAGGAAGGAGGATTTCAACTTCCTCTCAGAAGGATCTTTTAAACCCTTGTACATTATCCACCGGACATGTCAGGTTTTTATTTACACAAGAAATAGCCGCAACTACCGCAGGCAGGCTCCATTTCTTTAAAAAAAAAAATTCCCCCATAGGATAAAGAATGTTAAACCTTTTTGGAGGTGAGAAACGCTTATCTGGATGTTGCCAGTTTGCGTATATTAGATCCTCTAGTAACGGATGAACCGGGAAGGAGCATGCACCTTGCAGGGATCTTAATGACCCTAGGGAGGAGACAGGTAATTCCGTTACCTCCGCAGAGGTTAACTTAAATGCACTGCTATAGCATTGTACCTGTGACCTTAAAATCTGGCTCCTCATCCTCTGCTGATGTAGCCTCCTCCTCCTCATCCTCCTCCCTCAGGTACTTCTGAAGGGAGGTCCAATACTGGAAGAGACCTGCTTCGCTTATTGTCCCTTTTTAGAGGACTTAGCGATTAAGGTAGCAATTTTTTCCTCCAGATTATTTAGGGCAGCTGATAAAGTGTCCTCAGTGACATATACAGGCCCAGGCTTCACTGGGGAAGCCGCCATACCTGACAGAGGTAATGGCTCATCCTGAACAGGTGCATTTAGCAACACAGGAGAGAAAGGTACCGAGTCAGCACAGTTAGAGCCTCCTCTCAGGCGGTGGTGCTTTCTTATCTCTTTTTGTCCGTATTACTTCCCCTGGAAGGCTTACTGTTTAGACAAAATACAAGGTACCTAAATGCATATACTACCGTGTTTAGTTTAGCAAATACATTAAGTATGCAACTTTTAACACATAACTATGCATAACATGGATGTCTTCTAGGAAGTACCCAATCCAACCACATGGAGTCTTACGTCCCTGTATAGCTGCTGTGTTTCTCTGCCAGGAATAAGAGAACTAACGAGCTTGCTTGCTGCTGCAGTGCTTCTCACACTGACAGTCTTTTAAATTTGGCGCCGTTTCTGTGCCTGCGCGCGCCACGTGCCCGCGCACGCCTTCGCCCCCCCCCTCCGATAAAGCGCGCTCCCGCGCGCGCGGCCCTTAGCACTATGGCGGTGGCCATAGTGAGAGAGGACTCTCATCAGCCCTTGTTCCCACTTACCTGCATCTGCAGGTGTCTGGTCGGCCACCGAAAGGAGGATCGGGGTGCCCCAGCAAGCTCAGCAGCGGAGGTGACGAGCAGTGTACTTCGCCGAAGCCGACACTGAACAGAGTGAGGTGAGTATATTCAGCTCTTTACTCCCCCCAGTGGTGGAAAAAAAGAAGACATCCACTTTTTGAAAAAGGTCCCAACCTAGTTATGGACCTTCTAATCTCACCTTATCCACGCCGCAGGTTTTTCTGCTGAAAGATTTCAGACAGATACCAAACTTCACCCTTCACGGTGGGCTATGTGTGCCAACCTTCAGGGATATGGGTTCCTATTTAAAGGATACCTCTCCCCTGGGCCTTGTACAAGACTCTTACCAGGACTTTATAGCGAAATAGCGAAAGTGCTGGATCTTAGAGCCCAGTCCTCCGAAGAGAGACATTACAGGCGACGCCTCATGGATGAGGCCCGGATCCCATCCAGATTCAGCTCATTTGTAGGCGTCTTGGATGGATCCGAAAGCATAGCTCTTTTACCCCCAGAGGGTCTCTTTGGTAGAGCTTTCCTTTAGCACCTCCTAACGCGTCCAACACCTTTCGACACTGGCGAAAAAACTGAGGTACTTCCCTGATGGGAGGGGTTATATGGAGGGGAACAGTCTTCCATTGGTTGTGCCAGTGTCCAATCACCGCTGGTGACCCTTAACCCATTATGTAATGACTAGCTCTGTGTCCCGTGGTGTACGATAAAGAAAATGGCCTGGTCAGCAAGTGGCTAAATCCTTCCTGGGCTGAAGTGGTTAAAGTAGAAGTATGGCCAAAGCTATTTTGATTGTACTTCTCCTATGGATCACAGGAGTGCAGTTTGTTCTGTACTCCTGTGACCTGTTTTAAGCTGACAGAGGGCTAAAGCCCGCTGTTGGCTGATGTCACAGAGCCAGTCCAGGCTTGGGAAAGATCCTGACTTTACAGTTGGGATCCTCCCAGAAGCCTGGAACAGCAGCTGGCTCACCCTCTTAGCATGCCACGCAGAGCCTGAGTCAGCACCTCCTGCCCCCTGCATAGCCCAGCGCTCCAGTGAGTCCTGGAGGAGCAGAGTGCCCCTGACAGTCCCCGCTCTCTGCTCAGGGCGGAGGGGAGAACTGAGTTATCAGCAGTGTTTGATGGCTCAGTTTTTGGTATAGAGCCAACAGGGGACAGAAGCAGCTGGTATCGATGCTGCAGCCATCTAGGCGAGTAGGTTTTTTTTTTACCTATTCCCATACTTATTTTAATTCTGTATATTCCTAGCCAAATCTTTTTATTTCTGTTTTTGAGCGTGTTAGAGTTGGATTCTTGGCAATTTTGTTTCCAGTCTGTGTTACCACTGGGGAGATTCAGCCTCTATCAGTCTTGGTGACCACTGTCCCCAGGACAAAGGTAATGGAAATCTTCCAATAGAGACACTAGTCCTGGTGACATAAGGCTCGCCATGCACGTTACAATCCGACCATATCATCTCTGTACATTGGACCGTGGATCACCAAAACAAAGTAATATGAGGACCTACTTAAACTATACAACCAATCGGGGCCCTTGCACTAAAAACTTAGTAGATCTAAGGGAGATAGTACAATCAGATTTCAATGTTTGAGCTTGAGAGAGGTTCTGTCCTCACTGGAGAGGAGATTACATCTCACTGCCTGTGGTGTCTCGGAGACAGAAAATAAAAGAAAAATCTACCCAAAAGGAACAAGACAGCAATAACCGTGATAGAGACTTTAAAGGCAAGTTCACCTCAAAACGAAAGAAAGAAAAAAAGGAAGGAAGAAGAAGGTGAACACTGCACCCTCCCCATCCCCCGATCTCCGCTGTACTTACTTCAATGGGTGAAAAACGGTCAGTCCCATGCAGCGGTCTGGGGATTTGAAATCCCCTCTCATGTTCCTTCTGTAGGGCTTTTGGGACAGACCAGAGCGATTCTGATTGGTCAGCGCTGCCACCTGATGGTGATTTCAAATCCCCTGACCGCTGCACCGGCTGTGTGGGCACCAACACCTCATCGCCCACAGAGGTAAAGTACAGTGCGGACCGAAGGGGGTAGAGAAGGTCTATTGTGTAACCCTTTTCATTTTTCTGAAAAGGTGAAGTAACCCTTTAACCATTCCTCACTCTTAACAAAGATACACTTAAATTTTCAAACCAACATCTGTGTATCCTAGGCCGTCTGTACACAGATCCGTGATGCCTACCTCTGCCGAACCCTAAGCTCAACGCTTTGAAGCACTAAGCCCCGCCCTCTGTCTTTTAACAGTCCAGTTTCAAGATGCTGGTGGCCAATAGAGGCTCTGGCATTTTACTGTCAAATTGCAGGGGTGGTACCGAATGTTCATTTGAGCCAAGTCCTGTGTACAGTTTGGGCTGAAGCTCCACAAGGACACAAAAGTTGGTTTGAAGATTCAAGCAGATAAACTGTGCACAACACAAGAGGTCTGCACTCCCATAGAATGGTTTGCTTGGATACTTCCTAGGCCCCGACAGCCACATTTTAAAGAGTAACTCCGAACCATAAAGCAGTTGGATTCCTCACCGGATCAGCTGACCGCGAGGAGGCTGCTGGTGAGAGAAAGACTGGGATCTCCCAAGAGCACCCCCTGCCTGCTGTCTCTCCAGATCCCTAAGTGCCGGACTGCTGGGACTACTTCTTCTTGAAACAGGACGAGCGTCTGGAGGAGCCTGGGACACACTGGCTGTGAACTGCAGCTTCAGCTTCATATGTTGGCTCAGCTAGAAGAGGAAAACAGAAGCAAAATCTAAAAAAAAGTCTAGTTGAAGTGGTCATAATTGTATTAAAGCATATTTCCACCATTGCAGTCAAATTTGAGAAAACCCCACTATACAGGATGTTTGTTATGTGTTCCCACTCACACAGCATACCTTTTTTTTTTTTTATATTTGTTACCTTTTCAATGTTTCTTAGGAGAAGGTGTCATGTCTTACTTCAAGGTTTTCTTTAAACAATATTGGGGTGAGCCTTTTCCAAAAGTCTGTCCTCATTAAAGCAAAACTTCACCCAAAAGGGGAAGTTCTGCTTGTTTTCCTCCCCCCTATTTAACAACTGCTATTTTTTTTGGGGGGGGGGGGGGGGGCGGCGTCACTGATCAGGTGGACCAGTGTGCAGTTATTTGGTCATGTGATGGGCCCTGGGTTCAGAACGCACCGACCAAGTTTCAATCCGTGTATTGCAGTCCCTGCTCGGTGGAAGTCAATGGCATCTTCTGTAGAATGGACAAGCTGGAAAACTTTTGTTGATAAGTGGCTGCAGCCACTGATCAGTGTATTTTGACAGTGGAGTGTCCCGCTGTCACAATACAGAACCATCTATGGCCAGCTTAACTGTGCTGCTGTTCTATGCCACCGGTGCATGTCAGTGAACCGAGCGGCTTCCTGTACCTCTATAGTTTCGTGCAAGAGAGCATAGGTCCGGATAGCTATGACCCCCTTCCTCCCAAAGCACTGTAGCCACCTAAACATCCAATGCCAAAATCCTTTACCTTGAACTTTGGCGGAACAGAAAAGACTGAAGAACAAGACTGAGCATAGAAGAAAAGCAGTAAGTGTGGCTACTATATTTATGGTAAATTATTAGATTGTAAGCTCTTCTGAGCAGGGCCCTCTTAATCCTCTTGTATTTTATTGTATTCTAACTTTTATCTTAACTTTTGTCTTCCTTTTATATTGTAAAGCGCTGCGTAAACTGTTGGTGCCATATAAATCCTGTATAAAAATAATAATAGGAGGATCTTCAGTCGGTTTGCAAAAAATTAAGTCAGTAGCTATGATAAATTCTGTAGCTGCTGACTTTTCATAAAAAGGACACTTACCTGTCCAGGGATCCAGCGTCGTTCTCACCTGCGCCAGTTTTTTGGGTCCCCAGCGCCGGAATGTTTATTGTGGGAAGCCAGCTGTGACTCCTTGCAGCTTTGGAGGGGACTTATCACTGCACATGCATGAGCCACGCGTTGTCAATAGTTCTGCAGTTTCCTGTGACATGTCCCAAGAGGGCGGATGAACATCCAGTGGAATCGAATCCAGCGAAAGTGGGAGCTGGTACCTGCCAAAACTACAGGTACCTGCTCCCCCTAAAAAATATAATGAGCCAAAACTGTTAGAGGTGGAGGACATAAAGCAGAACTTCCCCTTTAGGCTGCATTCACACCTGAGCGTTTACATGTCGCTCGTGTTCTTTTTTGAGTTTAAGGCGTTTTGCTTTAGGTGACAAAACACTCAGATGTGAACAGGTGCCATTGAAATTAATGGGATTTTGCTTGTTGGGCGTTTTACCCGGGGCCTGAGGGTGAAGTTCCGCTTTAACCGCTTGCCGACCAGTGCACAACGATGTACGTCGGCACAATGGCACGGCTGCGCAAATGGGCGTACAGGTACATCCCCTTTAAACCGCGGCTTAGTGGGCACGCGCGTGCCCGCCGCGTACTCCGTGACCGTGCCCGATGTCCGCCTGTGTCCCACGATCGTGTCACAGAGCGGCAGAACGGGGGATGCCTATGTAAACAAGGCATTTCCCTGTTCTGCCTAGTAACATCACAGTGATCTACTGCTCCCTGTCATCGCTGTCATGTCAGCGGTAGCCCACCCCCTCCTCCACAGTTAGAATCACTTCCTAGGACCCACTTAACCCCTTCCTCGCCCCCTACTGGTTAACCCCTTCACTGCCAGTGTCATTTACACAGTAATCAGTGCATTTTTATAGCACTGATTGCTGTATAAATGACAATGGTCCCAAAATAGTGTCAAAAGTGTCCGATGTGTCCGCCATATTTGTCACAGTCCCAATAAAAATCGCAGATCGCCGCCATTACTAATAAAAAAATAATAATAATAATAAAAATGCCATAAAACTGTCCCCTATTTTGTAGACGCTATAACTTTTGAGCAAACCAATCAATATACGCTTATTGCGATTGTTTTACCAAAAATATGTAGAAGAACACGTATCGGCCTAAACTGAGAAAGAAATTCTTTTTTTTTATATAATTATTATAGCAAAAAGTACAAAATATTCATTTTTTTTCAAAATTGTCGCTCTTCTTTTGTTTATAGAGCAAAAAATAAAAACCGCAGAGGTGATCAAATACCACCAAAATAAATCTCTATTTGTGGGAAAAAAAGGACATCAATTTTGTTTGGGTGCCACGTCGCACGACCACGCAATTGTCAGTTAAAGCAACGCAGTGCCGTATCGAAAAAAGTGCTCTGGTCAGGAAGGGGGTAAATTCTTCTGGGGCTTAAAGCGGAGGTTCACCCAAATATGAACCTCCGCTTTTCGGAACCCTCCCCCCCTCCGGTGTCACATTTGGCACCTTTCAGGGGGGAGGGGGTGTAGATACCTGTATAAAACAGGTATTTGCACCACTTCCTGGAGCAGACTCCCGCGGGAGTCCCGCCCCTTCGCGTCACTCCCCCCCGTTGTGTTCTGGGAAACACTCGGCTCCCAGAACACAACGGGGACCAGTGAGGACGGCGCAGCGCGACTCTCACATGCGCCGTAGGGAATCGGGCAGTGAAGCCACAGCGCTTCACTTCCCGATTCCCTCACCGAGGATGGTGGCGGGGGAAGCCAAGAGCCGAGCGGTAGCTCGGCTTTGGCTGCCGACGTCGCGGGCGACCTGGACAGGTAAGTGTCCTTTTTTTTAAAAAGTCAGCAGCTGCAGTATTTGTAGCTGCTGGCTTTTAAAAAAAAAAAAACATTTCCGGGTGAACCTCCGCTTTAAGTGGTAAAAGCAGGGCATAAATGATGCAAAATTCCACGAGTTGCAGGAAAAAAAAAAAAAAAAGCTCAATTCCCCCATTAACAGTGTCAGGGTTGATGGGGGAATCCCTCCCACAGAGCTAATGTGTCCTCCTGGCCGGGGTGTTAGCATGGAGAGCCATCCCTGCTAGGAGAATACAGTGATTATTCCTAGCAGCTATAGCCATTGGCAATAATCGCATATAAAAATCCGACATGCTGGTTGTACCGAAGCTGATCAATCCCTGCTGAACTGGCCTAGATTCTAACCATCTATGGCTTGTTTAAGTCTCTTGGGTTTAACAACACTTTAAAATGCATGTTAAAAGCAAAACCTGTGCTTCGCCTACTCTTTGCACAAAATAAAATTGTAACTTTTATGGAACGGAGCCAGCATGTTTATGCATAAAACTGGCCAGCCATCTGACTATCATTCATTCCAGTTCCATGGCCACCTTTAACCATTACTATAAAAGAATTTGTGCTGCTGAAGTCTTGATAGTCCAGACTACAGTTGGTTAATTCCCATCTGCCCACAGAAGCCAGATGCCCTTCCTCTGTAGACAAAGAATGAGTCATGAAATAATTGCAGACAATCTCTGGAATAATGAATCGTCTGGGAATATTAACAGTATGTCTTATGTTTTCATCAAAGCGGAGGAGAGGGTCAGGTCATACACTGTACTATTCAAGCACTTATCTCTTCACCACATACACCGTCTCCGATAATGACAGGGTAGGCGCAGCGCTGGAGGACGGCAGGCTGAAGGTCAGACAAAGAATATTTATTTACCCCCCCCCCCCCCATCAGCAACAGATAACATGTCTTCAATCACAGGGGAATTGTGGGGTTTGGCACAGCTATGTAAGACAATATAACAGCAGGGCAGGAGAAGAGCTTTGTGTTGGACAAAAATTGCTCCTCACTGGATCAGATCAAAGTGAATACCAAAGCAGAGAAGAAGGCGCTTCTAAGTGCAGTAATGAAAAAAACTTTAAAATGACAAGGAAGGGTTAAAAACACCTACAAGATGGAAGTGAAAAACAGGCATATCAATGAATCCATAGCGTCCAGCTCCTTCTTCAAACCAATCGTTGGTGCTTCAAGTACTCCTCGATCCCCGACATACCACAATTGGCATGTCATTTTGGGGGGGGCGGCTAGGTACCTGGTTTGGAGTAGGGCTGGGGAAAAAAATCTATTTAAATCGAGTTGAGAGGTCAAATCTATTCGAAATTTCAGCAAATCGTTTTTTTTTATTTTTATTTTTTTTCACCAGAACCGGCGCTGACACCGCGCCGGTCTCGAGGAGTTGCGGGCAGGAGTTTTTAGGCAAGGCCGCGGCTTCGGCCTAGTCCGCGAGGCCGGACGCTGCAGACTAGGCCGAAGCCGTGGCCTCGCCTAAAAACTTCTGCCCGTAGCTCCTCAGGACCGGCGCGGAGTCCATCAAATAATAAAAAAAAAACCTTAATTCGAATCGCGTTTAAAAATAAATAAATCACAGATTATTATTTTTTTTGAGAAAATCTCCCAGCTCTAGTTTGGAGTGGGACTTCCTGTTCCACTTCCTCCTTCCGGCCACTCTTCCTCTCCCCCTAGGCGGCCCCTCCCAGCAATGTTTATCACAGGTCCCAGAACATTGCCTGGCCATTGACTGAGCGCAGCGTGGCTCGCGCATGCGTAGTGCGCGCCTGGCTGTGAAGCCGCAAACTGTCACAGCTGGGCGCCCACACTTACAATGCCGGCGCCGCGAACAGGAGGGGGAGAGAAAGGAGGCTTCGGGGCAGCCGCATCGCTGAACCGTGAGACAGGTGAGTGTCAGTTTATTAAAAGTCAGCAGCTACACTTTTTGTAGCTGCTGACTTTTAATAAACTCAAAAACCAGTGGAACTCCGCTTTAAAGTGTTTTATTACCGCACTTAGAAGCGCCTTCTTCTCTGCTTTGTTTTTCCTATAGAGTGTGCTTCCCTCTTCTGAAGTGCTTCTGTGGTGCAATAATCACATCTCAAGAGCCAGTCATGTACTGTTTGTTAAAGTCTCCTTGTTATCCAGAGCGCCCTGTTCTCCACACTCCTAGTTCAAAGTGAATGTAACCTTAAAAAAAATATTTTACATGATTAATATGGTTTATCATTATTTTTTTGCAATCTGTGCGGTTTTTAGCATTTCAATTATTCAGAAATACCTGGTGACCCTGGCAGTTTCCCTTCATCAGACGCTGATCTGTGCTGGTATGGTCAAGTTTGCATCTCTGCGCTTCCTCTTTGGAAATACAGGATGTTGTGGTGATGCACGGTGGGCCTATATCTCCCTTAGTCATTTTATCCACCATGGCCCCCACCTAGCCCTGCTGTGTTAACTGGCAGCACCTCCCAGCAGGAGTCTTGCTGCCAACACTGCAGA
Source organism: Rana muscosa (assembly GCA_029206835.1). Lineage (NCBI taxonomy): Eukaryota > Metazoa > Chordata > Amphibia > Anura > Ranidae > Rana > Rana muscosa. The sequence goes on from CM055118.1 coordinate 332,237,966, forward strand.
ATACACAGTAGAGGAACATACGGTACTTACTGCTGTATGTGATGTCACACTGCCTGCAGAGTCCAACTTTAGCTCATCATTGTCACTGCAAATTTATTGCAGCAGCATCATCATCATCATCATCATGCAGGCTCTGTCCCTCCTTTCCACTGACTGACAGCAATATCAGAAGTGGCCCCTATGCACTTTCTAAAGATAGCTGAAAAAAAAAAAGTTCCCTCTTGTGACAACACCTGAAATGCCCCAGAGGAAGAAAACCCCACTCCAGGTGAGACCACAATCCATATCTCTGTAGTGGGTGCCCACCCCAGATTGCCACCGTCACATCATGGGATAAAAAGAGCTGGCCGGCGGCCGCAAACCACTTAAATTAAGATACTCCAACTTTATTCCATATAACACACGGGGACAACACAAGTGACACCAAATCTGCAAGTCTTAACGCGTTTCACACGTCTCAGTGCTTACTCATAATGAGAAATGCCTGCCAGCCTGATACGCCGCTTTCACATTGGGGCGCTGCGCTTGCGGGACATTAGAAAAAGTTCTGCAAGCAGCATCGAAGAGCAGGAACTATACAACCTTTCTGGCTAGTAAGCTGGTGATTCACCCGCTCGCAGCTCCTGCTCTCTGTCCAGATATGGCACCTCTCCTGTCCTCTGCACTACTACAAGGATGATAGTGCAGCAGCCCCGGGGAAAGCAGGAGAGGGATGTACACTGCGGCCATGACGGAAAGGAAGAGCAACCTTTCTAAAGGAACCAGCATTGACTTACAGTAGCTCTTCTATTGGATCAGAATACACAGGTCATCCTTTGCTCTCCATGTGCATCAATGAGCCTTGGCCACCCATGACCCTGTCACCAAGCCACTAATTTTCCTTCCATGGACCACTTTTGGTCTGTCCTGACCACTGCAGACTGGGAACATCCCACAAGAGCTGCAGTATTGGAGTTGCTATGACCCAGCTGTCTAGCCATTAAAATTTGGCCCTCACGCAAATCCTTATGCTTGCCCATTTTTTCTTTTCTTTTTTTTAACAGAAATAAAGTTTATTCGAAAATGTACACAGTGCACAGTCAATACAGGAAACAAAGTCAAAAGGGACACAAGAGATCAAGTGAATCTACTAATGAGCATCGCATCTAATACACAACTACAGGCCGAGCGAGCATCACGACAATCACAGCCACCGTAATACCCCAAGGGGAAAGGGAAAGGAGGGAAAGAGAGAGGGAAAGGGGGGGGGTTGCCCATTTTTTCTTGTTTTCACACAACATCAGGGGTGACATGTTCATATATCCCACCCACTTTCAGATGCCATTGGAAATAGTTTATCAAGGTTATTCACTTCACCTGTCAGTGATCATAATGTTATGGCTGATCAGTGTATGCTTGTACTCAGGTCTAACATCCTGAAGTTTTCAGAAACTTCCCCAAACATTATACTAATATTCTATCTTTATAATAACAATAATACCCATCATACATCTGGAGCTTCACTCTTCCACTCTATAAAGCTGGTCTGCCATCCAAGTAATGGTCTGCACCACAGATGTTCAACTCTAGCCAAGGGTTCTTACGACAACACACTGCTCAACTATGGAGATAGAGGGGAATCGGTTGCTCTATATGCCACCCTTTCTATCCAGCTTCCTCTTCTTTCTGCTGCCCCCAGGCCCTTGTGTGCTCCTCTGTCCCCCCAAAGCTGTGCCGGGTTTCCCCTACCCTTTCCCGCCAGATGCTGCGGGGGGGCCTGTCAGGATGGAGTGCAGGAAAAGGGATGGTAAATATGTCATTTACCGGTCCCCCCTTCTTCTGACTAGACACAGTGAGTGATCAGTATGTATTTATTAAATAAAATGGTAAAAAATATAAAAAGAAAAACTACTTACACCAGTGGCGGAACTACCAGGGTCACTAGTGTACTTGCAACTGGACCCTAGCGTTCTGCGACTGTGCTTGGAAAGAAAGGACCCCAGTCGGGGGTAAGGGGCGCCCTTTATGGTTTCTTGCTTCAGGGCCCTGAAGGTTCTAGTTATGCCTTTGGGCCATCCTATAAAGTTACTGCCTTCTGAGCTAGGACTGTGTATATGGCTAACTGCAGCAAAGAGACAGCAAGTATGCTCTTATGGTTAAACCTCCAAGACAACCCACAGGCTGCTTGTAAGAGACTCAAGAATACTATTAAACAGAGATGCAGAACCTATTTATTACACAATATTAGGCTATAAGAAAAAGACTGGATAATGCTCCACGTTACAGATCCACATACTATGCATATCAGCCTGCTTCTACAAGCTTTGGGCTTGTGTCGATTGCATCCATGTAACTTCAGTTTCAGACGTTTCTGAGATCATTCAAAATTTCCTGACAGGTGAAGCTGACCTGCAGATCTCCTTCAAGTGGGTTTTGCAATCCATAGACTCCTATGGGGATGCAAAACCTGCTTGAAGTAAACCCAATGACTCTTAGATAAACAAACTCACAAGATTACCACAGTTCCCTGCTGCTCACCTCAAACAAGCCGGCTTTTAAAGCCATGAAGGTGACACCGATCGTCACTGAGCTGCCTTTCCGACAGAATCCCAGACTATTAATTGGAGTGTAACACACCATGGCCTCCTGGGCGCCCTGGGTCATACGCCGCTCCTCTTCCGACAAGCACCGACCTGTGGAATGCCAGACATTTAGCAAATCCTTATATACTACACGACAGTGTCTCTCCTCTTACTGGCTCCTCTCTACTCACCACCTGCTGCTGTGTTGACGTCCGGCGACCAGACCAGTCGGACAGCTAGGAAGTCCTGTAGGTCGTTCAGCAGAGTGTAGGTAACACGAAATGTAGAATGCGCCTGAACTGGAGAGTCACAGCGAGCGGTCATGACAAACCGCGGTCTCTCCAGCCGAATACTTGGGAGCCTGGAAGAAAAAGGGTAACATTGATCGCATATTGTAGCTACTGCCCAGAACAATCTACCTGACGGTTTGAGAACTTACTTGTAGTGGGTGTAAATCCCAGATGTATGTGGCAGTTTTGAGGTTGACCAGTGAACTATAGCAACTAACGGAACCTCCAAACCCTAACAAAACAAAAAGAAAAAGGAGAGAAAAATTACAAAACCGAGGTGACATAGGGGCAAAGACTGCAAGAAAGACTGTGAAAGACATACAGGCAGGGTCGCCATTGTGACCCAGACCCCCTGTACATCTAGATAGGAAGGCGGCTGCAAGTAGAGGAACCGATCCCTCCGTGCAGCCCCTGAAACATCCTCTCCCTCCCAAAAGACATTTAGTGGCTGCAGTAGGAAAACGGAGGGCATCGGCTCCGCCACATGCCGTTCCCACCGCCGCCCTATACCTGTCATTCCCTGACCCCCCCCACCCCCCCCCCCCACACACACACACACACACACACACACACACACACACACACACACACACACACACACACACACACACACACACACACACACACACACACACACACACACCCCGCAGTGCTGCCAGATTTCACGCTCTCACCTCCCGCTGGCTACTGTGAGGGATCTGTCAGGATGGAGAACAAGGAAGGAGCTGGTAAATGTGTCATTTACTGGCCCCTTCCTTGTTTTAATGATTAGAGTCAGTGATCCATACCGATATACTGTGTTTACTATGCCTCAGTTTATGAATGAACAGGAAGATCTGTACAGAGCTATTCCTGTTCATTCATTCTGTGCAGCTGAGGCTGCAGAGAAAGGGATTGATGAATCTGTCCTCAGTCTCCTTTTCTGTCTCAAAAGTGAGACACCAGGGGTATATTTCACCAAAAGTCTCCCAATGGGGGTCCTAAAAAAAAAAAAAATATGTAAAAAATAAAAAAGGTAAACAATTAGAAAAAATAAATAAAAATAAATTAAATTATGCGCTGCAGGACCATAATAAAGGGTCCCACAATAGGAGTAAAGGGTCCCACAATAGGAGTAAAGGGCCCTGGGATCTGTGGGAAGGGCCCCGGTTGGAGGCCCTTCAGGATTCCCCCCCGGGGCCCTGAAGGTTCTAGCCACGCCTCTGCATACAGGTGAATAAAATCTGAGCTTAATACAATACAGTTTCAACAGCAATGACTTCCAGGAGAGAGAAACTATTTTTTTTGTAGAAAATCTTTATTAAAAAAAAAAAAAAAAAAAAAAAAAACACAAAAAAAAAACCACATCATCCCAGCCAAAACCTCTTAAATTTGTGAACTACTGGCAAAATTATATTATATTATAATATATATATATATATATATATATATATATATATATATTTTAGAGATCAATAGATCCAGACAGAACTTAATTAAATTTGAGTTCCATTTAAAGGGTTACTTCACCTTTTCATAAAAAAATTGAAGGGTAAGCCAACACCCCTACAACAGGGGTAGGCAACCTGGGGCCCTCCAGTTGCAAAACTACAAGTCCCATCTTGCCTCTGGGGGTAATTGTAACTGCCAGCCTTGCAATGTCTCATGGGAAATGTAGTTCCACAACAGGAGGGCTACTGGTTGCCTACCCCTGCTCTACAACCTCTGCACCCCGTTTCCCATTGTAATTTCCTCTGTGGGTGATGAGCTGTCAGTGCCTGCACAGCCGGTGTAGCGGTCCAGGGATTTGAGATCCCTGCTCTTCTCCCTAAACTTTCTGCAGGGCTTCAGGGACAGATCAGAGCGATTCTCTTTGCCGGCACTGACCAATCAGAATCACTGTGATCCATCACGGAAGCCCTGCAGAAAGAAGAGCAGGGATTTTAAATGCCTGGACTGCTACACAAGTAGTGTAGGCACTGACAGCTCATCACTGATGGATACAAGTACTGCAGGGAGGAGTAGGGAGGGTGTTAGCTCACCTTGTCATTTTTTTCAGAAAGGTGAACTCCATCAAAACTAACAAATGAAAAAATGCATGTTGTATTTTCCGTCTAACCTCTTTGGCATCCTCAGGGGGGCGCTCTCTTGCCTGCAGCTGGAACAGGAAGTTGTGCTCCTCCAGGGAGCAGAGCATACTGGGTAATTGGGAAGAGCAGCTGTGCAATCGCAGGAATGAGGCCATACTGACGTCTCCTGACTGGTGACTGTGGACAGAGAAGAAGACAGACAGTCATGTAAAGTGAATGTTAACCACTCAAAAAATACCATTCTGTATATATTTGTGTGTATATTCATAAAGCTGTCAATCTTCTGTAGCTGATCCTGCCAGTTCTTCTTGGTTTTGGTTTAAATATGACCACGCCAGGCATGGAAGCAGATCTGTGAAGGAGTGGTCAGTTTGCTTCCCTGGGATTGCTAGTAGAAGTCACAGGATGGAGCATGATGTGCCGGATTCTCCCGTTGTCAGTTTGCCATCGCGCTGCTTTGGCGTGCATTATCAGTCTACTGGACGCCATACAGACATACAGGAATCCGGCAAACTAAGGCTGCATTCACACCTGAGCGTCACATTTTTGAGATTTTTTCCAGGCATTTGTTTGTGTGCACGTTTTTGAGCTTTGGCGGTTTTTTCATATTTTTATACATTTTATGTAAGGGGTAAAATGTTATGGTTAGGGGTTACCGTATATACTCGAGTATAAGCCGACCGGAATATAAGCCGAGGCACCTAATTTTACCACAAAAAACTGGGAAAACTTATCGACTTGAGTATAAGCCTAGGGTGTCCATGTGCATGCCTCACTGTGCCCAATCTCCCTACCTGATCTCCGGCGCTGTGTGACTAGACCAGTGTTTCTCAACTCTAGTCCTCAAGGCGCCCCAACAGGTTATGTTTTCAGGATTTCCCTCAGATGAAACAGCTATGGGAATTACTAAAGCAGTTAAACTGATCAAATAACCTGTGCAAAAAAATGGAGAGCCTGAAAACATGACCTGTTGGGGCGCCTTGAGGACTGGAGTTGAGAAACACTGGACTAGACTTAGAGTTAACATGGGAGTATATGGAAGGGGTGCCCGGCTTTGAAAAAAATCGGTGCTCCCCGGCCGTAGGTCCCCTGGACAACAACCTTTGCACACATGTAGATGAAGAGTTGGGCTACATGTGTGCCAAGCTTGGGGTCCAGGGGACCTAGGGTCGGCTGGTACCGGGTCCCCAAAATCACCGGAGAAATTACTGTTTAACATAGGAGTCTATGGAAGGGGTGACCGGCTTTGAGAAATCTGTGCTCCCCGGCCGTAGGTCCCCCGGACAACAAACTTTGCATACATGTAGAGGGAGAGTGGCCGGAGCCGTGTGACATCACTCCCGTGCATGCGCGCGGGAGCCGTCGTTCACGGCACTCACTCGTGAAAAAACGTCACAAGGGCCATTTCTTCACAGCACATGCGTCAATGACATAATCAGCACACAATTAGGAGATTGTTACAGTACCTATAGGTAAGCCTCATTATAGGCCAGTGTTTCTCAACTCCAGTCCTCAAGGCGCCCCAACAGGTCATGTTTTCAGGCTTTCCATTATTTTGCACAGGTGATTTGATCAGTTTCACTGCCTTAGTAATTACCACAGCCGTTTCATCGGAGGGAAATCCTGAAAACATGACCTATTGGGGCGCCTTAAGGACTGGAGTTGAGAAACACCGCTCTAGGCAGGGCCGCCATCAGGAATTTTGGGGCCCCTTACACAGCTTCAGGCATGGGCCCCCTGGAGAACCGGGTCAGATGCTGCCGCTGCAGACTGTGAAGCGGAGGGAGGGGGGGGGGCTGCCGCGAATTGAGAAGCGGGGGGGTGCCACGAATTGAGAAGCGAGGGGGTGCTGAAGCCGCGAATTGTTGAGTCGGGGGGCTTTGGGTGCTGACGATCAAAAAAAAAAAAAGGGGGGGTTGCCATCCAGGGCCCTGGGGACCTCTGGGGCCCCTTACAAAAAAAAAATATATAAAAAAAAATATATAAAAAAAAAAAAAAAAGGGGGGGGGGGGGGGGTTGCCATCCGGGCCCCTTACAGGTGTACTGCCTGTACCCCCCTGATGGCGGCCCGCCTAAAGGTACAACTTGCAAAGGGAGGTTTACAACCTCTTTCAGATAAAAACAAAAAACGTATGCCTTTACAACCACTTTAACCAATGAGAAAATTAAGCTAAAAAAAAAAAAAAGGAACTTATACATGCATGCTTAAAGCAGAACTAGGCTGCATCCGAGCACCACAAACTAAAAACACAATTTATTTACTTTTAGTAAACAATGTCTTAGTGGGGAGGATTCCTCTATCCACCTCGATTGTGTGGATGGGAAAATCTGTTTGTTACTTTAGCACTTAATCCTTTTTTGTCCAGCTTAAAAGCCAACACACTCTCCTCCTCTAGTAAATCAGGGTCAGGATTCAGATTCTTGTGCAAGTCCATCCTTTACCGATTTTCCTTTAACATACTGCAGTGTGTATTATTTGGTGTGCAAACATGAACTTCTCACTTACCAGACATTGTCCACCAGCAGTACGGAACCATCTGGCATGACAGGAAGGTAACTGGCGTTGAAATTGGGGAGTATCCGTACATCCCGAATACAGAGGTCGTCCTGAGAGGAAGTGTTGAGCACTGAGTGGGGAAGAAAGATGGAGGGAGGGTGAGGGCAGCTGTATCACCTACTTCTTTGTTCACTGTGCCCTCTTCTCCCAGATCTCACCTTTCAGACCTGTAAGATGTTTCCCGGACACGTTGAACTGTCGGCACCTGAGGGTGGGAGGTGGGAGCACGGTGAGGAGGGTACTCACTGCCAGAGAGAAGAGAAGTCACTCAGAGAGGGGACAGAGCAACTACTGGTTATCAAAGGGAAAGAGGTTAGTGGCAGAGCTAAAGGAAAACTATAACATATGAAGTAGTGGGGAAAATAATTATTTGATCCCCTGCAGGTTTTATAAGTTTGCCCACTTACCGTACAAAGAAATGAAGGGTCTATCATTTTTTATCATAGGCGTATTTTAGATAATAGAGACAGAATATCAAAAAAAAAAAAAAAAACACACAGAAAAAAACAAACACATGATACAAATATTATAAATTAAGTTGCAGTTCAGTGAGTAAAATAATTATTTGATCCCAAAGCAATACATGACTTAGTACTTGGTGGAGAAACCCTTGTTGGCAATCACAGAGGTGAGACATTTCTTGTAGTTGGTTATCAGGTTTGCACACATCTCAGGAGGGATTTTAGTCCACTATTCTTTACAGATCTTCTCTAAATCCTTAAAGTGGATGTAAACCCAAATTTTTTTTATTTATTTTTTGCTGTCACAATATAGTGTATAAGATTTATCTATTTATTTAGACTATCATCTGTGCCAGGTCTTGCCACAAAGAGTTAATCCAGCTCTGAGCAATCCTCTTTTCTTTTTTCCGTAAGATAAACGGACAAACAGGAGAACTTTTGTCCGTTCCGCCCCCTTGCTGTGAGTGACAGGTTTTTTACATATCTCGTGCACTAGCTTTAGACGGGCATTATTTTTTAATTCCCACCCCCACTCCTTTTCTGAAGTCATGTGGTTGACAAGGGGAGTGTAGAGGTGGGCAGGGAGTCTACTGACATCACGACTCCACCCACCGAGCTCCAGACAACAGATCCACCCACAGAATCTGCAGTTTCAGTTCTTATAACAGACAGAGGGGAGACATTTGACAGGTAAGGATACATGCAGGAGGCATCTATATCCTTATAGATCAGCACTATGGCAGTAGTTTAGAAAGGATGAGAGTGGGTTTACATCCACTTTAAGGTTTCTTGGCTGTCTCTTGAAAACTCGAAGTTTCAGCTCCCTCCATACATTTTCTATAGGATTAAGGTCCGGAGACCGACTAGGCCACTCTATGACCTCAATCTGCTTCTTTTTGAGCCACTCCTTTGTTGCCTTGGCATAATGTTTTGAGTCATTGTCATGCAGAAAGACCCATCTCCGACCCATCTCCAGTGTTCTGACTGAGGGAAGAAGGTTCTCATCCAAGATTTTACAATACATGGCCCGGTCCATTGGCCCCTCAATGCAGCAAAGTTGGCCCATACCTTTAGCAAAGAAACAGCCCCAAAGCATCACGTTTCCACCTCCGTGCTTGATTGTATGGATGGTGTTCTTAGGGTCATAGTCAGCATTCTTCTTCCTCCAAACACAGCGAGTCAAGTTAATGCCAAAGTGCTCAATTTTGGTCTCATCTGACCACAGCACTTTCTCCCAATCCTTCTCTAAATCATTTGGATGGTCATTGGCAAACTTCAGATGGGCCTGTACATGTGCTTTCTTGAGGAGAGGGACCTTGCAGGTGCTGCAGGATTTCAATGCATGGCGGCTCATTGTGTTATTAATGGTTTATTTGGCGACTGTGGCCCCATCTGCCTTGAGATCATTCACAAGCTCCTCCTGTGTAGTCATGGGCTGATCCCTCAATTTTCTCATCCTTATCCCATGAGGAAAAATCTTGCATTGAGCTCAAGACCGAAGGTGATTGATGGTTATTTTGTATTTCTTCCATTTACGAATAATCGCTCAAAGTTGTCACCTTCTCACCAAGCTTCTTGCTGATTGTCTTGTAGACCATCCCAGCCTTATGCAGGTCTACATTCTTGTCCCCGATGTCCTTTGACAGCTCTTTGGTCTTGCCCATAATAATTTCATAGACAGGTGTCTTTTAATATACACATAACGAGTAGTCGTTAGAAGCACATTCTTAAACTGAAAGGACTAATCTGGGTACCACATGAGCACCTACTGTAGCCAGTCTGTGGGAGCCGGAATTATTGTTGGTTGGTAGGGGATCAAATACTTATTTTACTCATCTGAACTGCATCTCAATTTATGAAATAGGAAGAATCAAGAAATTGGGTGTGTAATTGCCATCATCCCTCTGGTAACAGAGACAATTTATAACATTTGAATCATGTGTTTTTTCTGGATTTTTGGTTGATATTCTGTCTCTATCATTTAAAATACACCTATAATAAAACGTCCCCATCCACTGCTTGTGAAAGCATTCCAGCAGCTAGTTTTTAGCTGCTAGGAATGCTTTTACAAGAGAGCCGACCGCTGGCTCTATAAAAAAACAACTGCAGGCATCATCCCGGTAAAACCACTTAAAGTCGTCCAGTGACGTACAGGTACATCGCTGGTCGGCAAGTGTTATTATAAAGATAGCCCTATCTGTAAGTCCAGGTATTCTCCAAATGTACCCCTAAATCTCCTTCTCCCCCTCCATTACTGCTGGAAATCACAAATCTTGCATTTAAATACTAATAAATGCAATAAGATATAAAAAAAACAAAAAACAAAACTTCCATGTAAAATATTTGAAAAAGTTATATTAAAACTACGGTCATGAAAATCTTATGACGAAATGCATACTTATTGAATACATCCCATATAGTTTTCCTTTAACACAGAACATGCAGTGATCTCTCCCGCATAGACTGACAGGAAATGAAGACGTTAGTAGGTTAGTTTGAAGTAATTGCATCCAGCTGTGTTCTCCTTATTGCAGTCTCACTTCATTAGGGCCTAAAACTGGACACAAACTCTTAGGCTGCATTCACACCTGAGCGTTTTGTAGCCTGAAGCCTGAAGCTACAAAACGCTAGAGGGGAAAAAATGCATTATTCTCTATGGAGATGGTTCACATCTCCACTCCATGTCGCCTGAAGCCGAACGCCTGAAGCTCAAACAAGTTCCGGACCCTTTTTTGTCGCGCGAATCGGGCAGATTGGGCGTTTTAGGATTCATATAATGTAATGGAAACGCCCGATTCAAGCGTCTAGCGCGACAACGAGCGTTCCGACGGGCGCAAATTCGCGCGACAAAACAATGGTAAAAACGACGGTAAAAACGCCCGATTCGCTACGCTCAGGTGTGAATGCAGCCTCAAAGCTATGAAGAATGTGAAAAGAAAGCAGAACAAAAATCACAGGAACCCCAAATAAATATGAGGAAAAAAAAAAATCATGCAGAGAGTGCCACTGACAATAATTAAATGCAGGACCACATTGTGCAAAATCACAAGCCCAATCATTAAAGGGGAGTTCCAGCCTTTTTTATGTTTATTAAAAGTCAGCAGCTACAAAAAGTGTAGCTGCTGGCTTTTAATAAACAGACACTTACCTGCTCCACTGTCCAGCGACTCAGCCGCCCGAGCATCGCTCCTCTCCCCCCCCTCTCCGCCGGTGCCTCCAGTCAAACTGTGGGCACCCGACCGTGACAGCTTTCGGCTTCACGGCCGGGCACTCACTGTGCATGAGCGAGTCGCGATGCTCCCTAGGAGTGGACAGGCGATCGCCTGGGACCTGTCACGTGTCCCAGGTGATCGCCTACAGGGAGGGGCCGCCTCAGGCGATATGACGAGTCGCCTAAGCGGTCCCTGGGCGGAAGAAAAAAGTGGGACAGGAAGTCCCACTCCTACCGAAGCCCCCACTTCCCCTCCCCCTTGAAAAAAAAATGACATGCCAAACGTGGCATGTAAGGGGGCGAGGAGTGGTTAAAGCAGAAGTTCAATTTTTGGGTGGGACTCCGCTTTAAGCAACAGCTCCCCCCCATCCCTAAACATCCACCATTCTGCTCCATCTCACCGTCACACACGGGGGTTGATTTAGTAAAACTGAAAAAGTGCAATACCTGGGGTAGCTGTGCATGGTAGCCAATCAGCTTCTAACTTCAGCTTGTTCAATTAAAAGGGTTGTAAAGGTTCGTGTTTTTTCACCTTAAGGCCCCTTTCACACTGAGGCGTTTTTACTGCGTTTTCATGGTAAAAATAGCACTGTAAATATGACTGAAATAATCCTGCCCCATCATTCTCAATGTGAAAGCCCTGAGGCTTTCACATTGAGGCGTTGTGCTGGCTGTGCGTTGGAAAAAATCCTGCAAACAGCTTTTTTGGAGCATCTTTGGGGCGCATAAAATAGCGCTGTAAAAACGCCTATCCCCATTGAAATGAATGAGAACCACGGTAAAAACGCATAGGCGCTAGCGTTATTTTTAACGCTATCGCGGTAAAATCGCAACGCCTCAGTGTGAAAGGGGCCTTATGCATCCTATGCATTAAGGTGAAAAAACTTCTGGTAGTGACCAGCCCCCTCAGCACCCATTTTACTTACCTGAGCCCTGTATTTCCTGTTGGCGGGGATGCGCTGTGTCTATGGACGCAAATGCTGGACTTGGGAGCACGCCCGCATGGTAACCCCCCATGAGAGCGCTTCTCCTAGGGGGGGGTTATCTGATGCGGGAAGGAGCCGCGAGAGCCGACAGGGGACCCCAGAAGTCGAGGTTCGGGGCCACTCTGTGCAAAACGAGCTGCACAGTGAAGGCAAGTATGACATATTTGTTATTTATATATTTTTTTTTTTTTAAAAAGGAAGCCTTAAGCCCGTACACACGGTCAGACTTTTTGCCAACAAACTTCAAAATGAGCAAGTTTTCCAAAAAATCCGACCGTGTGTACACTTCGGTTTTCATTGGACAAGAGTTCGCTCCGCAAACGGACAAACTTTTTGGCAACAAAAGTCAGATGGTGCAAAGTCCTATCGTGTGTACAGAAGTCCATCGGACTTTAGTCCGAAGTACAAATAAGCATGCCCAGAACCAATGTTAAAATCAACCAATAGCAGAAGTTGACCAAAGGGTGGCGGTAAAGAGCAGAAAAACCACGTGATGTTGGGAAAGTTTGCAGAAAAGTCCTGCCGTGTGTATGCTATGGGTGTGCCCGGCCAACTCCCTTCGGACAAAAATCCATGGAAAAGTTTGTTTGAAGTCCGACCGTGTGTACAAGGCTTTACAATCACTTTAAAGCGGAGGTCACGCGAAAAAATATATATTAAAAGCCAGCAGCTACAAATACTGCAGCTGCTGACTTTTAATATATGGACACTTACCTGTCCAGGGTGCCCGGGGGTCTATTGTTGCTGGCTGCAGGGGATTTATTTTACTTTACTTGCTATCATTAACAAATTCCATACAAATTATACTTGGTTCTGTATACTAGGGGCAGTACTGGGGAGGTGGGTAGGAGTGGAACCAGGCGTCGGTGCTCAGAGGTGGGTAGGGGACAGAGACAAGGGGTGACTCAAAGGGGGGGGTCATTCCTGCACCTATTCTCTGAGAAATAAAAGCCGTGATTATATGCATGAAGGTAAAAAACTTTAAGTATGCAGCAACCCACATATTTACCTGAGGCCAATTTTGTTCCAGCGATGTGCACAAGAGCAGCTGCTCTCCTGGCTCTCTGCCTCCTTATTGCTCTCAATCACACCCAATAAGGAGGTAGTGGGCGGCACCAGGCCCCGTTCTATGTGTCTTATAGACACACAAAGCAGGGCCCGGGAGCGAGCACGCACGGGTGCCCCCAAAGCACTCAGCGGGGGGGGGGGGGGGGGGGAGCCTGGAATGCCGGCAGGGGACCCAAGAAGAGGAGGATCCAGGCTGCTCTATATGAAACCATTGTACAGAGCAGGTAAGTATAACATGTTTATTATTATTTTTTAATTTACATTCAATATCACCTTAAAGCTGAATTTCAGTCCCAGCTACACCTGCCCCCCCCCCCCCCCCCCCTTTGGCACTGTCATTATAGCGAATGCACAGATGTGCCGATGGGCTCCCCCCAGCCTTCAGGTCAATGCAGAGCCCTTAACCATATCTGCGTATACACAGGTGATTTCCCGCACATTCACAAAGACGGCAAAGTCTGCTGACTTCCCTAGCAGGTGTTTTTATGCATGTGTGGAAAACCCAGCATGTGCACAGATGTTCAGGGACACCCGTGCATGCACAGATCTGCCACAGGGCTTGCTCGGGACCCAAAGCCCTGCAGCACATCTGCACACAGGCGGGGGCGGGTGGAGAAAAAAAAAAATTATATATATATATATATATATATATATACACACAGTGCCTTGCGAAAGTATTTGGCCCCCTTGAACTTTTCATCCTTTTGCCACATTTCAGGCTTCAAACATAAAGATATAACATTTTAATTTTTTGTGAAGAATCACCAACAAGTGGGACACAATTGTGAAGTGGAACGAAATCTATTGGATATTTAAAACTTTTTTAGCAAATAAAAAACTGAAAAGTGGTGCGTGCAAAATTATTCGGCCCCTATACTTTCAGTGCAGCAAACGCACTCCAGAAGTTCAGCGAGGATCTCTTAATGATCCAATGTTGTCCTAAATGACTGATGGTGATAAATAGAATCCACCTGTGTGTAATCAAGTCTCTGTATAAATGCACCTGCTCTGTGATAGTCTCAGGGTTCTGTTGAAAGCGCAGAGAGCATCATGAAGACCAAGGAACACACCAGGCAGGTCCGTAATACTGTTGTGGAGAAGTTTAAAGCCGGATTTGGATACAAAAAGATTTCCCAAGCTTTAAACATCCCAAGGAGCACTGTGCAAGCGATCATTTTGAAATGGAAGGAGTATCAGACCACTGCAAATCTACCAAGACCTGGCTGTCCCTCTAAACTTTCAGCTCAGACAAGGAGAAGACTGATCAGAGATGCAGCCAAGAGGCCCATGATCACTCTGGATGAACTGCAGAGAACTACAGCTGAGGTGGGAGAGTCTGTCCACAGGACAACAATCAGTCGTACACTGCACAAATCTGCCCTTTATGGAAGAGTGGCAAGAAGAAAGCCATTTCTCAAAGATATCCATAAAAAGTCTCGTCTAAAGTTTGCCACAAGCCACCTGGGAGACACACCAAACATGTGGAAGAAGGTGCTCTGGTCCGATGAAACCAAAATCGAACTTTTTGGCCACAATGCAAAACGATATGTTTGGCGTAAAAGCAACACAGCTCATCACCCTCAACACACCATCCCCACTGTCAAACATGGTGGTAGCAGCATCATGGTTTGGGCCTGCTTTTCTTCAGCAGGGACAGGGAAGATGGTTAAAATTGAGGGGAAGATGGATGCAGCCAAATACAGGACCATTCTGGATGAAAACCTGTTGGAGTCTGCAAAAGACCTGAGACTGGGACGGAGATTTATCTTCCAACAAGACAATGATCCCAAACATACAGCAAAATCTACAAAGGAATGGTTCACAAATAAACGTATCCAGGTGTTAGAATGGCCAAGTCAAAGTCCAGACCTGAATCCAATCGAGAATCTGTGGAAAGAGCTGAAAACTGCTGTTCACAAACGCTCTCCATCCAACCTCACTGAGCTCGAGCTGTTTTGCAAGGAAGAATGGGAAAGAATTTCAGTCTCTCGATGTGCAAAACTGATAGAGACATACCCCAAGCGACTTGCAGCTGTAATCGCAGCAAAAGGTGGCTCTACAAAGTATTAACGCAAGGGGGCCGAATAATTTTGCACGCCCCACTTTTCATTTTTTTCTTAGTTAAAAAAAGTTTCAAAAATCCAATAGATTTCGTTCCACTTCACAATTGTGTCCCACTTGTTGGTGATTCTTCACAAAAAATTTAAAATTTTATATCTTTATGTTTAAAGCCTGAAATGTGGCAAAAGGATGAAAAGTTCAAGGGGGCCGAATACTTTCGCAAGGCACTGTATGTATGTATGTATGTATGTATGTATGTATGTATGTATGTATGTATGTATATATATATATATATATATATATATATATATATATATATAAATAAATAACTCCTGCCTGGGCTGCCAAATAAATGTCACCAGTAAAAAAAAAAAAAAAATAGGATTTTTATAACAGCTTACCTGTAAAATCCTTTTCTTGGAGTACACCACGGGACACAGAGCTAGTCATTACATAATGGGTTAAGGGTCACCAGCGGTGATTGGACACTGGCACAACCAATGGAAGACAGTTCCCCTCCATATAACCCCTCCCATCAGGGAAGTACCTCAGTTTTGTAGCAAAGCAGTAAGGTTCCCATAAGAAGGGTGGGACCTCTGTGTCCCGTGGTGTACTCCAAGAAAAGGATTTTACAGGTAAGCTGTTATAAAAATCCTATTTTCTTTATCGTACACCACGGGACACAGAGCTAGTCATTACATAATGGGACGTCCCAGAGCAATGCTCATATGAAGGGGGGGAGACACAGATCAAACCGACCGCTTGCGGACCAGAAGCCCTATACTGCTGCCTGCAGCACACTTCGCCCGAAGGCGGAATCCTCATGTCCTTTCACATCTATTTGATAGAATTTGGAAAATGTATGGACTGAGGACCAAGTTGCAGCCTTACAGATCTGAGCCATCGAAGCCTGGTGGTGCACTGCCCATGAAGAACTTATCGCCCTGGTAGAGTGCGCCTTAACAGGAAAAGGAGGAGTCCTGTTCTTTAAACCATAAGCTTGAACAATTACTTGTCTAATCCACCTGGAAATGGTGGATTTTGATACCGCTTGGCCCTTCTTGGGACCATCTGGTAAAATAAACAAAACATCTGTTTTACGTATCTGAGCGGTTGCTTGCAGATACACCCTTACCGCTCTCACTAGATCTAGAGAGTGTAATAATTTTTCCCCCGCCGTCCGCGGGTTTGGAAAAAAGGAAGGCAGAACAATGTCTTGATTCAAGTGAAAAGCCGACACCACCTTAGGCAGAAAAGCCGGATGGGGTCGTAGTACGATCTTGTCCTTGTGACAAATTAGATAAGGCTCTTTACAAGAAAGAGCTGCTAGCTCTGATACTCTCCTAGCAGAAGCTATAGCAATCAGAAAGGCCAATTTCCTACTTAATATAATTAAAGGAATATGGCGAATAGGTTCAAAAGGTTGCTTTTGCAACACTGACAATACCAAATTCAAATCCCATGGACACAAGGGAGACCTGACTGGAGGATTTATCCTCAGTACCCCCTGAATGAATGTCCGAACTAGGGAGTGAGATGCCAATGGTCTCTGAAAGAAGACTGATAGAACCGATATTTGCCCTTTGATGGTGCTAAGGGCTAATTTCATATCCACTCCTAACTGGCAAAAAGCAAGAATCCTACTTATTTCATATTTCAGAGGATTCCAACTTCTGGATTCACACCAGGAAACGTATGCTTTCCAGACTCTATGATAGATGAGTCTGGAGGCTGGCTTTCTAGCATTAATGAGCGTAGAAAGAACCAGGCCAGAGACCCCTCTCTTTTTCAAAATGTGGGTCTCAGCAGCCAGGCCGTCAAATTTAGCCTTTGTAAGGAAGGGTGGAATACTGGACCCTGTGACAACAGGTCGTGTCGAAGTGGAAGCTTCCAGGGCCTTCCTATCGCCATTTTTACGATCTCGGCATACCAAGGCCTCCTGGGCCAGTTTGGGGCCACTAGGATTACTGGTATTCCCTCCTCCTTGATCCTGCGAAGCAGTCTTTGTAGAAGAGGGATCGGAGGGAATGCATAGATCAGTGAGAACTGATTCCATGGAGTTATTAGAGCGTCTGTCCCGTAGGCTAGAGGATCTCTCGTTCTGGACACAAAGTTGTCCAATTTCTTGTTGAACCTGGAAGCTAGCAGGTCTACATCTGGGTTTCCCCATCTCAGACATATGGCCTGAAAGATCTCTGGGTGAAGAGACCACTCTCCTGGTAGCAGCTGCTGACGACTCAGGTAGTCTGCTTGCCAGTTTTCTATCCCTGGAATGAAGATTGCAGAGATGCAAGGTACATGCTCTTCTGCCCATGCCAAGATCCGGTTCACCTCTCTTTGGGCTGCCCGACTGTGGGTGCCTCCTTGGTGATTGATGTAAGCTACTGCCGTAGCATTGTCGGATTGAACCCGAACTGGGTAGCCCTGTAACCTGTATGTCCAGGTTTTGAGGGCTAGATATACCGCCCGGATCTCTAGCACATTGATGGGCAGGATCCCCTGAGTCTTGGCCCAGGTTCCCTGGGTAGAAGCCTCCTCGAATACTGCACCCCAGCCCGATAGGCTGGCATCCGTAGATACCACCTTCCAGGCCACTGGGAGGAAGGACTTTCCCTTCCGTAAATTCCTGGCTTCTAGCCACCAATTGAAGCTGTGGCGTACTTGTGAGGACAGGCGCATGGGTATATCCAGAGCTTGGCTCTTCCTGTTCCAGGAGGCTAAAATATTGCCTTGAAGTAGTCTCGAATGAAACTGGGCGTAAGGGACCGCCTCGAAGGAGGCTACCATTTTCCCCAATAGCCTCATGCAAAGGCGAATAGATGGCCTTTTGCTTGCTTTGACCTTGTGGATCAGGTCTTTCAGAGACTGTATCTTTGGCTCTGGCAGGTATACCCTGTTTTGGGCTGTATCTATGATCATGCCCAGGTACACTATCCTTCTTTGGGCCTGGAGAGAGGATTTTTGTAAGTTTATAATCCATCCTAAATGCTCCAGGTATCCTACTGTAGTGTCTACAGCGTGATCCAATCCCTCCTTTGACTGATCTATTAATAGTAGATCGTCTAGATAGGCTGTTACCGCAATGCCCCGTGTTCTTAGGTTTGCTAACAGAGGAGCTAGCACCTTTGTGAATACTCTGGGCGCGGTGGCTACACCAAATGGCAGGGCCACAAATTGAAAGTGGCGATCTTCTACCGCAAACCTTAGGAATCTTTGGTGAGCGGGGAGGATTGGTATGTGTAGATATGCGTCTTTGATATCTATGGACGCAATGAATTCTCCGCCTTTTAAAGTAGCGACCACGGATCGAATCGTTTCCATTCGAAAATGGCGAACGTTCAGAAACTGGTTTAGATTTTTTAGATCCAGGATGGGTCTGACTTCTCCGTTCGGTTTTGGAATCACAAAGAGGTTTGAGTAAAAACCTGAACCTTGCTCCTTTTGGGGTACCTCTGTAACCACACCTTGAGCTATTAAGTGATTCAAACCTTTGAAGAAGGATCCTCTTTTTTGTGGATCCTTGGAGAGTCTTGAACTTCGGAATTGAGAAGATGGGATCTCTCGAAATTCCAGTCTGTACCCTGAGGATATTGTGGATACCACCCATTTGTCCTGGGTTTCTGTCCGCCAAGTCGCTGAGAACTGACGAAGCCTTCCCCCCACTCGGCCGAGCGGGGGCGCCCCTTCAATGAGAGGTTTTGGGGGCTTGCTTATTAGCTCTTGAACCCCACGGCTTCTTGTTCTTCTGAGCCTGTTCTTTGGCTTTTTTGGGCGGCTGAAAAGGCCGTCGCCACTGGCTGGAGTCAGATTTCCCGGGAGCTGGGGAGAGAGTGTGTTTAAAACAAGGTCTCTTGTTTTTCTTTCTCTCAGGTAAAAGTGTCGTTTTACCACTTGATATCTTTTGGATATATCTTTCTAAATCTTCCCCAAAAAGGCGTTCGCCATGGAACGGGAAACTTGCCAACAACTTTTTGCATGGGGCTTCCGCTGACCAATGCTTAAGCCAAAGTACTCTGCGCATCTGTACCAGCTGGAGTGTAAGGCGTGATGCCTGTATGATAGAATCTCTCATGGCATCCACTGTGAAGCATAAGGCTTTAGGCAAATTCTCCCAATTTTTAGCCTGCTCTGAAGTCAGCTCCTTCAGCCCCTGCTTTACCTGTTGGCTGACGACCTGACCCATACCGACTGCTGCTACTGCAGGTTGGGTAATTGAGCCGGCCAAAAGGAAGGAGGATTTCAGTAAGGATTCCAACTTCTTCTCAGAAGGATCTTTAAACACTTGTACATTATCCACTGGACATGTCAGGTTTTTATTTACACAAGAAATAGCCGCATCTACCGTAGGCAGGCTCCATTTCTTTAAAAATTTTTCCTCCATAGGATAAAGAATGTTAAACTTTTTTGGAGGTGAAAAACGCTTATCTGGATGTTGCCAGTCTGCGTACAATAGATCCTCTAGTAACGGATGAACCGGGAAGGAGCATGCACCTTGCAGGGATCTTAATGATCCTAGGGAGGAGACAGGTGATTCTGTTACCTCCAAAGAGGGTAACCTAAATGCAGCTCGCACGGCTCCTGCATAGCATTGCACCTGTGACTTTAAAATCTGGGATACCGAAAAAGGCTCATCCGATATCCCTGATCCGTCTGACTCCTCATCCTCTGCTGATGTAGCCTCCTCCTCATCCTCCTCCTCCTCAGGTACTTCTGAAGGGAGGTCCAATACTGGAGGAGATCTGCTTCGCTTATTGTCCTTTTTAGAGGATTTAGCGATTAAAGTAGCAATTTTCTCCTCCAGATTATTTAGGGCAGCTGATAAAGTATCCTCAGTGACATATGCAGGCCCAGGCTTCACTGGGGAAGCCGCCATACCTGACAGAGGTAATGGCTCATCCTGTACAGGTGCTTTTGGCAACACAGGAGAGGAAGGTACCGAGTCAGCACAGCTAGAGCCCCCTGTCTCAGGCGGCGGTGCTCTTTTATCTCTTTTTGTCCGCATTACTTCCCCTGGAAGGCTTACTGTTTAGACAAAATACAAGGTACCTAAATGCATATACTACCGTGTTCAGTTTAGCAAATACATTAAGTATGCAACTTTTAACACATAACTATGCATAACATGGATGTCTTCTAGGAAGTACCCAATCCAACCACATGGAGTCTTACGTCCCTGTATAGCTGCTGTGTTTCTCTGCCAGGAACAAGAGAACTAACGAGCTTGCTTGCTGCTGCAGTGCTTTTTACACTGACAGTCTTTTAAATTTGGCGCCGTTTCTGTGCCTGCGCGCGCCACGTGCCCGCGCACGCCTCGGCCCCCCCCCCTCCGATAAAGCGCGCTCCCGCGCGCGGCCCTTAGCGCTATGGTGGTGGCCATAGTGAGAGAGGACTCTCATCAGCCCCTGTCCCCACTTACCTGCATCTGCAGGTGTCTGTATCGGCCACCGGAAGGAGGAGCGGGGTGCTCAAGCAAGCTCAGCAGCGGAGGTGACGAGCAGTGTACTTCGCCGAAGCCGACACTGAACAGAGTGAGGTGAGTATATTCAGCTCTTTACTCCCCCCAGTGGTGGAAAAAAAGAAGACATCCACTTTTTGAAAAAGGTCCCAACCTAGTTATGGACCTTCTAATCTCACCTTATCCACGCCGCAGGTTTTTCTGCTGAAAGTTTTCAGACAGATACCAAACTTCACCCTTCACGGTGGGCTATGTGTGCCAACCTTCAGGGATATGGGTTCCTATTTAAAGGATACCTCTCCCCTGGGCCTTGTACAAGACTCTTACCAGGACTTTATAGCGAAATAGCGAAAGTGCTGGATCTTAGAGCCCAGTCCTCCGAAGAGAGACATTACAGGCGACGCCTCATGGATGAGGCCCGGATCCCATCCAGATTCAGCTCATTTGTAGGCGTCTTGGATGGATCCGAAAGCATAGCTCTTTTACCCCCAGAGGGTCTCTTTGGTAGAGCTTTCCTTTAGCACCTCCTAACGCGTCCAACACCTTTCGACACTGGTGAAAAAACTGAGGTACTTCCCTGATGGGAGGGGTTATATGGAGGGGAACTGTCTTCCATTGGTTGTGCCAGTGTCCAATCACCGCTGGTGACCCTTAACCCATTATGTAATGACTAGCTCTGTGTCCCGTGGTGTACGATAAAGAAAACATTATAATAATTAATTATGCTGCATCACTGGAAGGGAGGCTTTAATATGACCAGCAGACTCCGCAACCAATAAGGAGGCTTTGAAGTAAAAAAAAAAAAAAAAGAAGGATTTGCTATAAATTCAGCTAATTCTCTGGATCTGCGAATTGTTTCGATATGCCATTTACATCAAAAATATGCATTTTTCAGAATATGCTCATTTGGATTTGTCCATATATGTGCCGTGTTTATTTTGACAGGTCAATTTGTGACCAGTTTAATTCTCCTATATAAACATTTTGTAGACAGGTTCTTAAGGTCACCTTGAGCCTTGAACGTGGCTTGTTCTTCTCTGAAAATTTGACCTGGGTTAGAATTGAGCAGCAGGGAGCGATACCCGAGAGCTTTCACACGCGGCTGTTCTGTGTCCCGCTTCCAGACCGTCACTACAATCTGAAAGATAGAGAGAGAAAAGCGATAATGACCTCCAATGTTCTCAAACACTTCAACTGGTGACATTACAATCTCTGACTCAGCCAATCAGAGGAAGCTTTGTATACATTCACAGAATACAAAGCTGCCTATGAATGGCTCAGCGCTGCTGAGGCCAATTCCGTTTTGTTTTGTGAGACGGGAAGTCGGTCTCACAGTCGAAACCCAGCACTATGTGCTGTAGGTAGCTTCAGCTTTGTATACATTCACAGGGTACAAAGCTGCCTATGAATGGCTGAGACCCATTCTGTTTTGTTGTGTGAGACAGGAAGTCTCTGTCTCACAGCCGAAACCCAGCACTGTGTACTGTAGGTAGCTGAAGCTACCCGTCTCACACCCAGAACAAAACAGAAGATACCTACAGTTATCAGTGCTGGGTTTCGGCTGTGAGACAGAGACTTCCTGTCTCACACAACAAAACAGAATGGGTATCAGCCATTCATAGGCAGCTTTGTATTCTGTGATTGTATACAAAGCTGAAGCTACCTACAGTGCATACAGCGCTTAGAACCAATACATCGGTTAGTGAAGGAAATCATTTGTTTAGACCAGCTTGGTCCAAATTAAAATATTTAAAGTGACAGGAAACCTAGAGATCAACTTTAAGGGTAAGGGAATGGAAAACTTTATCATTTTTCATGTTACACCCTATATAGGTATAACATGAAACATAGATGTAAAGGTGGAGTTCATGGAGTGGAGTTAATTTTGAATAGGCTGCTAAGCATGGCAGCAACCAAAAAAAAAGTGCAGTTTTTGTTGGACCCCTTTCACACTGGGGCCGCAGAACAGAGGAGGAGTCAACAGCGGGACAGAGATGACAGTTGCTCTTTAAAAATTATGATTTAAAGGGGTTGTAAAGGTTCATGTTTTTTCACCTTAATGCATCGTATGCATTAAGGTGAAAAAACCTCAGTCAATTCCCGCCCCCCCCCCCCAGCCCCCCGTTTTACTTACCTGAGGCCGTTCACCTGCTGCACTCGCCCCCGACGTCCTCTTCGCCGCTCAGCCTGGCCGTTGATTGGCTAGAGTGGATGGATTGAAAGCAGCACAGCCATTGGCTCATGCTGCAGTCAATCACATCCAATGACGCGGCGTGCCGGGGGCGGGGCGGGGCCGAGTGATACAGTGAGCGGCTATAGCCGCTGGCTGTATCACGGGAGCGCCCCCCGCAAGAACTTACCACCATGCGAGAGAGCTCGCATTAAAAGGTAGTTAGTTCTTGCGGGGAGGAGCCGAAACAGCCGCCGAGGGACCCCAGAAGACCAGGTTCGGGGCCACTCTGTGCAAAATGAGCTGCACAGTGGAGGTAAGTATAACATGTTTGTTATTTAAAAAAAATAAAAAAAAATTGCCTTTACAACCCCTTTAAAATCGAGTTGATTTAAATCAAGCCTTTTTACTAGTGATTTAAATCAACTTGATTTAAATCAAATCCACCCTGCTGCAGACATAGTTTGTGACCTAGCAGAACGTTTAAAGGGGTTATAAAGGTTCATTTTTTATTTTCTAAATAGGTTCCTTTAAGCTAGTGCATTGTTGGTTCACTTATCTTTTCCTTCAATTTCCCTTCTAAATGTTTTTTTTCTTTGTTTTCATTGTGTGAATTTCTCACTTCCGGTTCCTCCTCAGTAAGCTGTTCTGGCTGACTAACCCCCAGCCAGAACGGCTCGGATGATGGTGTGAAGTTTGCTGAGGAGAAACAGGAAGTGAGAAATTCAGACAAAGAAAAAAAACATTTAGAAGGGAAATAGAAGGAAAAGGTAAGTGAACCAACAATGCACTAGCTTAAAAAGGGACCCATTTAGAAAATAAAAAACGTACCTTTACAACCCCTTTAAGACCACTTTCACACTAGCACACTGCGCGATTTTGCCACAATTTCAGGGAATGCCTGTGTAAACTTGAGGTCCATGGACCTCAACTCGAAGGAAAGTCGGACTAAAGTAGTACAGGGACTAATTTGAAGTCAGCACGACTTGAAATCGTACATATATTATTATTTCAGGTACTTATGTAGCGCCTTCAATTTACGCAGCGCTTTACATAAATATTGTACATTCACTTCAGTCCCTACCCTCAAGGAGCTTACAACCTAATGGTCCCTAGCTCACATACATATACTAGGGATAATTTAGACAGGATTCAATTAACCTACCAGCATATATGAATGGTTATCATTGGAAATCATGGGGAACGACTTGTCATGCGACTTTGCAGTCCCAAGTTGCAGGACAAGTCGCACAAGTGTGAAAGGGGCTTTATGCCGCGTACAAACGACCGTTTTTCACGACGAGAAAAATGCAATTTTTTAATTTGGTCATTAAAAACGATCGTGTGTGGGCTCCAGAGCATTTTTCACGACGTCAAAAATGGGCATTAAAAATTTGGAACATGCTCTACGTTGTCGTTTTTCTCGTCATGAAAAACGGCCGTGTGTACGCTTTAACAACGTGAAAAAAATGTGCATGCTCAGAAGCAAGTTATGAGACGGGAGCGCTCGTTCTGGTAAAACTAGCGTTCGTAATGGAGATAGCACATTCGTCACGCTGTAACAGACTGAAGAGCACGAGGCTGAAAAGCGCAAATCGTCTCTCAACAAACTTTACTAACACGAGGATCAGCAAATACAGCCCAAAGGGTGGCGCCAACCGAATGGAACTTCCCCTTTATAGTGCCGTCGTATGTGTTGTACGTCACCGCGCTTTACTCAAGCATTTTTTTCAACGATAGTGTGTAGGCAAGGCAGGCTTGAGAAGAATCACGTCGAGAAAAACATTGTTTTTTTCAATGACATTAAAAACGGTCTTGTGTACGCGGCATTAGAATTGTCAGAGGAAACTTGAGCCATAAGAGGGAACACGGCAGGAGAACAAACTTTGTGAAGATAGCGTGTCCATGCTGGAAATTCAACCAAGTACCTTAGTTCTGCAATACCACAGTGCTATCTATTATTACACCATGTTTATGGCTCCTATTTCTACAAGATTTTCTATTGGTAATACCCAACTGACTATACAGGTCAGGACACCAAACCTCACCAACTTCAGGATTTACCTTGGCTTTAACTGTTGTTGGCGGCAGACGATCCAAAGACACAGAGAGGGGGAAGATGACCTCATCGCTGGACACAACGGGATCTGTAACTGGGGTCTGTGGAAAGGGAAGAAATTCGGATCATTAGAGGAAAGCAACAAGAGGAAGTAAAACAAAATCTCCCCGGACTGGATATGATAGGACGGGGGGTGTGAATACTATGACTGGAGGTGCTTGGTATGGTTTGCAGATAACTCACATACTGCCCATTATCTAGATCTAAATTGTTCACATTTCTGACCAATATCAAATCTCAGAGGGTCTCTACGTAGGTGTTGGTAAAAGATGGCAGTGAGCAGACAAGGCGCTCCCGATAAGACGCAACACTGCAGGCAGATAGCAGAAGGAGCTGCAAGGAAAATGTGCATCGGATTGATGACAGATTACTAAGCAAGACGATAGAAGACAGGCCAGCGAAAAGGAAAGCTTACACAGCAAAGAAGAAGCCGGCAGTAAATGTTAATTATTCATTAATGGATGGAAAAGGAAAACTACAATTGGGGGAAACAGAACGGGGACTCGTACTAAAGTCATCCCGTCACTGATATTTTATTTGCCAAATAATGGTGCCAGGAATGAGTTTAGGTTATTGCCGTTACTTTATCAGTCACGCTTCTGACTGCATCCAGCCCACAATACTCCACTGTGCACTGCAGAATAAACGGGGGATGTGCAGAAGAGTGACAGAGTCTCTTTAACCGCTTCAATACCGGTCACCTACCCCCCTTCCTGCCCAGGACAATTTTCAGCTTTCAGCGCTGTAACACTTTGAATGACAATTGCGCGGTCATGCAACGCTGTATCCAAATAAACTTTTTTATCATTTTCTTCCCACAATTAAATCTTTCTTTTTGTAGTATTTGATCACCTCTGCAGTTTTTATTTTTTGCTAAACAAATAAAAAAAAAAAACAGAAAATTTTGAAAACAAAAAATAAAGTATTTCTTAGTTTCTGTTATAAAATTTTGTTTTCTCCTTCACCGACAGGCACTGATGAGGAGGCACTAATATGTAGAATTGATGGGCACTGATGGGCCGCACTGATATGCAGCACCGATGGGCCGCACTGATATGCAGCACCGATGGGCCGCACTGAAATGCAGCACCGATGGGCCGCACTGAAATGCAGCACCGATGGGCCGCACTGATATGCAGCACCGATGGGCCGCACTGATATGCAGCACCGATGGGCCGCACTGATATGCAGCACCGATGGGCCGCACTGATATGCAGCACCGATGGGCCGCACTGATATGCAGCACCGATGGGCCGCACTGATATGCAGCACCGATGGGCCGCACTGATATGCAGCACCGATGGGCCGCACTGATATGCAGCACCGATGGGCCGCACTGATATGCAGCACCGATGGGCCGCACTGATATGCAGCACCGATGGGCCGCACTGATATGCAGCACCGATGGGCCGCACTGATATGCAGCACCGATGGGCCACACTGATATGCAGCACTGATGGGCATTTATTTGCATCTGTGAAAGGCACTGACAGGCGTTACTGATGGGCAGATTGGCGATTTGGGTGGGCACTCATTGGCATTGTGGTGGACACCTCTGATGGGGGCTGCGCTGATAATCAATGTGCTGATTATCAGTGCACCCCCCCCCCTGACAGGAGAGCTGCCGATCGGCTCTCCCTGTCAGCGCAAACTGAGGAAAGCTGATTACCGGCACTTCCTGGTTCACACTGTGATTGGTCACAGCTGATCACGTGGTAAAGAGCTTCCGTCAGAGGCTCTTTACCATGACCGGAGATGCGGTGTGTGTCAGAGTGACACACCACACCCCCAATCGCTGCTTCCCTCCCACGGGTGTGCGATCGCAGCTTATCCTGCTGGACATCATTTGATGGCCAGTCAGGATAACTGAACCACTTCCCGGCCATCAGTCTTCTATAGGCCAGGTGGGAAGTGGTATTAAACCCAAAACTTTAAATATTGCAGCTTACCAATCTTTACAGGTGATGGCTGCATTTTTTTTATTTTCCCCTCTGTTTTCACCTGGAGATCTGGCCAATAACACCCCTCCTGTATTAGAGTGCCTCCACTCTAGATGAAAGAGCACCTTTGAACAGCAAAACTGTTAATCTTGGGGGGGGGCGGTTGGCAATATGTTTTATCAAATTTAAATACACTAACAAATTCAAGCCAAACTCCAGCTCACACTGCAGTTACAGTAACTGTTTTTTTTTTTTCCTTTCGGGATAAAAGTTTTACATGAATAACTAAAAGCTGATTATTGTAAGTAGCGATGCACCAAAATTTCGGATGCCAAAACAAATTGGCCGAAAATTGTGTAGTGGATAGAGAAAAAGGTTGCCGTTATTGACGCCGAAAACGCATGCGATTTTACTGTGCTTATTCATAGGTCATGTGACTCAAAAACCGCATCAAATCATAACACAGGTGCATTCTTGCTGCGTTTTCAATGCATTTCAATGGGAGGTGCATTTTTGGTGCTTTTTGTTTTTTAACTGACCAAAAATGCAGCAAGCAAGATTGGCAACACCACAACGAAAGCGAAACGGACCGGTGTGAAGACATACATAGGATTTACAGGGATGCATTTTGAGATTTTCTTGCGCTTAAGTTCGCCAATAATGTCCAACAATAAATTCAAATTCATTTAAATTCATGATATTAATTAAAAAGTCGAATAGAATACAATTACAGTAAAACCTTGGATTGTGAGCATAATTCGTTCCAGAAACATGCTTGTAATCCAAAGCACTCGTATATCAAAGCAAACTTCCCCATAAGAAATAATGGAAACTCAAATGATTCATTCCACAACCATTCATTCATAGGTCTTTTAGTTTATAGTCCATATAAAAAGATTATAGCAATGTGATTGGTTGTGTAACCATAAAATGTCCATCCACAAATGGAAGCCTCCACAAGGGGATTAGAAGCAAAATCCAGCAGGAGCTCCAGAGTATAAAAGAGAAGAGAGGCGCCTCTAAGTGTAGCAATATGTTGCTAAATGTTGTACCTTCATTAAATGTAACCATATTGCTACACTTAGTGCCGGTTCACACAGGGGCAACACAACTTCCAGTGCAACTTTGCGAGGTGATTTGGAGACGACTTCAGCGCGACTTCAAGTCGCCTCCAGGACAGGCGACTTTGCCAGTGGCCAATCAAACAATAATCAGCTCTGTGGGTGGGAGGGGTTTGCTTGAGAAAACTATTTTCTCTTCCTGTAAAGTTGCTTCAGTTAAGACGGGGGATCCGACTTTGGAGGCGACTTCCATTGAAATCAATGGGTACAGGTTGCCTAGAAGTCACCTTGAAGTAGTACAGGAACCTTTTCTGAAGTCGGAGCGACTTCAGTAGTGTGCATTAAGACGGCTCTCATTCACTTCAATGGAATTTCTCATGTTGCGCGACTTGGGGGCAACACAAGTCGGATCCCAAGTCGCTGTAATGTGAACCGGCACTTAGAGGCGCCTCTCTTCTCTTTTATACTCATGTATGTGTCATGACACTACTTGTATAATAAGACATCGCTTGTATATCAAGTCAAAGTTTATGAAAAAATGTTGCTAGTCTTGCAAAACGCTCTCAAACCAAGTTACTCTAAATCAGGGGTCTCAAACTGGCGGCCCTCCAGCTGTTGTAAAACTACAAGTCCCATGAGGCATTGCAAGGCTGACAGTTACAAAAAGGACTCCCACAGGCAGAGGCATGATGGGACTTGTAACTTTGCAACAGCTGGAGGGCCGCCAGTTTGAGACTCCTGCTCTAAAGCCTCGTACACACGGTCGGACTTCCATCAGACTTTTCCGTGGATTTTTGTCCGAACTGAGTTGGCCGGGCACACCCATAGCATACACACCACAGGACTTTTCTGCAAACTTTCCCAAAACTTCTTCCAACATCACGTGGTTTTTCTGCTCTTTACCGCCACACTTTGGTCAACTTCTGCTATTGTTGGTTGATTTTAACATTATTTGTTTTGTCCATCGGACAAAAGTCCGATGGTTTTCTGTACACACGGTCGGACTTTGCTCCATCAGACTTTTGTTGGCCAAAAGTTTGTCCGTTTGCAGACCGAACTTTTGTCCGATGAAAACAAACAAAAAAAAAAAGTTTGTCCGATGGAGCGTACACACGGTCGGATTGTTGGTCCAACTTGCTCAAAATGAAGTTTGTTGGCCAAAAGTCTGACCGTGTGTACGGGGCTTTAAACCAAGGTGTGTGTGTGTGTGTGTGTTTATATTGTTTGGGGGGTTTTTTCTAGCAAAAAAAAAATATATATATATATATATATATATATATATATATATATATATATATATATAACTTGTAAACACCAAGTCTGAAAAATAACTAGTTAAATTATTTTTTTACCACTATACTATACAAGTTAGTCCACAGAGTGGACATGAAAAAAAAAAAAAAACCTACATAATTTTTTAAAGTATTTGCAAAATCATAAACCTAAATGTGTTCTTTTCATATGCAGTCACATCCCTTTGCTGTGAAAGCCAGAAGCGCGCTCTGTTGCCAGCAGATGACTTCAGAAACCACATCATTGCTAAAAGCCACATAATTAGTTGAATGGAGTCCAACAGTGTGCAATAATGCATGATCTCAAAACAAACACGCCGCATGATCTCAGTATACAGATTCCTGTATCTGGAAGGTCCCAGTGTGTATCATGAAGGTCGAGGAGCAGGATACAGCGCTTGAACCAACATTACAGGCCGTCCCCGTGGCACGGGGTCCGGCTCCCAGGGATTTTCTGAGGTTGCACCAATTCGGATGCTCTGCTTCTATTACAGTATTAGAAGACAATGAAGTAAATGACTGAATAACTGATTACAGGATCAATAATAATAAACTAGTTAAAGAATATGTACACCCAACATTTTCAATTCCTGATATGTGGCTGCTTTACCATGTACTTCCTTTGTGTGAAATCCCTGGTGTTCCTGCCAGTCCTTCTGCTTCCTATTAAAACTGACCACACTAAGCAGGAGAGAACACTGTGGTCAGTTCTCTAGCTGTTCTCTAGCTCAGTGTTTCTCAACTCCAGTCCTCAAGGTGCCCCAACGGGTCATGTTTTCAGGCTTTCCATTATTTTGCACAGGTGATTTGATCAGTTTTACTGCCTTTTTTACCACAGCTGTTTCATCTGAGGGAAATCCTGAAAACATGACCTGTTGGGGCGCCCTGAGGACTGGAGTTGAGAAACACTGCTCTAGCTAGTCAGCCTGCTTTCCTCAAATGATCAGACTTGTCCTGACACCCCCCCCAGCTAATCACTGGGAAGATTAGTGTGCTGTGGTTTCTCCTCTCCCAGCTCCTTTGCAGCTGAGAACAGAGAAAATGTGATCACTTATAAAAAAAGGAGAAGAGATGTATTTATGTTTTTTATTTCTATACATAACACTGAGGAGTTTTTCAGGTGGTTTAGCGCTAAAAATAGCGCCTAAATACCGCCTGAAAACTCCTGCCCCAGCAGTCTCAATGTGAAAGCCCGAGGGCTTTCACACTAAGGCGGTGCGCTAGCAGGACCGCTCCAAAAGTCCTGCTAGCAGCATCTTTGGAGCGGTGTGTTTACCGCTCCTTCCCATTAAAAGTAATGGGAAACCGCGGTAATACCTCCGGCAATGCGCCTCTGCAGAGGCGCATTGCCGGCGGTATTAACCCTTTTTTGGCTGCTGGCGGGGGTTAAAACCGCACCGCTAGCAGCCGATTACCGCTGCAATTCCGCAGAAATTACGACGGTATAGCGCTGCAAAAAAATAGGATTTTTATAACAGCTTGCCTGTAAAATCCTTTTCTTGGAGTACATCACGGGACACAGAGCGACATAGTCATTACTAATGGGTTATATAGTTACCGTCAGGTGCTGGCACTGGCAACTTCCAAAACCGGAAGTACCCTCCCCTATATAAGCCCCTCCCATCCGGGAGCACCTCAGTTTTGTAGCAAAGCAATAAGTGTCCCCAAAGAGGGGCGGGAGCTCTGTGTCCCGTGATGTACTCCAAGAAAAGGATTTTACAGGCAAGCTGTTATAAAAATCCTATTTTCTTTTTCGTACATCACGGGACACAGAGCGACATAGTCATTACTAATGGGATGTCCTAAAGCAATGCCAAATGAGGGGGGGGATACACCATATATAAGCTGAGCGCTATCAGACATGAGGATCTTTTGCGGCCTGCAACACACTGCGCCCAAAGGCGACATCCTCCTGACTTCTAACGTCCACCTGGTAGAACCTAGTAAACGTGTGTACTGAAGACCATGTTGCGGCCTTACAGATTTGAGCCAGGGAGGCCTGGTGATGCACTGCCCATGAAGTTCCAACTGCTCTCGTGGAGTGCGCTCTAACTTCGAACGGAGGCGGTCTCCTTCTCAAGCCATAAGCTTGCATAATGACCTGTCGAATCCACTTGGCTAAAGTAGATTTTGACGCTGCCTGACCCTTTCTGGGGCCTTCCGGCAGTATAAACAAAGTATCCGTTCTGCGAATCTGAGCAGTGGCTTTTAGATAAGCTTTAACTGCTCTTACTACATCCAAAGAATGCAATAACTTTTCCTCTACCGAAGTAGGTTTGGGGAAAAAAGAAGGAAGAACCACATCTTGGTTCAAATGAAACCTCGATACCACCTTAGGAAGAAAGGCTGGATGAGGACGTAACACTACTCTGTCCTTATGGATAACCAGATATGGCTCCTTACAGGACATAGCTGCTAATTCCGATACTCTTTTAGCCGAACAAATGGCTACTAGAAAAATCAATTTCCTGGTGAGAAGCACCAAGGAAATATGCTGTAATGGTTCAAATGGTTGTTTCTGTAGAACCGACAGAACCAAGTTTAGATCCCATGGACATATGGGAATACTAACCGGAGGACTAATACGCATCACTCCTTGTATAAAGGCTTTGACTAGTGAATGCGAAGCCAAGGGCCTTTGAAAAAATATTGACAAGGCCGAAATCTGACCTTTGATAGTACTCAAGGCAAGCTTCCTATCTACAGCCCATTGTAGGAAGTCCAGAATTCTACCTATTACGTATTTACGTGGATGCCATTTCTTGGCTTCACACCAGGCGATGTACGCCTTCCAGATTCTATAGTAGATCTGCCTGGATACCGGTTTCCTGGCATTGATCATGGTAGACACCACAGCATTAGAGAGCCCTCTCTTTTTTAGAATGTGGGCTTCAATAGCCAGGCCGTCAAACCTAGGGCTGGTAAGGAAGGGTGGTATATTGGTCCCTGCGAAAGCAGGTCCGGACGATGTGGGAGGGTCCAAGGACTCCCCACAGACATTTTTACGATCTCCGCGTACCATGCTCTTCGGGGCCACGCTGGAGCCACCAGAATCACTGGTTTCTTTTCTACCCTGATTCTGCGGAGTAATCGAGGTAACAATTGTGGCGGTGGGAATGCATATATCAGCTTGAACTGATCCCAAGGGAACACTAGGGCATCCGAGCCGCACGCTAGGGGATCCCTTGTCCAAGAGACAAACCTGTCCACTTTCGTGTTGAACCTGGATGCTAGCAGATCTACATCCGGTGTTCCCCACCGCTGACATATTGTCCGGAAAACCTCGGGATGAAGGGACCATTCCCCTGGGCATAATTGTTGGCGACTTAGAAAGTCCGCCTTCCAATTCTCCACCCCTGGAATGAATACCGCAGATATGGCTGGGACATATCTTTCTGCCCATCTCAGGATGTAATTTACTTCCCTTTGGGCTGCACGACTCCTGGTGCCCCCCTGACGATTGATATATGCCACTGCTGTGGCATTGTCTGACTGAACTCTGACAGGGGACCCTTGGAGTTTGGATGTCCATGCTACTAGGGCATACCGGGCTGCTCGTATCTCTAAGAGATTGATGGGCAGGGCCTTTTCCGCATCCGACCATCTGCCCTGGAGAGACCATTGCTCCAGTACTGCTCCCCAGCCTAAAAGGCTGGCATCTGTAGTGACCACCTTCCAGGAAATCGGACTGAAGGATTTCCCTCTTTCCAGATTCCGGGGAACCAACCACCAACGGAGGCTTCTGCGAACGGAAGGGGACAAGGACATTGGTACGTCCAGAGCCTGAACTTTTTTGTTCCAGGCTGACAGTATGGCCCTTTGCAACTTCCTTGAATGGAATTGACCGTAGGGTACTGCTTCGAATGATGCCACCATTTTTCCCAGCAGCCTCATGCACAGGCGTATGGATGGCTGTCTTTTTGAACCCACTAAGTGGATCAAATCTCTCAAAGACGACCCCTTTTCTTGAGGCAAGAAAATTTTTCTCTGGTCTGAATCCAGCCTTAGCCCCAAGTATTCCAGACTTTTGACTGGTTCTAGGGCTGACTTGTCTCGGTTGATAATCCAACCGTGATATTCCAGATACTTGATTGTCTCGTGAACAACCACTTCTAGTTTTTCCACTGAGTGGTCTATCAGCAACAAGTCGTCTAGATATGCCATTATCGTTACACCTCGTGTTCTTAGATTGGCCAATAATGGGGCCAGAATTTTTGTGAACACTCTTGGTGCTGTGGCCAGACTGAAGGGTAAGGCTCTGAACTGAAAATGGCGCCCTTCTATCGCAAAGCGTAGAAATTTTTGGTGGGCTGGAAAGATGGGGATGTGCAAATACGCATCTTTGATGTCGATCGAGGCTAACCATTCCTCCCCTTGTAGGGCAGTGGCTACCGATCGGATCGACTCCATCCGGAAAGTCCTGATATGCAGGAATTTGTTTAGCCCTTTTAGATTTAATATGGGCCTCACGTCCCCGTTTGGCTTCGGAACTGTAAAGAGGTTTGAGTAAAACCCGAACCCCCATTCTTCCAGGGGGACCTCTATAATTACTGCTTGAAGCAATAATTGTTCCAGTGCCAACAGGAGGGATCCTCTCTTCTGGGGATCCCTTGGCACGTTCGACCTTCTAAAGCGGGAAGGAGGGGAGTTTTTTAACTCCAATTTGTATCCCAGATTTACTGCGGAGAGCACCCATCTGTCTCGGATCGTGTCCCGCCAGGTTTCTGTGAACAACTGAAGTCTTCCCCCCACCCGATTGGGTGGGGGCAACCCTTCATGCATTTGACTTTGGGGGAGGTTTTGTACCTCTCCTGCTCCAGGGCTTCTTGTTACCCTGCAACTGTCCCTGATTTTTACCTCCGGGATTTGACCGGGGAGGCCGTCGGAACTGTTTCACAGCCGATGTCCTAGGGACTGGAGAAGCCGGCCTCTTAAAAGAGGGACCTCTAACTCTATTTTTGACCGGCAAGAGTGTACTTTTACCGCTGGAAATTCTCTGGATATACTTGTCCAGGTCTTCCCCGAATAAACGCTCCCCATGAAATGGGAAGCTGACCAGCAATTTTTTACAGGGAGCTTCAGCAGACCAGTTTTTGAGCCATAGAAGCCTGCGCATATGTACTACAGACAGCGTAAGGCGGGAGGCCTGATGGATTGAATCCTTTATAGCGTCCACCGCAAAGCATAAGGCTCTAGGTAGATCAGCTAGAGCAAGCGCCTGCTGATCTGGCACGTCCCTTAAGACCTGTTTCAACTGATCCTTCACTGCTTGGCAGACCCCTATAGCTGCCACTGCTGGTTGTGTCACCAATCCTGCTGTAGAAAAAGCAGATTTCAATAAGGACTCCAATTTTTTATCTATTGGGTCCTTGAACATTTGGACAATTTTCCACCGGACATGTCAGTGATTTATTCACACAAGAGATGGCTGCGTCCACTGTAGGGACCTTCCATTTTCTGACGAACTTATCCTCCATAGGATAGACCACCGGAAATCTCTTGGGGGGAGTAAATATTTTGTCAGGATGCTCCCAATCCTGGTAAATGAGCCCCTCCAATAAAGGATGGATCGGGAAAGAACAAACAGTCTGGGGAGCTTTTAGCGACCCCAACGAGGAGACAGAAGAGGAGGATGGCTCCGCAAGTGGCATTTTAAATGCTGATCGGACCATATTAGTCAGGGACTGAACCCATAACCTCTCAGCATGTGATGCTGAGAACGGCTCCTCCACTGTTGATTCCTCTACAACTGAATCAACCTCATCCTGATCCCCCTCAGGTAGGTCGACCTCTGTATGGGACTGTTGCTCTGTTAACAGGCACTCTGAGGGAGGAGACGGAGATCGAGCACTTTTCTCCTGTGACAGGGAAGCAGCAATTAGTGCTGACAATCTCTCTTCCAGCCCTCCCAGAGCTGAGGAAAAAACCTCCTCTGTTACATACACAGGAGCAGGTGAACTGGGGACAGCCACAGTACCAGGTACTCCTGGGGGTGCCCTACGGTCACTAACCTCTGATTCTTCAGGGGAGACTGGTGCAGCCAAAGCATGCCCAAGATCCTCAGAGCCCGATGGAGACCCCCTATTCCTCCTGGAATTTCTAGTCCCGGAGTTTTTAGACGGCATATTCCTAAGCCACAAAGCTGAGGTATTCCAGCCGAAAATACACCAGTTACTGATAATAGTCTAGCATAAATGCTGCTATAATAAACAGTTGGTGTCTACTAATGTGCCTTTCTAGGGGATGCCTGTATCAACCGCTTGCTGTATGCCTTTAAATGTTGTCAGCTCTGTCTCTGTACTTCATAGCCAGCTTACTGCAATAATGTGGCTTTTTAAAACCTGCTGGGACGCCCGCACATGCGCAGAAGCGCTGCGGCGCGCACAGAGCGTCATCCCCCAGGCCCCGCCCCTTTTTCCGGCCACCTCTATATATAGAGGCGCGTGCACGCGCACGCGCGCGGCCACGTGCGCCTCGGCGCTAATTTTCAAACATGGAAACCAGGGACAGGAGCCAGGGCCCCTTTTGCCGCAGGCCGGGGGATAGACGAACACTGCAACATGGCAGAGGAAACAGTTTCCTGTAGGAGAACTCACCAGCTGCCTGGACTTTGCTCTCTGAGAAGAAACTAGTCCATATGACAAGAAAAACATTCCACAGCGGCCTCTAGTGGACAAACACAGGCACCGCAGTTTAATATACTAAACATATATAAAAAAACATTCTTTTTTTTTTTTTTTTTTTTCTTGACCACTATTAAAAATTATTACATTTTTTTAGTAGTTACAGGCATGCACAGATATTAGCGGGAATACCATTAGGTAACAGACAGAAAGACAAATTAGGCTTGGGGGTCCCCCAATAGAACCAAGTTCCTGGGGGCCCCCACTTACCTGTTCCCCGCCGCAGGACTTTGTTTGGTCCACAAAAGCCCAAACTTCACCTATCACGGCAGGCATTGTAATCAAACCTTCAGGGACCGGGTTCCCAAGGATTCCACTCCCCTGGACCTGTATAGCACCCTGCACAGAAAACATCTTGGTCGTGGGTATGACCAGAGCTCTGGATCCCAGGGTCCAGCTCTCCTAAGAGAAGCATTACAGGCAGAACCTTGCTCTTCTCTGCAAGGCCCGGGTACCGACCGTTTAGCTATGAAGCTTTTTTGGTCGGATCCGGAATAGCTTACTGAGGCCCAAAAGAACCTGTACGCAAGCTCAGTGAAAAACACAT
Organism: Rana muscosa; assembly: GCA_029206835.1. Lineage (NCBI taxonomy): Eukaryota > Metazoa > Chordata > Amphibia > Anura > Ranidae > Rana > Rana muscosa. The sequence goes on from CM055118.1 coordinate 332,274,497, forward strand.
GTTTCTTCTTGGCCAACACCTTAGACACTGGCAAAAAACTGAGGTGCTCCCGGATGGGAGGGGCTTATATAGGGGAGGGTACTTCCGGTTTTGGAAGTTGCCAGTGCCAGCACCTGACGGTAACTATATAACCCATTAGTAATGACTATGTCGCTCTGTGTCCCGTGATGTACGAAAAAGAAATAGCGGCGCTATACCGCCACCGCCCCAGTGTGAAAGGGGCCTAAATGTTTTGTCTTTAATTTCTATTTTGGACAATTTTATGCTCCCCATTTTGTGGAAATAGTTTGGGGATGGCCCCTTCCAGTTCCAACATGACTGCACAACAGTGCACAAAGCAAGGTCCATAAACACATGGATGAGCGAGTTTGGGGTGGAGGAACTTGAATGGCCTGCACAGAGTCCTGACCTCAACGCGATAGAACACATTTGGAATGAGTTAGAGCAGAGACTGCAAGCCAGACCTTCTCATCCAATATCAGTGCCTGACCTCACAAATGTGCTTCTGGAAGAATAGTCAAACATTCCCATAGACACACTCCTAAACCTTGTGGACAGCCTTCCCAGAAGAGTTGAAGCTGTTATAGCTGCAAAGGGTGGGCCAACTCAATACTGAACCCTACGGACTAATGCCGCGTACAAACGATCGGAAATTCCGACAACAAAACCGTGGATTTTTTTTTCCGATGGAATGTTGGCTCAAACTTGTGTTGCATACACACAGTCGCACAAATCTTGTCGGAAATTCCGACTGCCAAGAACGCGGTGACGTACAACGAGCCGAGATCAATGAAGTTCAATAGGCAGTGCGGCTCTTCTGCTTGATTCTGAGCATGCGTGTTTTTTTGCGCGTCGGAATTGCATACAGACGATTGCAATTTCCAACAAGAACTTTTCTTGTCGGAAAATTTGAGAACCAGCTCTCAAATTTTTGTGGTCGGAAATTTCGACAGCAAATGTCCAATGGAGCCTTCACACGGTTGGAATTTCTGATCATTTGTACGTGGCAAAAGACTGGGATGTCATTAAATAAAGGCAGGCATCCCAATACTTTTGCTATTTTTTGTATTTAAAAAAATAAATAAAAAATTAAGTACATTTCTTGTTTTTTTGCATAGGAGCCTCCAAAGCATTGCCCCCAAGATCATGTCCCTTGCTCCTGCAGACTCTTCCTCCAGCTCCCTGTATGTGCAGAGGTGGAAAAAGTGTCACTAGACTACAAATGTGGTGATCGCTGCACTTGTATTACACTGAGAACTACAAGTCTGTGTGTCTGTATAAATCCAGGAAGTGAACAGGCAGCAGCTTCAGCCGCCCACAGTTAAAATGGCTGCAGCCAGACTCAGTGGAGGGAGATTTCTGCAGCATATTTGGCAAGTAACAGAATCACACGATATATAAAAAATAATATGCAAAGTGGTTGGAGGGAAACTTCAGAATGGCAAAGATGTTTTCATTACAAATTATGTGAGCAGACTGCAGTTCCTATTTAAGCTTTGAAAATAAAAGACAGAAGATTGTTTGCCATGCGGTATAAGGTCGCTCTCCCACTGGTGATAATGCTTACTTCTCCCTGAAAAGTGATCCGCCGTGGAGATCCACGGATAGGTGATACCAGCCATAGAACAGCCATAACCTGGATGATCCACAAAAGCTAAGCCTTATAAAAAAATAAAATGCAGAAAAAGTCAAATGAAAGTATAACTAAAAGGCAAAAAAAAGTTTTTTTTAGTTTTGGACAGCGTGCAGATGGATTAGAACCCCTGTCGGTCTTTATTACTGTCGGGGGCCCTGTTAAGGCCATTCCCCCTCTATTTGTCCTGTGGACCATTATCATTGAAAGTAAAAAAGAAAAACCCAAATTGGGTTGTCCCCAGAAAAGTAATAGAGAGAAAATCTTCCAATGGGGACACTAGTTCTGATGACCTGGGGGTCCCCATAGAATTCCCTTAAAAGCAGAGTTCCACCCATATAAAATTTTAATAATCAGACATTCACCTGACACACGGTCCAGCAATGTGGGCGTACGAAGCCCCGCTCCTCTCCCCGGCGCTGGCATTGTAACTGTGGGCGCCCATCTGTGGCTTTACAGCCAGGCACGCGTGAGCTGCGCTGCGCGCTGTGAATGGCCGGGCAATTTTCTGGGAACGGTGACGTGTCCCAGAACAGTGTTCCTCAACTCCAGTCCTCAAGGCGCCCCAACAGGTCATGTTTTCAGGCTTTCCATTATTTTGCACAGGTGATTTGATCAGTTCCACTGCCTTAGTAATTACCACAGCTGTTTCATCTGAGGGAAATCCTGAAAACATGACCTGTTGGTGCGCCTTGAGGACTGGAGTTGAGAAACACTGTCCCAGAAGATTGCAGGGAGGGGGGAGAGGTGAACTTCCTTCCGGCGCCAGGGGAGGAAGTGGGAGCTGGTTGCCTTTAAAAACTGGGTACCCCGCTCCCCCCCAAAACAATGACATGCCAAATGTGGCATGTTTGGGGGTCACCAGCACATAAAGCAGAAGTTCAATTTTTGAGTAGAACTCCCCTTTAATTTACAGGAATTTCCTCTCACTTCCTGTTCGGCTATGGGACAGGAAGTGAAGGGAAATCTCCACAATGGAATACAGATGGAGGAAAAAAAAAAAAAAATCTGACAGGGGTTATAACCAGTGGCGGCTGATTCTCAATATTTTGGGGGTGGCAAACAACCCCCCCCTCACTCGCACCGCCGCTGCCAATGCTGACCCTCACTCGCCACCGCCAAACCCCCCCCCCCCCGTGGGAGACGGATGGGAAGGCAGCCTTACCCAAGGAGGCAGATGAGAGAGGACTAGGAATCCGGGGTAGGGCTGCTGCTCCAGCTTGCTGAGAAAAGAGCCGGGGCTTCTCCTCCCGACCGAACAGGAAGTAAGACTCCCTGGCCAATTGGGTCTCAGGACCCGCTTCCTGATTGGCCCGGGAGGAGACTCCGGAAGACAATGTAATTCCCTATTGTCACACAACTGGGTGGGCTCAGGGAACAGTACTCTGCGCTAGAGCCTCCGGCTCTAATCATCAAAAAAAAAACATTGGAATCCATGTTTCCGGTGCCCCGCATGTAGATTAGGGGCCAGGCGTGTGGATTAGAGGGGTGGCGCCCCCTATGGACGGGCCATCACTGGTTGTAACCCTCCCTTACTCTAGCTAAAATGAAAAAAAAAAAATTTGCCTATAGATATACATTAAATTCTGTGTGAAGATTCTCAGAAGGTATGTGAGAAAGAACACTAGCATAGATAAAGACTCTCTAGGTGAGGCACCTTAGACAAAGGGGCCATTATAAAGTGTCAGGCCCTTGAACACAGGAATTTTGCCTAGGGATGCATAATTCTGTATTCAGCAGACATCCCCGTGACAGAACTAGATCAGCAGAATAATAGCCAGAGGCCAGGAGAACCCATCCCAAATCACCATGTGTCTGATGTAACAGGGAGCTATCCAATGACAGTCGTCTGCTCCTGAAGAATCGTCAGTTCTGGAATGCAATCAGTTCAAAGAAGATCCTTTGAGCAAAATACTTAAGAAGCAAATCGATGAAAGTAACTTTATACTGACAAATTCTCTTACTGCCTGCTATTCTTTTAATATAATAAGGTATAGGGAAGGGTGAAGGTATGACAAGGACACAATGGAGTTGATTTACTAAAACTGGAGAGTTCAAAATCGGGTGCCGCTGTGCATGGTAGCCAATCAGATTCTAACTTCAGCTTGTTCAATTAAAGCGGAGTTCCACCCAAAAGTGGAAGCTCCGCTCATCTGCTCCCCCTCCCTCTGGTGCCACGTTTGGCACCTTTCAGGGGGAGGGGGCTGTTTCTGACAGGTACCTGCCCCACTTCTGAGAGACCTGGGGGGTGACGAAATGCGATGAAGTCTGACGGAAGATTGCCCCCCCCACATATCAGTCACAAAGCGCAGCGCGCTTCGTGTATGCGCAGTATACAGGCAACGGCAGCGGCAGCAACCAAGATCCAATGGAAACATCGGCTGGGGTGCCAACATTGCTGAATTAGGACAGGTGTCCTAATATTAAAAGTCAGCAGCTACAGTGTTTGTACCTGCGGACTTAATTTTTTCGTGGGGAGGGGGATGGGGGGCAGGACTTCCTTTTTAAAGTGGTTGTATGCCCCAAAAAAATACAAATAGAAAACCTGACAAGGGCATAATGCATCACATACTAGCTCATTATGAAATGCTTACCTTAGAACGAAGCACCCCCCCAGCATCGCCCGGCCACTGCTAAGGGGGCTCGACACGGCATTACTTCCTGGTTCGCCGGCTCCGGCGATGTGTGTGGCCGGAGCCGCGATGACGTCACTCCCGTGCATGCGCGCTGGAGCCTACGGTTCCGGCAAGGAGCTCTGAATTTCCGGCACGATACACCGGGACCTTCAGAGCCCATGCACCGCTGATGTCAGCGACTGCATGCAAGGTGAATATCTCCTAAACGGTGAACGTGACCTACAGAGCTGCACCAGGTTTTGCATTCTCCAGATTTAGGCTCCATTCACACCTAGGCGTTCTGGCAGAATCGCCACAATTCTGTCCGTGATCCCCGAATCGCGCTTGCAATCCTGTTTCTTTCAATGGCATCTCAATCGGGGCTTGATTTTGCACCGATTGTCACCCAACAAATCGCGGCCAAATCGTGCAAACAAAATCGCGGGATGCCCGTCATCCAAAAAGAAGATCGGGAACATCTAGGTGTGAATGGAGCCTTAGTAAATCAATCAGTAAATGACTTGTATGGGAAGGGCGACAGGTAGGACAAGGAGGTGCTGACATGTACAGGTGTGTTTAGAACATGGGGAGGGTGACAGGTATGACAAGGACATAAAGACATGTATGGGGGGGGGGGAGGGGGATAACAGAGGAGTTGTGAGTAACAGGACATTGCGTGTCTCTCTCTCCCCTGCCGTCAGGCCTACATAACAGACGGTGACGAGGGAGAAGAGTGATAGCGATGACCTCTTCGCTTTCCCAGTTTCCTGCCAAGCTTGAAGGGGGAAGGGTAACAGGCAGTGATGACAGGTTCTCTTCTCGCCTGATAACAGAGCAACACCAAGGTTCTACAACACACTGGGGTTGATTTACCATGTACTGCACGTGCACATACTCCAGAGCATAGTAAATAAGGTAAAACTTCACTTTGCAAAGAATACCCAATCACGTGCAAGGAAAAAAAAAAACATCTTCTTTGTTTGTACATGATTGGATGATTGAAACCAGCTGAGCTTCCCCTCAGATCTACAGCAAATGCACTTAAAGTGGAGTTCCACCCAATTTTTTTCCTTTTTTTTTATTCCACTCCTCACCCCCTTACATGCCACATTTGGCATGTAATTTTTTTGGGGGGGGGAGTGGGGGCTTCAGTAGGAGTGGGACTTCCTGTCCCACTTCCTCCTTCCGCCCTGGAGCCGCCTAGGCGATACGTCATATCGCCTTGTGGCGGCTCCTCCCTGTAGGCGATCACCTGGGACGTGACAGGTCCCAGGCGATCGCCTGTCCACTCACAGAGCGCTGCGCCGTTCGCGCATGCGCAGTGAGTGCCCGGCCGTGAAGCCGAAAGCTGTCACGGCCGGGTGCCCATACTGTGAATGGACGCGCCGGCGGAGGAAGGGGGAGAGGAGCGGAGCTCCAGGCGGCGCGTCGCTGGACAGTGGAGCAGGTAAGTGTATGTTTATTAAAAGCCAGCAGCTACACTTTTTGTAGCTGCTGACTTTTAATAAACATAAAAAAAGGGTGGAACTCCGCTTTAAAGTGCACAGTATATTTGCCTTTAGTAAATCAAACTCACTGTCATGCTAGACAGCACAAACATAATACAAGGTTCAGGTTTGTATGCAAATACATATGAAGCCACTCTGATGTGTCAAGACTGAGAACAGACATAATGATGACAGGTTCTCCTAGTATCAGGCTCTAAGGAGGGGGAGGTATGAGGTTCAGTGATTGGTTCTCCTTCTCAGACTGTGGAGGATATGAGTAAAGATAAGCAGTGACAGACAATGACAGGTTCTCTTAGTATCAGTCTCTATAGGAAAGGTGTGAAGAATTCTCTCTATGGTATATGGGGGGGGGGGGTATATTATACAATGACCGCTCCTCTTGCCCCTCCATGCTCTCTATGGTATGGGAGGTATATTATTCTCTCCATGGGGGGGGGGGGGTAAAATATTCTCACTATGGTATGGGGAGGCATATTATTCTCTCTATGGTATTGGGGGGGGGGTATATTATACAATGACAGCTCCTGTCACCCCTCCATGCTCTCTATGGTATGGCGGGTATATTATGCCCTCTATGGTTTGGGAGGTATAATAGTCTCTCTCACCCCTCCATGCTCTCTATGGTAATAATACAATGACAGCTCCTCTCACCCCCCCCCCCCATTCTCTCTATGGTAATAATACAATGACAGCTCCTCTCACCCCCCCCCCCCCCATGCTCTCTATGGTATGGGAGGTATAATAGTCTCTCTCACCCCTCCATGCTCTCTATGGTAATAATAAAATGACAGCTCCTCTCACCCCCCATGCTCTCTATGGTAATAATACAATGACAGCTCCTCTCACCCCCCCATGCTCTCTATGGTAATAATACAATGACAGCTCCTCTCACCCCCCCATGCTCTCTATGGTAATAATACAATGACAGCTCCTCTCACCCCCCCCATGCTCTCTATGGTAATAATACAATGACAGCTCCTCTCACCCCCCCCATGCTCTCTATGGTAATAATACAATGACAGCTCCTCTCACCCCCCATGCTCTCTATGGTAATAATACAATGACAGCCCCTCTCACCCCCCATGCTCTCTATGGTAATAATACAATGACAGCTCCTCTCACCCCCCATGCTCTCTATGGTATGGGAGGTATATAATAATACAATGTCTCTCACCCCTCCATGCTCTCTATGGTATGGGAGGTATAATAGTCTCTCTCACCCCCCATGCTATCTATGGTAATAATACAATGACAGCTCCCCTCACCCCCCATTCTCTCTATGGTAATAATACAATGACAGCTCCTCTCACCCCCCCCCCCATGCTCTCTATGGTATGGGAGGTATAATAGTCTCTCTCACCCCTCCATGCTCTCTATGGTAATAATAAAATGACAGCTCCTCTCACCCCCCATGCTCTCTATGGTAATAATACAATGACAGCTCCTCTCACCCCCCCCCCCCATGCTCTCTATGGTAATAATACAATGACAGCTCCTCTCACCCCCCCCCATGCTCTCTATGGTAATAATACAATGACAGCTCCTCTCACCCCCCCACTCACCCCCCCCCATGCTCTCTATGGTAATAATACAATGACAGCTCCTCTCACCCCCCATGCTCTCTATGGTATGGGAGGTATATAATAATACAATGTCTCTCACCCCTCCATGCTCTCTATGGTATGGGAGGTATAATAGTCTCTCTCACCCCCCATGCTATCTATGGTAATAATACAATGACAGTTCCCCTCACCCCCCATGCTCTCTATGGTATGGGAGGTATATAATAATACAATGTCCCTCACCCCCCATGCTCTCTATGGTATGGGAGGTATAATAGTCTCTCTCACCCCCCATGCTATCTATGGTAATAATACAATGACAGCTCCCCTCACCCCCCATTCTCTCTATGGTAATAATACAATGACAGCTCCTCTCACCCCCCCCCCATGCTCTCTATGGTATGGGAGGTATAATAGTCTCTCTCACCCCTCCATGCTCTCTATGGTAATAATAAAATGACAGCTCCTCTCACCCCCCATGCTCTCTATGGTAATAATACAATGACAGCTCCTCTCACCCCCCCCATGCTCTCTATGGGTAATAATACAATGACAGCTCCTCTCACCCCCCCCATGCTCTCTATGGTAATAATTACAATGACAGCTCCTCTCACCCCCCCCCCCCCCATGCTCTCTATGGTAATAATACAATGACAGCTCCTCTCACCCCCCATGCTCTCTATGGTAATAATACAATGACAGCCCCTCTCACCCCCCATGCTCTCTATGGTAATAATACAATGACAGCTCCTCTCACCCCCCATGCTCTCTATGGTATGGGAGGTATATAATAATACAATGTCTCTCACCCCTCCATGCTCTCTATGGTATGGGAGGTATAATAGTCTCTCTCACCCCCCATGCTATCTATGGTAATAATACAATGACAGTTCCCCTCACCCCCCATGCTCTCTATGGTATGGGAGGTATATAATAATACAATGTCTCTCACCCCCCATGCTCTTTATGGTATGGGAGGTATAATAGTCTCTCTCACCCCCCATGCTATCTATGGTAATAATACAATGACAGCTCCCCTCACCCCCCATGCTCTCTATGGTAATAATACAATGACAGCTCCCCTCACCCCCCATGCTCTCTATGGTAATAATACAATGACAGCTCCCCTCACCCCCCATGCGCTCTATGGTATGGGAGGTATATAATAATACAATGTCTCTCACCCCCATGCTCTCTATGGTATGGGAGGTATAATAGTCTCTCTCATCCCCCATGCTATCTATGGTAATAATATGACAGCTCCTCTCACCCCCCATGCTCTCTATGGTAATAATACAATGACAGCTCCCCTCACCCCCCATGCTCTCTATGGTAATAATACAATGACAGCTCCCCTCACCCCCCATGCTCTCTATGGTATGGGAGGTATATAATAATACAATGTCTCTCACCCCCCATGCTCTCTATGGTATGGGAGGTATAATAGTCTCTCTCATCCCCCATGCTATCTATGGTAATAATACAATGACAGCTCCTCTCACCCCCCATGCTCTCTATGGTAATAATACAATGACAGCTCCTCTCACCCCCCATGCTCTCTATGGTAATAATACAATGACAGCTCCCCTCACCCCCATGCTCTCTATGGTATGGGAGGTATATAATAATACAATGTCTCTCACCCCCCATGCTCTCTATGGTATGGGAGGTATAATAGTCTCTCTCATCCCCCATGCTATCTATGGTAATAATACAATGACAGCTCCCCTCACCCCCCATGCTCTCTATGGTAATAATACAATGACAGCTCCCCTCACCCCCCATGCTCTCTATGGTATGGGAGGTATATAATAATACAATGTCTCTCACCCCTCCATGCTCCCCGGCGGGTTGCTGTGCCGGTTGTTGTTGTTGGCTGATGATGGCCCGGCAGTGTCGGTAGGTCCTCCCCGGTGCGGTGTCCCCGCCGCTGTCCTCGTCCTCCTCGTCAGCCTCTTCCTCCCCCGGACACACACTGGCCAGGGCGGAGAGTGAGGCGGCCAGCGGCGCCCAGGAAGTGGAGGCCTCACTCCCCGGACTGTCCTGGGCAGCCTCTCCCCTCAGGCGCAGCACCAGTAGGAAGCGGAGGGTCTCGCCCAGGTAGAGGTGGTTCCGGCGGGGCAGGGAGCGGTACCGTCCCGGCAGGTCTGAGGGGAGAAGCGGACAGGCCGGGAAGATCATGGAGTAATCGCACTGCGACTCCATGATGAGAGATCCCCCGGCCCAGGCCAGAGCGAGCGAGCGCCGACACGCCGAGCGTCACCCCCGGCAACAGGCTGGAGCAGAGGAGCGCCGAGACGGCGAGCGGGAGCCTAGAGCTCGGAGCGAGGGAGCGTCACCTGGCAACGGCGGAGGAAGCTGGGTATCCTAGCAACTAGCTCTGACTGATGCTTTGCGGAGGTAACCTAGCAACAGAGCCGAGCACCAGCAACTAATCCTGACTGATGAGGGTATCTTAGAGACAGGGTAACCTAGCAACAGGACATCCCTGAAGTAGAAGGCCGGAAGCCAGAGAAAAGGTGACCCATGGTATCTATAATCTATATAAGATCAAGTGATCCTGGAGATCCCATCCATAGGGACTAAATGGTTCAGAGTTACTTAGCAACAGGGATTACGTTATCTGAGACATCCTAGCAGAAAGATTGATAGATTCACGGTAACCCAGCAACCAGGACTGAGTGATCCAGGGTAACCTAGCAACCAGGACTGAGTGATCCAGGGTAACCTAGCAACCAGGACTGAGTGATCCAGGGTAACCCAGCAACCAGGACTGAGTGATCCAGGGTAACCTAGCAACCAGGACTGAGTGATCCAGGGTAACCCAGCAACCAGGACTGAGTGATCCAGGGTAACCTAGCAACCAGGACTGAGTGATCCAGGGTAACCTAGCAACCAGGACTGAGTGATCCAGGGTAACCCAGCAACCAGGACTGAGTGATCCAGGGTAACCCAGCAACCATGACTGTTTTCCGGGGTAACCTAGCAACCAGGACTGAGTGATCCAGGGTAACCTAGCAACCAGGACTGAGTGATCCAGGGTAACCTAGCAACCAGGACTGAGTGATCCAGGGTAACCTAGCAACCAGGACTGAGTGATCCAGGGTAACCTAGCAACCAGGACTGAGTGATCCGGGGTAACCTAGCAACCAGGACTGAGTGATCCAGGGTAACCTAGCAACCAGGACTGAGTGATCCAGGGTAACCTAGCAACCAGGACTGAGTGATCCAGGGTAACCTAGCAATCAGGACAGAGTGATCCAGGGTAACCTAGCAATCAGGACAGAGTAATTCGGGGTAACCTAGCAACCAGAACTGAGTGATCCTTGGTAACCCAGTAACCAGGACTGAGTGATCCAGGGTAAACTAGCAATCAGGACCGAGTGATCTGAGGTAACCTAGCAACCAGAACTGAGTGATCCAGGGTAACCCAGCAACCAGGACTGAGTCATCCAGGGTAACCTGGCAACCAGAAGTGAGTCATCCAAGGTAACCTGGCAACCAGGACAGAGTCATCCAGGGTAACCCGGCAACCAGGACAGAGTCATCCAGGGTAACCCGGCAACCAGGACAGAGTGATCCATGGTTACCCGGCAACCAGGACAGAGTGATCCAGGGTAACTCGGTAACCAGGACTGAGTCACCAAGGGTAACTCGGCAACCAGGACTGAGTCACCCAGGGTAACTCGGCAACCAGGACAGAGTGATCCATGGTTACCCGGCAACCAGGACAGAGTGATCCAGGGTAACTCGGCAACCAGGACTGAGTCACCCAGGGTAACTCGGCAACCAGGACTGAGTCACCCAGGCTAACTCGGCAACCAGGACTGAGTCACCCAGGGTAACTCGGCAACCAGAACTGAGTCATTTAGGGTAACCCGGCAACCAGGACTGAGTGATCCAGGTTAATCCTGGAACCAGGACTGAGTGATCCAGGTTAATCCTGGAACCAGGACTGAGTGATCCAGGTTAATCCGGCAACCAGGACTGAGTCACCCAGGGTAACCCAGCAACCAGGACTGAGTCACCCAGGGTAACCCGGCAACCAGGACTGAGTCACCCAGGGTAACCGGGCAACCAGAACTGAGTCACCCAGGGTAACCGGGCAACCAGAACTGAGTCACCCAGGGTAACCGGGCAACCAGAACTGAGTGACCCAGGGTAACCGGGCAACCAGAACTGAGTCACCCAGGGTAACCGGGCAACCAGAACTGAGTGACCCAGGGTAACCAGGCAACCAAAACTGAGTGACCCAGGGTAACCCGGCAACCAGGATTGAGTCATCCAGGGTAATCTGGCAACAACCAGGACTAAGTCATTCAGGGTAACCCAGCAACTAGAGGAAAGGTGTCCTATGGTAGCCTGATAAGACTAGGTCATCTTGGACATCCTAACCATGTGGATTAAGTTGTCCATAGCAACAAGGAAGGTATAACAACAATTCTGGGATATGCTAGAAACAAGATTAAATAATCCAAAGTAACCTAACAACCAGGACTGAGTGATCACAACCTAGTAACAAAGACTGAGTGATCCAAGGTAACCTAGCAACAAGGATTAAGTTGTTTATGGTATCATGGCAGCAAGATTAAGTGATTCAGGATAACGTGGCAACAAGAACCAAGTGATCAACGGTAACCCAGCAACAAGGGCTGACTGTTCCAAGGTAACCTAACAACAAAGACTGAGTGATCCAGGGCAACCGAGCAACACAGATTAAGGTGTGCAGCGTATCATGGCAATAAGATGAAATATTCAGGTTAGCCTAACAACAAGGACGGAGTGATCCAGGGTAACCTAGCAACAGGGGCTGATTGAGCCAGGCTAACCCTAACAACAAGAATTAGGTAATCCAGGGAAATCTAGCAACAAGGATTAAGTTGTCTTGTGCTTTATGGCAAGAAGGTGAATGATTCAGTGTAACCTAGTAACAAGGACTGCTGAGTGATCCAGGGTAACCTAACAACAAGGACTAAGTGATCCAGGGGGACCTAGCAAGAAGGGCTGAGTAATCCAGGGTAACCTAGCACCAGGGGCTGATTGATCCAGGATAACCTAGCAACAGGGGCTGATTTATCCAGGGTTACCTAGCAACAGGGATTATGTTGTGCAGGGTTTCATGACAAGATACATTATTCAGGTTAATGTAGCAACAAGGGCTAAGTGATGCAGGGTATCCTAGCAACAACATCTTAGTGGTCCAGGGTAGCCTAGCAACAAGGGCTGAGTGATTCAGGGTAACCTAGCAACAAAGGTTGAGTGATCCAGGGTAACCTAGCAACAAGGGCTGAGAGATTTAGGGTAACCTAGCAACAAAGGTTGAGTAATCCAGGGTGACCTAGCAACAACGGCTGAGTGGTCTGGGTAACCTAGCAACAAGGGCTGAGTAGTCCAGGGTAACCTAGCAACAAGGACTGAGTGGTCCAGGGTAGCCTAGCAACAAGGGATGAGCATGGCCTCCCCCCGCCTTTGTTCATCGCCGCCCCCCCCCCCATCCATGCGTCCAGCCCCTTTCAGGTCACCGGCGCATGGATTCCAATGCAGGGGGGCTCTTTATTTTATAGCACCGATTAGAGCCAGAGGCTCTAATGGGCTTCAATATAGGGTGGGCTCGGGTCACAGAGAGTGTTTGCCGCCCCCCCCCCCCAAAGAAAAAAATAACACCAGCCCCACTGGTGGTTTAGGATATTCTAGAACATGGGAACTGAGTTGTCCATGGTAACATTACAACCGGCATTTCGTTTTCCAGGATATCCTAGCAACAAGGATTGGGGGATCCAGGGTAAACTAGTAACAGGGACTGAGTTGGTTAGGATAGGAAACCAAGAAGTAAAGCAAAAGCAACCAAGATGCAGTTTGTGTGTGGCAAAAGATATTGTAGCTACAGAGTAGTCCATGATAACCCAACGACAGGACCAAGTGGTCCATGGGGTTTTAGCAGCAGTAGCAAAGTGGTCCAAGACAGGGCTAAGCTGAGGGTAAGGCAAGGGGTGGTTATGAAATAAGGGCAAGAGCTGCAACCTATGTTCCTGAAGAATAGGGTGGGCACTATGGCTTTTTTACCTTGTTTTCATCCCAACACTGATCCATGATATCCTAGCAGCAGGGACTGCATGGTCCAGGATATCCATGTCCATCCATTGTTTAGGACAGGCAGGTGATAGGTCAAAGGTATGCAAGCAATGATGTCCAAGTAGCCCAATTAATTCAATAAAGAGACAGAGTGGTCCATGGCATCCCAGCAACAAGGACTTACTAGTCCATTGTGTTCTAGCAAAACAGATTGAATGCACAGAGCATCAAGAACTAAGGAATTAACAATATTTGAGCAACTGGAACTGATCCACGGTAACTCAACATTTACAGTAGGATCAAATATTCCAAAGTAAGCTAGCAACATAGACCCATCCACCCAGGCTGTCCTATCTACAAGGACTAATTCACCAAGTGTGACATTGTGATCATGTATAACTAGGGTGGATTTGGTTTAAATCAAGTCGATTTAAATCACTAGTAAAAAGGCTTGGATTTAAATCATAATTTTTAATTTACAGAAGAACACCTTCCCTTCTATTAAAACAGGAGTTTAAACAAGTATTACACCCCTACACACCAGGATCCTGCGGTCAGGAGGCTACTCCTCCCTACGCCGTCCATGGCTGCCAAATTTTGCCAAATTTTTGGGGGCAGTTTCTGTTAAGATATGTTAATTTGTATAGTGGAAGCACAGCATTAATTTATTTCTCCCAAGATTCCACCGCCGGGGGGAGGGGGTGTTCCAACGCAGAACAATTTCCCTCTTTGCGTAGAAAAAGAGGTATGTTAGCAGTAATTTAGTGTAGCGAGGCCTTTGATCATCGTCCTGAATACCCAGAAGCACCAGCTCGGGGGATACAGGAAGCGTCAGTTGGAGGCGGCCGTTAACAGTGTCCACTACCTTGGCCCAGAATCTAGCAATTTTGGGGCAGCTCCAGAACATATGGAAGTATGTACCTACACTATTCTGGCAACGGGGACAGTCCTGCGTGCGTTGTGGGTACACCTTATGGAGCCTCTGGGGGGTATAATAAACCCTATGCAGGAATTTGACCTGTATCAACCTTTCTTTAGAGGATATTAGTATGGCAGTGCTGTCAGCTAAACAGTCATCCCAGTCTTCTTTATCTAGATTTGGTATATCCGTTTTCCACTGATCCCAGAGTCTGTGTACTTTAGCGGAGTCAGTCCTCAGCAGATCTAGGTATAAGGCAGATAAGGGTTTTTGCAGTCGCTCTTGAGCTAACAGTTCCTCAATGTGGTCCATAGTCAGTCTGGGTGGCATCGTGAATTGGGCCCGAACGGCGTGTCGTAGATGGAGGAAATACATCCACCCAGGTAATTGGTATTTGGTTTGGAGGGACGTATATGGTATTAAGGCACCTGCTGAAAAAATATCCCTGAGCGTTTTGATTCCGTGTCTAGCCCAAATTTGGGGATCGGGAACTGTCCTAAGGTGTGGAAGGTTAGGGTTCCCCCAAAGGGGACAAAAGGGGGACCAGCTCCGAGGGCTAAGAAGCCCCCGTCTGGCCACTGTCCAAGCTTTCAGGGTCGTACAAGTCGGTTGCAGAAGAGTAGCATATGCCCTATGCCCCCTGTAAACTAGGTTACCCAATTCTCGGAGCGAACCAAGAACTGCTGTATCTAGGCATACCGCTGCATTACTTTTGGAGAGGACATACCACCACCTGACCATGACTAGTACAGCCGCCCAGAAGTAAGTTCGGTGGTTCGGCAGCGCCAGGCCCCCGCAACCAACGGGGAGTGCCTGGGTCGATTTAGCCAGTCTGGGGGTCGCACCTCCCCAAATAAAGGAGCCCATGCATCGATCCACCTCTGCAAAGAAGGAGTTGGGTATCCAGGTGGGGCTATTTCGAAAAACATACAAAACTTTGGGGAGAAACAGCATTTTCAGAAGATTTATACGGCCCATAAGATTCAGAGGCAGGGAGGCCCATGAGGCGCACCGGGACCGAAGCTGGGACAGGACCGGGAGCAGATTAAGGTCCGTGAAGCTTGACAGCTCCCTCCGCACCTGGATACCCACATTTTTTTTTTAGATTTAAATTTAAAAAAAAATTGATAAAAATATTTTTTTTTTAATTTAAAAAAATAAAAAAACTGATTTATATCCACCCTGTGTATAACACAACAGCAGGGACTGACTGACCAGAGTAGGGTATCCTATTGGCATGAGAGGCCCAGGATTCAGGAATAGGATGCCAAGAGTTTCCTTGTAACTGAGTCGGACTGTGGTTCCTCAACCCTGTCCTCAAGTACCCCCAAAAGGCCATGTTTTGGGAATTGCTCTTAGATAAAGTAGCTGTCCAAAATACCAAGACATTGATTTAAAGCACCTGTGCAAGATGAAGGAAAACCTGCAAACATGGCCTGTTGGGGGTACTTGAGGACAGGGTTGAGAACCACTGTTCTAGAGCATTCTAGCAACAGAAACTGGGAAGCTTAATGAGATAGACATATTGACCTTGCCAGTGTCCATGCAACTGGATCTAGGAGATCTGGAATATCCTAGCATACCTCCCAACATTGAGATGGGAATGAGGAACACCTACTAGAAAATGTATGTAGGCATAGGACACGCCTCCTGCCACACGCCCTTAACTACTTCAAGCCCGGGCCATTGTCAAATGACGGCCACAAGGTGGTTTTTCAGGTCCGGGAGGCCGTCTATTGAAGGCCTCGGCTCCTCCGGCCACTGGGGGACGTGCGAGCGGTGCGCGCGCGCCCGCCGCATCACTGGGGTGCTGATGCGCGTGCCTGGCGGCCGCGATGTCCGCCAGATACCCGCGATCGTCTGGAGACCGATGCTGTGTCCCTTGTATATACTTGTACATAGGGACACAGATCGGTCACCTCCCCCAGTCAGTCCCCTCCCCCCACAGTAAGAATCACTCCTAGGGGACACATTTAACCCCTTGATCTCCCCCTAGTGTTAACCCCTTCCCTGCCAGTCACATTTATACAGTAATCAGTGCATATTTATAGCACTGTTCGCTGTATAAATGTGAATGGTCCCAAAAATGTGTCAAATGTGTCCGCCGTAATATCGCAGTCCTGACAAAAATCGCAGATAACCGCCATTACTAGTAAAAAAAAAATAATAAAAAAAAATGTCATAATTCTATCCGCTATTTTGTAGGCTCTATAACTTTTGGCAAACCAATCACTATACGCTTATTGCGATTTATTTTTTATTTTTATTTTTTTACCAAAAATATGTAGAAGAATACGTATCGGCCTAAACTAAGAAAAAAATAGTTTTTTTTTTTAAATTGGGATATTCATTATAGCAAAAAGTAAAAAATATTGTGTTTCTTTTTCAAAATTGTCGCTCTTTTTTTGTTTATAGCGCAAAAAATAAAAACCGCAGAGGTGTTCATATACCACCAAAAGAAAGCTCTATTTGTGGGAAAAAAAGGACGTCAATTTTGTTTGGGAGCCACGTCGCACGACCGCGCAATTTTTATTCAAAGCGTGACAGTGTCGAAAGCTGAAATTTCGCCTGGGCAGGAAGGGGGTATATGTGCCCAGTAAGCAAGTGGTTAAAGGAGAATTAACCAAAAAAAAGGTAAATTAAATCCACAAGGGCTTTTTTTTTACCACTACTATCCCTTTATATTGGCTTTTGAAATGTACAAATGCAGCAATTTAGAAATTGGATGAAAGGTTTAGCGCTGGGGAACACTTTTTGAAAGAAAACAAGTGAATTTTATATACAACTATATAGATCACAGCAAAATGAGGGACAAATGAAGAGGGACTTTGGTCCAAATCGGGGACAGTCCCTTGAAATGAGGGAGAGTTGGGAGCTATGTCTTAGCAGTGTAACCTAGCAAAAAGAATAAAAAAACACACAGCCTTGCAAAAAAAAAACACAATGGGTTAAGTCATCTAGACATGAAGGGGTCTAGAGTCTCAATGTCACAAGCATTCATCCAGGCTGCACACATTATCCTTGTATTTTTTCTATGTTTTCCTATGATGGCCAGCAAGATCTAATGCAGTATATTTTTAGAAAAATATTTCCGAAAATGATACCATATTTTGGACACTAGATGGAGCTGATGGTCATAGGAAGTTTTGAAGTTTTAGCATTAGTGGGGGGGAGGGGTTCATGGAGTCTGGACAGATTCTTCTGACATTCATCTGACAATTTAGACAAACCCAACCCTTTTCACCACTCACAGACCAGCCTGTATCCTCCTCGATTACGTGCAATAAGCCGAGTGGCAAAGCCCTTGAGTCCTCTCTTGCTCCATTGTAATCCACCATCCAAATCCCGGGCTGCACATCGAAGACGTTCAGCTCCAGCCAAGGTTTATTGCCTTAACAGTTCACCACTAGGGTGACCACGTGTCCCGGATTGCCTGGGACAGTCCCGCATTTTGCCGGTCTGTCCCGGGCACCTTCATTCCAGGACAATACAGTGTCCTGGAATGAAACTGACACAGCCACCCCCTGGGCCAATCTGATGCCCCCAAAAAAGGCCGCCACATCACCGCTTTACTCTCTGACAGTACTTGTCCTGGCCAGGAATGCCTGGAGGAGCACAATCCCCGCCCCCTGCTTGTGATTGGAGAAATCATAAATCCCGCCTCTTGTGTCCAATCACTGTGCTGTGATTCGTTACAGCACAAGCTGATTTTTGGGAAGATGGGGTGTCCCTGAATGGTAGTTTAAAAATGTGGTCACCCTATTCACCACTCACTCCCACCCAAAGCCACTTCCCCAGCATGTTTCATCCACAACACTACTTAATCATGGGGATTAAGCCCTGTTTTGGGTGAAACTTGTGTGAAGTTCACAGTGTGCGGTGAAATCAGAGTGTACAATTTCAGAGCAAGAGAGGACCAAAAGGGAGGACAGCAGTATTTAAAATTTAAAGTAGAGCTAAAGTTTACAGATAAAAAAAAAAACAGCAGCCCACTAAATATAGAAAAGTAAGAAGCACTTGCAAAATACTTGCCTATCCAGCACAGTCCAGCAATTCTTCTCCCCACCGGTGTCAGTCACATGACCAAATTCTGGCATTTGCTTATATGATCTTAGCCAAAAAAGAACCGAGGGAGTGACGTTCAGGCACAGCTGGTCAATCAGCGGCTCTCCCTAAACACAGATTTTCCTCTTCAGCTCTAGGTCTATTTTGGTATGTTATCTGGTGCTATTCACTAGATATTTCTTTTTTATTATCAGCTGTAGGAATACCTATGCTGAGCATTACTAGTTCGTTCCAAGTAGATGTACCACTTTCCATTGTAACTCTGGCTTAACCTCTTAAGCCCCGGACCATTTGGCTGGCCAAAGACCAGAGCACTTTTTGCGATTTGGCAGTGCGTTGCTTTAACTGACAATTGCGCGGTCCTGCGACGTGGCTCCCAAACTAAATTGATGTCCTTTTTTTCCCCACAAATAGAGCTTTCTTCTGGTGGTATTTGATCACCTCTGCAGTATTTATTTTTTGCGCTATAAACAAAAATAGAGCGACAATTTTGAAAAAAAAGCAATATTTTTTACTTTTTGCTATAATAAATGTCCCCCAAAAAATACATAAAAAATGATTTTTTTCCTCAGTTTAGGCCGATATGTATTCTTCTACATTAAGTGTTTATTGATTTGGTTTGCGAAAAAGTTATAGCTTCTACAAAATAGGGGATAGTTTTAAGGCATTTTTATTAATATTTTTTTTTTTTACTAGTAATGGTGGCGATCAGCGATTTTTATCGTGACTGCTACATTATGGCGGACACATCGGACACTTTTGGCGCTATTTTGGGACCATTCACATCTATACAGCGATCAGTGCTATAAAAATGCACTGATTATTGTGTAAATGTGACTGGCAGTGAAGGGGTTAACCAGTAGGGGGCGGGGAAGGGGTTAAGTGTGTCCTAGGGATGTGTTCTAACTGTAGGGGGGTGGGCTTACTTGTGACATGACACTGATCACCGCTCCCGATCACAGAGAGCTGTGATCAGTGTCCTGTCACTAGACAGAACGGAGATATGCTTGTTTACATTAGCATTTCTCCGTTCTTCCTCTCCGTGAGACGATCGTGGGACTCCCAGGCGGACATCGAGTCTGCAGGACCCGCGGTCACACTCACGGAGCTTGCGGCGGGCGCCCACGATCCCGGACCTTAAAGTCGACGTATATATACGTCGATCTGCCCAGCCGTGCTATTCTGCCAACATATATAGTCGTGCAGCGGTCGGCAAGGGGTTAAGAAGAGAAAGACCACTGTAGAGTTCAATTGCACTGTGTGTCTACACCAGCTATTTTCAACCAGGGTACCTAGACACCCTGGGGTGTCTTGGCAAAATGCCTAGAAAATGCACCAAAATTGTATACAAGCCGGTGGGTGGATGAAACCTGCCTTTTAGTTACACAAAGCCACGGGTTTCTATTGTACACCATTACAACCTTCTACCTGCCAACCTCCTAACGCCCAATGGCATCATCAGCTGATAAGGAGGATGTCAGCTGCCTGCATATTATCCTTGTTTGTCTTTCCCTTGCCTCTCTCCATCAACTTTGGGCTCTCATTAGCTGAGTGATGGAGAAAAACTGAGGACCCCCACTTTACATCACCCGCCCGCTCTCTTTACATTAGTCTCCTCCCCTACACATCACAGCCCCTCCTTTACATCACATTCCCACCTTTACATCAGTGTTCTCAACAGCCCTTCACATCATAGTCCCTCCTCCTTTACATTAGTCTCCTCCCCTACACATCACAGCCCCTCCTTTACATCACATTCCCACCTTTACATCAGTGTTCTCAACAGCCCTTCACATCATAGTCCCTCCTCCTTTACATTAGTCTCCTCCCCTACACATCACAGCCCCTCCTTTACATCACATTCCCACCTTTACATCAGTGTTCTCAACAGCCCTTCACATCATAGTCCCTCCTCCTTTACATTAGTGTCCTCAGTCCCTACTTTCACATCACAGTCCCCTCTTTACACCAGTGTTCTCAACAGCCCTTCACATCATAGTCCCCCTCCTTTACATTGATGTTCTCAGTCCCTACCTTTACACCACAGTCCCTACCTTCACATCATAGTCCCCCCTCCTTTAAAATTAGTGTCCTCAGTCCCTACCGTCACATCACAGTCTCCTCTTTACATCAGTGTTCTAAACAGCCCTTCACAATATAGTCCCCCCTCCTTTACATTGGTGTTTTCAGTCCCTACCTTCACATCACAGTCCCCCTTTACATCACAGTCCCCCCTTTACATCAGCGTTCTCAACAGCCCTACCATCATAGTCCCCCCTTCAATAAATTAGTGTCCTTAGTCCCCTCCTTCACATCACAGCCCCTTTCTTCACACCACAGCCCCCCCCCCTTCACATCACAGTCACCCTTTCAAATCACAGACCCCCTTCACACTACATTTCCCCCATGACATCACAGTTCCCCCTTTACATCAGTATCCTTAGTTCCCCCTTCACATCACAGCCCCTCCTTTACATCAAAGCCCTCCTTTCATATCAGCGTCCTACATCAAACCCCCCTTCATTATAGTCCTACCTTATACAGCAGGGCAGAGGATGGAAGGCACGGCAGGTCTAGACGGAGGGTGGGAGCTGCCCAACTTTTCATGTTAACAAATGGGTGACTGGTTACTAGCAACCTCACATCCTTCACACCAAATCCCCCTTACATCGCGGCCCCCCTTTTACATCAGTATCCTTACTTCCCCCTTCACATCACAGTCCCCCCTTTACATCACAATGCACTTCACATACTGTAGGAGCCTCCCTTTTGCATTATAGTCCCCTTCACAATCCAAGCCCTCCTTTCATGTCAGTGTCCTCAGTCCCCTTTACATCAAGCCCCCTTCTTTACAGTCCTACCTTATACAGTTTGGGAGAGGGCGGGAGGCATGGCAGATCTAGACGAAGGGTGGGAGCTGCCTAACTTTTCATGTTAACAAGTGGTTGACTGGTTGCTAGCACCACCCCACGTCCTTCACATCACATTCCCCCCTTTACACCAAATCCCCCCCTTACATCGCAACCCCCCTTTTACATCAGTGTCCTCACTTCCCCCTTCACATCAAAGTCCCCCCTTTACATCACAATCCACTTCACATAACAGCCTCCCTTTTGAATTATAGTCCCCTTCACAATCCAAGCCCTCCTTTCATATCAGTGTTCTCAGCCCCCTTTACATCAAACTCCCTTCTTTACAGTCCTACCTTATACAGTTGGGCAGAGGATGGGAGGCACGGCAGGTCTAGACGGAGGGTGGGAGCTGCCCAACTTTTCATGTTAACAAGTTGTTGACTGGTTGCTAGCGCCACTCCATGTCCTAGCAACCAATCACTTACTCAGTAACTGCCAAACCGCCCATCCTCTGCCCTGCTGTAAGAGTGACAGTGGCGACAGCAGGGGAAAGTAGGGTAAAACCTGAAAGTGGACACCCAGCATGGTAAGTGACGTTGTCTAAATGGGACTGTCACTTAGTCAGGGTCTGGACTGCAGTCTGCCATAGTGATGTCTGATTTAGGCCTTCCCGTGATTTTGGGCTCATGGGGAGCACTAGAATATAACCAGAGTCATATACAAGCATGTGTGGGTGCCTGGATTGAATTTCTGCTGACAGCTTACAGCCTTAAAGCAGAACTACAACCCAAAAACACAAGATAAATATAAATGGCCCATTAAAAGATAAAATAACAAAACCATCTTTCACTGCAATATTTATGTTCCATCCAGAGATTTCCCCCACAGTTTTTTGAATGCACCCGGCCACTTAGGGTTGCCATCTTATCCCTTTGAAACCGAACACATATTAATTACACAGGTTCTGTGGCTGATTAACCACCTCAATAGTGGGCACTTTCACCCCCTTCCTGCCCAGGTCATTTTTTTTAAGCTTTTAGCGCTGTCACACTTTGAATGACAATTGCGCGGTCATGCAACACTGTACCCAAATGATTTTTTTTTTTTATAATTTTCTTCACACAAATAGAACTTTCTTTTGGTGGTATTTAATTACTTCTGGGATTTTTATTTTTTACAAAAAAAAAAAAGGCCGAAAATGAAAAAAATGTTTTTTCTTGGTTTCTGTCAGTAAATTTTGTATATAAGTAATTTTTCTCCTTCACTGATGTGCACTGATGAGGCTGTACTGATGGGAACTAATGAGGTGGCACTTATGGGCACTGGTGAGGAGGCACTAATATGCCGCACGGATGGGCACTGATAGATGGCACTGGTGGGCCCTGATTGGTGGCACTGGTGGGCCCTGATTGGTGGCACTGGTGGGCACTGATAGGTGGCACTGGTGGGCACTGATATGCAGCAGTGGTGGGCACTAATGGGCAGCTCTGGTGGGCATTGATAGGCAGCATAGATAGGCAGCACTGATAGGCGACGCTGATGGGCAGCACTGATGGGAGGCACTGACTGGCATAACTTATGGGCACTGATTGGTGGCACTTATGGGCACTGATTGGTGGCACTGATGGGGCTTTCCTGTAATCAGAGCACTGATGATCAGTGCCCTGATTACCTGGCAAGGTCTCCCCTGCAAGGAGATGCCGCTGATCGCACTCCTCTCCACACACTCTGTCAGTGTGAGGTGAGGAGAGCTGATTCATGGCACTTCCTGTATTTACATGCGACCAGCTTTGATTGGACACAGCCGATTACATGGTTTAAGGGCCGCAACCGTGGCTCTTTACAAAGATCGGGGTCATGCTGTGTCCTAGCAACACGGCGCGGCCACGATCACCGCGCTGCACGCCTCCCTGGGTAGGCGATGGCAGCCGTTCTGGGAGGCCATCATATGACGTCCTCCCAGAACGGGAGCTGCACTGTCCCTCCATCATTTAACGGTGGGCAGGCAGCAAGCGGTTAAGGTGGTAATTAAACTCACTTGGTGCCTTATCTGCATTAAATTAACCTCAAGCTGCGTAATTCATATGTGTTCAGGTTTAAAGGGATGAGGTGACAACCCTACTGCCACTAGATGCTTCTTTCTTTCACACTCCAGCCCTGCTGTACAGAGCGTACTAGAGGCTGGTACAAGGTAGAATTCAGATACTTGCATTGCTTGTACACTTTCAATGTCAGGTCTTGAAACAAATGGAAACACTCGTTTTTTGTAGAAGAAGTAGCATACTCCTCTCTCTGGTGGTCCGTGTCTCCTACCCTCCCTTTGTTGCAGTCTCCTTGGCATTCAACACTTCCAGAAGTGTCAGATACCCACGTCCCCCACAGCTCACTTTGGTTCCATCCTCCAACCGCAGGTACTCTAGTGACGTAGGGGTAGGGTTACCACCTGTCCAGGATTCACCTGGACAGTTCGTGATTGGAATCATGCGTCCGGGTTTCAGACTGCCTGAAACCCAGGCACATTATTCAGAATGGACTGTGGCTTCCCAGCAGGGTTTCTGGCTGCAGTTGTATAAGCTGAAAGTGTCTGTTACACTCCTTCACACTGCCCAAAGCCAACACTAACAGCCCCCCCCTCAACACACACACAGACAGGAGAGGAGAGAGGGCTCAATCTGCACCTCTTCCTCCCACCTCTACCCCTCTGTGTCTGCCCACACTCCAATCCCCAGTGCTGTGCCTTTTAGAAAAGGAAAGTTAGGGCCGGAAATTTGAAGTCCAGCAGCCTCAGATACATCTGGATAAGAGGTGCTGACTGCCAAGGGGTGAGTGAGCTCACCATCCATCCCTGCCTGTGACTGAAGTTTCCCCCCTTCTCTCTTCTGCCTCTGAGTGAGTACACTAAGGTAAATCAGAGCAATCATTACATCAGAGTTCCCCTTTACACCAGAGGCCACAGTGTTCTCCCTTACATCAGAGTCTTCTCCGTACACTAGAGGCCACAGTGTTTCCCCGTACATTAGTGTTCTCAGTGTTTCCCCTTAGATCAGGGTTCCCAGAGCATCCCTTATGTTAGAGGCCCCAGAGTTCTCCCTTACATCAGAGTCTGCAGAGTCCCCCCTTACAGTGAAAGGGAACTCTACGAGTTCAAAGGTAAAAGGGGAACTCTGTGGACTCTGATGTAAAGGGGGACTCTTTTTATTAACTTCATATGATTAGAAATGTTATTTAATAGCAAAATATATGTATAGTTTATACTATAAAAAACAATTGCTGTGCGCCGCTAAAGTGTTCAGGTTTGACTTGAAGAAAAGGTGAAGAAAAGGTGGCAACCCTTACGTAGGGGACAAGGTCATCCAATATTCCCAAAAGTATCAAAGAGATTGATGGAGACAGCAGGACTGGAAGGGAGTGAAGATTAGGAGACGTGCCACCAGAGAGCTCACTATATTACTTCTTCTATGACAGGTAGCTGCTGCTTTCATTTAGAGACCGATCAAGGTCTCTTTAAATGAAAGGTTTGATTGACTAACCGACTTGATTAAAACTATCTTTCCAGGACACCTGAGGTCTATTCGCCAGGCGTGGCCTCGCGTCCTGAAGGCCTCATTGTGTGTAGGAACTGGCAGCAAACTGACATTTGTCAGCACCCTTTACTTAAGGAGTCAAAGGCATGCAGCAGTGGATTACTTATTAACCAGCTTTAGAATAGAAGAGCATTTACCTGCCTAGCATTCCATTATCTGGAATAGCAGATTTTCAGAAGAATTACCTTTTTTTCTCTGTGTATTACACAAGGATTCAGATAACATTGACACATTTATTATATTTCACAATCTATTTCTATTATGTAGGTTGCTTGGCTTCCTATTTGTGCCTCATTTTGTAACAATTCCCTCTGTCACTCTTCTTCTCCCCCAGTTACCCTTTTTTTTTTTTGGCTTTGATGTATAAACCTCTTTAACCAGTTCAGCACTCCCCCCCCGTCAGGGCCGCCATCAGTAATCTAGGGGGCCCCTTACACAGCTTCAGGCATGGGCCCCCTGGAGCAGAGGAGAACCGGGGGGGGAGCCGCGAATTGAGAAGCGGGGGGTGCCACGAATTGAGAAGCAGGGGGTGCTGCCGCCGCAAATTGTTGAGGGGGGGGGGGGGGGGCTTTGGATGCTGACGAACAAAAAAAGGACAAAAAAGGGAGGGTTGCCATCCGGGGCCCTGGGGACCTCTGGGCCCCTTACAAAGAAAAAAAAATTAAAAACATTTTCTTTTTTTTTTATTATAAAATATACATCAAAAAGGGGGGTTACCATCCGGGGCCCTTGGGACCTATGGAACCCCTGGCGACCTCTGGGCCCATTACACAAATAAAAAGGGGGGTTGTCATCCGTACCCCTGGGGACCTCCGGACCTCTGGGCCCCTTACAAAAAAAAATAAAAAATAAACGGGTTACCATCCAGGGCCCTCTGGGCCCCTTACAAAAAAATAAAATTAATTTAAAAAAAAATATTTTTATAAAAAAAAAAAAGGTTGGCATCTGGGGCCCTGGGGACCTCTGGGCCCCTTACAAAAAAATAAATAAAAATTATTATTATTATTTTTTTTTTTATAAAAAAATACATTAAAAAGGGGGGTTACCATCCGGGGCCCTGGGGACCTACGGGCCCCTGAGGACCTCTGGGCCCCTTACAAAAAATAAATAAAAATAAATAAAAAGGGGGGTTGTCATCCGGGCCCCTGGGGACCTACGGGCCCCTTACAGGTGTACTGCCTGTACCCCCCTGATGGCGGCCCTGCCCCCTGTACACCCCCTGTAGATCAGAGCAATCTTTACATTTCTGCTATGGACCTTTATTCAGCACTGGTCCAACACGCGCTCCGACTTTAACCACCTAAGGACCGGAAGGATTTGCCCCCTTAAAGTAGTTGTAAATCCTCTGGTGTTAGTTGCACCTACAGGTAAGCCTAGCTTAAGGCTTACCTGTAGGTGTTTGCAATATCTCCTAAACCTACACGGTTTAGGAGATATTTGCCAAAAATAGTACACCGATGTGTACGGCGCATGCACCGTACACATCGGCGCAGGCGCACTGTAAATGCCTGTTTTATGAATCGATAACGCCGGCTTTTACGGCTCCCGTGCGCATGCGCGGAGTGACGTTTTCGCCGCTCCGGCCAATCACAGCACCGGAGCGGCGATACCCGGAAGTAACGTTCCGGAGCGATGTCTGCGGCTGGAGGGGGAGACGAGGACGGCTTCGGGGGCTTCGATCTAAGGTAAGTAATGCATAATGAGCTAGTATGCTAGTCATACTAGCTCATTATGGTTTTGTTTTGCAGGTTTAAAAAAAAAAAAAAAATCTGGGTTTACAACCACTTTAATGACCAGGCCATTTTTTGCGATACGACACTGCGTCGCTTTAACTGACAATTGCGCGGTCGTGCGACGTTGTACCCAAACAAAATTGACGTCCTTCTTTTCCCACAAATAGAGCTTTCTTTTGGTGGTATTTGATCACCTTTTGTGCTACAAAACAACAAAAAAACGACAATTTAAAAAAATATATATTTTTTAGTTTTTGCTATAAATATTCCCAATTTTTAAAAAAAAAACGAATTTCATCAGTTTAGGCCAATATGTATCCTTCTTCATATTTTTGGTAAAAAAAAATCGCAATAAGCGTATATTGATTGGTTTTGCGCAAAGGTTTTAGCATCTACAAAATAGGCAATAGATTTATGGCATTTTTATTATTTTTTTTTACTACTAATGGCGGCAATCTGCGATTTTTTTGCAGGACTGCGACATTGCGGCAGACAGATCGGACCCTTTTGACAATTTTTTGGGACCATTGACATTTAGGCTTGGTTTACACTGGATGCCGATGCGGCTCCCAGCAGGGGTCCTGTGTGCCCTGGTTCACAGTATCAGGTCCGATTCCAGCCCGAATTTTGGGCTGAATTCGGACCTGAAACGGACCAAAAGATGCACAGGGCTCCTGTACAAATTCGCACTGGAGCCACATCGGAGATATGTGAACCAGCTCCATAGAGAGCCAATCACATTCTCCTGCTATTGCGAATTGCATCCGATTCGCAATAGTGTGAACCCAGCCTAATACAGTGATCAAAGCTATAAAAATGCACTGATTACTGTGTAAATGTCAGGCGGGAAAGGGGTTTACACTAGAGACGATTAAGGGGTTAAGTGTGTTCCCTCATGTGTGTTTCTAACTCTGGGGGGAGGAGACTGACTGGAGGAGGAGACAGATTGCTGTTCCTAATTACTAGGAACAGCAGATCTGTCTCTCCTCTCCTGTCAGAACAGGGATTTGTGTGTTTACATTGACAGATCACCGTTCGGGCTCACGTGCCCATGATCACGGGTGGTCGACGGACATCACAATCGCTGTCAGGTTCCCCGCCGTGCACACTCGCCCGCTATTGCTCTGAAAGGAGCCGATGTACAGGTACGGCGATTTGCGGGAACGAGCCGACCTGCCGCTGTATAATGACGGCAGCTGGTCGGCAAGTGGTTAAGAGCACAAGTCGCATGACAAGTCGCGCCCCATTCAGTGCAATCAAACCATTCTAATAGGAGCTACTTGAGTCGCTCCGACTTAGAAAAAGATTCCTGCACCACTTTTGGTCCGACTTCAGAACAACTTGCATTGACTTCTGTTAAAGAAAAGGAATCACGCTGGGATGACGGCTTCGAAGTCGCGGCAGTGTGAATCGAGGCTAACATTGTGATTACCTAAGACGGGGTAAGCAAACTCGGCACTCCAGCTGTGATCAAACTACAAATCCCATCATGGCTCTGGGAGTCAGTTCTGTGGCTGTCAGAGCCTTGCAATGCTTCCTGGGACTTGTAGTTCCACAACAACTGGAGTGCCGAGACTACCCCTAACTTAAAGTGGTAGTAAAATAACAAACATGCCTATACTTACCTGCTCTGTGCAATGCTTTTGCACAGAGCAGCCCCGATCCTCTTCTTCTAGGTTCCCCCCGCTGGCGCTCCAGGCCTCCAGGCTCCCTGCTACTGTGTCCATTGACACAGACAGTAGGACTCAGCCCCACTCCTGTGTCACAGGATTTGACAGTGGATCAATCAAAGAATGTGGTGTCATCCCCCTAGCTTTGCTTTATAGCAGAGCTGTGTAATGCCGCGTGCCGCGGAATTCTTGACAGAAAAAGTCCGATGTGAGCTTTTGAACGGGAATTACGACCGTGTGTATGCTCCATCAGACTTTTGCTGTCGGAATTCCTGCCAGCAAAAGATTGAGAGCAGTTTCTCTATTTTCCCGATGGAAAAATTTCCTATTGGGAAATCCGTTCGTCTGTATGCAATTCCGACGGGAAAAAGAACACACATGCTCGGAAACAATTAGACGCATGCTCGGAAGCATTGAACTTATTTTTCTCGTCTCGTCGTAGTGTTGTACGTCACCGCGTTCTTAACGCTCAAAAGTTCAGAGAACTTTTGTGTGACCGTGTGTATGCAAGACAAGCTTGAGCGGAATTCCGTTGGAAAAAACATCCAAGGTTTTTCCGACGGGAAAACCGAACGCGTGTACGCGGTATTAGTCTCAGAACTAGGCGGAAATAGAAATCCTTTGGCAGGTAACACTGTTCTCATATACTGTATGTATTGGCTATTTCCCTGGAGTTCAACTATAAATTTCTACTTTACATAACAGCAATGTACAGTAAATATTTAGATATAAATAATTATTGATCAGGGAACTGCCCATCATCATTTTTTTAATTAAAGTAAAAGGTAAAAAGCTAGGAGATTTAATTGCTGCAGATCAAAAATTCTCTGCAATTCTCTGCTGGCTGCGTCAGCTTGATGTAAGGTACTAAATCAACACAGGACAGCCCCACTCCCAATAAATTCCTGAGATTGCAGTTTAGGGAGAAGGAGCGGAAAGGACAGAGTTTATGTGGCTATCAGATTACAGAGCTGTGTAATTCACCCCTGCAGGGCTCATAGCTGTGGAAACACATGCTGAGAGTCCTCTGTGGGGTCAGAGGGGAAAAGCAGGGTAATCAGCAGAATAGATTCCTGGGCTCTTATGCATTCTGACAATTGTTTCCAGAGAAAGAATATTGTGGGGGGACTCTGCTCCTTTCAATGTCTGATTTTCCTCTCCTGAGATACTCTGTGCTTCTGGAGGACTCTGCTCCTTCCACTTCTGATTCTCCTCTTCTGAGATACTCCGTGCTGCTGGAGGACTCTGCTCCTTCCACTTCTGATTTTCCTCTCCTGAGATACTCTGTGCTGCTGGAGGACTCTGCTCCTTCCACTTCTGATTCTCCTCTTCTGAGATACTCCGTGCTGCTGGAGGACTCTGCTCCTTCCACTTCTGATTCTCCTCTTCTGAGATACTCCGTGCTGCTGGAGGACTCTGCTCCTTTCACTTCTGATTCTCCTCTTCTGAGATACTCCGTGCTGCTGGAGGACTCTGCTCCTTCCACTTCTGATTTTCCTCTCCTGAGATACTCTGTGCTGCTGGAGGACTCTGCTCCTTCCACTTCTGATTCTCCTCTTCTGAGATACTCCGTGCTGCTGGAGGACTCTGCTCCTTCCACTTCTGATTCTCCTCTTCTGAGATACTCCGTGCTGCTGGAGGACTCTGCTCCTTTCACTTCTGATTCTCCTCTTCTGAGATACTCCGTGCTGCTGGAGGACTCTGCTCCTTCCACTTCTGATTCTCCTCTTCTGAGATACTCCGTGCTGCTGAAGGACTCTGCTCCTTCCGCTTCTGATTCTTCTCTTTTGAGATACTCTGTGCTGCTGGAGGACTCTGCTCCTTCCACTTCTGATTCTCCTCTTCTGAGATACTCTGTGCTGCTGGAGGACTCTGCTCCTTCCACTTCTGATTCTCCTTTTCTGAGATACTCTGTGCTGCTGGAGGACTCTGCTCCTTCCACTCCTGATTCTCCTCTTCTGAGATACTCCGTGCTGCTGGAGGACTCTGCTCCTTCCACTTCTGATTCTCCTCTTCTGAGATACTCCGTGCTGCTGAAGGACTCTGCTTCTTCCGCATCTGATTCTTCTCTTCTGAGATACTCTGTGCTGCTGGAGGACTCTGCTCCTTCCACTTCTGATTCAACTCTTCTGAGATACTCTGTGCTGCTGGAGGACTCTGCTCCTTCCACTTCTGATTCTCTACTCCTGAGATGCTGTCACGTACCTAGTTAGAGGTGGAATTGACATGAGGGCTTCCCTTGCGACTGAGCACCGAGCACCCCTGTAGGCGAGAACATGACTCAAAGAAGCACTGGGGCCATTTAGGTAGGTTGCTTGCAGAGGTGTCTACTGGATAGCGATCAGCTGGTCTGTCAGGACTGATGGCAGGACCTCTGTTGCCCTTGGAGATTTAGCAAGACCAAGGCAGTGAACACAAGCGAGATGGTGCCAGTGGCAGGAGAGAGGTCAGACTGGCAGAATCAGAGTAGAGAAGCATAGTCAGGATAGAAGCCAAGGTTATACATGGAGATACTAGCCAGGGGGTAGGCAGGAGCATGGTCAGGAACAGAGCCGAGGTCATGCCCAAGAATGAGGCGGGCAGGTAGTAGAATAGTCAGAGGAGCAAGCCAGGGTCATACACTGTTAGTCAGGAGAGTCCTTTGAGCAAGCTGGGGTCAAACCAAGAGGAAGGCAGCAGTATAGTCCAGAGGCAAGCCAGGTCGGTAACGGGAAGTGTTTTAATGAGGCACACTCGGGAATAACAATACCCTAATTGCAGAATACAGCATTTTTGGAAACACACTGCACCAAAGCTCAAGTATCTGAGCCATACTATTTGAAATAACAGTGCAGAGTCCTTCTTAACATAAAAGGCACCTAGAAGAGCATACATGTAAATGATCCCTCAGGACACAATACTAAACATTGCAAAACCTTTGTATTCACCTGAAGCAAAGCCTTGTATACGAAAAAACATAAGATATGATCCAGGATTGCTGCATTTATCTCAGGAGAGGATGTCGTCATCTCTCACATTTGCTACAACCTAAGGACTGTACAAAAAGGTTTGACTCCCATTAAATGTCATGTACATTGCCACCATCCCCAATGAATGAACAAAAGAGTTCACCTCAAAAAATTGGGATTTTAAGGGCAATGAAAATAAATGTAAATTTATTTATTTTTTTTAAATATAGAAAAATATAATTTATTACAAATCCATAAACAACATAGATCACCATAAAGTGATAAACACTTAAAAACAAGTTTACATAGATATTACATAGCCATATAAATAACAGAGAATGATGACTGTATAGAACCCCAAAAATGGAATCCTGGCGATGATGAGACTGCTAAATCCAAAGATTATTTAGCAGTCTCATCATCGCCAGGATTCCATTTTTGGGGTTCTATACAACCTCTCTACAACCTCTATGTAATATCTATGGAAACTTGTTTTTAAGTGTTTATCACTTTATGGTGATCTATGTTGTTTATGGATTTGTAATAAATTATATTTTTTCTAAATAATTTTTTACATTTATTTTGATTGCCCTTAAAATCCCAATTTTTTTAGGTGAAATTCTTTTGTACAACCTAAGGACTGTGTCATACAGTCCAAAGAACTACAGGTACAAGTGTTGTCACCCTACTAATACCATGTGGCCATATAGGGGAGCAGGAGCTGGGAATTACAGTATGCAGTGTAGTATATCAATTTTTTTTTTTTTTACAGGAATATAAGTTTTTGTATGTGTGTTCTTCACTTACAGCCGTGGTGAAAAGTTTTAAGAATGACACAAGTATTAATTTTCACAAAGTCTGCTGATTTAGTTTTTATGATGGCAATTTGCATATACTCCAGAATGTAATGAAGAGTTATCAGATGAATTGCAATTAATTGCAAAGTCCCTCATTGCCATGAAAATTAACTTAATACCATAAAAAACATTTCCACTGCATTTGTGGAGAAGGCTTCAGGGCACCCAAGAAAGTCCAGCAAGCGCCAGGACCGTCTCCTACAGTTGATTCAGCTGCGGGATCGGGGCACCACCAGTGCAGAGCTTGTTCAGGAATGGCAGCAGGCAGGTGTAAGTACATTTCTACGTACAGTGAGGTGAAGACTTTTGGAGGATAGCCTGGTGTCAAGAAGTGAAGCAAAAACGCCACTTCTCTCCAGGAAAAACAACATCAGAGCCAGACTGATATTCTGCAAAAGGTACAGGGATTGGACGGCTGAGGACTGGGGTAAAGTCATTTTCTCTGATGAATCCCCTTTCCGATTGTTTGGGGCATCCAGGAAAAAACCTTGTCCGGAGAAGAAAAGGTGAGCACTACCATCAGTCCTGTGTCATGCCGACAGTAACACATCCTGAGACCATTCATGTGTGGGGTTGCTTCTCAGCCAAGAGAATGGGCTCACTCCCAATTATGCCTAAGAACATAGACATGAATAAAGAATGGTCCAAAAACATCCTTTGAGGCCAACTTCTCCCAACCATCCAAGAACAGTTTGTTGAGGAACAATGCCTTTTCCAGCATGATGGAGCACCTTGCCATAAGACAAAAGTGATAACTAAGTGGCTTGGGGAACAAAACATTGAAATTTTGGGTACATGGTCAGGAAACTCCCCAGACCTTAATCCCATTGAGAACTTGTGGTCAATCCTCAAGAGGGAGATGAACAAAAAAACACCCCACAGATTCTGACAAACTCCAAGCATTGATTATGCAAGAATGGGACATATTGCCGTGTACACACGATCGGAATTTCCGATGGAAAAAGTCAGACAGAATTTTTTCATCAGATATTCCGACCGTGTGTATGCCCCATCGGACTTTTTCCGTCGGAAATTCCGACGGAATTAGATAGAGAACACGTTCTCAATTTTCCTGATGAAAAAAAATTCTATCGGAATTTCCGTCTGAGTGCAATTCCGACGGACTAAAAACCACGTATGCTCGGAAACAATTCAACGCATGCTGGGAAGCATAGAACTTCATTTTCTCGGCTCGTCGTAGTGTTTTACGTCACCGCGTTCTTGAGGGTCGGATTTTAGTGTGACCGTGTGTATGCAAGAAAGCTTCAGCGGAATTCCGTCAGGAAAAACCCGTCGGAGTTTATTCCGATGGAAATTCCGCTCATGTGTATAAAGCCGGTCGGACTTTCGGCCAACAAACTTCATTTTGAGCAAGTTGGACCAACAATCCGACCGTGTGTACGCTCCATCGGACAAACTTTTTTTTTTTTTTGTTTTCATCGGACAAAAGTTTGCCCAACAAAAGTCCGATGGAGCAAAGTCCGACCGTGCGTACAGAAAACCATCGGACTGTTGTCCGATGGACAAAACAACTAATGTTAAAATCAACCAACAATAGCAGAAGTTGACCAAAGGGTGGCGGTAAAGAGCAGAAAAACAACGTGATGTTGCAAAAAGTTTTGGGAAAGTTTGCAGAAAAGTCCTGTGGTGTGTATGCTATGGGTGTGCCCGGCCAACTCCGTTCGGACAGAAATCCAGGGAAAAGTCCGATGGAAGTCCGACCGTGTGTATGGGGCTTTAGGCATTAGACAAGATCTGGCCGAAAAGTTGATTTTACAGCATGCCAGGGTGAATTGCAGAGGTTTGAAAAAGAAGGGTCAATACTGCAAATATAGATTTTTTGCATAAACTTAATGTAATTGTCAATAAAAGTCTTTGACACTTATGAAATGCTTGTAAATATACTTCAGTATACCATAGAAACATCTGATAAAAAGATCTAAAAACACTGAAGCAGCAGACTTTGTGAAAATTAATATTTGTTTAATTCTCAAAACTTTTGGCCAAGGCTGTGTGTATCTAGCTACCTGGATGGAGGTCCTCTTTCCTGCCTATTGGTATTTAGAGACTGGAAGCCTCAAGGTCCGGTGGTAGGAACATGCTGTCCATAATCAGTTTGTATCGTGGTCACAGTTAGGCGGCTTGCAATGAGCTGTCGTAGATGGACAGATATGTCTCAGCTTGTTCTAAAGAATTCCATCTGTCATCAGCTTGTTCTGTTTGAGATAAACATGCTTAGAAGTTTGTTTTGAAGATCTGTCCATGAGAAACTAAAATTACTGCTGATGCCAACATGCATTATACTGTTTACTGTCTTGGAAAGGGTCTGCCTGCAGTCCCTGGAAATCTCTCTGCAGTCTCTGACTGTCTTTTCTATGTGGAATATTATCTGTAGCACTTTGGTAGGGATGAACTTGGGTCTGGGCCGGTGTTATTGACATAATATGGTCAATGTCATTGAGGGCTAGGGTGACCACATTTCCAAACTACCATTCAGGGACATCCTTCCTTCCCAAAAATCAGCTTGTGTTGTAACGAATCACAGCACAGTGATTGGACACAAAAGGCGGGATTTATGATTTCTCCAATCACAAGCAGGGGGCGGGATTGTGCTCCTCCAGGCATTCCCGGCCAGGACAAGTACTATCAGTGAGTAAAGCGGTGATGTGGCGGCCTTTTTTGGGGGCATCAGATTGTCCCGGGGGGTGGCTGTGTCAGTTTCATTCCAGGACACTGTATTGTCCTGGCATGAATGTACCCGGGACAGACCTGCAAAATACGGGACTGTCCCGGGCAATCCGGGACACGTGGTCACCCTAGTGGTGAACTGTTACGGCAATAAACCTTGGCTGGAGCTGAACGTCTTCCAGGACACGTGGTCACCCTATGAGGGCAGCACAATGGCTAAGTGGTTAGTGTTTCTACATAGCAGCCCTAGGTTTGTTGGTTTGAATCCCAACTGCAGCACTACCTGCCTGCAAACAGAAAGAACCCGCTCCAGGTGTCTGAGTCACAAAGTCTCCTCCCCCATCAGGTATGAGTGCTGGCTCAGTATGCAAAAGGCATACAAAGAAAAATTGAATCCAGTTGGCCGCACTCCAACGATAGTATCTTTATTAATAAAAATCCATACAGCAAAAGATGAAATAGATCGCTAACATGTTTCACACCATAACTACTGGTGCTTACTCATAGCTTATGGAAACAGGATCCATTTTTTTTTAGGGTAACAAACACTTTAAATGGTTAAGAGGATTTTGGAGTTGCCGGGTCTTTTAATTTATTTTGCAATGATAAGAACAGCACAGTAGCTTAGCGGTGAGCTCTTCCATCTTCCAGCACTAGGGTTCACAACCAGGATCATAAACACTACAAGGCGTTTGCACATTCTCCCTTTGTCGCATGGGCTTTCTCCCACACTACAAAGACTAGAAGGTGTATGCATGTAAGGTAGGCCATACCAGTGTTGTCAACCGCCCGTTAATTTTCGCACAACGCATACATTTTAACCAATTTTCTGACTTTCCGTAAATGTCCGTTACATAAAAAGTCCGTAAAAAGTATGACTGCGGGCTGACCGTGCAACTATGCACACGCCGTCCCGGAGCCTGCCGGGCTCGAGGAAGCTTGTATGCGCTTGGCTATTTTCGAGCGGGCTCATGCGCTGTGATGTAACAGCGTTGCGCGCCACCATTTTTTAATAGAACTTTCAGACAGATTACAGCCTCATTGGCTCTGACAAGCAGATCTCCTCTCCTTGCTCTCATCTTGCACAGTGACCCTTGGGCTGGAGGCTGCGGGGCTGGTTAGTGAGCGCAAGCCACCCCTTACCAATGAAACTCTTGGTTCAGGAGAATGTAGAAGATGGCCTCAGGCAAAGAAGGGGTTAAGTTGGCAGAGACAAAAAAAAAGGCAATTTGCCTTCTAGTATGGGATTAAGAGACACTGCTAACCAGGGCAAAGTGCTAATGGCAGATTGGGCACCTCTGGGAGGAAGAGAGCAGATAAATCTCTGGCAGAGGAAGAGTTAAGCCAGCTGTCCAAGACTTTGACAGGCAGAGAAAAGAAAGGAAAAAAAAAGATTGAAATGAGCAAACGCAGTAGGAGAGTTTGCTGAGCTGCATGTCTGTGGAAGGGTTAACAGTGGAGTGCAAGTCTGCGGCAGAAAAGGGGTGAAAGAAATCAGTGCTAGCAGATATATTTTATTATCTATTATGTCTGCATCCTCTAACCATCTCCTGTATCATGTCCTCAGTCTCTGACCATCTCTTGTATCATGTCCGCATCCTCTAACCATCTCCTGTATCATGTCCTCAAGTCTCTGACCATCTCTTGTATCATGTCCGCATCCTTTAACCATCTCCTGTATCATGTCCTCAGTCTCTGACTATCTCTTGTATCATGTCCGCATCCTCTAACCATCTCCTGTATCATGTCCTCAGTCTCTGACCATCTCTTGTATCATGTCCTTAGTCTCTGACCATCTCTTGTATCATGTCCGCATCCTCTAACCATCTCCTGTATCATGTCCGCATCTTCTAACCATCTCTTGTATCATGTCCGCATCTTCCAACCATCTCTTGTATTATGTCCGCATCTTCTAACCATCTCTTGTATCATGTTCGCATCCTCTAACCATCTCTTGTATTATGTCCGCATCCTCTAACCATCTCCTGTATCATGTCCTCAGTCTCTGACCATCTCTTGTATCATGTCCGCATCCTCTAACCATCTCCTGTATCATTTCCTCAGTCTCTGACCATCTCTTGTATCATGTCCGCATCTTCTAACCATCTCTTGTAACATGTTCGCATCCTCTAACAATCTCTTGTATCATGTCCGCATCCTCTAACCATCTCCTGTATCATGTCCACAGTCTCTGACCATCTCCTGTATCATATCCTCAGTCTCTGACCATCTCTTGTATCATGTCTGCATCCTCTAACCATCTCCTGTATCATGTCCTCCGTCTCTGACCATCTCCTGTATCATGTCCTCAGTCTCTGACCATCTCCTGTATCATGTCATCAGTCTCTAGCCATCTCCTGTATCATGTCCTCCATCTCTAACCATGTCTTGTATCATGTCCGCATCCTCTAACCATCTCCTGTATCATTTCCTCAGTCTCTGACCATCTCCTGTATCATCTCCTCAGTCTCTGACCATCTCTTGTTTCATGTCCGCATCCTCTAACCTTCTCCTGTATCATGTCCTCACTCTCTGACCATCTCCTGTATCATGTCCTCAGTCTCTAACCATCTCCTGTATCATGTCCTCCATCTCTAACCATCTCTTGTATCATGTCCGCATCCTCTAACCATCTCCTGTATCATGTCCACAGTCTAGGACCATCTCTTGAATCATGTCCGCATCCTCTAACCATCTCTTGTATCATGTCCGCATCCTCTAACCATCTCCTGTATCATGTCCACAGTCTCTGACTATCTCTTGTATCATGTCCGCATCCTCTAACCATCTCCTGTATCATGTCCACAGTCTCTGACCATCTTTTGTATAATGTCTGCATCCTCTAAGCATCTTTTGTATCATGTCCCCATCCTCTAACCATCTCTTGTATCATGTCCGCATCCTCTAACCATCGTTTAGCACTGAAAACAGCAATTTTAGGTACTTATTTGCAGTGGCAGTAAAAAACGTGGAGCTGCCAGTAAATTTCATGATTTGTGCCAGTAAAAAAACAATTGGTGCCTTTTGTTAATGTTAGCGTCCTGTCAGTAAATTTCACTTTGGGGGGTTGGCAACACTGGGCCATACATTGATAGATTGAATACATATTACAAATTCCTCCATCCATACTAACTGTGGATGGATGAAGCCCTTCTGCTGGGCTACTGTATTCTGACTTTTTGGCCAACAATTTTTTTGCCTGGCTCCTTTAATTTTTATAGCAATGTTGGGTGGGAAGAGGGCTACCCATGAAGTGATGTGGGAGTTTCCACATAAAACAGAAGAGTCAATTTTTTTTGCTCCTTTGGGAAGCGAATGCATTGTTACTTATATGAGACAACAGTGGACTTTGTGTAACCTTGTCTGTAAATCCCCTTGTATATAGATGGGGTCAGCATTCTGCACAGCACAAGTCCAGCTTGCCATGAATTCAGGGAGAAAGATCTCATGATGTAATGAGTTCATACAATTATTTATAAAGGGTTTTATATTTTAAAGTCCTAGCGATGTTTTAAAGAGACCCTGTCACCAACTCACTTAAAAACTGCAGGTAAAAAGCATAGAAAAAAAATTAAGTATTTTAAATGCTTGCTTGCAGTGTTTTTTCTTTCCATAGTAATTTTTTTTTCACTTACAATGTGTGTTTGAACTTGCTAGCAAATCTGACAATTTCTGGAAGAGTCAATTCACTGGCACAGTCCCCTCCCTCTTTGCAGATCATAGCCCTTCCCCTTTTCTGGGAGTGAATTACTGTCAGTGTTGACCCAGCTCCTCACTAGGGATGAGCTTCGAGTTCGAGTCAAACCCATGTTCGACTCGAACATTGGCTGTTCGGCTGTTCGCTGAATTTTGAACATTATGGGCCGTTCGTGCCAAATTCGAGTGGCGCGTCACGGCCCATAATGCACTGCGGCATCGCAGGCATTGCTGGCTGATTGGCCAAGCATGCACTATGACCCGCATGCTTTGGCCAATCACAGCACCGAAAAAACGGAGAGCCATAATTGGCCAAAGCCAGGGTGGCTTTGGCCAATTATGTCTCAGGGGGTTTAGTACACGCCCCACACTATATAAGGCCGCCGGCATGGCGGCCTTGTGTAGTGTGTTGCGGTGGTTAAAGAGAGAGGTTTAAGAGAGAGAGAGAGAGACAGTGTCATTTATTTTGAGTTAGATAGAGCAGGCAGGCGAGTCAGTTAGCTGCAGTTACAGTGTGTAGAGGATATATATGCATCCTAGGTGTTGTATATATATTTACACACTGTATTCAGTTTAGCTAGATCCATTCCTGTTATTCACTATACTGACAGGCAGGCAGGTGATTGTGCTAGCTGCAGTGTTTCACTTAGTGTCTTTTGCACAGCGTGTACCTGAATACAATTGGTGGTGTTCTCATACCAATACCACAAGCAGGGAGCTGCATTAATTTCATTTAGTGTACTTCTGTCCCTTGCACAGCGTTCACCTAAAGGTACCTCAATAAAATTTGTGGTGTTCTTGTACTAAAACCATAGGCAGGGAGCTGCATTGATTTCATTTAGTGTACTGTCACTGTGTCCTTTGCACAGCATTCACCTAAAGGTACCTGAATACAATTGGTGGTGTTCTCATACCAATACCACAGTCAGGGATCTGCTTTATTTTCACTTAGTGTACTTCTGTCCTTTGCACAGCATTCACCTAAAGGTACCTCAATACAATTAGTGGTGTTCTCATACTAAAACCACAGGCAGGGATCTGCTTTATTTTCACTTAGTGTACTGTGTCCTTTGCACAGCATTCACCTAAAGGTACCTCAATACAATTAGTGGTGTTCTCATACTAAAACCACAGGCAGGGATCTGCTTTATTTTCACTTAGTGTACTGTGTCCTTTGCACAGCGTTCACCTAAAGGTACCTGAATACAATTGGTGGTGTTCTCATACCAATACCACAGGAAGGGAGCTGCTGTATTTTCAATTAGTGTACTGTGTCCTCTGCACAGTGTGCACCTAAAACTAACTGGAGACAATTGCTGCTTTTCACATACTAATACCACAGCAGGCAGGTGATTGTGCTAGCTGCAGTATAATCACTATAGATCTATATATATATATATACATCCCACCTTTGTGCAGCTACATCTCACTGCAGGCCATTAGTATGTCTGGAAGGCAAACAAGGAGAGGCAGACAGTCACGAGCCAATAAAAGAGGGCAAGCAGGCTCTGTGTCTAGAGGCAACAGTGCTGGTCGTGGACACGGTGCATCCTCATCAGCACGTGGCCGTGGGACGCGCTTGTCCTTCTTTTCGGCAGCTGGCCATGTTGAGCCGCAACATGCCGAAGACTTGGTAGAGTGGATGGCCAAGCAGTCCTCATCCTCCTCATTCTCTCTCATCCAGGCTCAGGGTACTTTGTTTGGCAAAGCAGCTGCCAAAGCGGCCTCTTCCCTTGGCTGAATGGCATCAGTCACTCCTTCCCTAGCCCCACCATGTCCTCCTGAGGAGTCCCCTGAACTGTTTGACAACAGTGTTGGGTACATGCTCCAGGAGGATGCCCAGCGTTTTGAAGGCTCCGATGATGGTACCCAGCTAGAGGAAGGCAGTAACGTGAGCCCAGAGAGAAGGGGTGCCCAACAAGGACAGCAATCTGGCAGTCATGTTCCCCCAGCTGCAGCATACTGCCAGATTTGCTCCAGTGATGAGGAGGGAGGGGATGATGAGGTCACTGACTCCACGTGGGTGCCTGATAGGAGAGAGGAGGAGGAGGAGGCACATCTCCAACGAGGCAGGATGCCCTCCAGGGGCCAGCTTAAGGGCAGCCAACCGACTGCGTCACACCGCAGTGTTCCGCATTTTCAGGGCGCTGCTGTCTCTGCGCGTTATTCCAAAAGTTCTTTGGTGTGGGCCTTTTTTGAAACGTGTGCAGCAGATCGCACCGTTGCTATTTGCAACATATGTCTGAAGCGCATCTCGCGTGGCCAAAACATGACCTGCTTGGGCACCAAGTGCTTGACCAGACATATGTCGACCTGCCATGCAGTCCGTTGGCTAGCATACAAAAAAGACCTACACCAAAGAACAAAGCGGACCTCTCCTTGCTCCTCATCAGCTGGGATCTCCAACCCCACTATGCCTTAAGTCCTCTCTGAAACCTGCACTGAGAGGAATGAAGGTGTAGAATTAGGTGTGTCACAGCCAAGTACTTGCGGGCAATCTGCTATCGGTACACCGACGTCAGATTGTACCAGGCAAATTTCCCTGCCTCAGCTGCTGCACCTCCAAAAGAAGTTTGCTCCCAGCCATCCACATGCCCAGCGGTTAAATGCTAGCTTGGCTAAATTGCTAGCACTTCAACTGCTGCCTTTTCAGTTGGTAGACTCTGCCCCCTTCTGTGAGTTTGTGGAATGTGCGGTTCCTCAGTGGCAGGTTCCCAAACGCCACTTTTTCTCACGGAAGGCGATTCCGGCTCTCTACCGGCATGTTGGAGGCAATGTCTTGTCCTCGCTGGAAAGGGCGGTCAGCGGTAAGGTGCATATTACCACTGACTCATGGTCCAGCAGGCATGGACAGGGACGTTACCTATCTTTCACGGCTTATTGAGCGACTCTGCTGGCAGCTGGGAAGGATGCAGGACAAGGTGCAGTAGTGTTGGAGGTTGTTCCGCCACCACGCCTCCAAAATGCTACTACTGGTGATTCTGACACACCCCTCTCCTACACCCCTCCTCTTCTTCTTCTTCTTCTTCCATGGCCTCTTCCTGTGCTCGGAACCAGTGGTGCTCCGTAGGCGTTCAAGGGGCTACGCAAGTACGCAGGCAAAAAGATGCCATGCGGTGCTTGAGCTGTTGTGCTTGGGGGACAGGAGCTACACTGGGGCAGATATTCTGTCAGCTCTGCAGGGGCAGGCTCAGAGGTGGTTGATGCCACCCCAGCTTAAGCCAGAAATGGTGGTTTCCGACAATGGCACCAACCTCCCCTCCGCCCTCCGACAGGGACAACTGACCCATGTGCCCTGTTTGGCTCACATCCTTAACTTGGTGGTGCAGCGGTTCTTGGGCAGGTACCCGGGCTTACAGGAGGTCCTGAAGCAGGCCAGGAAACTCTGTGGGCATTTACGCTGGTCATATAATGCCAGTGCTCGGCTGGCTGACCTGCAAAAGGAATACAACCTGCCCAAGAACCGCCTAATCTGTGACATGCCCACCAGGTGGAACTCTACGTTGGCCATGCTGCAGCGGCTGCACACGCAGCAGAGGGCCATCAATGAGTATCTGTTGCAATATGGCACCAGGACAGGGTCAGGGGATCTTGGATTTTTTTCCCCACGCCAGTGGGCCATGATCAGGGATGCATGCACTGTCCTGGCACCATTTGAGGAGGCCACGAGGATGGTGAGCAGTGACAGTGCATGCATCAGTGACACTGTCCCTCTTGTCCACATGTTGGAGCACACGCTGCGTGGAATAATGGACAGGGCACATGAGGCAGAACAGAGGGAGGAAGAGGAGGACTTCCTTACCTCTCAAGGCCCCCTTTATCCAGACAGTGTTCCTGCTGGCCCGCCTATCACACAGGAAGAGGGCGAGGAGGAGGAGGAGGAGGATTGTGTCAGCATGGAGGTTGAGCCTAGCGCTCAGCATGAGCAGCAGTCTTCAAGGGATCAATTACAGTCCCAAGACACCCATGGACTTGTACGTGGCTGGGAGGAGGTGGCTGCGGATCATGTCGTCCTGAGTGACCCAGAGGACTCTGGACCGAATGCCTCAGCAAACCTACGCTGCATGGCCTCCCTGATCCTGCAAAGCCTGCGGAAGGATCCTCGTATTCGTGCTATCAAGGAGAGGGATCATTACTGGCTGGCAACCCTCCGTGATCCACGGTACAAGGGTAAGGTTGCGGACCTTATCTTGCCGTCGCAGAGGGAGCAGAGGATGACGCATCTTCGGGAGGCCTTGCAGAAAGGTCCGTGCAACGCGTTCCCAGAGACTGGGAGGTTATTGGTCCTGGACAACGTGGTGCTGAGGCTTCAGACAGTCAAAGAAGGAGCGGTGGAGAAGGTGGCCGTCTGACCGATGCGTTCAGACAATTTTTTAGTCCGCAGCCCCAAGGTATGATCGGTTCCTGCAACCATCGCCAGCGTCTGGTTTACATGGTGCAGGAATACCTAGTGGCAAGATCAGACTTGGACACCTTTCCCACCGAAAATCCTCTGGCTTACTGGGTCTTGAGGATGGATCACTGGCCAGAGCTTGCACAGTATGCAATTGAGCTACTGGCCTGTCCTGCATCCAGCGTTCTTTCGGAACGCACATTCAGTGCTGCTGGAGGCTTTGTAACCGATCACAGGGTGCGCCTGTCCACCGACTCGTTCGATCGACTGACCTTCATAAAAATGAATCAGTCTTGGATCACCACCAGCTACCAGGCACCTGATGCTGATGTAACAGAATAATTTTCTTTGAAATGTCAGATCCCTTCAAGACTGCCTATGCTGATGCAGAGTGACTATACTGTTATGCT
This sequence comes from Rana muscosa, assembly GCA_029206835.1. Taxonomy (NCBI): domain Eukaryota; kingdom Metazoa; phylum Chordata; class Amphibia; order Anura; family Ranidae; genus Rana; species Rana muscosa. The sequence goes on from CM055118.1 coordinate 332,317,702, forward strand.
GAGTGACTATCCTCTTCCTCCTCAATGATCATGCTGATAGCATGTAAGAAAATTTTTGGTTCTGGGTACCGCCACCAGTGGCTAAGGCCAAATTTAAAGTAATATTTCACTTTTATTGTTTCACTTTAAGCATTATTAAAATCACTGCTCCCGAAAAAACGTCAGTTTTTAATACTTCGTTTTGCATTGATACATGTCCCCTGGGGCAGGTCCCCAAACTTACATATTAGCCTTGATAATTAGCAGTTTTGATTTCGAACGTTCGAGTCCATTGTATTTTATAGGGTTCTAAAGTTTGCGCAAACTTTCGGTCCGTTCGCAGGTTCTGGTGCGAACCGAACCGGGGGGTGTTCGGCTCATCCCTACTCCTGACCCCTCCCCTTTTGTGAGTGAAGGGAAATACTATAGAGCCGTCTCTAAATGACGGCCCGCCGACTACAGTTGTGCATAATGGAAAACTTAGTTGCATTTCGGATTTGTTAGTTAAGTCAATAATTTCATTTCGTCATATTAGAATGATTCGTTTTTTAGAATTTGTTTTGTATATGCGGATTCATTTCGTACATTCATTATTTTCGAATCAAATTCTAATTCAATTTTTTTTTTTAATTCAGGATGGAAAAATATTGCAATAAATACAGTTAGGTATGAAAGTGAAATAAGATGTTGATTCCTAGTTGGGCTGCTTTGTAGTATAGAGTAGAAAATAATAGAATAGAATAGAACAGAATAAAACAGAATATGATATAAACGAATAGAACAGATTGTAATACAAGAGAATGGAATAGAAAATAAAGGAATAGAATAAAATAGAAAAGAACAGAATAGAATAAAACAGAATAGGAAAGAAACGAATAGAACAGACTGTAAAACAAGAGAATAGAATAGAAAATAAAGGAATAAAATAAAATAGAAAAGAACAGAATAGAATAGAAATTATTCTATTCTATTCTTTCTTTTGTATTCTACTCTATTCTATTCTTTTCTATTCTATTCTGTTCTTTATTATTTTATTCTATTCCTTTATATAGCAGGAATCATCATCCTATTTCACTTTTATACCTAACTGCATTAATTGCAACATGTTTCTATTTCAAATTCAAATTAATTTTCAAATATAACAGAATAGAATAGAAAGTATAAAATAGAATATTAAATTATTCTATTCTATTCTTTTTATTTCTATTCTACTCTATTCTATTATTTTCTATTCTTTTCCATTCTTTTATTTTCTATTCTATTCTGTTTTATTTGAAAATGAATTTGAAATAGAAACATATTGCAATAAATACAGTTATTTTCTATTCTGTTCTGTTTTATTCTATTCTATAAAGCAGCCGAAGTAGGAATCATCATATTATTTCACTTTTACATATTAATGAATTTATTGCAATATTTTTTTCCATTTCAAATTAATTTTGGAATTAGAATAAATTTTCAAATATAAGTTTGAATTCTTTTTTGAATTTGTTTAGTTATAATTTATTTAGGATTCATTGAAATTCGTTACTCTTGTGATTCGCAAATTCAGATACGTCCGAATAGCAGAATAACAAAAATGCTGTCCGAAATTTGATTCGTAATGAAATGAATCGCACATGTCTAACGCCGACCAAATCTGATTCTCTACAGCAGTGGTCATCAACCCTGTCCTCAGGGACCACTAACAGGTCAGGTTTGCAAGATAACTGAAATACATCACAGGTGATATCATTTGCTGCTCAGTGATTGCAATATTCTAGTCTGCATCTCCCCAAGGTAATACATAAAACCTGGCCTGTTAGTGGGCTCTGAGGACAGGGTTGATGACCACTGCTCTACAGGATTACATCCAGCCCACAGCTAGGGTTAGACTCCACCCACTTCACTGCCCTTCTCCAAGTCAGTTAGTTGCTAGGACCGCTGGCAACCAATGACGTGCTCACCCCAGCAGGATCACTATACCTGCTCCGGCTCCTGCCCTGCTTCTACACTGACTATAGATAAGGTAAGGGTGGATCACTGATAATGAACCTGATGTAGGGGGGACTCTGATGAAAGAGGGACTCTTAAGGCAGACTCTGTCATAAAGGGGGACTTTGATGGGGACCCTGATGTAAGAGGGACCCTGATGTGAGGGTGGACTCTGGTGAAGATCCTGATGGAAGGGGGGACTCTGGTGGAGATCCTGATGGAAGGGGGGACTCTGGTGGAGACCCTGATGTAAGGGTGGACTCTGGTGGAGACCCTGATGGAAGGGGGGGACTCTGGTGGAGACCCTGATGGAAGGGGGGACTCTGGTGGAGACCCTGATGGAAGGGGGGACTCTGGTGGAGACCCTGATGGAAGGGGGGACTCTGGTGGAGACCCTGATGGAAGGGGGGGACTCTGGTGGAGACCCTGATGGAAGGGGGGACTCTGGTGGAGACCCTGATGGAAGGGGGGACTCTAGTGGAGACCCTGATGGAGGGGGGGACTCTGGTGGGGACCCTGATGTAAGAGGGACCCTGATGTAAGAGTGGACTCTGATGGAGACCCTGAAGGAAGGGGGTCTCTGGTGGAGACCCTGATGGAAGGTGGGACTCTGGTGGAGACCCTGATGGAAGGTGGGACTTTGGTGGAGACCCTAATGGAAGGGGGGACTCTGGTGGGGACCCTGATGTAAGAGGGACCCTGATGTAAGAGTGGACTCTGATGGAGACCCTGATGGAAGGGGGGACTCTGGTGGAGACCCTGTTCGAAGGGAAACTCTGATGGAGACCCTGATGGAAGGGGGGACTCTGGTGGAAACTCTGATGGAAGGGGGGACTCTGATGGAGACCCTGATGGAAGGGGGGACTCTGATGGAGACCCTGATGGAAGAGGGGACTCTGGTGGAGACCCTGATGGAAGAGGGGACTCTGGTGGAGATCCTGATGGAAGGGGGGACTCTGGTGGAGATCCTGATGGAAGGGGGGACTCTGGTGGAGATCCTGATGGAAGAGGGGACTCTGGTGAAGACCCTAATGGAAGGGGAGACTCTGGTGGGGACCCTGATTTAAGAGGGACCCTGATGTAAGAGTGAACTTTGATGGAGACCCTGATGGAAGGGGGGACTCTGGTGGAGACCCTGTTCGAAGGGAAACTCTGATGGAGACCCTGATGGAAGGGGGGACTCTGGTGGAGACTCTGATGGAAGGGGGGACTCTGATGGAGACCCTGATGGAAGAGGGGACTCTGGTGGAGACCCTGATGGAAGGGAGGACTCTGGTGGAGAGTTTAGTCCCTGCCCCCAAGGAGCTTACAATCAAGTTGTTTCTCTTTTTTGTTCTGAATCATATCATGTTGATTCTAAAAAAGATCCAAGGTAAATGTATTTATTCATTTATCATTTATTGATTCATAAAACTGTTGTTTTTTTTTGGACCAGCAAATAGTTGTAAAATAAACAATGATGACCAGGGCTGCCATGAGTAAGGATTAGCTGCAATAATGAATGGGGATCAATCACACACAGTAAGGCCTCATGCCCACTGGCGTTTTTACAGCTGCGTTTTTTGCAGCTTAAAAACGCCTGTCCATGTTATTGTAAATATTTTTTTTATTTTTTTTTTTTAAAAAAACAAAAAACGTCGGAGCTAAAAACGCGACCGCGCGTTAGTGCGCGTTTTTTGCGCGTTAGTGCGCGTTAGTGCGCGTTTTTGCGCGTTTTTTGACGCTCGCCTTTTTTCCTGCCAAATTCTGACGCTGAGGAACGCACTGGCCCTGTTTTTTTTTTACAGCTTACAAACGCCTATGCTCTTTACAGCTCAAAAACGCCTAGGTGGGCATGAAGCTATAGACTAACATGGACAGGCGTTTTTAAGCTGTAAAAAACGCTCAAAAACGCGGCTGAAAAAACGCCCGTGGGCATGAGGCCTTAATGTTGGACTAGACTGGGACTTCTTTCTGCAAAGGCTGTGCAGCAACAAGCAGATAGGCACAGAGGAGAAGCTTCGGGGGCAGAGCTGAAGGTAAGTATTTAGGTAGGTAGCTTCGTCTGAGGGTTGGGGTGAACTTTGAGGACAAATTGAATCTAAATCTAAGAAGTGAAGTTGTCCTTCAAAAGCAAACCTGTCATGAAAGAAATATGAAGGTCACCATTGCTGACCTCTCTTTTTGGAAATGCTAGTTTTCTGGCTGCCATGCTGCTGTGTTTAGCAGCTTCAGTACTGTCTCAGTGTAGCACCCCCTTGTGTACATAGTGGGTATAGGCTAGGTACATTTAGTTAAAGAGGATCTGCAGTCTGCTCACATAATTTGTAAAAAAAAATCTCTTTGCCATTCTGAAGCTTCCCTCCAACCACTTTGCATATTACTTTATATATGTAGCGGGACCTCACTCTCCCTCTTGTCTATTGCGAATGGCTGGTGTCTAGGGGTACCTGGGAGAGGAGAGTGCAGGAACACTACGCCAAGCTCTCCCCTCGTGTGTATAAGAGGGTTGAGCAAAGTTAGTTGATTTACCTCCCGGGTCTGTCCACTGCATACAAAGCCTCAGTTGTTCCATGGAGATGTGTCTGCCAATAATAGAGCCCCACACCAATCGAAAGTCCAACACTCCTTTATTTCTCGTAGCACAATCAGTTGAACTTCCATTAACAAACGAACATGGGGGTGTGGGGACGAGTAGACCCAGGCACAACTGAACTCTCCTATTCCTTTTTGCTAGGCCTGGCGCACGGTCTCTGCCACCGACCGTGAGTTTTGATCGCTGCCACCGACCGGATGAACTGTTGAGGCCCCTGCCACAGGCCTAATAGCAGGTCCCTGCCACTGACCTGAGTTAAATAGCTGGACCACTGCCACCGGTCATTGAACGTGGACGGTAATTCCTCTTTGAACTTGGCCCCTGTTGGGGAAGATATCCCTCCAGGTGGTCTCCAGAGGTTCACCCGGCACTGGCAATCTGCTGCACCAGGTCTTCGGGTGAGTCCCTCCTCCGGTCTCTTACGCTTCTGGATTCGGGTGCCCCACTCCCGGGGCCCCCTAGGATGATCCCTCCCTCGCGGTACCCAGCGGAAGGTACTGGGCCCCAGGCCTCCGGCTGAGTACCTCACCCCAGACTGAAGGTGTCTGGGATGGAACACGAACTCCAGGTGTCCAGGCCTAGGCCGCCTGGACACCGACCGCAACCACAGCCCTCAGGCTGAAGGTGCCTGGGACTCGAACCTCGTGGCGAAGATGTCCGCCCCTTTATACCCCCTCCCAGCAAGCACGGCGGGTTCCCCGCCCCGCCGTACAACCGCTGCGAGAGGTCACAAAGGGTACGGCACTGCAGCGATGGTTCAACCTCGGCCCAAAGTGACAGCGCCACCTGCTGGGCCGCAGGGAACTATGCATCACTGGTGTCCTCACCAGTTTAAAAAGTACATACCCGCTACATATATATACAGTGGAACCTTGGATTACGAGCATAATCCGTTCCAAGAGAATGCTCGTAATCCAAAGCACTTGCATATCAAAGCGAGTTTTCCCATAGAAGTCAATGGAAACGAAAATAATTTAATCTGCATTGGCTTCTATTGCATGTGGCCAGAGGTTGGGGGGGGGGGGGGGGCGCCGGAGAGCCTCGGAAATACTCAGGGACAGCTCAGCTGAACTCGGAAACCCACGGAAAGGCTCGGAAACACTCGGGAACGGAGTATTTCTGAGTGTTATTGAGTATTTACGAACGGCCCCCGAACCATTCTGAGTGTCACCGGCGCCCCCGCACCTCTGGCCAAATGCGGTACTGCACACCCCATTGGCTTGAATCCTGCTCATTTTGCGAGACAAAAAAACTCGCAAACCGAGTCAGGATTTTTTTTTAAAAGTTGCTCGTCTTTCAAAACGCTTGTTAACCGCGTTACTCGTTAACCAAGGTTCCACTGTACTGTGATTCTGTACTTGCCAAATATGCTGCAGAAATCTCCCTCCACTGAGTCTGGCTGCAACCAGTTTAACTATGGGCAGCTGAAGATGCTGCCTGTTCACTTCCTGGATTTACACAGACACACAGAGGCACACCTCCAGCTCTGTAGCTCTCATTGGCCCTCTTATGACTCATCCCCCCTCCCTTCCTGGCAAACACTCACGAGAGTGAGAGAGAGAGAGAGCTGTGCATGATGTCATAAGCCTAGGCTAGTGACCAGACAAGAAACAGGAAGTGGGCTGTATAAGGTATTTACTGGCAGAAAAAAAATGTTTTACTATCTAAAGTTAAAACAACAAGGGCAGAAGATTTAATGAATGGAAAGATTAAAAAATGACTGAAGGTCCGCTTTAAGCTTCACTGTGGTCAGTGGAGCCAGGGTTTATTTGGGGTCATGTACAGTTCAGCTGGCAGGCTCTGAGGGCTCAGTCTCTCTCGCCTCCCCCTGGCTTCTGGAAGCTTCCAGAAAGTTCTTGAACTTAGTGGGCGGAGGGATGGAGATAAAAGCCTGAATATTTATGGGAGCTATACCCATACCTTCCAACTTTTTGAGATGGGAATGAGGGTCACCTAATAACAAAAGCACGCAGGCATAGGACACGCCCCTGCCACGCCCCCTTGAAGGAGTATCAACCTAGAAAAAAGATTAGTTAAACCCACAAGGGCTTTTTTTTTACCACTACTATTCCTTTATATTGGCTTTTGAAATTTACAAATGCAGACATTTAGATTTAGGCTGCGTGTGACGTGGCAGCCGCGCTCCTTCATCACAGCTTGATAAAAGGAGCGCGACTGCCACGTCACATGAAACGCGTCGCTTACCAGTGACGTCATCACTCCTCGCCTGCCTACACCAACTGCGCTCCAAGCCTCGCTCTGAAGTTCCTCCACCGGCCTTTCTCCATCTATCAGTGGTGTATATTGACTTCCAGCAGCACAGCGCCCCAGCAGGACCAGGAATGGACTGACGGAACTGATGATCTCCCCCATGTTTGGGACCCGTTCAATGCCTACTTTTTACCTCGCAAATGTGAGTTGCCTGTGTTAAATTACTGTGCTATTAAATTGTTTTAAACATCTACACCCAGAGGCGCCTCTCCCCTTGTCTTTTTCTACAGAATTGGAACACTGTTTCTGTTCCACCCTGATGGCAGCCCTGAGAACGTATATGTAAACCCCTGGACTTATTATTATTATTCTCATATCCCCAGTACTTGGACTCTTTTCCTTATTTATTGTACATACCGGTACATTTATGTACACCTAAAACATTTTTTAATACTGATCAGATACCTGTTGTTCTGTTTTTTTTCTGTGCATTTTACTTGTACATCCTCTGGAACTCGCTACCTCAACCTGTCCGGCTATCCCATACTCTTGCTACCTTCAGGTGATCCCTGAAAACTCATCTCTTCAGGGAAGCCTATCATGTCTCCAACTAATCTTTTACCAATTCTATCAACTCATTTCCCACAATTACAACCTTTTGTACCACCTGCAACACCCTATTAGATTGTAAGCTCTTCTGAGCAGGGCCCTCGTAATCCTCTTGTATTTTATTTTATTATAACTGTATTGTCTCCCTTTTATATTGTATAGCGCTGCGTAAACTGTTGGCGCCATATAAATCCTGTATAATAATTAAATAATAATAATAAAAGTTCGACATTGAACAAGTTCTGGGCATCCCATAGCTTCCTATCCCCATCCAATACTATCCCTACATAAAACAACTGAAAACAAAGCCCTTGAACTGGTTTCCCAACTACGTGTGCCTGCTGAAAAATGCGTGTTGCCTGACTGTGCAGACAAAGAGGGACCCAAAATTCAGTGGCTCCTGAGGGAGTAGTGCTACATCAGTTACTGCCCTGAGGCTGGGTTCACACTTGTGCCGTGCAAATTCCAGCTCTCTTATCTCTGCCTCCCTGGGAGAGGGGGGGGAAGGGGGGAAGTGTAGTGAGGAGAAGGAGAGAAATCCTGATGAGAACTGAACACATCTGCGAATCAGATGCGTGTCCATAGAAGATAATGGGCCTGAATTTGCACCTGAGCCGCACCGCAATGCCTAGAAAACGCACACGTTTTTTGGGCAATGCGCAGTGCAAATGCATCGCACATATGTGAACCAGCCTCATTAAAATCAATGTATTTTATAATGGATGCCGTTTAAGCCGCAACCAATTCGCATAGGTGTGAACAGGGCCTAAAAGAAGTATGCAGATCAGGATCTCTACTCTGAATGCTTGTTCCAGGTCAGTGACTGAGAAAAAAACCAAATACAGTGGAACCTCGGATTACGAGCATAATCCGTTCCAGGAGAATGCTCGTAATCCAAAGTACTCGCATATCAAAGCGAGTTTCCCCATTGAAGTCAGTGGAAACGAAAATAAATTGTTCCGCATTGACTTCAATGGCATGCAATACGGCCAGAGGCGGGGGAGGGGGGGCGCCGGGGAGCCTCGGAAACGGTCAAAAAGGCCTGAGAACACCTCGGCTGACCTCGGCAAACCTCGGAAAGACTTAGTTCCTGAGATTTGCCAAGGTCAGCCGTGCTGTCCTCGGGCCTTTCCGTGCATTTAAAAACGGCGACGTTCGGCTCTGCTCGGCTCCGGCACCCCCCCACCTCAGACCAAACGCGGTACTGCACACCGCTCTGGCCTAAATCGTGCTCGTTTTGAGAGACAACACTCGCAAACCGAGTTGCGATTTTTAGAAATACAGTGCTGGTATTGCGAAACGCTTGTTAACCGCGTTGCTCGCAAATTCGAGGTTCCACTGTAGTAGCCAGAGAGCGCCAGGCATCTAGCATTTTCAGGAGGAAGTCAGCAGCTCAGCATTAGTTTATTTGTACTTGGTACAGCTAGTAAATTATTAAATCTTCTTTTCCTGAGGTCAGGGTGTGGATGGATGACCACAGATAGGGTCATACGAATATATTGTTTGGTGCTTTCTTGCCTAAAATCATAGCGTGAGCAAGAGCCCTTAAAACATATTTTTTCACCTCTGATGTGTGTTTAGATAAATTAAATTCTAAAGCGTAAAAAGTGCTAATGTGCAAACCCATATTATTGCGAATGTGTATGTTTTTTTTTTAGGGCATTAGGGAGAGTGAATAAAGGGTATGCTGTTATCAGTTACTTATATTTCAGTTGTCTTTTTGTATTCCAGGCACTGGTCACGTAACTTGCACCAAGGGTAAGTGAGCTGATAAAAAAGTAAACTGACCATAAGAAAAAAAATGCTTTGGCCCGTACGGGGATCGAACCCGCGACCTTGGCGTTATTAGCACCACGCTCTAACCAACTGAGCTAACCGGCCATGTGATCCCTTTCCCAAAAAAATCTTTCTTTCTATGATGAAAGAGCACAGGTGATACTTTTTCTCACGCCCAGCGACGTATACTCATCCATCTGTACTCCGAGTGATAAGGGCCTGCTATGAATTTTGAGGGGAACCCCCATGCCTTTTTTTTAACCATTTCCATTCTGGGCCAATTCTGGCATTCTTCTCCTACATCTAAAAAACATAATTTTTTTGCTAGAAAATTACTTAGAACCTATATATATATATATATATATATATATATATATTATCAGAGGCCCTTGAGAATAAAATGGTGGGCGTTGCATTTTTTTATGTCACACAATATTTGCGCTACAGTGTTTCAAATGCAGTGTTTTTGGAGAAATTACACTTTAATGAATTTTAATGCACAAAAACACAATATAATACCCGATTGTTTGGTAAAATATAAAAGATGATGTTACGCCGAGCAAATAGATACCACACATGTCATGCTTTAAAATTCCGTGGAACAGCACCAAATTATGGTGCCTAAAAATCTCCATACGCAACGCTTTAAAAGCCTTTACAAGTTACCAATTAATGCCCTGTACACACGATCGGATTTCCGATGGAATAAAATCCGATGGAATTTTCCATCAGAATTCCGATGAAGCTGACTTCCATCAGTCTTGCCTACACACCAAAACACAAAATTCCGACCGTCCAAAACGCCGTGACGTAAAACACTCCGACGACCAGAGAAAAATGAAGTTCAATGCTTCTGAGCATGCATCGACTTGATTCTGAGCATTCGTGGGGTTTTTCTCCGATGGAGTTCCACACAGACGATCGGAATTTCCTATCATTTTTTTTTCTATCGGAAAAATTTAAAACATGTTCTATTTTTTTTTTACACCGATGGAAAAAAGTCAGATGGGGCCCACACACGATCGGTTTTTCCGATGAAAAAAGTCCATCTGACTTTTTTCATAAAAAAAAAAAAAAAAAAAACGATCGTGTGCACAGGGCATTAGAGTTACACAGGAGGTCTCGCGCTAAAATTATTGCTCTCGCTCTGACATTTGCGGCGACACCTCACATGTGTGGTGCGATCAGCGTTTACATATGCACAGGGGCTTTTTAATTATTATTTTTTTTTTTTTAACACTGTACCTTGACCTTTTTTTTTAATCAACTTTACTGGTATTAAAAGTGATCAACAACATCCCTTGGGCCATGAGAGGTCCTTCTTATGGAGAGATCTGGGGTCTATTAGACCCTGAATCTCTCCTCTAGCCTCCGGTAATGGCCAAGTGAGCAAAGAACCTAAACAGGAAGTGACGAAATTCTTGTCGCTTCCTGTTTCTGACATCACACAGTGATGGAAGGAACAACATCTCACTGTGTGAGAGGAATAGATGTTGTTCCTTCCAGCTGGATGCCACCTTTAGCATCCATACTGGGCACTCAGATCGCACAGGAGAGCCTGGTAAAGGCGGCTGCAGCGACGGCAGGATGGGGGTGTGACCCTCTTCCGCCCCCTCTAAAACGAATCCAGTGGCTCGTTAGTGGATTACTATCATTTTGTGTAGAATTGCTGACCCTAAAGATTGCTATGTCACTCATTGTTGTAGCTGCAGCGATGACCAAGATATCACTCTTCCCGTCTGAGGACTTCTATAAACGTACGACGGACTGGAGGTGGTTAAGGTAAAAAAAATGCTCCCATGGGGGGGGGGGACACGGTGTGGGGTTCCCTTTAAAATTTCAACCAGGCCCTTATCTAGGCATGCAGCCTGGGTGGCCAGGAAAGGGGCTACAATGAGGGTGTGCCCCCTATCCTGAGCCATACCACATGGCTTTCAATGTTGAGAGGGTGCCTTACAAAGTGGGGAAATAAAGGTTTTCCTCTTGCAATGCAATTTGTCCCCATGTAGAGGGGCAATGGCATTATGCCCACATCAGATTGAGCTACATGCAGTGTAAACAATGAATGGGCTTTTTACAATGGATAAGGGGGAGGAGGGAGTGGATCCCTATTGGAAGCATCTTCTACTGAGTTCAGCTCAAGACCCTATTACCTCATGCAGCACCAGAAATTTTGCACCAAAAAGAGGACCGGCGCACCCTACAGGATTTAGCACCAGGAAGAGAACCGGCACACCCTTCAGGATTCAGCACCAGGAAGAGGACCGGCGCACCCTACAGGATTCAGCACCAGGAAGAGGACCGGCGCACCCTACAGGATTCAGCACCAGGAAGAGGACCGGCACACCCTACAGGATTCAGCACCAGGAAGAGGACCAGCACACCCTACAGGGTTCAGCACCAGGAAGAGGACCGGCACACCCTACAGGATTTAGCAGCAGGAAGAGGACTGGGACACCCTTCAGGATTCAGCACCAGGGAGAGGACTGGTACATCCTTCAGGATTCAGCACCAGGAAGAGGACTGGCACACCCTACAGGATTCTGCACCAGGAAGAGGACCGGCAAACCCTTTAGGATTCAGCACCAGGAAGAAGACCAGCGCACCCTACAGTATTCTGCATCAGGAAGTGGCCCGGCACACACTTCAGGATTCAGCACCAGGAAGAGGACCAGCACACCCTTCAGGATTCCGCACCAGGAAGAGGACCAGCACACCCCACAGGATTCAGCACCAGGAAGAGGACCGGCACACCCTTCAGGATTCTGCACCAGGAAGAGGACCGGCACACCCTTCAGGATTCTACACCAGGAAGAGGACCAGCACACCCTTCAGGATTCTGCACCAGGCAGAGGACCGGCACACCCTTCAGGATTCAGCACCAGGAAGAGGACCGGCGCACCCTACAGGATTCAGCACCAGGAAGAGGACCGGCGCACCCTACAGGATTCAGCACCAGGAAGAGGACCGGCGCACCCTACAGGATTCAGCACCAGGAAGAGGACCGGCACACCCTACAGGATTCAGCACCAGGAAGAGGACCAAGAGGACCAGCACACCCTACAGGGTTCAGCACCAGGAAGAGGACCGGCACACCCTACAGGATTTAGCAGCAGGAAGAGGACTGGGACACCCTTCAGGATTCAGCACCAGGGAGAGGACTGGTACATCCTTCAGGATTCAGCACCAGGAAGAGGACTGGCACACCCTACAGGATTCTGCACCAGGAAGAGGACCGGCAAACCCTTTAGGATTCAGCACCAGGAAGAAGACCAGCGCACCCTACAGTATTCTGCATCAGGAAGTGGCCCGGCACACACTTCAGGATTCAGCACCAGGAAGAGGACCAGCACACCCTTCAGGATTCCGCACCAGGAAGAGGACCAGCACACCCCACAGGATTCAGCACCAGGAAGAGGACCGGCACACCCTTCAGGATTCTGCACCAGGAAGAGGACCGGCACACCCTTCAGGATTCTACACCAGGAAGAGGACCAGCACACCCTTCAGGATTCTGCACCAGGCAGAGGACCGGCACACCCTTCAGGATTCTGCACCAGGCAGAGGACCGGCACACCCTTCAGGATTCTGCACCAGGAAGAGGACCAGCACACCCATCAGGATTCAGCACCAGGAAGAGGACCGGCACACCCTTCAGGATTCTGCACCAGGAAGAGGACCGGCACACCCTTCAGGATTCTGCACCAGGAAGAGAACCAGCACACCCCACAGGATTCAGCACCAGGAAGAGGACCAGCACACCCTTCAGGATTCTGCACCAGGATGAGGACCGGCACACCCTTCAGGATTCTACACGAGGAAGAGGACCAGCACACTCTTCAGGATTCAGCACCAGGAAGAGGACCGGCACACTCTCCAGGAAGAGGACGGCACACCGTTCCTAATTCAGCACCAGGAAGAGGACTGATACACCCTTTAGGATTCTGCACCAGAAAAAGGATCGGCACACCCTACAGGAGTTAGCACCAGGAAGAGGACCGGCACACCCTACAGGGTTCATCACCAGAAAGAGGACCAGCACACCCTACAGGATTTAGCAGCAGGAAGAGGACTGGGACACCCTTCAGGATTCAGCACCAGGGAGAGGACTGGCACACCCTTCAGGATTCAGCACCAGGAAGAGGACTGGCACACCCTACAGGATTCAGCACCAGGAAGAGGACCGGCACACCCTTTAGGATTCAGCACCAGGAAGAAGACCAGCGCACCCTACAGTATTCTGCACCAGGAAGTGGCCCAGCACACACTTCAGGATTCAGCACCAGGAAGAGGACCGGCACACCCTTCAGGATTCCGTACCAGGAAGAGGACCAGCACACCCCACAGGATTCAGCACCAGGAAGAGGACCGGCACACCCTTCAGGATTCTGCACCAGGAAGAGGACCGGCACACCCTTCAGGATTCTACACCAGGAAGAGGACCAGCACACCCTTCAGGATTCTACACCAGGAAGAGGACCAGCACACCCTTCAGGATTCTGCACCAGGCAGAGGACCAGCACACCCATCAGGATTCAGCACCAGGAAGAGGACCGGCACACCCTTCAGGATTCTGCACCAGGAAGAGGACCGGCACACCCTTCAGGATTCTGCACCAGGAAGAGAACCAGCACACCCCACAGGATTCAGCACCAGGAAGAGGACCAGCACACCCTTCAGGATTCTGCACCAGGATGAGGACTGGCACACCCTTCAGGATTCTACACGAGGAAGAGGACCAGCACACTCTTCAGGATTCAGCACCAGGAAGAGGACCGGCACACTCTCCAGGAAGAGGATGGCACACCGTTCCTAATTCAGCACCAGGAAGAGGACCGATACACCCTTTAGGATTCTGCACCAGGAAAAGGATCGGCACACCCTACAGGAGTTAGCACCAGGAAGAGGACTATGCACCCTGCAGAGAAGATTTACACAGAATCCAACAGTCTGCACAATGGGGGAAATAAGTTAGGCCACTAAAGCTGTAAACAAATAAATATTTTTAGCTGAATTTCAACTTTAACCACCTCAATACCAGGCACTTATACACCTTCCTGCCCAAGCCAATTTTGAGCTTTCAGCGCTGTCGCAATTTGAATGACAATTGCGCGGTCATGCAACACTGTACCCAAACAAATTTTTTATCATTTTGTTCCCACAAATAGAGCTTTCTTTCGGTGGTATTTGATCACCTCTACGATTTTTATTTTTTGCACAACAAATAAAAAAAGAGTGAAAATTTTGAAAAAAAAACAAAGTTTTCCTTTGTTTCTGTTAATTTTTTTTGTAAATAAGTACCTTTTCTACTTCAATGACAGGCACTGATAAGGCGACACTGATGGGCACCGATGAGGTGGCACCAATGAGGTGGCACTGATGGGCACTGATGATGGGCACTGATAGGCGGCACTGATGGGCACTGATAGGCGGCACTGATGGGCACTGATATGTGGCACTGGTATGCGGCACTGATGGGCACTCATAGGCGGCACTGATGGGCACTTATAGGCGGCACTGATGGATACTTATGGGTGGCACTGATAGGTGGGCACTTATGGGCACAGATGGGCACGGATGGGCACTGATAGGTGGCACTGATGGACACTGGTAGGTGGCACTGATGACACTGGTGGCTGGCATTGCTGGGCATCACACATTGTAGTCTTGCCATGATGATGCCAGTCAGTGCCCATTTGTGGGCACTGATTGGCATATGTTTATGTATTTTTACATGTGGATGGCCATGGGGGACTTACCTGGCCATCCACATGCTTGGGGCTTCCCTGGTGGTCCTGGGCGGCATCCTGGTGGTCTAGTGTGGGTATCCGAGAGGGGGCTGCGCTGATCGGCTTTCCTCTACTCGCGTCTGTCAGACGCGAGTGAGGAAGAGCCGATCAACGGCTCTACCTGTTTACATCGTGATCAGCTGTGATTGGACACGGCTGATCACGTGGTAAAAAGCCTCCGCCGGAGGCTCTTTACCGAGATCAGTGTAGCGGTGTGTCAGACTGAAACACCGCTCCACCGATCACCGCGATTCGCGCCCCCCGGGCGCGCGGCGGCTGTTATCCTGCAGGACGTCAATCTCCTATTGACTGGGCGGGAAGTGATTAAGTAATGTTCTTGGGGGTGTGTGCCATGCACAGAATAACTAAAAAAATTTTTCAGTAACTGGAAAAAACTGCATAAGGCCCCTTTCACACGGGCTGACCGTATGTCCGCTTTTTCATCCATCCGTTTACGCATGAAAAAGGGACATACATGTATCCCTATGGGATAGCGGGTGTCAGCGGATGAAAATCTGCTGACACCCGATCTCATCCGTGTCTGCTATGCTCCGTTTCTACAGACGGAGGAAAATCCTATTTTTCCATCCGTCTGCAGAGCGGATCGGATGAACACGGACAGACAGTCCGTGTTCACCCGATCCCCCCATAAAGGAGAGCGGAGATCTGACAGGGCGGTCTCTGCACAGTGTGCAGGGACCTCCCTGTCATCTGCCGACTCAGCGGGGATCAACGGAGCGATCCCCGCTGAGCAAGCAGATGTTCATGGGGCGGATCATCATGGAATCCGCCCGTGTGAAAGAGCCCTTAGGCTTCTTTTCAGGTGATTCATGCTTACTTGTTATATGTAGAATAAATAAGCAATGAACAGCCTAATTTCTCAGCCATGATTATTGCGGATGATGAGACATAAGTGGATCGTTCCAAGCAAACTAACATCTAAAAGCACTCTGAAAATTTGCATTAAAATAAATAATTAAAAATTAGAGATATGCACGACACATAGTCATAATGTTAGAATGATTTGTTTTCGGAATTTGTTTCATATATTCGGATTCATTTTGTATATTCGTTGTTCAGAAACGATTTGTATTTTCTGAAGTTATTTCAGAAGATTTAGATTTATTCGTTATGTTATGATTCAGAGATTCTGATGGATCCACCTCCATCCAACCCAAACACAATAATAATAAGTAGGAATCATCATCTTAAACTTTCATACCTTACTGTAACTATTTATTGCAATATTTCTTACCCTCATTATTCATCATTCTTTATTCCCACTTTTACAACTTTCTTTTTAATTTCCTTGCTAGCAAAAGAGCAGAAGAACCCGGCAGAAGACGAGCGGACAGTAGGGATGAGCTCGGTGTTCGAGTCGAACATACGCTCGACTCGAACATCGGCTGTTCGATTGTTCGGCGAACATCGAACGATTTGGGCCGTTCGCGCCAAATTCGAGTGACGCGAACGGCCCACAATACACTGCGCCATCGCAGTGCAATCCCGGCGCTGTGATTGGCCAAGCATGCACTGTGACCCCGCATGCTTGGCCAATCACAGCGCCGGCAGCTAGGAGAGACATAATTGGCCACAGGCAGGTTGCCTGTGGCCAATTATAGCTCAGGGGGTTTAGCACACGCCCCACACTATAAAAGGCCGCCAGCGTGTCGGCCTTGTGTGGTGTGTTCCGGCGCAGGGAAAGAGAAGGATAGGCAGGGACAGTGTGATATTCTTTGTGCTATTCTTGTGAGCAGGGAGAGAGAAGGATAGGCAGGGAGAGTGTCAGTGTCATATTCTTTGCTAAACCTTGTGTGCAGGGAGAGAGAAGGATAGGCAGGGGACAGTGTCAGTGTCATATTCTTTGCTAAACCTTGTGTGCAGGGAGAGAGAAGGATAGGCAGGGAGAGTGTCAGTGTCATATTCTTTGATAAACCTTGTGTGCAGGGAGAGAGAAGAATAGGCAGGGGACAGAGTCAGTGTCATATTCTTTACTAAACCTTGTGTGCAGGCAGAGAGAAGGATAGGCAGGGAGAGTGTCAGTGTCATATTCTTTGATAAACCTTGTGTGCAGGGAGAGAGAAGGATAGGCAGGGAGAGTGTCAGTGTCATATTCTTTGATAAACCTTGTGTGCAGGGAGAGAGAAGGATAGGCAGGGGACAGTGTCAGTGTCATTGTTGCTAAGCCTCCTGCACAGTATACACCTGAAGCTAGCCCTTATTGCTGTGTTTTCCTGGTGTGTTACATTAACAGTCATTTGCAGCACTTACAGCGGGCGGAGTGTGCCTCCTGCACATTATACACCTGAAGCTAGCCCGTATTGCTGTGTTTTCCTGGTGTGTTACACCAACAGGCATTTGCAGCACTTACAGCAGGTGTAGTGTGATTCCTGCAAAATATACTCCTGAAGCTACGCCTTATTGCTGTGTTTTCCTGGTGTGTTACACCAACAGGCATTTGCAGCACTTACAGCAGGCGTAGTGTGATTCCTGCAAAATATACTCCTGAAGCTAGCCCGTATCGCTGTGTTTTCCTGGTGTGTTACACCAACAGGCATTTGCAGCACTTACAGCAGGCGTAGTGTGATTCCTGCAAAATATACTCCTGAAGCTAGCCCGTATTGCTGTGTTTTCCTAGTGTGTTACACTACCAGGCATTTGCAGCACTTACAACAGGCGTAGTGTGATTCCTGCAAAATATACTCCTGAAGCTAGCCCGTATTGCTGTGTTTTCCTGGTGTGTTACATCAACGGGCATTTGCAGCACTTACAGCAGGCATAGTGTGATTCCTGCAAAATATACTCCTGAAGCTAGCCCGTATTGCTGTGTTTTCCTGGTGTGTTACACCAACAGGCATTTGCAGCACTTACAGCAGGCATAGTGTGATTCCTGCAAAATATACTACTGAAGCTACGCCTTATTGCTCTGTTTTCCTAGTGTGTTACACCAACAGGCATTTGCAGCACTTACAGCAGGCGTAGTGTGATTCCTGCAAAATATACTCCTGAAGCTAGCCCGTATTGCTGTGTTTTCCTAGTGTGTTACACCAACAGGCATTTGCAGCACTTACAGCAGGTGTAGTGTGATTCCTGCAAAATATACTCCTGAAGCTAGCCCGTATTGCTGTGTTTTCCTGGTGTGTTACACCAACAGGCATTTGCAGCACTTACAGCAGGCGTAGTGTGATTCCTGCAAAATATACTCCTGAAGCTAGCCCGTATTGCTGTGTTTTCCCGGTGTGTTACACCAACAGGCATTTGCAGCACTTACAGCAGGCGTAGTGTGATTCCTGCAAAATATACACCTGAAGCTAGCCCGTATTGCTGTGTTTTCCTGGTGTGTTACACCAACAGGCATTTGCAGCACTTACAGCGGGCGTAGTGTGCTTCCTGCAAAATATACTCCTGAAGCTAGGCCTTATTGCTGGTTTTCCCATCTCCCTGCAGGCCATTAGAATGTCTGGAAGGCAAACAAGGAGAGGCAGACAGTCAGGAGCCAATAAAAGAGGGCAAGCAGGCTCTGTGTCTAGAGACAACAGTGCTGGTCGTGGACGCGGTGCATCGCCATCAGCACGTGGCCATGGGACACGCTTCTCCTTCTTTTCGGCAGCTGGACGTGTTGAGCCGCATCATGCCGAAGACTTGGTAGAGTGGATGACCAAGCCCTCCTCATCCTCCTCATCCTCTCTCACCCAGGCTCAGGGTACTGGCAAAGCAGCTGCCAAAGCGTCCTCTTCCCTGGTATCAATGTCATCATCAGTCACTCCTTCCCTAGACCCACCATGTCCTCCTGAGGAGTCCCCCGAACTGTTTGAGCACAGTGTTGGGTACATGCTCCAGGAGGATGCCCAGCGTTTCGAAGGGTCTGATGATGATACCCAGCTAGAGGAAGGCAGTAGCGTGAGAGCAGAGAGAGGGGATGCTCAAGAAGGACACCAATCTGGCAGTCATGTTCCAGCAGCTGCAGCATTCTGCCAGATTGGCTCCAGTGATGAGGAGGGAGGGGATGAAGAGGTCACTGACTCCACGTGGGTGCCTAATAGGAGAGAGGAGGATGAGGAGGAGGCACATCTCCAACGAGGCAGGATGCCCTCGGGGGGCCAGCGTAAGGGCAGCACACCGACGGAATCACACTGCAGAGCTCCGCCTGTGCAGGGCGCTGCCTCTGCCCGTTATTCAAAAAGTTCTTTGGTGTGGGCCTTTTTTGAGTCGAGTGCATCAGATCGCACAGCTGCTGTTTGCAACACATGTCTCAAGCGTATATCGCGTGGCCAAAACATCAGCCGCTTGGGCACCACATGCTTGACCAGACATATGTTGACCCTCCATGCAGCTCGTTGGCAAGCCTACCTTGCACCGCATCAGCTGGGATCTCCAACCCCACTATACCTTCAGTCCTCTCTGAAACCTGCACTGAGAGGAATGAAGGTGTAGAATAAGGTGTGTCACAGCCAAGTACTGCTAGCAGTACACCGACGTCCGATTCTAGCAGGCAAATTTCCCTGCCCCAGCTGCTGGACCGTCGAAAGAAGTTCACTCCCAGCCATCCACATGCCCAGCGGTTGAATGCTAGCTTGGCTAAATTGCTAGCGCTTCAACTGCTGCCTTTTCAGTTGGTAGACTCGGCCCCCTTCCGTGAGTTTGTGCAATGTGCGGTTCCTCAGTGGCAGGTTCCCAAACGCCACTTTTTCTCACGGAAGGCGATTCCGGCTCTCTACCGGCATGTGGAAGGCAATGTCTTAGCCTCGCTGGACAGGGCGGTCAGCGGTAAGGTGCATATTACCACTGACTCATGGTCCAGCAGGCATGGACAGGGACGTTACCTTTCTTTCACGGCCCATTGGGTCACTCTTTTGGCAGCTGGGAAGGATGCAGGACAAGGTGCAGTAGTGTTGGAGGTTGTTCCGCCGCCACGCCTCCAAAATGCTACTACTGGTTGTGACACACCTCTCTCCTCCACCCCCTCCTCTTCTTCTTCCTCCATGGCCTCTTCCTGTACTTTGTCCTCGGAACCAGCGGTGCTCCGTAGGCGTTCAAGGGGCTACGCAAGTACGCAGGCAAAAAGATGCCATGCCGTGCTTGCGCTGGTGTGTTTGGGGGACAGGAGCCACACTGGGGAAGAGGTTCTGTCTGCTCTGCAGGGGCAGGCCGAGAGGTGGTTGACGCCACGCCAGCTTAAGCCAGGAATGGTGGTTTGCGACAATGGCACCAACCTCCTCTCCGCCCTCCGACAGGGACAACTGACCCATGTGCCCTGTGTGGCTCACGTCCTTAACCTGGTGGTGCAGCGGTTCTTGGGCAGGTACCCGGGCTTACAGGATGTCCTGAGGCAGGCCAGGAAAGTCTGTGTGCATTTCCGCAGATCTTATAATGCCAGTGCTCGCCTGGCTGAGCTGCAAAAGGAGTTGAACCTGCCCAAGAACCGCCTTATATGTGACATGCCCACCAGGTGGAACTCAACGTTGGCCATGGTGCAGCGGCTGCACACGCAGCAGAGGGCCATCAATGAGTACCCGTGCGACTACGGCACCAGGACAGGGTCAGGGGAGCTCGGGTTTTTTTCACCATGCCAGTGGGGTATGATCAGGGATGCATGCACTGTCCTGGCACCATTTGAGGAGGCCACGAGGATGGTGAGCAGTGACAGTGCATGCATCAGTGACACTGTACCTCCACCTGTTGGAACATACGCTGCGTGGAATAATGGACAGGGCACTTGAGGCAGAACAGAGGCAGGAAGAGGAGGACTTCCTTGCCTTTCAAGGCCCCCTTTACCCAGACAGTGTTCCTTCTGTCCCACCCATCGCACAGGAAGAGGAGGAGGAGAAGGAGGAGGAGGATTGTGTCAGCATGGAGGTGGAGCCTGGCACTCAGCATTATCAGCAGCAGTCTTTTAGGGATGATTTACAGTCCCAAGAAACCCGTGGACTTGTACGTGGCTGGGAGGAGGTGGCTGCGGATCATGTCGTCCTTAGTGACCCAGAGGACTCCGGACCGAATGCCTCAGCTAACCTACGCTGCATGGCCTCCCTGATCCTGCAAAGTCTGCGGAAGGATCCTCGCATTCTTCGGATCAAGGAGAGGGACCATTACTGGCTGGCTACTCTCCTTGATCCACGGTACAAGGGTAAGGTTGCGGACCTTATCTTACCGTTGCAGAGGGAGCAGAGGATGAGACAACTCCGGGAGGCCTTGCAGAAAGGTCTGTGCAACGCGTTCCCAGAGACTGGGAGGTTAGAAACTCCTGGTCCTGGACAACGAGTTGCTGAGGCTTCGGTCAGTCAAAGAAGGAGCGGTGGGGAAGGTGGCTGTCTGACCGATGCGTTCAGACAATTCTTTAGTCCGCAGCCCCAAGGTATGATCGGTTCCAGCAACCATCGCCAGCGTCTGATATACATGGTGCAGGAATACCTAGGGGCAAGGTCAGACTTGGACACCTTCCCCACCGAAAATCCTCTGGCTTACTGGGTCTTGAGGATGGATCACTGGCCAGAGCTTGCACAGTATGCAATTGAGCTACTGGCCTGTCCTGCATCCAGCGTTCTTTCAGAACGCACATTCAGTGCTGCTGGAGGATTTGTCACGGATCACAGGGTGCGCCTGTCCACCGACTCGGTTGATTGACTGACTTTCATAAAGATGAACCAGTCTTGGATCACCACCAGCTACCACACACCTGAAGCTGATATAACAGACTAATTTATTTTCAAATGTCACATCCCTTCAAGACTGATGCTGATGCTGAGTGACTGTCCTGTTATGTTGACTGACTATCCTCCTCCTCCTCAATGATCCGATTGATGATGATAGCTTGGAAGAACATTTTTGTTTCTGGGTGCCGCCACAAGTGCCTAAGGCCCATTTTTTTAGCCCCTGTTTAACAGGGGCATGTAATTACAATTTTTTATGCAATGCTTTGCAGCAGGGCTCATTCCTGCACTCCAACTAGAGTATCTGGGAGAGGTTGCAGTGTCGTGGCACGAGCACCAGTGCCTAAGGCCCAATTTTTCAGCCCCTGTTTAACAGGGGCATGTAAATACAATTTTTTATGCAATGCTTTGCAGCAGGGCTCATTCCTGCACTCCAACTAGAGTATCTGGGAGAGCTTGCAGTGTCGTGGGACCAGCACCAGTGCCTAAGGCCCAATTTTTCAGCCCCTGTTTAACAGGGGCATGTAAATACAATTTTTTATGCAATGCTTTGCAGCAGGGCTCATTTCTGCACTCCAACTAGAGTATCTGGGAGAGGTTGCAGTGTCGTGGCACCAGCACCAGTGCCTAAGGCCCAATTTTTCAGCCCCTGTTTAACAGGGGCATGTAAATACAATTTTTTATGCAATGCTTTGCAGCAGGGCTCATTCCTGCACTCCAACTAGAGTATCTGGGAGAGGTTGCAGTGTCGTGGGACCAGCACCAGTGCCTAAGGCCCAATTATTCAGCCCCTGCTTAACAGGGGCGTGTAATTACAATTTTTGATGCAATACTTTGCAACAGGGCCCATTGCTGTGCTCCAAGTACAGTATCTGTGAGGGGTTGCAGTGTTGTGGCACCAGTGCCTAAGGCCCAATTTTTCTGCCCCTGTTTAACAGGGGCATGTAATTACAATTCTTGATCTAATAATTCACAGCAGGGCCCATTCCTGCGCCCACCAAGAGTAACTGTGAGGCCTTACAGTGTTGTGTCAACACCACCACCACCACAACCACCAAAGGCCCAATTTTTCAGCCCCTGTTCAACAGGGGCATGCAATTACAATTCTTGATCTAATAATTCACAGCAGGGCCCATTCATGCACCCACCAAGAGTAACTGTGAGGGCTTACAGTGTTGTGTCAACACCAGGGGCGGATCCAGAGTCTTTTCTCGGGAGGGGCACTGCCAAAAAATATGTTTTTTTTGTGGGAAATTTATCGGGGAAATGGCTGGTGTCGGCGCTTCAATCATCCCGGCACCATGGTTGTTATGGTGTCAGGATGATTGAAGCGCATTATTTCTATTATTACATTGTAATATAAAATTAAATAGTTCAATGCAGAATCAGTGGGAGCCCCGAGTGTGTCACTTGCCACCGTCACCTGCAATTAGTGGGAGCCCTGAGCGTGTCACTTGCAACACATTGCGGATTGTCACTTGCCACGTCACTTGCCACACCTTGTGGATTGTCACTTGCCACACCTTGTGGATTGTCACTAGCTACACCTTGTGGATTGTCATGAATGCCATTTTATTCTCTAGGGTGTTAGAAAAAAAACAATATATAAGGTTTGGGGGTTCTAAGTAATTTTCTAGCAAAAAAAACTGTTTTAAACTTGTAAACACTGAGTCTGAAAAACAGGCAAGGTCCTTGAAGCGGAGGTGCCGCGGAAAAAAAAAATATTAAAAGCCAGCAGCTACAAATTCAGCAGCTGCTGACTTTTTATATATGGACACTTACCTGTCCTGGAGTCCAGCGACGTCCGCAGCAGTGGACGAGCAATCGCTCGTCACTCTGCTGCCCCCACCGCCATCCTCGGTGAGGGAACCAGGAAATTAAGCCTTGCGGCTTCATGCCCGGTTCCCTACGGCGCATGCGCGAGTCGCATTCTGAATGGTCCCTTGTGTTCTGGGAGCAAAGTGTCTCCCAGAACACAACGGGGAATCTGCGGGAAGTGACGTGCTTCCCGCAGATTTCCCGCAGAGAGGACTCCCGTAAGTGGGTGCAAATACCTGTCTTAGACAGCTATCTGCACCCCCCTCCCCCCTGAAAGGTGTCAATTGTGACACCGGAGGGGAGGAGGGTTCCAATCAGCGGAAGTTCCACTTTAGGGTGGAGCTCTGCTTTAAGTGGTTAAAATCCATACCAGACCTAATTATTGGGGGATCAAAGTCGCATCCCTGGTCATTGAAGTCGTACTTCAAGTCGTAGGGCAAAGTCGGATCCATCGTTTGACTGTCTTGCCAAAATTGCGGCTGCGAAATTGCGGCAAAATCGCGCAACTTTGGAGTAGCACAAGTGTGAAAGGGGCCTAAATCTGTGTTAGTGAGCGCTTCTCCTTTGCCAAGATAATCAAACCACCCCACAGTTTTGGCATATCAAGATGCTGATTAGGCAGCATGATTATTGCACAGGTGTGCTTTAGGCTGGCCACAATAAAAGGCCACTCGAAAATGTGCAGTTTTATCACACAGCACAATGCCACAGATGTGTTTTGAGGGAGCGTGCAATTGGCATGCTGACTGCAGGAATGTCCACCAGAGCTGTTGCTCCCAAATTGAATGTTTATTTCTCTACCATAGGTCGTCTCCAAAGGCGATTCAGAGAATTTGGCAGTACATCCAACCGGCCTCACAACCGCAGACCACGTCTGACCACACCAGCCCAGGACCTCTACATCCAGCATCTTTACCTCCAAGATCGTCTGAGACCAGCCACCTGGACAGCTCCTGCAACAATCGATTTGCATACCCAAAGAATTTCTGCACAAACTGTCAGAAACCGTCTCAGGGAAGCTCATCTGCATGCTCGTCGTCCTCATGGGGGTAACCGACTTGAGTGGGCAAATGCTCACATTCAATGGCGTCTGGCACTTTGGAGAGGTGTTCTCTTCACGTATGAATCCCGTTTTCCACTGTACAGGGCAGATGGCAGACAGTGTGTATGGCGTTGTGTGGGTGAGCTGTTTGCTGATGTCATCATTGTGGATCGAGTGGCCCATGGGGGCGGTGGGGTTATGTTATGGGCAAGCGTATGCTATGGGCAACGAACACACGTGCATTTAATTGATGGCATTTTGAATGAACAGAGATACCGTGATGAGATCCTGAGGCCCATTGTTGTGCCATTCATCCACGACCATCACCTCATGTTGCAGCACGATAATGCACGGCCCCATGTTGCAAGGATCTGTACACAATTCCTGGAAGCTGAAAATATTCCCGGTTCTTGCATGGCCAGCATCCTCACCGGACATGTCACCCATTGAGCATGTGTGGGATGCTCTGGATCTGCGTATACGACAGCGTGTTCCAGTTCCTGCCAACATCCAGCAACTTGGCACAGCCATTGAAGAGGAATGGACCAACATTCCACAGGCCACAATCAACAACCTGATAAACTCTATGCAAAGGAGATGTGTTGCACACACCAGATACTGACTTGTTTTCCGACCCCCGACCACACAATACAGTAAAATTTCACATTTTAGAGTGGCCTTTTATTGTGGCCAGCCTAAGGCACACCTGTGCAATAATCATGCTGTCTAATCAGCATCTTGATATGCCACACCTATGAGGTGGATGGATTATCTTGGCAAAGGAGAAGTGCTCACTAACACAGATTTAGACAGATTTGTGAACAATTTTTGAGAGAAATTTTCCGGCGTATAAGACGACCATTTGTACTTAAAAATATCCTCCAAAAGTCGGGGGTCGTCTTTTACGCCGGTACCTGTATGCAGAGACTGCGGCCGTCCATTGTTCAAAAGCCGCACCTCCTCCTCGTCCTGTTCCGTGATAGGCAGAACATTCCGCCTATCATGGAGATCCTCTCATCCTCGGCCTCGGACAAGAGGACCTCCGTGATAGGCGGAACACCGAACACAGGCTCTACTGGGAAACTATGTGTTCCGCCTATCATGGAACAGGACGAGGAGGAAGCGCGGCTTTTGAACAATGAACGCCCGAAGTCTGACTCTGCATACAGGGATAAGGTATGGAGATCTGGAGATCGGCACAGTGAGGTAGGCAATGAGCACAGTGAGGTATGCAATGAGCACAGTGAGGTATGCAATGGGCACAGTGAGGTATGCAATGGGCACAGTGAGGTATGCAATGGGCACAGTGAGGTGTGTCGGAAGGGGGTCATCTTATACGGCGAGTATATCCCAAAACCAACATTTTAGCTGGAGAATTAGGGGGTCGTCTTACACGCCCAGTCGCCTTATACGCCGACAAATACTGGACATAGAAAAAGTCGTATATCTTTGAGTTCTTTGAGCTCATGATAAATAGGGGCAAACACAAAAGTGGTGTATTTATAATTTTGCTCAGTGTATATTTTCCCTGGAGTTTATCTCTACTTGAAAAACAATTTATATTGTTTAGAAAAATTGTATTAAAACTCCAATTCGAAAAAAGTTGAAACGCGGTGTAAAATCTACATAAATTCCAAAAAAGTTGAAACGCGGTGTAAAATCTACATAAATTCCAAAAAAGTTGAAACGCGGTGTAAAATCTACGTAAAAAACAGAATGCAGTGATCTGAAAACCTCATAAACCCATATTTTATTCACAATAGAAAACATATCAAATGTTTACACTGGAAAAATGTATCATTTTAAGATAAAAAGAACATAATCTTGATATCGATGGCAGCAACACGTCTCAAAAAAGTTTGGACAGGGCAACAACAAGCTGGCAAAGTAATAGGTACTAATAAGCAGGAGCTGGAAGAACATTTTGCAACTAATTAGGTTAATTGGCAGGTCAGTAATATGATTGGGTATAAGAAGAGCATCTTGATTTACTAAAGGCAAAAAGACTGCACTTTGCAAAGTGTGGTTGCACTCTGAAAGAGCAATTGCTCCAGAGCTTAGTAAATGAGCAAAAGCTCTGCTGACTTCCATTGTCCAATCATGTGCAAGCAAAAATGCTGTTTTTTTTTTTTTTTTCCTTACAGGTGATTGGGTATTCTTTGCAAAGTGAAGCCTTACCTAATTTTCTAAGCTCTCGAGCAACTACACTTTGCAAAGTGCACAGTCTATTTGACTTTAGTAAATTAACCCCAGAGTGTCTCAAAAGTAAAGTATTTTTAATCGATGAAAGGTCCCCGGAAAAGACTCTTCTACTATGGAGCCCTACTGTTGTCAAAAATGCAGTATGCAGTTTAGCTGAAATATACAAGGCCTTCCCTGAAAACGAGGTTATCTGGATGGGAGCACACAGTATGCTGCTCTACAACCTGGTTATAACTTTCAACATTGATGGTGCCTTTGAAGATGCAAGATGCCCATTCCATACACACTAATGCCCCCCCATACCATCAGAGATGCAGGCTTTTGAACTGAGCAATCATAGCAATCTGGAATGTCTCTCTCCTCTTTAGTTTGGAGGACGCAGCGCCCATGGTTGCCAATAAGAATGTCAAATTCCGACTCATCTGACCACATGAGGGTTTTCCACTTTGCAACAGACCATTTTAACCTCCCTGGCGGTATTCCCGAGTCTGGCTCAGGGTAAGATTTCAGTACCATTAGCGGTAACCCCGAGCCAGACTCGGGCTGCATCGCAGGATACAGGGAGAGTTACTTACCTTGTTCCCTGGATCCTGCGATGTCTCCCCGCTGTGTGTGCAAGCTGTCTCCTCGCTCGATTCACACAGTGCCAGAGTGCCGCTGAGCTCCGTTCCCTGAGACGTTGCGGCGTACGGGGGCGGAGATCGACGCCAAATTCAAAAAAGTAAAAACACAATACACATACAGTGCACTCTAATCTTACAGATTACAGTACTGTATAAAAAAAATTACACATTCCCTTTGTCCCTAGTGGTCTGTCCAGTGACCTGTTTTCAATATTGTCGCTTTTGTTTTGTTTATAGCGCAAAAAATAAAAACCGCAGAGATGATCAAATACCACCAAAAGAAAGCTCTATTTGTGGGAAAAAAATTACGTCACTTTTGTTTGGGTACAACGTCGCATGACCGCGCAATTGTCAGTTAAATCGCTGCAGTGCCGTATCACAAAAAGTGGCCTGGTCATTGAGCAGCCAAATCTTCCGGGGCTGAAGTGGTTAAGAGGAGTAAAACCTCGGCTCAACCACTTATTTTTACTGCCTCCTGACCACAAGTGTAAACAAGCCCTCAATGTCACATCCATTTAATAAAGTTTTATGACTCCTTATTATCACACAAAAAAAAATGAATTGACTTGAATAATAAAGCAGGCAGCAATTCCTGTGAAATGCAATCTTTCTATGTCTACAATCGGTACGGATTACTTCTATCCAGTTTCCCAGCAGCTGGAAACAAAGGACCAGACACAGGACAACCCATGTCATCAAACTGCATTTTTATTCATTTTCCTTTGACGTCAGTACCTTGACAGTTTCCAGTTATCTGTAAAGCAGTGATTTCTTGTACATACACAGTATAAATTGTGTGTGCTCACTACACAATAATAATAAAAAAATACATTTATTAACCACTTAACAACCACCTGCCGACAAATAACGTCGACAAGGTGGTTGCTTAACTCTGGGAGGACGTTATATAACGTCCTCCCAGAATCGTGCACACGGGAAACTCCGTGACCGCCGGGTCCAGAGGACCCGGCGGATCACGAATCGTGGTAAATCGCCGCTGATAGAGGCCGTTTACCACGTGATCGCTCCGTCAAATGACGGAGCAATCACTTGTAAACAGACCGGCGTCATTTGATGACGCCGGTTCCTCCCTCCCCTCTCTGTACCGATCGGTACAGTGTGAGAGGAGAGGGGAGGGTGCAGATCAAGGCAGCAGCGCTGTGGGCTGGATCTGTGACAATTGCAGTCACAGATCCAGCCATCCATCCCTGCTCAGCCATCCCTGTGCTATACCCTGCCAATACTCTGCAATACACCCTGCCAATACTCTGCAAAATACCCTGCCAATACTCTGCAAAATACCCTGCCAATACCCTGGTGCAATACTCTGCAATACCCTGCGCAATACTCTGCAATACCCTGCAAAATACTCTGCAATACCCTGCAAAATACTCTGCAATACCCTGCGCAATACTCTGCAATACCCTGCAAAATACTCTGCAATACCCTGCGCAATACTCTGCAATACCCTGCGCAATACTCTGCAATACCCTGCGCAATACCCTGCGCAATACCCTGCAAAATACTCTGCAATACCCTGGTGCAATACTCTGCAATACTCTGGTGCAATACTCTGCAATACCCTGCGCAATACTCTGCAATACCCTGCGCAATACTCTGCAATACCCTGCGCAATACTCTGCAAAATACTCTGCAATACCCTGCACAATACTCTGCAATACCCTGCACAATACTCTGCAATACCCTGCACAATACTCTGCAATACCCTCCACAATACTCTGCAATACCCTCCACAATACCCTGTGCAATACCCCCTGCAATACCCTGCCATACACCGCAATACCCTGCCATAGTCCGCAATACTCCGCAATGCCCGGCAATACTCCGCAATGCCCGGAAATACTCCGCAATGCCCGGCAATACTCCGCAATGCCCGGCAATACTCTGCAATAACCACTTCCCGCCCTCCGGCCGTCATATGACGTCCTTGACTTTGTGCGGGGATATCTGAATGATGGGAGCAGCTACAGGCATCATTCAGATATTAGCTTTTTCAGCCGGCGATTCCCTACACCATAACAACAATCATAGTGGCTGTTCCACCGCTTGATCATTCTTACGGGAGGCGAGAGGGGATGTCCCCCCCGCCGCCCTCCGGTGCTTCTACCGACTCACCGCTACGATCAAAGCCAGGATTGTTGTTTTTTTTTTGTTTTTTTTTCAGGCTTCCCAGCCTAGAGGTGAGATGTGGGGTCTTATTGACACCCCCCCCATATCTCACTGTAAAGAGGACCTGTCATGCCATATTCCTATTACAAGGGATGTTTACGTTCCTTGTAATAGGTATAAAAGTGATCAAAAAAATGTTTGGGGCGGAAAAACATGTCAAACTAAAATAAATAAAGTAAAATGAAGAATAAATTTTTTTATTTTTTTTTAAAGCGCCCCTGTCCCCGTGAGCTCGCATACAGAAGCGAACGCATACGTAAGTCCCGCCCACATATGAAAACGGTTTTCAAACCACACATGTGAGGTATCTCTGCGAACGTTAGAGCGAGAGCAATCATTTTGGCCCTAGACCTCCTCTGTAACTCAAAACATTTAACCAGTAAAAATATTTAAAGCGTCGCCTATGGGGATTTTTTAAGTAGCGAAGTTTGGCGCCATTCCACGAGTGTGTGCAATTTTTAAGGGCGACATGTTAGGTATCTATTTACTCGGCGTAACTTCATCTTTCACATTATGCAAAAACATTGGGCTAACTTTACTGTTTTTTTTTTTTTTTTAAGCACAAAACATTTTTTTTCCGTAAAAAACGCGTTAAAAAAATTGCTGCGCAAATATCGTGCGAGATAAAAAGTTGCAACAACCACCATTATATTCTCTAAGGTCTTTGCTAAAAAAACATATATAATGTTTTGGGGTTCTATGTAATTTTCTAGCAAACAAATGATGATTTTTACATGTAGGAGAGAAATGTCAGAATTGGCCTGGGTGCTCCAGAACGCCTGAAGCTGCTCCCTGCATGTTGGGCCTCTGTATGTGGCCACGCTGTGTAAAAGTCTCACACATGTGGTATCGCCATACTCGGGAGGAATAGCAGAATGTGTTTTGGGGTGTAATTTGTGGAATGCATATGCTGTGTGTGAGAAATAACCTGCTAATATGACAATTTTGTGAGAAAAAAAAAAGAGAAAAAAAAAATCTTGATTTTGCAAAGAATTGTGGGAAAAAATGACAACTTCAAAAAACTCACAATGCCTCTTTCTGAATACCTTGGAATGTCTTCTTTCCAAAAAGGGGTCATTTGGGGGGTATTTGTACTTTTCTGGCATTCTAGGGTCTCAAGAATTGAGATAGGCCGTCAGTACTTCAGGTGTGATCAATTTTCAGATATTGGCACCATAGCTTGTGGACTCTATAACTTTCACAAAGACCAAATAATATGCACCAATTTGTACTTATTTTTACCAAAGATATGTAGCAGTATAAATTTTGGCCAAAATTTATGAAGAAAAAATAGTAATTTGCAAAATTTTATAACAGAAACTAAAAAAAAAACATTTTTTTACAAAATTTTCAGTCTTTTTTCTCTTATAGCGCAAAAAATAAAAAACCCAACAGTGATTAAATACCACCAAAAGAAAGCTCTATTTGTGTGAAAAAAAGGACAAAAAATTCATATGGGTACAGTGTTGTATGACTGAGTAATTGTCATTCAAAATGTGAGAGCACCGAAAGCTGAAAATTGGTCTGGTTATTAAGGGGGTTTAAGTGCCCAGTTGTCAAGTGGTTAAATAGAAGATTTAAAAAAAAAACTCCTAGAAAAACTTTATTTTTTTATTTTTGTTTAATATTCTTTATTTAATAGAAAAAAATTAATATTTTTCAATCAAACATACAGATAATATTAATATTCACTATAGCAGAAAAAAACAAAGCTAGTAAAAGAACATTAATGAATAAATGGTCAGGAAAAAAAATAAAAGAATAATGTGGTACATAGCAGTGGAATTCCCTGAACCAAAACGAATGTATAGATTAGACGTGGTCATAATTAAAGTAAGTGGCAGTAACAATAAGAATTAAAAATAAAATAAATAAAAAAAGATTAAAAAAAAAGGGGGTAGGTAGCAAAACATCCAGAAGGATAATTGTCATAACTCAGCAACTGGTTTCAAATAAAGCCTGGACCGCCCACAGCACATTTACTGCAGCAGGGCGGCCCGCTCCCGCTGTGATTGGACACAGCGGGAGCCAATCAGCAGGTCTGCCAGGACCCGCCGATCGTTGGCAGGAGAGGCAGAATGGCGGTCTGCCTATGTAAACAAGGCGGATCGCTGTTCTGTGAGAGAGGAAGATGGAGATCCTGTGTTTCTGCTAGGCAGAAAAATGGATCTCTGTCTTCCTCCAGTTAAGCCATCCCCCACACAGTTAGAAAGCACTCCCTAGGAGCACACTTAACCCTTTAATTGCCCCTGATGTCAACCCCTTCCCTCCCAGTGTCATTAGTACAGCATTTTTTTAGCACTGATTATTGTATTAGTGTCACTTAGTGTCCGGTTTGTCCACCATAATGTCGCAGTCCCCAAAAAATAAATTAAAAAAATTAAAATCGCTGATCGCCACCATCACTAGTAAAAATATAAATGCCATAAAAATATCCCCTAGTTTGTTGACGCTATATCCTTTGTGCAAACCAATTAATATACGCTTATTGGGATTTTGTTTTTTTTTTACCAAAAATCTGTAGCAGAATACATATTGGCCTAAATGGATGAAGAAATTTGATTTTGTACATTTTTTTTATTGGGTATGTTTTATAGCAGAAAGTAAAAAAATATTGTTTTTTTTGTTGGTCTTTTTTTGTTTATAGCGCAAAAAATAAAAACTGCAGAGGTGACCAAATACCACCAAAAGAAAGCTCAATTTCTGGGAAAAAATACATCAATTTTATTTGGGTACAGTGTCGCACGACCATGCAATTGTCAGTGAAAGTAACTCAGTGCTGCATGGCAAAAAATGGCCTAGTCATGAAGGGGGTTAAAGAAAATCTTTTCTAACAAAAACCCTCAGGCCGGGTTCACACTGGTCCGACAAACGCTCCGACATTGGGAGCTCATGTCGCATGACGTGTGAAAATCAATGTTTCCCTATGAGAGCCGTCTTAACTGGTCCGACACAAGTCGGTCCGACTTTGAAAATGCTCCCTGTACTACTTTGGTCCGACTTTGATCCTACTTCAGCCCATTGAATATCATTGAAGTCGGATCAAAGTAGGATCCTTGTCCTTACCATCCGACTTTTGACATCCAACATGTGATTACAGCAGCAGTAAAAGGAATTTATCTCACCCTGGGATTGTTTTGATTGGTCAAAGAACAAGTCATACTATCACAAAGTCGGATCAAAGTAGTATCCTGTTCATGAAAGTCGGATGGATGTAGGACCAATGTAGGACTGATGAAGGACTGATGTCGCAGAGCAAAGTAGGATGAAAGTTGTATGACTGTCTTGTAGTATTAGTGTGAACCCAGCCTTAGGCCCCTTTCACACGGGCTGTCTGATTAGGTCTGCCTGTCAGTTTTTCAGGTGGACCTGATTGGACCCTCCATTCACCCCTATGGAGCGGCGGATGTCAGCAGTGATGTCTTGTCGGAGACCGTCCGGAAGGTGAATTTCCCTCGTGCGGAGACCATTATCTACTCTTTGGAGGAGAGTGGAGGAAAGAACTTGTATCTGGGCCTACATACACATTCACACCTCCTGTTCTGGTTTTCTAAAGCAAGTAAGTCCATGCTGTGTTCAAATAAAGGAGTGTTGGACTTACAACGGTGTGAGACTCGTTTCCTGGCAGAGGACTCCTGGAGGGAGGATTCGATACACAATACAGGCCCGAAGGTAAAGAACTTTTGCTGACACCACTGATACACCTGTGGTGGAGGTCTGGCGTAGCGGACGCACTCCCTTTCCTATCATACCCCTAGACCAGAGACATTTCGAGCGAGAACTTTAATACAGGGGATTGGGAGTGTGAGAGACCCACCGAGCAGAGAGCCCGCTACATATACAGGTCCTTCTCAAAAAATTAGCATATTGTGATAAAGTTCATTATTTTCTGTAATGTACTGATAAACATTAGACTTTCATATATTTTAGATTCATTACACACCACTGAAGTAGTTCAAGCCTTTTCTTGTTTTAATATTGATGATTTTGGCATACAGCTCATGACAACCCAAAATTCCTATCTCAAAAAATTAGCATATCATGAAAAGGTTCTCTAAACGAGCTATTAACCTAATCATCTGAATCAACTAATTAACTCTAAACACCTGCAAAAGATTCCTGAGGCTTTTAAAAACTCCCAGCCTGGTTCATTACTCAAAACCGCAATCATGGGTAAGACTGCCGACCTGACTGCTGTCCAGAAGGCCATCATTGACACCCTGAAGCAAGAGGGTAAGACATAGAAAGAAATTTCTGAACGAATAGGCTGTTCCCAGAATTCTGTATCAAGGCACCTCAGTGGGAAGTCTGTGGGAAGGAAAAAGTGTGGCAGAAAATGCTGCACAACGAGAAGAGGTAACCGGACCCTGAAGAAGATTGTGGAGAAGGACCGATTCCAGACCTTGGAGGACCTGCGGAAGCAGTGGACTGAGTCTGGAGTAGAAACATCCAGAGCCACCGTGAACAGGCGTGTGCAGGAAATGGGCTACAGGTGCCTCATTCCCCAGGTCAAGCCACTTTTGAACCAGAAACAGCGGCAGAAGCGCCTGACCTGGGCTACAGAGAAGCAGCACTGGACTGTTGCTCAGTGGTCCAAAGTACTTTTTTCGGATGAAAGCAAATTTTGCATGTCATTCGGAAATCAAGGTGCCAGAGTCTGGAGGAAGACTGGGGAGAGGGAAATGCCAAAATGCCTGAAGTCCAGTGTCAAGTACCCACAGTCAGTGATGGTCTGGGGTGCCATGTCAGCTGCTGGTGTTGGTCCACTGTGTTTTATCAAGGGCAGGGTCAATGCAGCTAGCTATCAGGAGATTTTGGAGCACTTCATGCTTCCATCTGCTGAAAAGCTTTATGGAGATAAAGATTTCATTTTTCAGCACGACCTGGCACCTGCTCACAGTGCCAAAACCACTGGTAAATGGTTTACTGACCATGGTATTACTGTGCTCAATTGGCCTGCCAACTCTCCTGACCTGAACCCCATAGAGAATCTGTGGGATATTGGGAAGAGAAAGTTGAGAGACGCAAGACCCAACACTCTGGATGAGCTTAAGGCCGCTATCGAAGCATCCTGGGCCTCCATAACACCTCAGCAGTGCCACAGGCTGGTTGCCTCCATGCCACGCCGCATTGAAGCAGTCATTTCTGCAAAAGGATTCCCGACCAAGTATTGAGTGCATAACTGAACATAATTATTTAAAGGTTGACTTTTTTTGTATCAAAAACACTTTTATTTTATTGGTCGGATGAAATATGCTAATTTTTTGAGATAGGAATTTTGGGTTTTCATGAGCTGTATGCCAAAATCATCAATATTAAAACAAGAAAAGGCTTTAACTACTTCAGTTGTGTGTAATGAATCTAAAATATATGAAAGTCTAATGTTTATCAGTACATTACAGAAAATAATGAACTTTATCACAATATGCAAATTTTTTGAGAAGGACCTGTATATATACACACTGTATATTTATATATATATATATATATATATATATATATAGTTACAGTACATATCTAAACACAATAATTTGTATACTCAAACTACTTATACATATATGATGATTCTAATCAGATTAATACATAATGAGTTTATTACTACATCAGCAGACGATAAGATTTTGACTGAACCCATTTTAGGGGATATGATAATTGAAGTCATAGCCATATCATCATATACTCTTATGTATGCAGAAATTCTGCAGTTCCTATTAGAACATTCTCATCAATACTTGAATAAACTCCATAGTTCCATCTTATCATATTATGAACTATAGAGGTCGCATACCGGTAAACATGCTAAGATTCCTAGTTGGATATACAGTGTACAGTGTCCACATATTTTAAATGATGTCTTGAATTATATACAGTGGAACCTCGGATTGTGAGTAACGCGGTTAACGAGCGTTTCGCAATACGAGCTATTTTTGTTTTTAAATCCTGACTCATTTGCGAGTGTTGTCTTGCAAAACGAGCAGGATTCAAGCCTCTGTGGTGTGCAGTACCGCATTTGGCCAGAGGTGCAGGGCGCCGCTGACACTCGGAGACGTTCGGAGCCATTCGGAAATACTTGGAATCACTAGGAAATACTCCGTTTCCGAGCCTTTCCGAGGATTTCTGAGTGCAGCCGAACAGTCTCAGAGTATTTCCGAGTCTCTACAGTGCCCCCACCTCTGGCCACATGAGGTATTGCATGCAATAAAAGTGAATGCGGAACGAATTATCTTCGTTTTCCATTGACTTCTATGGGGAAACTCGCTTTAATATGCAAGTGCTTTGAATTACAAGCATTCTCCTGGAACGGATTATGCTCGTAATCCAATGTTCCTCTGTATGTCTCTTTACCCTTCATATTCAGTTTATATATATATATACAACTTTCTCTTGATCTCTTTCAGCTGGTGAGATATTATAGACACATTTTTAGGTTTTCAACTGGCCAGAGTATATTGACTCTTCTCTATGTCTGTGCACAGATGCATGTTGGAGGTCCTTCAATTTTGTAAACATAGACCAAGGTTTATTGTTATATTCTGTTCGGACACAGCCTTGAAAGGTTAATTGATGTTTGCTGGTTTCAAGGCTTAATACACAAGTTTGATTTGGAAATAATAAAAACAGCTTTTTCTAGGCCCAAGGTGGGGTAAAGTAATACAACCCATTGTTCTTTTAACTAGTTTTGCAAATACTTTGTTTGCAATTCTCTGCAATTTCAGTAAGGAACACAAGATGCCTTTAAGTTAGTTGTGACCTGAAATAAACTTTATTTTTCTGGGGCTCATAGTTTTGAAAATCCAGAATTAAAATGATGAAAATATATCAATTTCTTCACAAAGGTTCTGATAGTACACTGTGGAGGCTGAGGGATCTCAGGGGGCCTGGGGGCACTGTGGGCCACTGTGGGAAGTTGGGCACTATGAAGGCCAGGAGGCACTGTGGAAGGTTAAGGGATCTGCAGGTGGCTGGAGGCCTGAGAGAGTGGAGGCCATGGCCAGGTGGTTGAGAATCACTGGCCTAGAGGACTGACATTCAGACAGCACTGACCATTCAACAGCTATGCCTTCTCCCCTTCGGAAGTGATCACATGCTCTGACATTTGGTCAGCTGACTGTTATCAGAGAGAAACCAGAGTGCTGTTTTTTTGCAAAAAGATAAATATTTCAACAATTTCTAAACATTTTATATTTTTAAATGGGAACTATCCACTTTTATAACCTTTTTCAGATCGAGTCATCCCTTTGTGGAACTCAGCAGGATAAAGCAGTGAGAGGTACTGGAGACAAAGGAGATCGACACTTCAGGAAGTGTCGGTTTTTCAGCAGACTTTAGTTGACAAGAACCTATTGTGACAGCAGGAAGGTAAAGTCACCTGGTTGCATCCAGGGGGGTAGATATATTTCTCCCAGATTCAGGCTTTATGCCGACTTATACAACTAGGGAGGGAGTTGATGAAGCCCAGCTGAGGCTAGTGGGCTCATGGATGATTCATACCTCTAGGGAGAGTGCTGGGCGTCGTGCAGGCAGGGAGTTGATGAGACCAGCTGAAGCTTGTCAGCTCGTTTAAGGCCTCTATAAAAACTCCCAGCTTCATTAGGTGTTGGCTCATGCCTGGAACCAGACCTGTGTGGACTGTCTAGGGAGAGTGAACCCCTGTGCGGTGAGACAAAGCCTGTGTGGCTATTTGTTTGGACATTTACTAAACCAGGGACTTAGGGACTAGGACAGCACCAGGCTGATCCCAGTTGTTAGTTTAGGAAACCTGCATGTTTAGTCAGAGGTCAAGCTGACCAGGGTTTATTTTGTTTGTTTCTTTTTGCTTTGCTGTGTTTTTGTCACTGTAAATAGAGAAATAAACCGCACCCTTTTGATCTTGAAAACCACAACCTCCGTCTGCTGGGCCTGTTTTTGTGTGGGGAGCCCATCCAGGGGGTCACACACACCCGCTGCCGAGCTAACCCCCTCACAGTTGGTGGAGAACCAGTGGCAGTTTTTTTTAAGCCAGCATGGAGGAGATACTGAAACAGCTGGCTCTAGCAAATGCCAATCAACAGCAGACAAATGCAGGTTTGCAAAGGAGCCTTGCAGCCCAGCAACAAGCCCAGCAGCAATCTGAGGCCCGCTTCATAGACCTGTTGCAGAAGCAAGAGCAGAGACTACAACAACAGATGGAAGCAGTAATGCAGCAACGTCCGCAGACCAGTGAGGAAAGCCGTCCCACTAATACCGCGTCATTTGGGGTGAGTCGTTTATTGACAAAAATGACTGGAGAAGATGATCCAGAGGTGTTTTTGACCACATTTGAAAGGACTGCTGAAAGGGAAAAGTGGCCTAAGGATCAGTGGGCTGGACTGCTGGCTCCTCTGTTAACTGGTGAATCGCAGAAAGCTTACTATGACCTGGAGCCTGACCAAGCAAAAGACTATGTGATGCTAAAAGCTGAAATATTGGCAAGGCTGGGTGTCACCCTGGCTGTCCGGGCTCAGCGTGTGCATAACTGGACTTTCCAGCTTGGAAAACCCCCCAGGTCTCAAATGTATGATCTCATTCACCTGAGCAGGAAGTGGCTACAGCCAGAGAC
Organism: Rana muscosa; assembly: GCA_029206835.1. Lineage (NCBI taxonomy): Eukaryota > Metazoa > Chordata > Amphibia > Anura > Ranidae > Rana > Rana muscosa. Next base: position 332,355,718 of record CM055118.1, read on the forward strand.
TTTGTCCGCACCGGAGATTGTGGAACGTGTTGTGATGGATCGTTTCTTGAGAGCTCTTCCTACCGCCATTCAAAAGTGGGTAAGCCATGGAGACCCAGAAACGGCCGGTAAACTTGTGGATCGTGTAGAGAGATACTTGGCTGCAGAGAACCTGACGGCCTCTTCCAGAGACTCTCGGACTTTCCACCCTAAGACCAGACCATCCCCAGGGGCGGATAAGATGATTCCAAGGGGTGAGGGTGGAGAGAGTGAGAGGGTGGGAGCTCTGCCCAGGGTTTGGCGAGAACAGCCTGGGAAGTCGGGGGCTCAAGAGGCAGCCAAAAGGATTGTTTGCTACCGCTGCCGGCAAGCGGGACATATTGCAGCAAATTGCCCGGTTGTGGAGGAACCCATGCAATGTGACTTTCTGACGGACAGACGTCAGTCGCTGTGTGCGACAGTCGCATGCACTGCCATTCGGGGAACTGAGAAACATTTATGCAAAATGTGTATTAATGGTAGAAATGTTGTGGTATTACTGGATTCAGGTAGCCTTGTGATCCTGATAAAGGCTGAATTAGTTAAAACAGAGGTCTCTGGGAATAGCAAGGTAGCTGTTATTTGTGTGCATGGGGACACCCGAGAGTATCCAGTGACTACAGTGTGTTTCAAGACCCCCAAAGGTACCCTCTCTCATCCAGTGGGGTTAGTATCTCAATTACCGCATGATGCCATTGTGGGAAGGGATTTTCCGAAGTTCTGGGAACTGTGGGATGATCCTGAGCCCCCCACTGGTGCCCCTATGTACCAGGAAGGTGATAGCCAGAACTCCTCTGAGAGTGGTGAGGACTCTCCAGAATTTCCCTTGTCAGTATTGGCAGGCGAGACTCAAGAAACTGGAGAGGAGCCCACCTCCTCAGACGAAAACCTACCGTCTGTGGAGTTTTCTGATCTTGAGGTTCACAGGGAAAATTTTGCCACAGAACAGTTAAAAGACCCCGCCCTAATAAAGGCACGGGAAAACGTAGTGGAAATAGATGGCGAGTTAGTGAACCCAGATAATACCTGCACTTACCCATACTTCAGCGTAGAGAAGGACCTACTGTATCGGGTGGCAAAAAGGGCAGAAGAAACCGTTGAGCAGCTTGTGGTGCCCAAACCTTACAGGAAGTTGGTGTTGGAGTTGGCCCATGGGCACATTCTTGGAGGTCATCTGGGGACAGAGAAAACCCGAGAGAGGGTATTACAGAGATTCTATTGGCCTGGGGTGATGAAGGACATAGAAAATTATTGTTCCTCCTGCCCTGTGTGTCAGAGGTCGGCCCCGATGCCACATTTCCGTAGCCCGCTGGTCCCTCTACCCATCATTGAGGTCCCGTTTGAGAGGATCGCAATGGATTTGGTAGGTCCTATAATCAAGTCCGCTAGGGGGCACCAGTACATATTAGTTATAATGGACTATGCCACCCGTTATCCAGAAGCGATCCCTCTCCGAAATACCTCGGCCAAAACCATAGCCAAAGAGCTATCTCTTGTTTTTAGCCGGGTGGGTATTTGTAAAGAACTGCTTACGGACCAAGGTACACCCTTTATGTCCCGGGTTATGAAAGAGCTGTGTAAATTGTTCAAAGTGACGCAATTGCGTACGTCTGTGTATCACCCCCAAACCGATGGGCTGGTTGAAAGATTCAACAAAACCCTAAAACAAATGTTGAAGAAAGTGGTGGATAGAGATGGAAAGGATTGGGACTGTCTACTTCCTTATTTGATGTTTGCTATTAGGGAGGTGCCCCAATCCTCTACGGGATTCTCCCCCTTTGAGTTACTGTATGGGAGACACCCAAGAGGGCTGTTGGATATTGCCAAGGAAACTTGGGAAAGTGAGAGTTCTCCCCACAGGAGTGTGATTGAGCATGTCGCCCTGATGCAAGATCGAATTGCACAGGTAATGCCCATCGTGAAGGAACATTTGGCCCAAGCGCAGTTGGCACAGCAGAGAGTGTACAACCGTGGAGCCAAGACCCGTACCTTTTCCCCGGGGGATAGGATATTGGTACTTGTCCCTACGGTTGAAAGTAAATTCCTTGCCAAATGGCAAGGCCCCTACGAGATAATGGAAAAAGTGAGCGAAGTGAATTACAAGGTCAGACAACCAGGAAGGCGAAAGCCCGAACAGATCTATCACGTTAATCTGTTGAAAGCCTGGAGGGATAGAGAGTCCCTAGTCGCAGAAACTTGGTCACCAGCTCAAACTGGTTGCGTGATTCCGGAGGTTGGAATAGCAGCCACCTTGTCACAACCCCAACAACAGGAGGTTAAGGAGTTTGTGCTTCGCAACAAGGAGGTGTTCTCTGAGCTGCCGGGACAAACATCTGGGGTAGAGCATGATATTATTACCCCGCCCGGTGAAAGGGTGAAGTTAAAACCCTATCGGATCCCAGAGGCCCGACGGGAGGCAATACGGGAGGAAGTACAGAAAATGCTGAACTTAGGGGTGATAGAGGAGTCCCAAAGTGATTGGTCTAGTCCCATTGTGTTGGTGCCTAAACCGGATGGGAGCTGGCGATTTTGTAACGATTTTCGTCAGTTGAACAAAGTTACAAAATTTGACACCTACCCCATGCCACGTATAGATGAGTTGATCGACCGGCTGGGAACAGCCCGATACATGACGACTCTTGACCTCACAAAAGGGTATTGGCAAATTCCCCTGGCCAAGTCGGCCAAAGAGAAAACCGCATTTGTAACCCCAGACGGGGCGTTCCAATATAAGAGAATGCCGTTCGGGTTACAGAATGCGCCGGCCACATTCCAGCGGAAAATGGACCAGATACTGAGGCCCCATCGGAAGTATGCTGCGGCTTACCTGGATGACGTAATTGTCCATAGCACAGATTGGGCCTCACATCTGCCAAAAGTGCAAGCAGTCCTAGACTCTATCCGGGAAGCGGGGTTTACGGCTAACCCCAAGAAGTGTACCATTGGGCAGGAGGAGGCCAAATATCTTGGGTACACCATTGGCAGGGGAGTAATAAAACCCCAACTCAACAAAGTCGAGGCCATCCAGAGTTGGCCACGTCCCAACAGCAAGAAGCAGGTACGAGCCTTTCTGGGAATCGCGGGTTATTATCGGCGCTTCATTCCCCACTTTGCTTCTAAGGCTGTGCCCCTAACCAACCTGACGAAAGGGAAAGGGTCGGTCATGATTAAATGGACCCCCGAGGCTGAGGCAGCATTCCAATTCTTGAAACAAGCCTTATGTAGCCAGCCAGTGTTGTACTCACCCGACTTCTCTAAAGACTTTGTCGTACAAAGTGATGCGTCAGATGTGGGGTTAGGAGCAGTATTGTCCCAGGTCTGGAACGGGGAAGAGCACCCAGTCATTTACCTCAGCAGGAAGTTGAAGTCCCATGAGGTAAATTACGCCACGGTTGAAAAGGAGTGTTTAGCGGTGAAGTGGGCTCTAGATTCCCTTCGGTACTATCTGCTAGGTAGGCACTTTGACATGGTTACGGATCACGCTCCGTTAAAGTGGATGGCTCAAAACAAGGAGACAAATAGAAGAGTGAATAGGTGGTTCCTGGCCTTACAGGAATTCAACTTCACAGTAAAGCATCGCCCTGGCGTTCAAATGGGGAATGTGGATGCTTTGTCTCGAGTACATGAATGCCTGATTGCTGGTGTTCCAACCCCAAGGTTAAAACAAGAGGGGGGGGTATGTGACAGCAGGAAGGTAAAGTCACCTGGTTGCATCCAGGGGGGTAGATATATTTCTCCCAGATTCAGGCTTTATGCCGACTTATACAACTAGGGAGGGAGTTGATGAAGCCCAGCTGAGGCTAGTGGGCTCATGGATGATTCATACCTCTAGGGAGAGTGCTGGGCGTCGTGCAGGCAGGGAGTTGATGAGACCAGCTGAAGCTTGTCAGCTCGTTTAAGGCCTCTATAAAAACTCCCAGCTTCATTAGGTGTTGGCTCATGCCTGGAACCAGACCTGTGTGGACTGTCTAGGGAGAGTGAACCCCTGTGCGGTGAGACAAAGCCTGTGTGGCTATTTGTTTGGACATTTACTAAACCAGGGACTTAGGGACTAGGACAGCACCAGGCTGATCCCAGTTGTTAGTTTAGGAAACCTGCATGTTTAGTCAGAGGTCAAGCTGACCAGGGTTTATTTTGTTTATGTTTCTTTTTGCTTTGCTGTGTTTTTGTCACTGTAAATAGAGAAATAAACCGCACCCTTTTGATCTTGAAAACCACAACCTCCGTCTGCTGGGCCTGTTTTTGTGTGGGGAGCCCATCCAGGGGGTCACACACACCCGCTGCCGAGCTAACCCCCTCACACTATGAGCAGAGCAGTGTTCAGCAGCATGGGCACTGGGAAGAGTATTTATTTACAGTCTTCTTTTACAGGTAACTTAATTTTGCTAGTTATTTTTTTTTAAAACAGGCTCCTTTTAAAATAAATACAAATTTGGTTATCCGCCCCGCCGATAAAGGGAGCGGTATAGTGGTTTTAAATAAAGATGATTATATGCAGGAAATGTACCGAATTTTGGGAGATACTGGTACATATACTCCTCTAAACTCTAACCCGGGAGCTAAATACAAGATCATCCTTGAAGAAATTGTTGCTAGGGATTTTAGTCAACATATTTTAAATAAAAAAGAGTTTGCTTTCCTGATACCTAAATCACCTAGGACTCCGATCATCTATTATTTACCGAAGGTACATAAGAGTCTTGCTTGCCCCCCGGGACGTCCCATAGTCAGTGGGATTGATTCCATTATGTCCCGGGTGGGCAAGTATATAGACTTTTTCCTTCAACCGCTTGTACGTAAGATGCCATCTTACGTAAAGGATACCCGCCATGTCTTGAATCTTTTGTCCAATCTCAAGCCGTGTAACAGTCTGTGGTTGGTTACTGCAGATGTCACTTCACTGTACACCGTAATTCCCCACCAGTTGGGGTTGGATGCAGTGGCTTATTGTTTGGACAAAGATTCAGGCTTACCTCAAGTACAAGTTGATTTCATTATGGAGTTATTAAAATATGCGGCCACGCATAACTTCTTTTGGTTTAACGGTCAATTTTACAGACAGGATAGAGGTGTTGCCATGGGGGCTAAATATGCCCCCAGCCTGGCGAACCTCTTTATGGCCAAATGGGAGGAGGATGTCATCCGTGTTTGTACTAGGCCGCAGGTTGTCCTGTGGGCCAGGTACATAGACGACATCCTCCTCCTGTGGAATGGGGGTGAGGGAGACCTTCTGGCATTTATGGATTCTCTTAACATCAATGATAGGGGTATCCATCTGAGTTTTGAGGCGAGCCAAGATACAATTAACTTTTTGGATTTGACCATTTCTGTCGGTGTGGATAGTTTTATCACTTCAACATATTTTAAATCCACCGACAGAAATGCCTTCATCCCGAGTGACAGTTGCCACTATGTCTCCTGGCTCAAGTCTGTGCCGAAAAGCCAGTATTTGAGGTTGAGGCGCAATTGCACAGAACAGACAACCTTTTTGGAACAGGCCTAGGTCCTGACCCAAAGGTTTGTTGATAAGGGTTACTCTCCGGAATCTCTTTCCAATACTCTCGAGCATGTAAAAAATGTGGACAGGGCTATTTTGTTAAAGGAGAAAACCGATGATGTTAGTAGAGGTAGTTTCCGTAATCCTATTATTACTAATTACTCTTGTCAACATGCCAACATTAAACATAAAGTTAATAAATATTGGCATATTTTAAATAATGACAAAGTCTTAAAAAACATTTTACCTGATAGGCCACAGGTGTTTTTTCGGGGGGCTCCTTCTTTTAAAGACAAGCTAGCTCCTAACATCCTTAACCCCCCAACCACTAGACCTATGTTTTTTCCAGGTCTCACTGGCTATTACTAGTGTAGGAATTGTCAAGTCTGTTCCCTAAATGGGTGTAGGACCAAGAGGACTACTAGATTTAGTTCCACATGTACCTCTAAGAGTTACACCATAGAGCCCTTTATTACTTGCTCTACATCAGGAGTGGTGTATATGCTCCAATGCCCGTGCGGCTTGCAGTATGTGGGCAGGACCAAGCGCCCCCTGCAAGTACGTTTGAATGAACATATTAATAATATCAGGAGAGGTTTCACAAAACACTCTGTGTCAAAACATTACCTTACAGTGCATAACAGGGATCCAACTAACACAGTCTTTTTAGGTATTGACAAATACAGCCCCCATTGGAGGGGTAGCTGTTTAGTTAGGAGCATTTCGAGATTAGAGATGGCATGGGTACATAAACTTAAATGCTACACACCTTTTGGCCTGAACATAGAGGTTGATGTTAATTGCTTCATTGACAATTCCTGAGGTCTCTCTGTCTCTCCTTCTTGGTACCTACATTTGTTATGTAAATTTCTGCGTTTATATCATGTGAACTTGATGTGAGTCATGAATGGCTGCATTGCTATATTTCTAATCCTTCTTATAATATTTTTATATATTTTTTCATCATCAGGGGCTCAATTCCCTACGATCTATCTTTATTTGACTCATATTGGGGATTTCATGGTACCCAGTGTGAGTCTAGTACATTATACAAATTTTTCTTATCATTTTTTATTATTTTTATTTTTATTTCTTATTTTTATTCTTCATAGATTTCCTTTTAAATAACGCCTTAGAGTAGTTGTTTTTAGAGCAGATGTTTTAATTACAGTCCCAGAGTTGGCTGTGTGCTGTTTTCAGTTCGCACTAGTTGTCATATAATAGTTTGCGATGCATCCAGCCATCTATGGGTAACCTCTCTGCAGTGGACTATCAGTTGTCCGCATGTATTTATGTTTGCCCTTACAGGTAGGGAGTACATCATTAACTTATTAGGCTGTTTCCATCAGTTAAGATGGCGATTCAGCGGCCACTCGAGACTCACAACGAGGCTGCGTTGTTTACTATGTTATTTAAGCGGTGAATCAGAACGCCGCCCGTATCCCGTGACCACGTCCCTCTAGTGACGAAACGTAGGGAGGCACGACGTTCTGACGTCACTGCGTTCGTTTCCAGACCCGGAAGATACGGGCTGCCTATCGAGGAGCCGGCCGGCTCGATTGTTACATGCCTATTTTAGCGTCTTTACTGTAAGTGTGTTTTTAATCACTCTAATAAAACTTTAAAAGGGTTTTATGCTATGCGAATTCAATTTATATTTCCATGTGGTGTGACTCCGTGCGTTGCTGTTTGACATCCACATCCCTGTGAGCGGAGGTGTATACAGACAACCCCAGGCTGGGTCATTAGCCTATGTGAATATGGATCTCCTGTAATAAGAGATCATATCCATCCGGTAAGCGGCAGTGTATGTTTATGGTGGAGGTGCCTTTTTTATCATCACATTCTTCTTTACCGTTGGATCAAGTTTGGCACTGGTGTTTTTCATCATAAGGAATCCTTCACTTATTGGTTGTCCTAGCAGGATACAGACTGCCTTCATTCATTTGGTTCTCATTTATTTGTTTCCATGGACTGAGCACATTGACACTTTCATCGATGTTGCACTTGTCTAACTTAATATTACTAATTACATCACTTTCAATGTGGTTTAATTTTTTCATATTGTCCTCATATTTATATATGGTATTTTTATATATCATCACGTTTAGCGCAACTTTTTCTTTATTCCATTTTTCTATTTGTATGCACTTATTGATGCCGCTTATATTAATTATTTGAATAGCGCAGTATACCCCTTTGCTGCTCCTTTTAAGAAGATCACCTAAGAATAAGAACGCTTGAATGAATACAGCTGTAAAGAGTTTAGTTATAAAGTAGCAAATTGTCGGTATACTGACCATTTATCTAACGTAGATCCATTGTAGCCTTCTCTACATTTATAATACAGCATTTACTCTTCAGGTTCTCCTATACATTCGTCCAAAGGAGCAATTTTCTAGATTTTTCCCTTTTTCTACAGTGGGCTTTCCAGTTTACAATCAATATCACACAGAAACAATTTTTCGCCACACTCCACAGGTGAATCAGATTTGACCATTGATCACCTATCAAGAGCCACCACAGTAAAGCATTTGAAATACTACCAATAATTTTGGATTAAAATTATCCTGTGTATTCACTTAACCTTGCCATTCACAGCCTTGACCAAAACTATTATGAAATTGGAGAGAGAATATGAGCAAATCCTGATTCATCTAAATTTTATAAGCATGTCTCTGTTTCCCTAGTATCAGTATTGAGCACTGCTGGAAAGTGCTGTCCAAAGATCAAGGAAGGATATCGACATCACAATAAACCGAGTTAGCCCAAAGTCTTTTTCCTTGCTATCAATAGCAGGGAACTGGCAATGGGCTGATGACATTCTTGTTAAAAAATGTGGGACGGGGGTCAGCGTTTTTTAGGTCAACACATTGTTTACAGACAGAGATCAACTGTGCAATGTAGGCAGCTGTCATTATGAGGACAATGCATGATAATATCATCATTCTTTCATACCAATTGCCAGGCCTCTGTTATATTCTACATCAGGGGTCTCCAGACTTTCTAAACTAAGGACCAGTTTACTATCTGTAGCGGGTATATGCTTTCTATTTTTTGAATCTGGTGGGGAAACTGATGTATGGTTCCCTGGGGCCCACCAGGTGGCACTGTCGCTTTGGGCCCGGGGTTGAGCCATCGTTGTGGTGGCGTACCTCTTTTGGTCTCTCTCAGCGGTTGTATGGTGGGGCGGGGAACCCGCCGTGCTTGCTGGGAGGGGGTATAAAGGGGGCGGCCATTTTTGGTGGCGGGAGTCGAGTCCCGGGCACCTTCAGCCTGAGGGTGGTGGTTCGTGTCGGTCCCCTAGGTGGGTCTAGGCCTAGAGGACGTTCCGAGGTCGTGTTCCATCCCAGGCACCTTTAGCCTGGCGTGAGGTACTCGGATGGAGGTCTGGAGCTCAGTGCCCACCACTGAGTTCCGCGAGGGAAGGAGGTCCTAGGGAACCCCGGGAGTGGGTACCCGAATCTGGAAGGCGTAATGGACCGGTGGGAGATACTTACTTGAAGACCCGGTGCAGCATATTGCCAGTGACAGGTGAGCCTCCCATCGGAGACCGCCTGGAAGGAAATTCCCCCTCGCTCGGAGACCGCAACCCACTTTCAGGAAGGAAAGTGGAGAGTTCATTGTGTCTGGGCCTACTCGCATCCACACCTCCTTTTCTGTTCTGTTCTACAAGGGAGTCTAACTGATTGTGTTCATTCAGGAAGAATAAAGGAGTGTTGGACTTTAATGGTGTGGGGCTCATTTTCTGGCAGACATTGTTCAAGGTGACTCTCATTGGAGGTTCCAGGTGCAGAACACTGACCCTAAGGTAAAACAAGAACTTTGCTTCCACCACACAAACATCTGCGGTGAGGGCTTGGCGTGGTGACCCCGCTCTCTCTCCTCTAAAGTACCCCTAGACAAGAGACAGACGAGCTTATAGAAGAGAGGGGAGAGAGGAGGCCGCAACACGTGGGGGCTCGGGTCCGGTATAGTGTTCGTGTTACTACGGAATTGAACGTGTCTGCCCGGAGGAGTTACGAGTAGGCAGGCCTTCATTGGCCGAAGTGCTTCCCTGCTCGAAGTCGTGGACATGAACCAATGAAGGGACAGGCCCGTGCAGAAGAGTGGAAAAAGGGGGAAGCTCAGCCGTGTGAAGTAGTACACGTGGGGGCTTCTATTGCACTGCGCCACCAGACACATCCCCACCGCTTAGCTCGTGGGCGTGACTCAGAAAGAGAAAAGAAGAAAAGTTCCACGAGTGCAGTTACCGCGACGTTGTCACCAGGTGGCAGTATTGCGCATCGTTAACACTTTTCACGCACTCACTCTATAGAGAAAAGGAATTTCTTTACAAAGAAGTTTCTTTCCTCTTACACAAATATATGTGTCAGGGTTTATGTGTGATAAATTTCTTTTTTTCCCTCTGCAGGAGAGCATCCCATCAAGACCACTGAGTATGGGGTGGGTCTTAGTCAGGATGGGTGGGGGAAAAGCATAATGTGAATATGTGATTCTACAGTTATGGTTAAAATGTTGTTGTTTCCCTTCCCTTTTATGTAAGGCTCAGACACAATTTCTTTAGTTGACCAAGTTTTTCAAAAAGTATATTTTGTACAATTTATAGTTGGTTTCTAGACTGGACTATGTCAGCCGTTGAGGGCATAGTTTGCTCCAAACACTGGGGACCAGTGTCAAATCACCAGGGGGAGAGTGTAGCGGGTATATGCTTTCTATTTTTTGAATCTGGTGGGGAAACTGTGATGTATGGTTCCCTGGGGCCCACCAGGTGGCACTGCGGCTTTGGGCCCGGGGTTGAGCCATCGTTGCGGTGGCGTACCTCTTTTGGTCTCTCTCAGCGGTTGTATGGTGGGGCGGGGAACCCGCTGTGCTTGCTGGGAGGGGGTATAAAGGGGGCGGCCATTTTTGGTGGCGGGAGTCGAGTCCCGGGCACCTTCAGCCTGAGGGCGGTGGTTCGTGTTGGTCCCCTAGGTGGGTCTAGGCCTAGAGGACGTTCCGAGGTCGTGTTCCATCCCAGGCACCTTTCTTTAGCCTGGGGTGAGGTACTCGGATGGAGGTCTGGAGCTCAGTGCCCACCACTGAGTTCCGCGAGGGAAGGAGGTCCTAGGGAACCCCGGGAGTGGGTACCCGAATCCGGAAGGCGTAATGGACCGGTGGGAGATACTTACTTAAATGGCCCGGTTTAGCATATTGCCAGTGACAGGTGAGCCTCCCATCGGAGACCGCCTGGAAGGAAATTACCCCTCGCTCGGAGACCGCAACCCACTTTCAGGAAGGAAAGTGGAGAGTTCATTGTGTCTGGGCCTACTCGCATCCACACCTCCTTTTCTGTTCTGTTCTACAAGGGAGTCTAACTGATTGTGTTCATTCAGGAAGAATAAAGGAGTGTTGGACTTTAATGGTGTGGGGCTCATTTTCTGGCAGACATTGTTCAAGGTGACTCTCATTGGAGGTTCCAGGTGCAGAACACTGACCCGAAGGTAAAACAAGAACTTTGCTTCCCCCACACAAACATCTGCGGTGAGGGCTTGGCGTGGTGACCCCGCTCTCTCTCCTCTAAAGTATCCCTAGACAAGAGACAGACGAGCTGATAGAAGAGAGGGGAGAGAGGAGGCCGCTACATATCATTTAGGCTTTAAGGGGCCATACTGTGGCCAGTGGGAGTACACAATGCCCCATTGTTGTTTTTAATCCTAGATTGTTAGCTCTAACAAGCAGGGCCCTCTAATTACTCCTGCATTGTATTGTAACTGTACTGTCTGCCCTCATGTTGTAAAGCACTGTGCAAACTGTTGGTGCTATATAAATTACACATGTATAATAAGAATAATAATATTAATACTAATAATGGAAGGGTAATTTCACCATCATTGGTTGTCAGTGGGAAGAGTAGTGTCCCATCAATGGAGTCAGTGGGAGGAATGGTGCCCCATCATTGGTGTCAGTGGGAGGAGTAGTGTCCCATCAATGGAGTCAGTGGGAGGAATGGTGCCCCATCATTGGTGTCAGTGGGAGGAATGGCATCCCATCATTGGTGTCAGTTGGAGGAGTAGTGCCCCAAGGACCGGATAAAGGCAGGGAAAGGGCCACATCTGGACCACAGTTTGGAGATCACTGTTCTACATCCTTCTGGGTGGAGGGGGTAAAAATACTGCCTATCCCATGAAACATTGGGTGCAATCATGTTGCTTGATTTAATATAGACGTTCTCCAGAAAGGAGGAGAGAAGAGAGAAAAAAAAAGGCAAAATGCCACCGGTGGAGGAGATCTGTCTGAGTGTTGTAGATTATATGCGATTGCAGGGAAGTTGAATTAGATCATACAGGTACTAACATATGTGGTGTTGCAAGAAACCCACAAGGGGATCAAGCAACCTCAATGTCAAGCTTGCCATGATGACTAACTGGAGTCATATTAAAGGAGAGCAGCTGGACTCATAGTTAATGGGCCCAAGTTAAAAGCTTCATGAAGGGTAATACGTGGCCCTCTAAATTAAATATTTAATACTGAAACGTTTCCTAATTGAGGAATGTTTATGCTGACTGAATTAACCACTTCCGGATCGCCGCACGCCGATATACGTCGGCTGTTTGAAGAGGGATATCTTTGTTATGGCAGCAGCTAGCTGCCATAACCTAGGTATCCTCCTCTTCAGCAGGTGGTCCGGTTTCTGATAATTGTGATTTCTGTGGCGGATTTCCTGCGAGAACCCTTTATTTTTTTTATTGCATTTTAGTGTAAATATGAGATCTGAGAATTTTTTTGACCCCAGATCTGATATTTAGGAGGACCTGTCATGCTTTTTTTCTATTACAAGGAATGTTTACATTCCATGTAATAGGAATAAAAGTGACACAATTTTTTTTAAAAAAAAGAACAGTGTAAAAAATAAAAATAAAAGGTAAAATAAATAAGAAAAAAATGTAATTGCGCCCGTCCCGCCGAGCTCGCGTGCAGAAGCGAACGCATATGTGAGCAGCGCCCACATATGAAAACACTGTTCAAACCACACATGTGAGGTATCGCTGCGATCGGTAACTCAAAACATGCAACCTGTAGAATTTTTTAAATGTCGCCTATGAAGATTTTTAAGGGAAAAGCCCTGTACACACAATCGGATTTCCGATGGAATAAAATCCGATGGATTTTTCCATCGGATTTCCGATGAAGCTGACTTCCATCAGTCTTGCCTACACACCATCAGTCAAAAATCCGACCGTCCCAAACGCCGTGACGTAAAACACTCAGACGAGCCGAGAAAAATTAAGTTCAATGCTTCTGAGCTTCATTCTGAGCATGCGTGGGTTTTTTCTCCGATGGAGTTCCACACAGACGATCGGAATTTGCTATACTTTTGGAAAAAAGACCGATGGGGCCCACGCATGATCGGTTTGTCTGATGAGAAAAGTCCATTGTGTGTACACGGCATAAAAGTTTGTCACCATTCCACGAGCGGGCGCAATTTTGAAGCGTGACATGTTGGGTATCAATTTACTTGGCGTAACATTATCTTTCACAATATAAAAAAAAAAAAAAATTGGGCTAACTTTACTGTTGTCTTATTTTTTAATTAAAAAAAGTGTATTTATTCCCAAAAAAGTGCGCAAATACGGTATGACATAAAGTATTGCAATGACCGCCATTTTGTTCTTTAGGGTGTTAGAAGTAAGTAAGTAATTTTCTAGCAAAAAAAATATGTTTTTAACTTGTAAACAACAAATTTTAGAAAGAGGCTCGGTCCTTAACCACTTGAGATCCGCGCTATAGCCGAAAGACGGCTGCAGCGCGGCTCTCAAGTGCAGAGTGGACGTCCCCAGGACGTCCTTCTCTGTTTACCTCGGCGGCACGCGGCAGGAACAGCTGTGCGCTCCGCATCACGTGATGCCGATGCGCGTGCCTGGCGGCCGCGATGTCCGCCAGGTATCCGTGATCGGCTGTGACAGAGGCAGGACGTGGATCTCTGTGTTACACACAGAGATCCATGTCCTGTCAGGGAGAGAGGAGACCAATGCTGTGTCCCTTGTACATAGAGACACAGATCGGTCTCCTCCCCCAGTCAGTCCCCTCCCCCCCACAGTAAGAAACACTAATAGGGAACATATTTAACCCTTTGATCGTCCCTAGTGTTAACCCCTTCCCTGCCAGTCACATTTATACAGTAATCAATGCATTTTTATAACACTGTTCGCTGTATAAATGTGAATGGTCCCAAAATAGTGTCAAAAGTGTCCGATATGTCCGCCGCAATATCGCAGGCCTGACAAAAATCGCAGATCGCCGCCATCACTAGTAAAAAAAATATATATAATAAAAATGTCATAATTCTATCCCCTATTTTGTAGGCGCTATAACTTTTGCGCAAACCAATCACTATACGCTTATTGCAATTTTTTTTACCAAAAATAAATAGAAGAATACGTATCGGCCTAAACTGAGAAAAAAATATATTTTTAAAAAAAAATTGGGATATTATTATAACAAAAAGTAAAAAAATATTGTTTTTTTTTCAAAATTTTCTGTCTTTTTTTGTTTATAGCGCAAAAAATAAAAACCGCAGAGGTGATCAAATACCACCAAAAGAAAGCTCTATTTGTGGGAAAAAATGATAAAAATATCATTTGGGTACAGCGTTGTATGACCGCGCAATTGTCATTCAAAGTGCGTCAGCGCTGAAAGCTGAAAATTGGTCTGGGTACGAAGGGGGTTTAAGTGCCCAGTAAGGAAGTGGTTAAGTGGTTAATGATGTCTGTAGTAACACAAGCAGTTCTTTAATTTTTTTTTATAAATAAACCTGCAACCATGTAAGCACAGCTAACATTGTACCTGGTAGAACAATTGCCCAACAGTGCCAAATCTTGTTATAGAACGCCAGCCAAATTTTTTGCGGTTTTGGTGTAGTAAATTATACAGTACATTATAGATTATAGAGAAGTTGAGTTAGATCAAAAATGTACTCATATCTGTGGTGCCTTCAAGTATTGTGTACACCTAACCTAGGGTGACCAGACATCCCCGGTTTCAGGGGACAGTCCCCGGATTGAGGACACTATCCCCGGACCAAGACTGTCCCCGGTTTTGTCCCCGGATTGGATTTGAACAGGGGCTGGGGCCATTTCAAAGACAGTGCAGAATAAAAATAAATAAATCTGAATTACCTCCACCCCGCCACACCTACTAGCTTAGGGGGGTGTATTTTTTTCCATTATCTGTGCCCCTTTCTGATGATGATGTGCTGGTCGGAGCGGAGGGATTATTTCTTCAGTTTCGGGTGCCCATTCAGCTCCGCTCGCATGTTCTTCTGCCTTGGCTCAAGTCCCAGCCAGCCGCCTGCCAGATTATCTCCTTGCCTTCCCTGTCGGAGTGATCTTCCTCCGCTCCCCACCCAGTAGTAGCCGGGCCTGGAGAGTAAGACTTGACAGGCTGTGAGGTGGGCGGCGGCGACGAGCAGAGAGTCGCTGATTGCCACCATTACTAGTAAAAAAAAATAATAATATGTCCCCGGATTTCATATAAAAAATCTGGTCACCTTAACCTAACCTGAAGATGTGGCCAATGCAGAGCCACAAAAGCAGATGATGGTTTTGTGGTGCTGACGGTGTCTTTGAATGTTGAAGGCAACAAAGATGAGTTCAGCTCTGAGAATACAAGCTTTAGACCCCTTTCACACTGGAGCGTATTGCAGGCGATATAGCGTTAAAAATAGCGCCTGCAATCCGCCCTTAAACAGCTGCTCTATTCACTCCAGTGTGAAAGCCCAAGGGCTTTCACACTGGAGCGTTGTGCTAGCAGGACGGTAAAAAAAGTCCTGCTAGCCGCATCTTTGGAGCGATGAAGGAGCGGTGTGTTTACCGCTCCTCCACCGCTCCTGCCCATTGAAATCAATGGGACAGCGCGGCTATACCACCGGCAATGCGCTGCTTCTGCAGCGCATTGCGGGTGGTTTTAACCCTTTCTCGGCCGCTAGCAGCCGAAATGCGCCGCAAATCCGCCCATAGCGTCGGCGGTAAAAATAGTGGAGTTTTACCGCTGACGCTATGGGCGGCTCAGTGTGAAAGGGCTCTAAGAGACCAACCCACCTCACCTTAATGTTATGTATACAACTATTCTGAAGAAGTGGCCAGTACAGTGCCACATAACATGTTGATGCTGTCTTTTGGATGTTTCTGTGAACAATAAACACATGCCTTCTGAAGATATTATTATTATTATACAGGATTTATATAGCGCCAACAGTTTGCACAGCGCTTAACAAAACGAAGGCAGACATTACAGTTACGTTACATTTTGGTACAAGAGGAATCAGAGGGCCCTGCTCGTTAGAGCTTACAATCTAGGAGGGGAGGGTCAATTGATACAAAAGGTAATAGCTGTGGGGGGTGAGCTGATGGAGAAAGTAAAACAGTGTATTAGTTAGAAGCAGGATAAGCTTCTTTAAAGAAAATGGTTTTCAGGGATCAACTAAAGATGGATAGACTAGGGGACAGTCGGACAGATTGGGGTAGGAAGTTCCAAAGGATGGGAGAAGCTCTGGAGAAATCCTGGAGGCGAGCATGGGAGGAGGTGACAAGGGAGCTAGAGAGTAGGAGATCTTGGGAAGAGAGCGGCTTGGTTGGTATTTTGAGACTAGGTTAGTGATGTAGCTGGGGACAGAGTTGTGGGTGGCTTTGTAAATATAAAGATATAGTTCTCGAGCATCTCCCTTCTCACAAAGAGGCCTCTTCTAACTTCACCTGCTGTTCCTTTTTGGGGTAAACTAACACTACCATATCATGCTTCTTGGCACAGACTGCTGTAGCCAAGGTACAAACTTGTGTATAAATATTTTCTATGGGCACAGACATTGTTTGGTTGCGTAACCTTTCACCCTAAAGCCCCGTACACACGATCCGAAAATTGTACGAAAAATGTCGCTTTCGAACCGATCGTACGATAATCAGATCGTTAGTACAGAGCTTTCGAGAGCCGATCAGGACAGTTCCTCCGATATTATTCTATCGGACGCGCACTGAATTTTTTTTCGTACGATGCCAGATCGTACGATTTTCGTTTAATCAGTACAGCTGTCGTTCGAAAATGCAATACAAATGCAATACAACACATGACATCACTTCCGATTTTTTATTCTGCCATACGAGAATTTTCGTGACTTTAGTAAACTCATCAGATTCGACGTGAGATTAGCATGCAAAAAAACGGACGATCATTCTTCCGATAATCGGATCATGTGTACCGTGCATTACACTGTTTTTGACAGGTACCTGTTCCCACTTCAGGGAGATCGCGCAGCAACGCAATCACTCGGAAGTTAAGCCCCCCTCCTCCTTCCCCCACCACGTACCATTCAGAAAGCGCAGTGCGCTATGTGCATCAGGGAACCCTTACAGACAGGTTTTCCCTTACAGACAATTGGCGACCGCAGCACTCGAGAGCTGATGGAAACATCGGCTGGGGTTTTGACATTGCTATATTCCAAGACAGACAAGTGTCCTAATATCAAAAGTCAGCATCTACAGTATGTGTAGCTGCTGATTAAAATTTCTTGCTGGGGGTGCAGAACTCCTTTTTTAACATATAGAGGGCCCCATATTACCCTCTATGAAGTTGTAACTTGGGCCTCTCGACTTTGAGTCCAGCTGCTTTCTTTTAACATGACTACAGTTGTTCACCTGTTTTAATTGAGGCAGAAGATGGCCAATTGTATGTGGACACTCCTCCAAATATTTGAGTTCAGGTGCTTTAGTGAAAGACACTATTAATGTTACATCATGCGATCATAAGAAAGATATATGTAAACGTGTAAGCATAGCTAACATTGCACTTGTAAAGCAGGTACTTAACAGTGCTAAATCTCATTATAGAACTACAGGCATTTGTTTCTGTTTTTTGATACAATGGGGGAGGCTTAGAACAGAGGTCTCCAAATTATGGCCCTCCAGTTGTTCAGGAACTACAATTCCCATCATGCCTAGTCATGTATGTAAATGTAAGAGTTTTACAAAGTCTCATGCCCAGTCATGTCTGTGAATGTCAGAGTTTTACAATGCCTCATGGGATGTGTAGTTCTGCAACAGCTGGAGGCCCGTAGTTTGGAGATCTCTGGCTTAGAACCTCAGCCCTTTTTTACTGTGGTTCAAGGCTCCACTGGTGAGATGATGATCCATCATCACTATCTGTTATGGTGACTTTTGTAACTTGGAAAGAAAGAAAAGGGAAGTCCAACATTTTAGGAGGTCACCAAAATAAAAGCAGAGCAGATATTTGCCAGTGAGAATCCCTGTTATGGTGGGACAGCTGTCAAACATGGAATTTCCCCTTTGAAAGTTTTCCAATCATTTGCTGCCACATCTCTGGCACAGGAGATGCAAGAAAAACTCTCTAGTATGAACAATAATAGAACGTAAAGCCTGACAAAGATTCTAAATCTTTTTTTTACCCTACCCAAAAATCCCAAAATGTTTTTTTAGTAAAGTTTATGATGCTTTGCTGCTTCCACAATGCACCATTGGAGCTCCCCGAAAAATCCAAACTTGTGGGATAGAGAAAGTGGACAATGCTTACCTCATTCCACAATGCAGTGGTTGGTCTGCTTGACCTATTGCTAGGACTGTGTACTGCATTGTGAAGCGCATATCTAGCCCCAATGAAACACTATTTTTCTGCAAACTATGTACACTGAATCCTAAGGGGCTCCAGTGGTGCACTGGAAAGTTTTTGCTTTCACAGTACACTCTATAATTGCACTTGCATTGTTTCTGTACTTAGAGGGGCCCTCTCCAATCTCACTTCCCATTATAAAAATAACCTCCCAAACCACATAATAAATAAATCAATAACTGAAGGACCATGATGACATTAGTGCTCAGGGGAGGTCTGGGCCAGGGGGCAGGGTGGCAATTGCCTCCCAGGCCGCCCTAACTTATGTTCAAAATGGCCGGCAGCCGCTGCCCGGTACCATTTTCTTTTTTATTCTGGTCTAGGAAGTCGGGCCGGGGGCATGGCCATGGCAGCCGAACACTAGCTGTTGCATTACGGTCGTTGTAGTCTGCACTCAAGATTCTGGTGGGTGGAAAACACTGCAGCGCAGAGGAAACTACAACTCCCTGGGACCGGATTCTTGGAAGCAGGCAGAGGCAGGGCGTGCCAGGGAGTGGGGACGCAGGGCTGCAGGGCTGGGCTCTGGCTGCAACTTGACCCCAGGATCAGGAGCGTTACCCCCCCTGGAAACCGTAGCGTGCAAGGACCTGCTGAGCTGAGATCGCTGAGGTGAGAGCCCCCGACACCCCTAGCTGACCCCCCATCTCCCCCCATACACCCCATGTAACCTGCCCCAGTGATCAGGCTGCATTGATGGGTACTGGAGTTGGCTGCACTGATGGGCAATGGTGAGGCTGCATTGAAAAACCAGGTGGGCCATGGATAGTGAGCTGATTCGGCAGTTCAATGGGCCACTTGACTGGACTTGCCCCCAAGGCCTAAGTCCGCCAGCCCTCCCCTGTTAGTGCTGCACAGAAACCTGCCTGTTCTGGGTTATTATGATTAGTAGTGTGTTAATTGTAGCATACAGACTAATTTTTGTCAATGTTTTTGGGCCTTCTAGTAATTTTTTAAATGAAGGCATGCTTGTGATTGTCAAGTTAAGAAGACTGCATCTACAGTGATCACTGAACAAATTCAGCAAAGAGGCGCATGTGCATAGTTAGTACTCATAAATAAATAATGTCCTAATCAAAGTGACAAACTTTTGCCTAATAAAATCAGACCTAGTCTTGATGCAGAAAATGATTGTGCTTTGACATCGTATCCACTATGCAGCAACCAGATCTTCTATTTTCTTATATAAATTGGCCAACTGTGGTTTTCTCACCGAGCTGCTACCCTTGCATGTGCCATAATTGTTTGAGTCACATTTTTGAGCCTGCTGGAAACTGGCGTGCATTCAATAAGTCTAAATATTGCAGCTCAGGAGTGGCCATTTGAACACAACGACTATGAATAAGAGGCTCGAGGTCTTTCCTTACGGCCCAGCCTAGGATTTTCTCCTCCCCATTTTGATACGGCTTAAATGCATTTTCCTTAATGTCCTCTGCCCTTACTGGCTCCAAATTCTGAAGACAGAGCTCAGCTAACTGTTGCCTCCTTTCTCTCAATCTCATAACCTCATTATCCATCTTTTCTTTGCCAAACCGTTCCACCTTGTCCCAGAAGGTTCTGTTAAAATACTCATAGAGGTACCAGTCTAGAGCATTCCATGCCCGAAGCTTTTTTACTTCCTCTGGTTCCAGTGGTCTGGAAGACCCACGCATGTTGAGTTTAAAGGTGACCACGTCATCCAGATCCCAGCATAGCTCCTCTTTGAGAAGAACCATTGATTCATCAAAATATTCTGTAAGTAGAACCAATTTGAACGTCTCCTCCACTGTCCGTGCTCCAGCTCTTGCCAGAGTCACTGTAAAAGGAGCATTAGGATTAAACCCCAAGTCAAACCATAAGAGGTTGCGAGCATAGTGGTTGGATCTCTCTTTTTCTCGGTAGTAATATGATGGATTGGAAATAAAAGCTGTGAAATTGGGTGCCTTCTTGAAGGCTGAAGATGCAAAACGATAGTAGGAGAAAGAAGACTCTGCCATGGTTGCTGGATCCCGGAGGATCGTGAAGTAGAAGGAGTCTGCAGGCATAACCTTCCGAACCTGCAAAATAAAGAAAACTCTTTTTATGTCTGTGAAGGTTCTCATTTATCCAGGGCATGGTAAAGCTAGTAGTAGTTATTCAACATTAACAGAACAAGTCTGGTTGAATGTGAAAATGCTTTATGACTTATTCAAGCAGTTTCACTTCGACTTATTCAAGCAGTTTCTCCAGAAGTGAAGAAGCTGCTCGGATAAGCTGTGAAACGCCTTCAACATTACAGAACAAGTTCAGTTGAACGTGACTATCTACTACTAGCTAAAACTTGTCTTAGAATTGTTGAAGATCAGTTCCAGTCAACAAGTGAAACTAGTTACCGAGCTACTAATACAACTATACTTAAAGCTCCAAAGGAGAAAAATTATTGCTTATCATCATTATTTACGTCACTTCCGATGTGCGTTTGACGCTGCAGCGTCACTTCCGGTATGTCCCGGACCTTAAGATATTACATCCGGCGCGACTCCGGCATGTGAGTAGGTGCACACGTAGCATCCTCACCTCCCATCTGTTTGGCGCCAAACAGGCGCCCTATTGGGAGGTGGAGGGGGATTTATAAACCTACCTGCAAAAGTCCTTCATTGTGGGCCCAGTGCTAGGAGGGGGAGAAAACACATTGTGGAAGCTCTGTACAAGGTAGCCAACTCAATTAAATTGTCTGGGCATTCTATTATACTAATATATCTCCTATAAAAAAGAAAAAGCCCAAAGGCCAACGCTGCGCTATATTAATGAGAAATATCTAGTGAAGTGAATTTATATAAACTAAAGCTGCCAGCACCTATAAGTTTGATACAAAAACTATAACAAGATTAATTTACAAAGCAAGTGCAGCGCTAAAACATATAGTGAATATTGTTACATAAATATCATAATAAAAAAATAAAATTTAAAAAAATTAAAAAAGAGAAAAATGTTGCAAAAGGGCAGAGTCCCAATCAACAGTTCAGTGAAAGTCTGTGAAGAGGTTGAACTCCAATAAGTTGCAGGCAGGGCCGTCGGAACAGGACAGGCAAACCAAGCAGCTGCTTGGGGCCCCAAGCTGTCCTGGGGCCCTAGTAGAGGGCAGCACAGCAGAAAGAGGAGCCAGAGGACTCGAGGAGGCAGCACGGGAGGAGGAGGTAAGATATCCCCCCCGCATATCCACTGTAATATCGTGCGATCAACAACTTGGTGCCAATGTCCCGCGGTAGCACCCCCCCCCCCACCCCCCCGCTTCTCAACTTTAAATTTTTTTGTCCATTGTGCTTGGGGCCCCCAAATTCTTTTAAACGGCCCTGGTTAGGAGTAATTGTGACACCAATCTTCCTGAGATGAAACATATGGTTGACACCCAAAATATAAAAAGTGGCTTGCTTACCAGAAAGCCGTGATTGCCAATTACAGTCTCACCCAGCGCAGGGAAGTAACGGTCTCCCCAAAACCGATTGAGTATCCGGAACAGCAGCTGGTGTAGCTCAAAGAGAAAAAATAAAGGCTCCCATAGTGCAATATTTGGATTCAACACAAAATGTTGCAGTATGAAGCTAGCTATACTCATATTCATTTCCTAGATCTAATCATTACTGTTAAGGATGGTCGGCTCATTACCAGTACCTACTTTAAAGAGACCGACCGTAATGCTTTTATTCCTCTCACCAGTTGTCATCACAAGTCATGGTTAGCTGTTGTCCCCAAAGGACAATTTCAGCGCATTAGATGGAATTGCACTGAGATCTTTGATTTTTATCAGCAGGCATCAGTTCTCAAACAGAGATTTTTAAATAAAGGATACCAAGAACATGATATCGATGAAACCATTACCAAAGTTGCAGCTATGGATAGGAATAACATGCTGAATGGGATGGGAGCAAATAACCCCCCTTCAGACAAATTTGGGTGGTCGATGATAACTCGATATTCCAACCAGCATTTTTCCATCAAGAAAATCCTCAATAAACATTGGGGAGTATTGCGGAATGATAGGGTATTAGGTCCGATCATTCCTGAACGGCCGGTTGTAATATATAGAGGTGCCCCATTTCTGAGACATAACACCGCCCCAAACGTGATCGACCCCCCAAAGACGGTGTAATTTTTTCAGTCTATGAAGGGTTTCTATCCCTGTCGCAGATGTAGCATTTGCCAAATAAACTCTTTTAGAGGGCGCAAATGCAAAAGTTTTCAATCCACTGTGACTAATAAACTCTATAATATTGAGTCATTCATAACATGTTCTACACAATATGTAGTTTATATGATCCAATGTCCATGTTCCAAACAATATATAGGGCGTACCAAAAGGGAATTACATGTGCGACGTAGTGAACATGTGGACAACATCAAACAAGGTTTTAGAAAACATAATCTGTCTAAGCATTATGACAAATATCATGATCGGCAAACGAATATGGTCAGATCCATCTCTAAACTTGAGACCAGATGAATTTTTAATATGAAAACTTTCTTACCTTTGGGCCTCAACGAGGATTGGGACATTAATTGTTTTATCGACAATTCTTAGTATTGTCCCTAAGGCCCCTTTCACACTGGGGCGGGCAGGTGCGGTGGCGGTATAGCGGCGCGCCGCTATACCATCGTATTTACCGCGATATTCGGCCGCTAGCGGTGCAGTTTTAACTCCCGCTAGCGGCCGAAAAAGGGTTAATATCACCCGCAAACCGCGGCTACAGCCGCGTATTGTGGGCGGTATTTCCGTGGTGTCCCATTGATTTCAATGGGAAGGAGCGGTAAAGGAGCGGTATACACACCGCTCCTTTCACCGCTCCAAAGATGCGGCTTGCAGGAGATTTTTTTTCCTCCCGCCAGCGCATCGCCTCAGTGTGAAAGCCCTCGGGCTTTCACATTGAGAATACTGGGGCAGGAGTATTTCAGGCGTTATTTATGTGCTATTTTTAGCGCTAAAACGCCTGAAATACGCCTCAGTGTGAAAGGGGCCTAACTCATTTTATAATTTTTATATTTAGTATAAGTATAGTTAGTAGCTGCTGACTTTTAAAAAAAATAAAAAATCGTGGGTGGACCTCCGCTTTAAGTAGAATATGTTTGTAATTTGGAACAGGTACATTTTTTAAGTGTAGCTCCAGCCAAAAATTCTATTTTTAAGCTTTTTGGAAAACATAGGGAAGGGTTATCACCCCTGTAACATTTGTTTTGCTGTCTGTGCCCCTGTTCAGAAGATTTCACCTCACTTTCTGTCCCAATGACAATTGGATTTAGAAAATTTGGGGTTATTAGGGAAGCAAGGTTTGGTGATAAAGCATCAGTGTAGAAACCTTTTTCCCATATTAACTCTTACAGGAGAAAATTTCCCTTCCTAGGGGTAGATTTCCTCTCACTTCCTGTTGTCTCCCTCCGTATGTAAGTAGGAGTAGTTTTTAAGTCGGATGTTTGAAAGTAGGGTCCTGTCCTATATACTCTGCAGAAATTTGGGCCTTAGGTGTTGGTGTTGCCACAACACTGTAAGCCCTCACAGTTACTCTTGGTGGGCGCAGGAACGGCCCCTGCTGTGAAAAATTAGATCAAGAATTGTAATTCCATGCCCCTGTTAAACAGGAGCAAAAAAATTGGGCCTTAGGCACTGGTACTGGTGCCACAACACTGCAACCCCTCACAGATACGCTAGTTGGAGCGCAGGAATGAGCCCTGCTGCAAAGTATTACAGCAAAAATTGTAATTACACGCCCCTGTTAAACAGGGGCAGAAAAATTGGGCCTTAGGCACTGGTGCTGGTGCCACAACACTGCAAACCCTCACAGATACTCTAGTTGGAGTGCAGGAATGAGACCTGCTTCAAAGTATTACAGCAAAAATTGTAATTACACGCCCCTGTTAAACAGGGGCAGAAAATCTGGGCCTTAGGCACTGGTGCCACAACACTGCAACCCCTCACAGATATTCTATTTGAAGTGCTGGAATGATCCCTGGTGCAAAGTATTACAGCAAAAATTGTAATTACACGCCCCTGTTAAACAGGGGCAGAAAAATTGGGCCTTAGCCACTGGTGGTGGTGCCACAACACTGCAACCCCTCACAGATACTCTATTTGAAGCGCAGGAATGAGCCCTGCTGCAAAGTATTACAGCAAAAATTGTAATTACACACCCCTGTTAAACAGGGGCAGAAAAATTGGGCCTTAGGCACTGGTGCTGGTGCCACAACACTGCAACCCCTCACAGATACTCTAGTTGGAGTGCAGGAATGAGCCCTGCCGCAAAGTATTACAGCAAAAATTTTAATTACACGCCCCTGTTAAACAGGGGCAGAAAAATTGGGCCTTAGGCACTGTTGCTGGTGCCACAACACTGTAACCCCTCACAGATACTCTAGTTGGAGTGCAGGAATGAGCCCTGCTGCAAAGTATTACAGCAAAAATTGTAATTACACGCCCCTGTTAAACAGGGGCAGAAAATTGGGCCTTAGACACTAGTGCTGGTGCCACAACACTGCAACCCCTCACATATACTCTATTTGAAGCGCAGGAATGAGCCCTGCCGCAAAGTATTACAGCAAAAATTGTAATTACACGCCCCTGTTAAACAGGGGCAGAAAAATTGGGCCTTAGCCACTGGTGGTGGTGCTCAGAACCAAAAATGTTCTTACAAGCTATCAACATGAACATTGAGGAGGAAGAGGATAGTCACTCAGCATAACAGGATAGTCACTCAGCATCAGCATAGGCAGTCTTAAAGGGATCTCAATTCATAAAAAAAAAACTTTGGTTACATCAGCATCAGGTGCTTGGTAGCTGGTGATCCAAGACTGATTCATTTTTATGAAGGTGAGCCGATCGACCGAGTCGGGGGACAGGCGCATCCTGTGATCGGTTGCAAAGCCCCTAGCAGCACTGAATGTGCGTTCTGAAAGAACGCTGGATGCAGGACAGGCCAGTAGCTCAATTGCATACTGTGCAAGCTCTGGCCAGTGATCCATCCTCAAGACCCAGTAAGCCAGAGGATTGTCGGTTGGAAAGGTCTCCAAGTCTGATCTTGCCCCTGCTGGAACCGATCAGACCTTGGGGCTGCAGACTAAAAAATCGTCTGAACGCATCGGTCAGCCGGCCACCTTCTCCACCACTCCTTCTGTGACTGACCGAAGCCTCAGAAACACGTTGTCTAGGACGAGGAATTTGTAACCTCCCAGGCTCTGGAAACGCGTTGCACAAACTTTCTACAAGGCCTCCCGAAGATGTTTCAGCCTCTGCTCCCTCTGCAATGGCAGGATAAGTTCCGCAACCTTACCCTTGTAACGTGGATCAAGAAGGGTTGCCAGCCAGTAATGATCCCTCTCCTTGATCACACGAATCCGAGGCTTTGCAGGATCAAGGAGGCCGTGCAGCGTAGGTTTGCTGAGGCACTCGGTCCGGAGTCCTCTGGGTCACTAAGGACGACATGATCCGCAGCCACCTCCTCCCAGCTACGTACAAGTCCATGGGTTTCTGGGGACTTAAAACGATCCCTTGAAGACTGCTGCTGATGCTGAGTGCTAGGCTCCACCTCCATGCTGACACAATCCTCCTCCTCCTCTTCCTGTGTGATCGGCGGGCCCGCAGGAACACTGTCTGGATAAAGGGGGCCTTGAGAGGTAAGGAAGTCCTCCTCTTCCTCCCTCTGTTCTGCCTCAAGTGCCCTGTCCATTATTCCACACAGCGTGTGCTCCAACAGGTACACAAGGGGGGCAGTATCACTGATGCATGCACTGTCACTGCTCACCATCCTCGTGGCCTCCTCAAATAGTGATATGACAGTGCATGCATTCTTGATAATGAGCCACTTGCATGGCGAAAAAAAGCCAAGCTCCCTGTCCTGGTGCCATAGTCGCACAGGTACTCATTGATGGCCCTCTGCTGCTTGTGTTGTATTCCTTTTGGAGGTCAGCCAGCCGAGCACTGGCATTATATGACAGGCGGAAATGCACACAGACTTTCCTGGCCTGCCTCAGGAGATCCTGTAAGCCCGGGTACCTGCACAAGAACCGCTGCACCACCAAGTTAAGGACGTGAGCCAAACAGGGCACATGGGTCAGTTGTTCCTGTCGGAGGGCGGAGAGGAGGTTGGTGCCATTGTCGCAAACCACCATTCCTGGCTGAAGCTGGTGTGGCATCAACCACCTCTGAGCCTGCCCCTGCAGAGCTGACAGAATCTCTGCCCCAGTGTGGCTCCTGTCCCCTAAGCACACCAGCTCAAGCACCGCATGGCATCTCTTTGCCTGAGTGCTTGCGTAGCCCCTTGAACGCCTATGGAGTCCCACTGGTTCCGAGGACAAATCAGCAAAGGAAGAGGCCAAGAAGGAAGAAAAAGAGGAGGGGGTGGAGGAGAGAGGTGTGGCAGAATCACCACTAGTAGCATTTTGGAGGCGTGGTGGCGGAACAACCTCCAACAAGACTGCACCCTGTCCTGCATCCTTCCCAGCTGCCAGCAGAATCACCCAGTGCGCTGTGAAAGATGGGTAACGTCCCTGTCCATGCCTGCTGTACCATGAGTCAGCGGTAATATGCACCTTACTGCTGACCGCTCTGTCCAGCGAGGCCAAGACATTGCCTTCCACATGCCGGTAGAGAGCCGGAATCGCCTTCCGTGAAAAAAAGTGGCGTTTGGGAACCTGCCACTGAGGTACCGCACATTCCACAAACTCACGAAAGGGGGCAGAGTCTACCAGCTGAAAAGGCAGCAGTTGGAGTGCTAGCAATTTAGCCAAGCTAGCATTCAACCGCTGGGCACGTGGATGGCTGGGAGCAAATTTCTTTCACCGGTTTAGCAACTGTGGTAGGGAAATTTGCCTGCTACAATCGGACGTTGGTGTAGCGATAGCAGATTGCCCACAAGTTCTTGGCAGTGGTACACCTAATTCTACACCTTCATTCCTCTCAGTGCAGGTTTCTGAGAAGAGTGAAGGTATAGTGGGGTTGGAGATCCCAGCTGATGAGGAGCAAGGAGAGGTCCGCTTTGTTCTTTAGTGTGGGTCTTTTAAATACGCTTGCCAACGGACTGCATGGCAGGTCGACATATGTCTGGTCAAGCATGTGGTGCCCTAGCGGCTTTTGTTTTGGCCACGCTTGATAAGCTTCAGATATATGTTGCAAATAGCAGAGGTGCGATCTGCTGCACACGTGTCAAAAAAGGCCCACACCAAAGAACTTTTGGAAAACCGCGCAGAGTCAGCAGTGCCCTGCACATGCGGAGCTCTGCAGTGTGATGCAGTCGGTTGACTGCCCTTAAGCTGGCCCCTGGAGGGCACCCTGCCTCGTTGGAGATGTGCCTCCTCCTCCTCCTCCCCTCTCCTATCAGGCACCCACGTAGAGTCAGTGACCTCATCACACCCCCCCCCCTCCTCATCACTGGAGTAATCCTGGCAGTATGCTGCAGCTGGGAAAACTGCCAGTTTTTTGTCCTTCTTGGGCACCCCCACTCTCTGGGCTCACAAAACGCTGCGCATCCTCTTGCAGCATGTACCCAACACTGTGGTCGAACATGTCACATACTCCCATGTGCATGATGGTGGGGGTAGGGAAGGAGGCATTTGGCACCTGCGTTGGCAGCCAAGGTACTCTGAGCCTGGGTGACTAGGGATGAGCCGAACACCCCCCGGTTCGGTTCGCACCAGAACCTGCGAACAGACCGAAAGTTCACGCGAACTTTAGAACCCTATTAAATAATGGACTTGAACGTTTGAAATCAAAAGTGCTAATTATCAAGGCTAATATGCAAGTTATTGTCCTAAAAAGGGTTTGGGGACCCGGGTCCTGCCCCGGGGGACATGTATCAATGCAAAAAAAAGTTTTAAAAACGGCCGTTTTTTCAGGAGCAGTGATTTTAATGATGCTTAAAGTAAAAAAAAAAAAAAAGTGAAATATTCCTTTAACCACTTCCATACAGGGCTTTTTATACCACTTCCATACCGGGCCTATTCTGGCACTTCTCTCCTACATGTACGAACCATCATTCTTTTGCTAGAAAAGTACTCAGAACCCCCAAATATTATATATGTTTTTTTTAGCATGACGGTCGTTGCAACTTTTTATCTTGCACGGTATTTGCGCAATAATTTTTCAAACGCCTTTTTTTGGGGAAAAAATGGTTTCATGAATTAAAAAATAACAAAACAGTAAAGTTAGCCCAATTTTTTTGTAAAATATGAAAGCTTATGTTACGCCGAGTAAAAAGATACCTAACATGTCACGCTTTAAAATTGCGCACACTCATGGAATGGCGCCAAAACTTGGGTACTTAAAAATCTCCATAGGCGATGCTTTGAAATTTTTTACAGGTTACCAGGTTAGAGTTACAGAGGAGGCCTAGTGCTAGAATTGTTGCACGCGCTCTAACACAAGCGGCGATACCTCACATCTGTTTTGAATGGCGTTTACATATGCGGGCGGGACTTACGTGTGTGTTCGCTTCTAAGCGCGAGCTATTGGGGACGGGCGTTTAAAAAAAAAAATATATATATTTTTTATTTTACTTATTTATTTATTTTTTTACTTTTTTTTTACACTTTTTTTTTTTTTTTGATCACTTTTATTCCTATTACAAGGAATGTAAACATCCCTTGTAATAGGAATGTGTGTGACAGGTCCTCTTTATGGAGAGATGCGGGGTCAATAAGACCCCACATCTCTCCTCCAGGCTGGAAAGCATGAGATCGTGAAAAAAAATTCACTGATCTCATACTTACAGCCGCAATGGCGGCTTTGTTTACATTTGAGGACCCGGGCGTGACGTCATCACATCGCGCCCAGGCCTCCGACGATCATAGAGATGACTGGTGACCATCTGGTCACCAGTCTTCTCTATGCTCGTCACGTGACCCACCACCGGTGCCGACGATTCTCTCTGGGTCCCCGATGGCACGGGAGAGCCCGGGGAAGCACCGGATGGCGGCGGGAGGGGGGGGGATGTCCCCTCCCGCCGCCTATAAGAATGATCAAGTGGCGGAACCACCGCTATGATTGTTCTTATGGTGCGCAGGATCGCCGGTTGAAAAAAAGGATATCTGAATGATGCCTCTAGCTGCAGGCATCATTCAGATATCCCCCCTCAAACCCAGGACGTCATATGACACCCACCCGGAGGGAGAGAGGGTTCCTGCCGGCGTCATTTTCCAATGGCCCGGTATGGAAGGGGTTAAATATCGTACCTGGGGGGTGTCTAAAGTATGCCTGTGAAGTGGCACGTGTTTCCCGTGTTTAGAACTGTCCCTGCACAAAATTACATTTCTAAAGGAAAAAAAGTAATTTAAAACTGCTTGCGGCTTTAATGTAATGTCTGGTCCCGGCAATATGGATGAAAATCATTGAGAAAAATGGCATGGGTAACCCCCCAGCCCATTACCAGCTCCTTTGGGCCTTGTATGGATATTAAGGGGAACCCCGCACCCAAATTTAAAAAAGGCCCTATATACTCTGAACAGCCGTATACAGGCCAGGCGGTGCAAACAAGACAGGGACTATAGGTTTGTTCTTAAGTAGAATCTGTTTGTAATTTGGAACAGGTACATTTTTTAAGTGTAGCTCCAGACAAAAAATACATTTTTAAGCTTTTTGGAATACATAGGGATTAGGGAAGGGTTATCACCCCTGTAACATTTGTTTTGCTGTTTGTGCACCTGTTCAGACCTGTTCAACTCTCTGCCTGTGGTTTTATTATGAGAACACCACAAATTGTATTCAGGTTCCTTTGAGTGAATGCTGTGCAAAGAACAGAAGTACACTACATGAAATTAATGCAGCTCCCTGCCTCTGTGGTTTTATTATGAGAACACCACTAACTGTATTCAGGTGAGCTTTAGGTGAACGCTATGCAAAGTACACAGTACATTAAGTGAAACACTGACTGCAGCTAGCACAATCACCTGCCTGCCTGTCACAGTATAGGGAATAACAGGAACGAATATAGCTAAACTGAATACAGTGTATAAATATATATACAACAACACCTAGGATGCATATATATCCTCTACACACTGTAACTGCAGCTAACTGACTCGCCTGCCTGCTCTATCTAATTCAATATAAATGACACTGTCTCTCTCTGTAATCTCTCTTTAAACAACTCCAACACACTACACAAGGCCGCCAAGCCGGCGGCCTTATATAGTGTGGGGCATGTACTAAACCCCCTGGGCCATAATTGGCCAAAGCCACCCTGGCTTTGGCCAATTACGGCTCTATGTTCAGACGGCGCTGTGATTGGCCAAGCATGCGGGTCATAGTGCATGCTCGGCCAATCATCAGCCAGCAATGAACTGCGAAGCCACAGTGAATTATGGGCCGTGACGTGCCACTCGAATTTGGCGCGAACGGCCCATAATGTTTGATCTCCGTCGAACGATCGAACAGCCGATGTTCGAGTCGAACATGGGTTCGACTCGAACACAAAGCTCATCCCTATGGGTGACAGAGGATGAGGAAGATGAGGACGGCTTGGTCATCCACTCTACCAACTCTTCTGCATGTTGTGGCTCAACACGGCCAGCTCCTGGAAAAAAGGACAAGCGTGCCCCACGGCCACGTGCTAAGGATGCACCGTGTCCATGACCAGCACTGTTGGCTCTAGACACAGAGCCTGCTTGCCCTCTTTTAGTGGCCTGTGAGTGTCTGCCTCTCCTTGTTGGCCTTCCAGACATACTGTATTTGATGTCTTTGAATAGATACACCAGGAATGGCCTGCAGTGAGATGTAGCTGCACAAAGCTGGGATGTATATATATACTGAATATACTGCAGCTAACTGAATCAACTGCCTGCCTGTAGTATATTAGGAAGAGAACAACAGGAATGGTCTGCAGTTTGATCTAGCTTAAGGTGACCAGATTTTTAAAATTAAATCCGGGGACATATTTTTTTTTAACTTGTAATGGCGGCAATCAGAGCCGCCACCGCCGCCCACCAAGTCTCACTCTCCGGGCTCCGGCTACTACTGGGTGGGGAATGGAGGAAGATCACTCCGCCAGGGAAGGCAAGGAGATAAGCAGGCAGGCGGCTGGCCGGGACTTAAGAACATGCATGTGGAGCTGAATGGGCATGCACCCGAAACTGAAGAAATATTCCCTCGGCTCCGACCAGCACATGATCATCAGAAAGGGGCACAGATAATGGAAAAAAATACACCCCCCTAAGCCAGTAGGAGTGGCGGAGCGGGGGTGTGTAATTCAGATTTTTTTTTTATTCTGCACTGACTGTCTTTGAAATTGCCCCAGCCCCTGTTCAAATCCGGGGACAGACTTGGTACGGGGACAGTGTCCTCAATCCGGGGACTGTCCCCTGAAACCGGGGATGTCTGGTCACCCTAATCTAGCTGCACACTGTGCACAGGATACAGTACTTTATATACTGCAGCTAACTGAATCAACTGCCTGCCTGTAGTATATTAGGAAGAGAACAACAGAAATGCTCTGCTGTGAAATCTAGCTGAACACTGTGCACAGTATATAGTACTGAATAAACTGCAGCTAACTGAATCAACTGCCTGCCTGTAGTATATTAGAAACAGTACACCAGGAACGCTCTGCAGTGAGATCTAGCTGAACACTGTGCACAGTATATAGTACTGAATAAACTGCAGCTAACTGAATCAACTGCCTGCCTGTAGTATATTAGCAAGAGAACAACAGGAATGGTCTGCAGTGAGATCTAGCTGAACACTGTGCACAGTATATAGTACTAAATAAACTGCAGCTAACTGAATCAACTACCTGCCTGTTGTATATTAAGGAACAGTACACCAGGAACGCTCTGCAGTGAGATCTAGCAAAACTGTATACAGTATATATATATATATATATATATATATATATATATATATACAAAGCCTGGAATGCATATATATACTAAATATACTGAATCTAACTGAATCAACTGCCTGCTCAATCTAGCTAACTGAAATAAAATGACACTCTCTCTCTCGCTCTGAACGCTGGAACACACTACACAAGGCCGACACACAGGCTGGCTTATATAGTGTGGGGCATGTACTTAATCCCCCTGAGCCATGATTGGCCAAAGGCACCCTGCTTTTGGTCAATTATGGCTATCTGTGCAGATGTCGCTGTGATTGGCCAAAGCATGCGGGTCATAGTGCATGCTTGGCCAATCATCAGCCAGCAATGCACTGCGATGACACAGTGCATTATGGGCCGTGACGCGCCACTCGAATTTGGTGCGAACGGCCCATAATGTTCGAAAGTCGGCGAATGAGCGAACAGCCGATGTTCGAGTCGAACTCATGTTGGACTCGAACTCGAAGCTCATCCCTACCCAGAACTCATCCCGTCCCCACAGAGAGTGCAGAAGATGACATTTCTTGAGGACACCTTAATTAGAGTTTATCTAATGCTTTTCCCAACTCTGGTAGGTGACAGTGTCGTGAAAAACGTAGTTTTGAGGCCTCTGTTGTTTAAGAGAGGAGAAGTGGAGAAGGTGGCCGCCTAAGTGATGCATTTCACAATTTTCTTACTCCTCACTCCCCAGGGCTGTCAGCTTCCACATCCCATCGGCAATGTCTGCATCACACAGTGGATGATTATCTAGGAGCGAAAACAGAGATGGAGAGCTTTCCAGTCAATGATCCACTGGCTTCCTGGGTCATGAAAATAGACCACTGGCCATAACTTGCCCAGTATGCAATTGAGCTGCTGGGCTGCCCTGCATCCAGCATGCTTTCCAAACGGGCATTCAGTGCTGTTTGAGGTTTTGTTACTGATAATAGAATGTGTCTGTCCACAGACTCGGTGGACTATCTGATATTTATCAAAATGAATCAGTCCTGGATTACCAGCAGCTATGAAGCCCCTGATGACGTTGTAAGGGTTTTTGGGATGTGGAATCTCTGCAGGACTTCTAGGCTGCCTATTATCGTGGGTGTTGATTTCAGCTGGAAGAATTTTTTTGGTGTAGGTTTCATTGGCACAATAAGCACCCAAAGAAAGACAGCAAGGCCAATTCTTGCTTTCATCAAGAGCACCTCTATAGGGTTACGGTGTGAAGGCACCAACGACACCCAAAGACCAATTTTTCTTCACCTGTGAATAGGGATTTAACCTCAAGTCCCTTATTTTAAAGGAAACCTGTGAAATAACCTTCAGACCGAGAGAGTTCCAAATCATGTTTATTTGTTACGCAATTACATTACATAATTACGGAGAGTATACAAACATACAAGGCCGTCACAGTATGTTCTGAATTCAATACAGCCTAACATCTCCTTTTTATAGGCTGTCTTATTAGCAAGTCACACAAGTACAGCTGCAGAGTGAGAGTACCATGCTGACCCGTATCCCTTGGTATGTTTTCCTCATAGTACTTGAGATTAGGGATGAGCTTCGTGTTCGAGTCGAACATACGTTCGACTCGAACATTGGCTGTTCGATCGTTCGACGAAGATCGAACGATTTGGGCCGTTCGCGCCAAATTCGAGTGACGCGAACGGCCCACAATGCACTACGCCATCGCAGTGTCATCCAGGCGCTGTGATTGGCCAAGCATGCACTGTGACCCCGCATGCTTGGCCAATCACAGCGCCGGCAGCGAGGAGAGCAATGATTGGCCACAGGCAGGATGCCTGTGGCCAATTATTGCTGAGGGTGTTTAGTACACGCCCCACACTATAAAAGGCCGCCAGCACGGCGGCCTAGTGTAGTGTGTTCCGGAGCAGGGATAGAGTAGCATAGGCAGGGACAGTGACTGTTATTTCTTTCTTGCTTAACCTGGATTCCTTTAGTTTAGGGAAAGAGAAGGATAGGTAGGGAGAGTGTCAGTGTGTTTTGTGCTTCTGCTATAGTGTGCTTAAAAAAAACATTTATTCTAGGGACAGAAAACTCTAGGTAGGGACAGTGTCAGTTTCTTTCACTCTGCAAGTCCTTGTTTCCAGGGACCTGTAAGGACAGTGAGTTAATTGTCCTTGTGCTATATTGTGCTTAAAAAAAACTTTTATTCTAGGGACAGAAAACTCTAGGTAGGGACAGTGTCAGTTTCTTTCACTCTGCAAGTCCTTGTTTCCAGGGACCTGTAAGGACAGTGAGTTAATTGTCCTTGTGCTATATTGTGATTAAAAAAAACATTTATTCTAGGGACAGAAAACTCTAGGTAGGGACAGTGTCAGTTTCTTTCACTCTGCAAGTCCTTGTTTCCAGGGACCTGTAAGGACAGTGAGTTAATTTTCCTTGTGCTATATTGTGATTAAAAAAAACATTTTTTCTAGGGACAGAAAACTGTAGGTAGGGAGAGTGTTTTTTTTCTTTCACTCTGCAAGTCCTTGTTTCCAGGGACCTGTAAGGACAGTGAGTTAATTGTCCTTGTGCTATATTGTGCTTAAAAAAAACATTTATTCTAGGGACAGAAAACTCTAGGTAGGGACAGTGTCAGTTTCTTTCACTCTGCAAGTCCTTGTTTCCAGGGACCTGTAAGGACAGTGAGTTAATTTTCCTTGTGCTATATTGTGATTAAAAAAAACATTTTTTCTAGGGACAGAAAACTGTAGGTAGGGAGAGTGTTTTTTTTCTTTCACTCTGCAAGTCCTTGTTTCCAGGGACCTGTAAGGACAGTGAGTTAATTTTCCTTGTGCTATATTGTGATTAAAAAAAACATTTTTTCTAGGGACAGAAAACTGTAGGTAGGGAGAGTGTTTTTTTTCTTTCACTCTGCAAGTCCTTGTTTCCAGGGACCTGTAAGGACAGTGAGTTAATTTTCCTTGTGCTATATTGTGATTAAAAAAAACATTTTTTCTAGGGACAGAAAACTGTAGGTAGGGAGAGTGTTTTTTTTCTTTCACTCTGCAAGTCCTTGTTTCCAGGGACCTGTAAGGACAGTGAGTTAATTGTCCTTGTGCTATATTGTGCTTAAAAAAAACATTTATTCTAGGGACAGAAAACTCTAGGTAGGGACAGTGTCAGTTTCTTTCACTCTGCAAGTCCTTGTTTCCAGGGACCTGTAAGGACAGTGAGTTAATTTTCCTTGTGCTATATTGTGATTAAAAAAAACATTTTTTCTAGGGACAGAAAACTGTAGGTAGGGAGAGTGTTTTTTTTCTTTCACTCTGCAAGTCCTTGTTTCCAGGGACCTGTAAGGACAGTGAGTTAATTTTCCTTGTGCTATATTGTGATTAAAAAAAACATTTTTTCTAGGGACAGAAAACTGTAGGTAGGGAGAGTGTTTTTTTTCTTTCACTCTGCAAGTCCTTGTTTCCAGGGACCTGTAAGGACAGTGAGTTAATTTTCCTTGTGCTATATTGTGATTAAAAAAAACATTTTTTCTAGGGACAGAAAACTGTAGGTAGGGAGAGTGTTTTTTTTCTTTCACTCTGCAAGTCCTTGTTTCCAGGGACCTGTAAGGACAGTGAGTTAATTGTCCTTGTGCTATATTGTGCTTAAAAAAAACATTTATTCTAGGGACAGAAAACTCTAGGTAGGGACAGTGTCAGTTTCTTTCACTCTGCAAGTCCTTGTTTCCAGGGACCTGTAAGGACAGTGAGTTAATTTTCCTTGTGCTATATTGTGATTAAAAAAAACATTTTTTCTAGGGACAGAAAACTGTAGGTAGGGAGAGTGTTTTTTTTCTTTCACTCTGCAAGTCCTTGTTTCCAGGGACCTGTAAGGACAGTGAGTTAATTTTCCTTGTGCTATATTGTGATTAAAAAAAACATTTTTTCTAGGGACAGAAAACTGTAGGTAGGGAGAGTGTTTTTTTTCTTTCACTCTGCAAGTCCTTGTTTCCAGGGACCTGTAAGGACAGTGAGTTAATTGTCCTTGTGCTATATTGTGCTTAAAAAAAACATTTTTTCTAGGGACAGAAAACTGTAGGTAGGGAGAGTGTTTTTTTTTTTTCACTCTGCAAGTCCTTGTTTCCAGGGACCTGTAAGGACAGTGAGTTAATTGTCCTTGTGCTATATTGTGCTTAAAAAAAACATTTATTCTAGGGACAGAAAACTCTAGGTAGGGACAGTGTCAGTTTCTTTCACTCTGCAAGTCCTTGTTTCCAGGGACCTGGAGAGACATTGAGTGAATTGTCCTTGTGCTATATTGTGATTAAAAAAAACATTTATTCTAGGGACAGAAAACTCTAGGTAGGGACAGTGTCAGTTTCTTTCACTGTGAAAGTCCTTGTTTCAAGGGACAGAGAAGGACACCTGAAGGTAGCCCTTATTGCTTTTTTCCCATCTCCCTGCAGGCCATCTATTAGAATGTCTGGAAGGCAAACAAGGAGAGGCAGACAGTCAGGAGGCAATAAAAGAGGGCAAGCAGGCTCTGTGTCTGGGGGCAACAGTGCTGGTCGTGGACGCGGTGCATTGTCATCAGCACATGGCCATGGGACACGCTTGTCCTTCTTTTCGGCAGCTGGACATGTTGAGCCACATCATGCCGAAGACTTGGTAGAGTGGATGACCAAGCCCTCCTCCTCCTCCTCATCCTCTCTCACCCAGGCTCAGGGTACTGGAAAAGCAGCTGCCAAAGCGTCGTCTTCCCTGGTATCAATGTCAGACAAATCATCAGTCACTCCTTCCCTAGACCCACCATGTCCTCCTCCTGAGGAGTCCCCCGAACTGTTTCAGCACAGTGTTGGGTACATGCTCCAGGAGGATGCCCAGCGTTTCGAAGGGTCTGATGATGAAACCCAGCTAGAGGAAGGCAGTAGCGTGAGAGCAGACAGAGGGGATGCTCAAGAAGGACACCAATCTGGCAGTCATGTTCCAGCAGCTGCAGCATACTGCCAGATTGGCTCCAGTGATGAGGAGGGAGGGGATGATGAGGTCAATGACTCCACGTGGGTGCCTAATAGGAGAGAGGAGGAGGTGAGGAGGAGGCACATCTCCAACGAGGCAGGATGCCCTTTGGTGGCCAGCGTAAGGGCAGTACACCGACGGAATCACACCGCAGAGCTCCGCCTGTGCAGGGCGCTGCCTCTGCCCGTCA
The DNA here is from genome assembly GCA_029206835.1 of Rana muscosa. Taxonomy (NCBI): domain Eukaryota; kingdom Metazoa; phylum Chordata; class Amphibia; order Anura; family Ranidae; genus Rana; species Rana muscosa. Next base: position 332,392,822 of record CM055118.1, read on the forward strand.
TTCAAAAAGTTCTTTGGTGTGGGCCTTTTTTGAGGCTAGTGCATCAGATCGCACAGCTGCTGTTTGCAACATATGTCTCAAGCGTATATCGCGTGGCCAAAACATCAGCCGCTTGGGTACCACATGCCTGACCAGACATATGTTGACCTGCCATGCAGCTCGTTGGCAAGCCTACCTCAAAGACCCACACCAAAGAACCAAGCGGACCTCTCCTTGCACCGCATCAGCTGGGATCTCCAACCCCACTATAACTTCAGTCCTCTCTGAAACATGCACTGAGAGGAATGAAGGTGTAGAATTAGGTGTGTCACAGCCAAGTACTTGCGCCCACTCTGCTAGCAGTACACCGACGTCCGATTCTAGCAGGCAAATTTCCCTGCCCCAGCTGCTGGACCGTCGAAAGAAGTTCACTCCCAGCCATCCACATGCCCAGCGGTTGAATGCTAGCTTGGCTAAATTGCTAGCGCTTCAACTGCTGCCTTTTCAGTTGGTAGACTCGGCCCCCTTCCGTGAGTTTGTGCAATGTGCGGTTCCTCAGTGGCAGGTTCCCAAACGCCACTTTTTCTCACGGAAGGCTATTCCGGCTCTCTACCGGCATGTGGAAGGCAATGTCTTGGCCTCGCTGGACAGGGCGGTCAGCGGTAAGGTGCATATTACCGCTGACTCATGGTCCAGCAGGCATGGACAGGGACGTTACCTTTCTTTCACGGCCCATTGGGTCACTCTTTTGGCAGCTGGGAAGGATTCAGGACAAGGTGCAGTAGTGTTGGAGGTTGTCCCACCGCCACGCCTCCAAAATGCTACTACTGGTTGTGACACACCTCTCTCCTCCACCCCCTCCTCTTCTTCTTCCTCCATGGCCTCTTCCTGTGGTTTGTCCTATGAACCAGCGGTGCTCCGTAGCCGTTCACGGGGCTACGCAAGTACGCAGGCAAAAAGATGCCATGCCGTGCTTGCGCTGGTGTGTTTGGGGGACAGAAGCCACACTGGGGCAGAGGTCCTGTCTGCTCTGCAGGGCCAGGCCGAGAGGTGGTTGACGCCACGCCAGCTTAAGCCAGGAATGGTGGTTTGCGACAATGGCACCAACCTCCTCTCCGCCCTCCGACAGGGACAACTGACCCATGTGCCCTGTGTGGCTCACGTCCTTAACCTGGTGGTGCAGCGCTTCTTGGGCAGGTACCCGGGCTTACAGGATGTCCTGAGGCAGGCCAGGAAAGTCTGTGTGCATTTCCGCAGATCTTATAATGCCAGTGCTCGCCTGGCTGAGCTGCAAAAGGAGTTGAACCTGCCCAAGAACCGCCTTATATGTGACATGCCCACCAGGTGGAACTCAACGTTGGCCATGCTGCAGCGGCTGCACACGCAGCAGAGGGCCATCAATGAGTACCTGTGCGACTACGGCACCAGGACAGGGTCAGGGGAGCTTGGTTTTTTTTCTCCACGCCAGTGGGGCATGATCAGGGATGCATGCACTGTCCTGGCACCATTTGAGGAGGCCACGAGGATGGTGAGCAGTGACAGTGCATGCATCAGTGACACTGTACCTCTTGTCCACCTGTTGGAGCACACGCTGCGTGGAATAATGGACAGGGCACTTGAGGCAGAACAGAGGCAGGAAGAGGAGGACTTCCTTGCCTCTCAAGGCCCCCTTTACCCAGACAGTGTTCCTTCTGTCCCACCCATCGCACAGGAAGAGGAGGAGGAGGAGGAGGAGGAGGAGGAGGAGGATTGTGTCAGCATGGAGGTGGAGGCTGGCACTCAGCATCATCAGCAGCAGTCTTTTAGGGATGATTTACAGTCCCAAGAAACCAGTGGACTTGTACGTGGCTGGGAGGAGGTGGCTGCGGATCATGTCGTCCTTAGTGACCCAGAGGACTCCGGAGCGAATGCCTCAGCAAACCTACGCTGCATGGCCTCCCTGATCCTGCAAAGTCTGCGGAAGGATCCTCGTATTCTTCGGATCAAGGAGAGGGACCATTACTGGCTGGCCACTCTCCTTGATCCACGGTACAAGGGTAAGGTTGCGGACCTTATGTTACCGTCGCAGAGGGAGCAGAGGATGAGACAACTCCGGGAGGCCTTGCAGAAAGGTCTGTGCAACGCGTTCCCAGAGACTGGGAGGTTGCAAACTCCTGGTCCTGGACAACGAGTTGCTGAGGCTTCGGCCAGTCAAAGAAGGAGCGGTGGGGAAGGTGGCCGTCTGACCGATGCGTTCAGACAATTCTTTAGTCCGCAGCCCCAAAGTATGATCGGTTCCAGCAACCATCGCCAGCGTCTGATAAACATGGTGCAGGAATATCTAGGGGCAAGGTCAGACTTGGACACCTTCCCCACCGAAAATCCTCTGGCTTACTGGGTCTTGAGGATGGATCACTGGCCAGAGCTTGCACAGTATGCAATTGAGCTACTGGCCTGTCCTGCATCCAGCGTTCTTTCGGAACGCACATTCAGTGCTGCTGGAGGATTTGTCACGGATCACAGGGTGCGCCTGTCCACCGACTCGGTTGATCGACTGACTTTCATCAAGATGAACCAGTCTTGGATCACCACCAGCTACCACACACCTGATGCTGATATAACAGACTAATTGATTTTAAAATGTCACATCCCTTCAAGACTGATGCTGATGCTGAGTGCCTGTGCTGTTATGTTGACTGGCTATCCTCCTCCTCCGAGTCCTCAATGATACGATTGATGATGATAGCTTGGAAGATCATTTTTGTTTATGGGTGCCGCCACCAGTGCCTAACGCCCAATTTTTCAGCCCCTGTTTAACAGGGGCGTGTAATTACAATTTTTGAAGCAATACTTTGCAACAGGGCTCATTGCTGTGCTCCAAGTACAGTATCTGTGAGGAGTTGCAGTGTTGTGCCACCAGTGCCTAAGGCCCAATTTTTCAGCCCCTGTTTAACAGGGGCGTGTCATTACAATTTTTGAAGCAATACTTTGCAACAGGGCTCATTGCTGTGCTCCAAGTACAGTATCTGTGAAGGGTTGCAGTGTTGTGCCACCAGTGCCTAAGGCCCAATTTTTCAGCCCCTGTTCAACAGGGGCATGTAATTACAATTCTTGATCTAATAATTCACAGCAGGGCCCATTGCTGCACCCACCAAGAGTAACTGTCAGGGCTTACAGTGTTGTGGCACCAGCACCACCATCAAAGGCCCAATTTTTACTACCACTGTTCAACAATTATATGTAATTAAAATTCCTGATATAATAGTTGACAGCAGGGCGTTCCAGCACCAACCAAGAGTAACTGTGAGTGCTTACAGTGTTGTGCCAACACCAACAACTAAGGGGCCTATTTCTGCAGAGTATATACGGCAGGTCCCTACTTTCAAACATCCAACTTACAAACGACTCCTACTTGCAAACGCAAGAAGACAACAGGAAGTGAGAGGAAATCTACCACTAGGAAGGAAAATTCTCTCCTGTAAGAATAAATATGGGAGAAAGGTGTCTCCTCTGTACTGATGCTTTATCAGCAATCCTTGTTTCAAGAAAAACACCACATTTCAAAAACAGTTGTCATTAGGACGGAAAGTGAGGTGAAATGTTCTGAACAGGGGCACAGACAGCAAAACAAATGTTACAGGGGTGATAACCCTTACCTATGTTTTCCAAAAAGTTTAAAAATAGATTTTTGGTCTGGAGCTACACTTCAACAATGTACCTGTTCAAAATTACAAACAGATTCTACATAAGAACAAACCTACAGTCCCTGTCTTGTATGCACCGCCTGTATACGGCTGTTCTGAGTATATAGGGCCTTTTTTATTTTATGTGCGGGGTTCCCCTTAATATCCATACAAGACCCAAAGGGGCTGGTAATGGGCTGGGGTAGGGGGGGGGTCATGGGGTAGCTATGCCATTTTTCTTAAAGATTTTCATCCATATTACCGGGACCAGACATTACATTAAAGCCGCAAGCAGTTTTAAATGGCTTTTTTTTCCTTTAGAAGTGTCATTTTGTGCAGGGACAGTTCTAAACACGGGAAACACGTGGCACTTCACAGGCATACTTTAGACACCCCCCAGGTACGATATTTAAAGGAATATTTGACTTTTTTTTTTTCACTTTATGCATCATTAAAATGACTGCTCCCGGAAAACGACCGTTTTTAAAACTTATTTTTGCATTGATACATGTCCCCTGGTGCAGAACCCGGGTTCCCAAACCCTTTTTAGGACAATAACATGCATAATAGTTTTTATAATTAGCACTTTAGAATTCGAACGTTCGCATCCATTGTATTTAATAGGGTTCTAATGTTCGTTCGAACTTTCGGTCCGTTCGCGGGTTCTGGTGCGAACCGAACCCGGGGGTGTTCGGCTCATCACTACTTGAGATAAGCACATGGCAGCATGGTATTCTCAAACAACTTCACAATCGCCATCTTAGTTTCTATTTTGTGTAACCACACTTTATATAATGTTTATAACTAGCATTATTATTATTATGTGTTTTACATATAACGCTGGCTACAAATGTATTTTGCACTATGATGTATGATCCTGTAACGATCATATTATTATCCTTATACACCTGTTAGACAAATGCGTATCGTTGCAACTTTTGACAGCAAGGCCAATTCTTGCTTTCATCAAGAGCAATTCTATAGGGTTACGGTGTGAAGGCGTCAATGACACCCAAAGACCAATTTTTTCGCACCTGTTTGACAGGTGCATATCATTGCAATTTTCAACAGCAAGGCCAAATCTTGCTTTCATCAAAAGTTCCCAATTAGGGTTACGGTGTGAAGGTGCCACCGATACCCAAAGACCAATTTTTCTACACCTGTTACTTCTATCCAAAGTCTGTGGAAGAGACACCAGAATTTATCCAAAGAATCTCTAATCTTGTTCCCAGTGCACTACATTGTGGCCTCATCATACAGACTGGCTCCGCAAGCCGTTGCTTAAAAAAAAAAGAAACCTTGCAGGGAAATATTTTTTTTTTTTGGCTTTATAAATGCAATTATTTCTGCAGCAGCTTCTATACACAGTACAGATGTGTCACTTTACAAGTAGACTAAGGGGACCCCCCCAGGCACTATATTGAAAGAAATTTTTAATTTTTATGCTTTGACTTTAAGCATCAATGTTCGGAAGTTCTGGTGCACACCGAACTGGAGGTCCTTCGGCCCATCCCTACTATTGACCAGTGCAAAGTTCTACCTGCTTTCATTTTATGGATTTGTGTATTCTGCAACTCTCCTGCTGCCTATTGATCATTGCCTCACCAGTCATCAGAGAACCAGTCATAATGGGGGCAGCTCTGACATAAGAAAGAAGAGTCCTGCCTCTATTAGGATGGTTGCCAGTTGCCACCACACAGGCAAAAAGAGAGCACAAAACATATCATGGTAAGTCAGCAATGGGGATAAGGATCAGTTGCAAGAAAACCACAGGCAATACTAGTAACTAGTTCTTCAGTTGCATTTTTTGGGGCACACCTTCCACATTATGTCCTCTTTAAAGTAGTTAAGTTTAACTTTAAAGCCTTAAGTTTTTTTCACCTTAATGCAGGTTATGCATTAAGGTGAAAAACCTTCTGTGCTGCAGCTCCCCCCAGACCCCCCTTTTCTTACCTGAGCCCAGCAATGTGAATGAGCGCAACGGCTCCAGCCGCTGTCTCTCTCCACATTGGACAGATTGATAGCAGCAGGAGCCATTGTCTCCCGCTGCTTTCAATAAAATTATGTGACACGAGAGCGGGGGACGGGGCTGAGTTCCATTGTCTGTGCCAATGGACGCAGTGGCTTTCCCTGGGGACACCCAATGAAGAGGAGGGGCTTGGAGTGATGTCGAGGGATCCCAGAAGAAGAGAATCGGGGCTGCTCTGTGCAAAACCATTGCATAGAGTGGTAAGTATAGGCATGTTTGTTTTTTTGTTTTTTTAAACCCGAAGGTGTACAACCACTTTAAGGCAGAAAGTGTGTATCTCTCTTAGAAACGTAGGTTTCTGAGATAAGGCTGTTGAGCTAAAAAATGTGGAGTCACTCCAGCCCATGGTATTAGTAACTCTTGAGCTCCTCCTGACTTTCCACTTTCTATCCGGACAGTAGTAGAGTACTCTACTGTGTTACCCATCTATTAATGCAGAAAGTTTGGAATTTAAGTGATGCCCATTATTGGCTAACCTAAATAGGAGTTCCAGTCTCCTGTGAAAAAAATAATACAAAAACTGTAGCTGCTGGCTTTTAAAAACAACCACTCACCTGTCCCATGATCCAGCGTTGTGCTCACAGCAGTCAGTTTCACCTGCTGTCTTCTTTCCTTGGCGCAGGCATCGTCACTATGGGCACCCGGGTGTGGCAGCTTGCGGGTTCCCGACGAAAACACCCTGTAATGCACTGAGCACTGCACAGTGCATTCTGCGCCCTGATTGGGCAAAGCTTTGCCCAATCAGGGTGTAGTGTAAGCTGGTTGTTAAGGAGCAGGGCCGGGAAGCCAGCCACGGCATCAAAAACCGATGAGTCATCAGCCGTCAATGGGTTTCCCTGCTGTTAGCTGAATAATAAAAAAAAGAATTTCTGGTAAAAAAATAAAGGAAAAAATGGTGGGGGGTCCCCCCGCCAGTCCATACCGGGTCTGGTATGGATTTTAAGGGGAACCCCACACCAATTTTTATTTAAAACGGCATGGGGTCTCCCGCAAAATCCATACCAGACCCTTATCCGAGCATGCAGCCCGGCAGGTCAAGAGACGGGAGGGGACTAGCGTCCCCCTCCTGAACCATACCAGGCCACATGCCCTCAACATGGGGATCTCGCCTCCCTCCATGTGTAAATGGGTATCGCCATTCACCAAAAAAAGTGTCAAAAAGTAATAACCACAAGAAACAGTTTTTTACAAGTCCTTTATTAAAAAATAAAAAAATTGTGTCCTTCAATGTAATTCCATCGTCAATCACGACGCCCGCCAGACCCGAAAAATAGAAAAAAATAAAAACACTCTCACCTCCTGGGAGGCCTCTCACAATGTGCCTGCTCTGCGCTCTGACATTCCTTATATAGGCAAGGGGCTACGTCACCCTGTGGCACCACCACAGAAGGGGCGGTTACACCTGTGCCTGTATAGGAAATGTCAAAGTGCAGAGCGGGCATACAGCGGGAGGCCTCCCAGGAGGCGAGAGTCCCCCCTGCCCCAAAGCACTCACCCCTCCACTCATGTTGAGGGCATGTGGCTTGGTATGGTTTAGGAGGGGTGCTCGCTCATCTCCCCTCCCCTTTCCTGACCTGGGGGGGCCCCGTGCAGTTTTTTTCTTTATTTTTTCAATAGCCAGGTGCCGGCAATTATAACCGTGAGTCATTTTAAATGGGATTTGACTCTTTTTTTTTTTTTTAAATGACAATGACAGATCCCAGACCTCCATACCCCTTTTATGGCCAATTACTTGCATATAAGCCTTCAAAATGAGCACTTTTGATTTTTCCTGTTCAGCTCCCATAGACTTTAATGGGGTTCGCCGTTCAGTTTAGAACATTTACTCTGTTTGGGAGTTCTGCTGCGAACCAAACATGGGGTTGTTCAGCCCATCCCTAATTTTACCAGAATTGGGTCACTAATAAAGAAAAATTAAGCTCTGGTTATTAATTGGCTCCAGTTTCCAAGATACAGCCTCAGGTCAAAATAATTCAAAATTACGACGGGGATGTGCGATTATGCTCCATAACTTTTCTGCAAAATGTGATATAGCAATGAGAACGGTGCCACACCAATCATTATAAATGTATCTTTTTATTGATACCAATAACATACCTTTCCATTTATTTATTGGTTTGCATGTAACATTTTTTTGTTTGTTTACAAACTTTTATTTGAGAAATAATTGTGGTACAAAAATTAGACAATATACGGTATAAAGAGAAATGTATACATCATATCCAAATGTAAATTAATAAAATAGAAGTCCTACATAGGTTATTTCGATAATTCTGGTACAAAAGTGAAAATGTTAGTATATCAAAGGGCTACAATATAGTAATCAAAGATAGTTTTAGTAACAAATACTGTAGTTGATATATAAAATTACGGAGGAATAATCTGTGCTTAGTGGTTAATCAAATTTAATAAAAAAAAACAGTGAATAAGCCAAGGATTCCATAAAAAAAAAAAAAAAATTGCATAGTATTATACAATGTATGGAATATCTTTTCTATACGATTGATACTGTTTATCCTGGTTTTCAATTGATCTATTCTATAGGCACTGAGGTGGATTTCCAATGGAAGGCTATGAGCCAGTGTATAGTGACACAGATAGTATGTATCAATCTCATATGGGGGGTGGTCATACCATTTATTCTTGTAAATAGAATGCAATTGGGGAGCGTGAGATGTATTTGAGAGCCTAAAATAGACGAGGCCAGCTTTTCCAATTGTTTCCAGATTCTGGAAGTATATTTACATTCCCAAAATACATGAGGGAGAGCCTATTGCGTTGCACCCCCTAAAGCATGTATTAGGTGATGAAGGAAACATTGCATGTAGTTTTGTGGGCATATAATACCATCTGGTAAACAGTTTAGTGGCCGTCTCTCTAACTGTAAGTGACCTTGTGCACTTACGTAGGTTTATTATACTGTTGTTCCAGTCTTCCACAGATAGAGATATATCAGATTCGATTTCCCACTTTTGCATGTATGGTAATTTATCATTTGTGTCACAGTTTACCAGGTTGTAATAGTTTTCGGAAATCAAGCCCTGACCTCTAGGGTTTTTCTGACATATTTTTTCATAGAATGAGGGGGGATTGGGATTGGAAATGTGTTGTGAAGAAATCTCTGATTTGCAAAAATCTGTAAAGCCTCGTACACACGGCCGAGAACCTTGTCAGGAAAAAACACGTTTTTCCTGACGAGATTTTTGACAAGAATCTTGTCCCAGCCGAGTGTACACACGCTCGATTCAAAAGAACCGCCGTTCTTTTGAATGGAATGAACGGGGTGACGTCATCGATTACGACGAGCGCGTGCTCGTCACATTCGATGCCGCCGCCGCCATCTTGCAACACCCTACTTATGCCTAGGAAGCTACCGCGCATGCGTCAAAAGTCATTTCGAGCATGTGCAGGTTTCCACGGCTAAAGGTAAGCGTACACACTCTCGGGTTTCTCGTCGGGAAACAGGCCGACGAGAATCTCGACGAGAAAATAGAAATCAGGTTCTCTATTTTTCTTGTCGAGATTCTGGCCAGTTTTCTTGACGAGAAACCTGAAAGCCTCGTACACATGGCCGGTTTTCTCGGCAAGAAAGCTCTGCCGGCAGTTTTCTTATTGTTTCTTGACGAGAAAACTGGCCGTGTGTACGAGGCTTCATGCTCGTTGTTGGGAATTTGATATTTGGCTTGTAGGTCCGAAAAAGATGTAAAATTTGAGTTTTCAATAAATCTGGATAAGGTGAAGGTGGTAATGTTGTTGTTTACTCACTTCAGCCCCGGAAGGATTTACCCCCTTCCTGACCAGAGCATTTTTTTGCGATACGGCACTGCGTCGCTTTAACTCATAATTGTGCGATCCTGCGACGTTGAACTCAAACAAAATTGACGTCCTTTTTTCCCACAAATAGAGCTTTCTTTTGGTGGTATTTGATCACCTCTGCGGTTTTTATTTTTTGCGATATAAACAAAAAAAGAGCGTCAATTTTGAAAAAAAAAGCAATATTTTTTACTTTTTGCTATAATAATAATCCCCAAAAAATATATAACATTTTTTTTCCCCAGTTTAGGCCGATATGTATTCTTCTACATATTTTTGGTAAAAAAATCGCAATAAGTGTATATTGATTGGTTTGCATAAAAGTTATAGCGTCTAGAATATAGGGGATAGATTTATGGCATTTTTATTTATTTTTATATTTTTTCACTAGTAATGGCGGCAATCTGCGATTTTTATCGGGACTGCAAAATTATGGCGGACACATCTCACACTTTTGACACTATTTTGGGACCATTGTCATTCATACAGCGATCAGAGCTACAAATAGCCATTGATTACTGTATAAATTAAACTGGCAGGGAAGGGGTTAAACACTAGGGGGCAATCAAGGGGTTAAGTGGGTCCTAGGGAGTGATTCTAACTGGAGGGGGGATTTTTTCACTAGAACATGGCAGAGATCACTGCTCCAGATGACAGGGAGCAGTAGATCCCTGTCATGTTGCTAGGCAGAACAGGGAAATGCCTTGTTTACATAGGCATCTCCCCGTTCTGCTGCTCCGCGTCACGATCGCGGGCCGCCGGCGAACAATTGAGTTTGCGGGACCCGCGGGCACGCTCCCGCAGCGCGCGCCCGCTAGGCGGCAAATTCAAAGGGACGTACAGGTACGCCCATTTGCCTGCCTACCATTCTGCCGACGTAAATCGGTGTGCGGCGGTCGGGAAGGGGGTAACCACCAGTTAAAATCTGAGGGAATAATATTCCCTGAATGGAATTTAGGATCTCACAGAAAGGTGGCTGGGGGGGGGGGGATATTTGAAGCTAAATTGTATTTTGCGTTATAAAGTTTCCATAGTTGATATGATTGGGACACAAGTATATTTTTCTTTGTGCGTGTTTGTTGAGGTGTGCTTTTTCCCCACAGAATTCCAGAGATCTTAAGGGGGGATATTGAGTCCATCTCAAACCTGACCCAAGGGACATTCAATTGATATATATGCCATTGTGCTATTTGTGAAAATCTTGAGGCTAGATAGTATAACGAGAAATCCTCTACTCCTTGATTTATGGAGTACAGATTTAGAAAGGCGAGGATGTGAGTCAAACCAAATAAATTTGTGTATCTCTGAATGGAATTTTGTAATAACTGATTTATTTAACCTAATTGGTAAAGCTCTTAATAGGTATATTAATTTAGGGAGAACCGACATTTTTATGGCTGTTATTCCACCCAAAAATGATATATGGTAGGATCTCCATAATTTAACCAGGCCTCTTCATTTTTGTATTAGTTGTTTATAGTTTTTGGTGATTAAATCCTTAATGTCTGGAGTTAGAAAAAATATTATTCGGAATCAAGTGTATCAAGTTGCCAACATCATATATATACAGGAAAGAATATGCATCAAAGATGCAGGTCGGACAGCCCCCTTGGCCTTTATAGGCAGAAAAAATCTGATAGAGAGAGTAGATAAAAGACAACACAGTGCCACTTTTATTGGGTACACAATATAGTAGAAAGTATGGAGTCCTCTACTCTACCTTTCCGGTTTTAGACCTTACTATCCTCTTTGCTGGTGCAGCCATCAGGGCGTTTCTTGTGGATGTCTGCCGACGGCTCAACCAGGGGCTCATGCTTGTCCGCCTGTGTTTAACATGTGGAATTTCCCAGCCATTATGGGCTTCATCTTTGCTTTTATCATTAGCCTGTTTTGTGTCTCTATACTGTGAATTTCCTATGTGAGTATACATACAGCCATCAATACAATAAGCTTACTATGTACAATCATCTGCTTAGTCTGTATCATGCATTGCAGTGTGAGTATCATGCGATTATGTTTACATTTCAGATAAGAATAAAGTCACCCAAACTATAAACCTCCCCTGATGAAGGAATAAATACCAACACATTTCAAAACGTGTTGGGATTCTTGCTAGCAATTTCCATGGATTGACCATAGCCTGACTCTGGCAGTACCTGAATACAATTGCTTCTTTGGGTTTGACATTATGTATATGTATTATCTGTTCTACATGCATATTTTGTATATTTTATGCTAAATACTTATATGGCTATGTCCATACTTTCTACTATATTGTGTAACCCAATAAAAGTGGCACTGTGTTGCCTTTTATCTACTCTCTCTATCAGATTTGTTCTGCCTATAAAGTCCAAGGGGGCTGCCCCAACTGCATCTTTGATGCACATTCTTTCCTAATGTCTGGAGTTAAATTGATACCCAGGTATGTAAGAATGTCCATGGACCATGTAAGGGGGAAAGAGTCACGTATTGTGTTACATTGTGTGGGAGGGATATTAATAGGCATAACTATTGATTTAGAAATGTTAACAGTTAACCCAGATATCTGTGCGAAGAGCTGTAAAGGATTGAAGCAGGTTAGGTAAGGTAGTAATTGGTTGGGTGAGAAATAGAAGCATATCATCTGCATACATACTTACAGTGCCTTGTAAAAGTATTCACCCCCCTTGGCATTTTTTGTGTTTTGTTGCCTCACAACCTGGAATTAACATGGATTGTTCGAGGATTTGCATCATTTAATTTACAAAACATGCCCACAACTTTGAAGATTTTTTTTTTATTGTGAAGGAAACAACAAATAGGACAAAATTACAGAAAAAGTCAATGTGCATAACTATTCACCCCCCTAAAGTCAATACTTTGTAGGGCCATCTTTTGCGGGTATCACAGCTCCAAGACGCTTTGGGTAAGTCTCTATGAGCTTGCCACATCTTACCACTGGGATTTTTGGCCACATTCTTCCTTGCAAAACTGCTCCAGCTCCTTCAAGTTGGATGGTTTGCGCTTGTGAACAGCAATCAAGTCTGACCACAGATTTTCTATTGGATTGAGGTCTGGGCTTTGACTAGGCCATTCTAACACATTTACATGTTTCCCCTTAAACCACTCAAGTGTTGCTTAAGCAGTGTGTTTGGGGTCATTGTCCTGCATGAAGGCGAACCTCCGTCCTAGCCTCAAATCACACACAGAGTGGTACAGGTTTTGCTCAAGAATATCCCTGTATTTAGCACCATCCATCTTTCCCTCAACTCTGACCAGTTTCCCAGTCCCGACTGCTAAAAAACATCCCCACAACATGATGCTGCCACCACCATGTTTCACTGTGGGAATGGTGTCCTTTGGGTGATGTGATGTGTTGGGTTTGCGGCTGACATAGCGTTTTCTTTGATGGCCAAATGGTCAATTTTAGCCTCATAAAACCAGAGCACCTTTTCACAAACTCAAAACGTGCCATTTTGTTTTTTGCTGAAAGTAATGGCTTTCTTTTGGCCACTCTGCCATAAAGCCCAACTCTATGGAGCGTACGGCTTATTGTCGTCCTATGTACAGATACTCCAGTCTCTGCTGTGGAACTCTGCAGCTCCTCCAGTGCTACCTTAAGTCTCTGTGCTGCCTCTCTGATTAATGCCCTCTTTGCCCGGTCTGTGAGTTTTGGTGTACGGCCGTCTCTTGGCAGGTTTGCTGTTGTGCCATGTTCTTTCCATTTGGTTATGATAGATTTGATGGTGCTCCTAGGGATCATCAAAAATTTTGATTTTTTTTATAACCCAACCCTGACTTGTACTTCTCAACAACATTGCCCCTTACTTGTTTGGTGAGTTCCTTGGTCTTCATGGCAGTGTTTGGTTAGCGGTGCCTCTTGCTTAGGTGTTGCAGCCTCTGGGGCCTTTCAAAAAGGTGTGTATATGTAATGACAGATCATGTGATACTTAAATTGCACACAGGTGGACATAATTTCACTAATTATGTGACGTCTGAAGGCAATTGGTTGCACCAGAGCTTTTTATGGGCTTCATAACAAAGGGGGAGAATACATACGCACATGCCAATTATCAGTTTTTTATTTATGAAAAACTGTTTTATGTATATATTTTTCTAATTTTACTTCACCAACTTAGACTATTGTGTTCTGATTCATCACATATAATTCAGATTAAAAAAACATTGAATTAAAGGCTGTAATGTAACAAAATAGGTAAAAAGCCAAGGGGGGTGAACACTTTTGCAAGGCACCGTAGTTTGTATGTGGTACTTCCAACTGTGTAACCTTTGATATCCGGATGTGAAACTATTGTAATGGCTAAGGGTTCTATTGCTAACGCAAAAAGGAGAGGCGAGAGGGGGAATCCTTGTCTGGTCCCCCTTTCCACCTCAATCAAATCAGAGTTGAAACTTGGCATTCTAACTCTGGTGTAGGGTTTATGATATAGAGCATGAAAAACATGTAGAAATTTGCCATTGAAACCATATCTGTGTAGAATACAATCCATATATTTCCATGAAACACTAACGAAAGCCTTATTAATATCTAGGCTTAAAAGCAGTACTGCCTTAGATCTGAGATTTGCATCTTGGACTATGTTAGACGCAAGTCTAATATTGTCAGTAATTTGGTGACCTGGGATAAATCCAGATTGGAATGGAGAAATAAGCGTAAGAATTATGGTGGAAAGTCTATTTGCTAATAATCTACTAAAAATTTTCAGGTCATTATTCATTACCGAGATTGGCCTATAATTTTGAGGTAAAGTACGGTCTTTTCCTGGCTTGGGTATTAATGACATATTTGCGTGTAACATTTCCTCAGAAAATGTGTCACCCCTCAAAATTTTGTTATATAATGTTGCTAATCTAGGAACTAATAGATTAGCAAATTGATTATAATAAAATGTTGAAAACCCATCTGGGTCGGAGCCTTTTTTAAGTGATTTAATAATTTCTTTTATTTCTTCATTTATGCAAGGGCCATTTAATTTCTCAAGTTGTGTAGAGGATATGGAAGGGATAGAAATATTTTTCAGCCAAGATTGTGCTGGGGCTGGGGTATATGTGTTGGGGTATTTTTTTGTATAGCCATTATTTCTTGTGGATGTGTGCCTATTTGATTAGAGTTATTTTTTAGTCTATAAACAGTTGTGGGGCAAATTGATTGGTTTAGTTTATGGGCAAAGATGGTTGAATATGAATTACTTGCAAGGAAAAATGTAGCTTTCAACCTAGTATAAAGTATCTTTTCGGCTTTATATTAGAGTAAAGCGTCTAGTTCTGTTCGTTTTGCGTGATAGTGTAGAAAATTGCGGGATCTTGGTTATTTATATGTGATTTATCATTTTTTTTAAGTTTTTTAGTGAGCGTAAGAATTCTTCTCCATTTTGCTTTATTATTATTTGCTGCTATTTTAATAAGATGGCCTCTTAGGACTGGTTTATGAGCTAGCCAATGGGTTGTAGGTGAGGTTTCAGGAGATTAATTGAAAGAAAAGTATTCTTCTATTGTGAAAGCTATTTCTTGTTGTCTAATGGAGTCTGTTATTAAGGATTCAGTGGAAGTAAACCCAACGATTTAATAGTTTCAAAAAAACAATTACATTCCCGGCATGCCGGAAATGCTAACTGTCACATTGGTTGTGCTCTCAACCAAACTGTCACACCATCCAATGGCTGGTGTCATAACTGATTACATGTGCAGCATCATGGCAGTTGAAGGTTAAACAGAGGCCAAGATGTCAGCTTCCTTGGCTGAAAATGATAGGAGGGTTTACTTCCACCTTAAGTCTCCAGGAGCAGGGCAGCCATCAGAAATTTTGGGGCCCCTTACACAGCTTTAGGCCTGGCCCCCTCCCCCTGCTAATTTTAGCAGCGATTTACTGTCATTTTAGCAGCACTTTTCAGCCGCTAGCGGGGCTCTTTTAACCCCCACTAGCGGCCAAAAAAGGATTAAAAGTGCCCGCAAAGCGCCGCTGCTGAATGGCTTTGCAGGCGCTTCGGCAGCGCTGCCCATTGTTTTCAATAGCAGGGGCGGTTCAGGAGCGTTGTATTCACTGCTCCCGCACCGCCCCATAGATGCTGCTTACAGGATTTTTTTTTCCTGTCCTGCAAGCGCACCGCTCCAGTGTAAAAGCACTCAGGCTTTCACACTGAGGCTGCAGAAAAGGCAGTTTACAGGTGCTATTTTTAGCACAAAAAACGCCTATAAAATGACTCAGTGTGAAAGTAGCCTAACAGGACAGATTCTATAATTAGCAGACCCACATGAAAAGTTACCTGGGGGGGGGGGGGGGAATAACATAAATTGTGAGATCAAAGTAATTCAGACACTACCTGTAACATTACCATTCCACTTAGTACATGTATGTACAGACACAGCTACTCACCAGCATCTGTAGGGGGGAGGAGCCAGGACATCGATGCAGAAAGGGGTAGAAAGGAGCCCTGTCATTGCATGTTGATGACTGGAGGGGCGTGTCAGGGAGAGCTCTTCCTGCCAATCACCTCTGATCCCTCCTCAGCACTCTGCTCCCCATCTCCTCCATCTGCTGCAGAGATAAGCTTCATGGAATGTAAGTAGCAATCTCTGTCTTCTCCTCCTGCCGCTCGATCTCCTCAATGTCTGCAGCTCTACCACTTGTGATGTGAAGGAAATCAGGCACTGGTGGGAGCGGCAGGAGGAGAACATCAGATGAGACTAGCAGGAGCCCCCCCCCCCCCCTTTCAGTCCTGTTCCAGTAAGACCCTCTATACTTTCGGTCACTCCGCCACACTTCCTGGTTGCCGGGGCAACGCCAAGCTCACTCCTCACAGGCGCAGCAGATTAGAAGCCTTCGGATACACTTCTGCTGCGATTGGTGGAGGGGGAGGTGGGCGGAAACTTTTCCACCCACCTCCCCCTCCACCAATCCAAGTAGAAGTGCATCTCAAGGCTGTCAATCATCTAGCCTTCAGGCAGCAGGTGGAAATACCTTGGGGGCCCGAGTCGCTCGGGACATCTGAGCCCCTTGGGATGCCCAGGCCCCTTACATGAGTGTGGGCTGTACCCCCCTGATGGCGGCCCTGTCCAGGAGTAAGGTGTAGGTGTAAGACCTATAAATTGAGTATCTAATGTAGATATGTGATGATCAGACCATGAGCAAGGGCATATTGAGGCATCACTGGAGTTAGCAAGTATAATAAGTGTGCAAAAAACATAGTCCAATCGCGAATATGAGTCATGGGGGTGTGAATAAAATGTGTATTCACATGCTCCTACATTCAGAGCTCTCCAGGAATCAATAAGCTGTAGTGCATTTAAGTGGGTGCAAGTTGTTTTAAGAAAGGTTTTCCAATTGGGGTTTTGCTTACTGCAATCTAAATATGGTTGAGAGACTGCGTTGAAATCCCAGCCTAGTATCATGTGGTGCGAGTGATAACATTGCAGTATGTCAAAAAATTGGGTAAAAAGGTTGATCGTGCTTCACTAGTAGCAAATAGGTTAGCAATGGTGATTTCTCTGCCTATTATGTAGCCTTTAATAATATTAAAAATACTATAAGGGTCCTTGTATACTTGATGGACATCCATGGGAAACGAACGATGCAGAAAGACCGCAACCCCTCTCGACTTATAGGAGGCATGTGTATAAAAAGCCTGCTTGTATGATTTGTGGAAGAAGGAGGGGTGATTATCCTTCTTAAAATGGGTATCCTGAAGAAGGATTATGTTGGCGTTTAGTTTAGTATATTGCATAAAAGCTTTCTTCCTCTTGTTTGGGGAATTAAATCCCTGGACATTATGTGAAATAATTTTAATTGTCAATTTGTAAATTAAGGGAATGGAAGCTTGTTTCAATGCAAGGGTGCTTCACAAACGAGATACAACCAGGGTTTGGGAACAGTCCCACTGCATCACACATCAACCACAGAGACCGCTGCATATAACACAAAATACCTTATGTAAGACCTTTTCTTCTTTTTTAGCCAATGACTCTGATGCCGCGTACACGCGATCACTTTTCTCGTCGGGAAAATTTTTATTTTTTCTCTTGGAGTAGGCTCTCCAGCATTTTTCCCGACGAGAAAAACGGCAAGAATCACAACGAGAAAAATTAGAACATGCTCTAATTTTTCTCGTCGCGAATCACGGCATTTTTTGTTTTCCCATAGGCATGTTTTCCCATAGGGAAACACTGCTAGGGAGCCTACACACGGCCGGTTTTCTCGACCAAGAGAAAACATGCCGTGAAAAACGGCCGTGTGTAGGGGACCAAGCCGGTCCTTATTTTTCCCGTCGGGTTTCACCGCCATGAAACTCGATCGTGTGTACACGGCATCATAAGTTGCAACAATAATGAGGGGCCCAACTCTTGCCCTGATCCCCTATTTTGCATCCAAAATATAGGTGGTATGTCTTTTTGTTTACCACTGCCGTCATACTGCACTTTTGAGATGCAAATGTAACCTTGCCAAAAATGTAGCAGAAGTTATCTGCGATATTTACACAGTTTTAAGGCATCTTGGCTTCTGAGGGAAAAGATCACGCACCTGTTCCTTGGAAACGTTAGGCAATGACACTTTCACAAGCCACCAGATATAACTGTATGATGCGTAGATCTGACCAAGACAAATGTACCTTGCTATAAATAAAACAATAAATTGCAGTTAGGTAATAATCTTTAGTCTCAAAGTGAAGATAAATGTATACCCTTCCATTTGGTACAATTTTCATTGTTCTACCAAACTTTGTTGAGAAGTTATGAGGCATCATGATCATCAGACACCTCCCTCCCTTGTAAGCAAATATACTCGCCTGTGTATAAATCTTTATTGTGAAATATCTTGAAAACTTTAGCCAACCAGCACCTTATATCACCTGTTTTCGAATTCATCTAATCAAAATATGAATTAGCACATTTTATCTCAAAAGTCGATCATTTCCTAAAATTTGTAGACCAGTGTTCCTATCGTTGTTTGTATCTCCACAATAAAAAAAAACAAAAACAATTCTCTATTCATCCTGTTGCCCATTGTAGGCAAATTTTGAGCTGTCCTTGCAACAGGAATAGAGTTAAAGTCTGGCAGTGGGAAGAATTGTTGGGGTGACAACTGTAGAGAGTGAGGATTTACCTCACTTAAGATTTTATGGTTGTGTCCTTGGGAGGGAAAAGGACAGGAAATCTCTGTAATGGGACACATTTTTCAATAAGGAAAAAAAAAAAAAACCTGACAGGCTAATCCGTTCTATTCTATAACCATTAATTAACTATTCCCTACTTTATCCAAAACAAAATATAAAAGGTATGGCTTTAGATAAACTTATATCATATATATGAATTCTAACTGGTGTTAAGAGCTGCATCACTTTTCAATTTACAGAGCAGACCTTTACCTCTGGGAGGTTGAAGCGCATATGGTGACAGAGGATATCGTACTGCGTCCTGTTTCGGGAGTTGATGCCTTTTATCTTGTAAGAGTTGAAGAAATGTGGGTAGTTGAACTGATGCTTGATTGGCAAAGCAAATAATAAGCCATTATTGTCCCCATATCGGTGCAGGAGGTTCAGTATGGTGCTTCCAGCTGTCTTGTGAGTCTTCAGGAACACAATGTGCCTCCTAGGCTGACAAGTCCGTGGAAGAGATGGAGGTAGAGAAGATAAGACACGTAGGGTGGTGCTCTGAGAGGTCCTGATAATAAAGAAAGTAAGGTCAATAATCATACTTATTATACAAGGTCATTACTATTTAACTCTATTTATTAGGAAGTGTAACGATAAACTACCGGTATATCCAAACCAAATGTTTTTTCTAATTTAAATAGCCTAGGGAATTGTTAAAACCCCTGTCAGAGCAGCAACATGCAAATAGATCCTCTAACCTGCCCCACAGGTGCACATAAACTGGCTACAGCTATTTCGGCCAGTCTTTATGCGGCCATAGGACAATGTACGGCTTCAATGGCAGGGTGTACACAGCACTTGCAGCTCTCCAGGTGTGCTAAAAGGCCTGGAATTTTACCATCAACATCTTTTCAGCTTCTCTTTGTCCCTGCGTTAGTCTTGGAAACTTGGGCAAAGTTTAACCTTAGGTGACTTTTATCATGTAGTGCTCGAACCATACTGATGACCACTAGTAAGATTATAAGCTGCAACTGAACATGACCGTTTGCAAATTAAAGTTTGAGACTGATTGGTGGCAAAGGGAGCATGGGACATTTCTCTTGTGGTAAACACTCCTACTGGTTTATATACACTGTTGACCAGAAATATCCAGCAGCATTTCCCACAGTAACTGATCACATTTCTGTGTCATCTTACAAAAGAATAAAAAAGGAAATCTAGATATATGGAGATGTAGAGTTACCCCAGTAGGGGTCACTGGTAAGAACTGGTTCTTTCCTAAAAGTACAGAGGCTGCCGACCACTGCAAGAACAAGTCAATTCACATTGGCTCCAATAATACAGTCTAGGGGATGTCTTTTCAGTATTCATGGCTTGAAGAAACGTTAACAGGAGAGGGATTTAGGCCCGGTTCACATAGGGGCGACTCCTCAGGCGACTCGGTCGCCTGAGGAGTCGCGTCCCGGTCTGTGCTATGGAACCGTTCTAATAGGAGCGACCTGAGTCGCTCCGACTTAGAAAAAGGTTCCTGTACTACTTTTGGGGGCGACGCAGAGCGACTTGCATTGACTTCTATACAGAAGTCATTATGCAAATCGCCTCGGCGGGCGTCTCAAGTCGTCTTGAGATCGCGCCGCCGAGGTCGCCCCCAAAGTCGTGCCACCCCTGTGTGAACCGGGCCTTAGGGTCACAGGATACTCCAAAATGAATAATAGCAATAATGGAAGCACAAACTTCTCACTAATCTTTTTATAGCAACCTTTCCTGGAGGTAACAGGGAATAGCTAGTATATCTAGGACTATCAGAGCAGCCCCAGTCAATGCATCAACCTCTGGCACTTACATCCCTTTTAGCACAAGCACATCTAAAGTCTACAGCAAGGTCTTTACTCACAATGTCCTTGGAGCTGTCTGCCACCCAGCTTCTACAGGTAGATCCTCAGTGAGGGAGATAAAAAACCTCCTTCTCTAGACCCAGAACTTCAGAATAGTGCCTTCCAGCAAATACTCCTTTAGCAGTCTTCCCTGGGTCCTTAGCCCAGCTCCTGCTGAGACCCAGACTACAATCTCCTGTTTCAGAAACTCTCTCCTAGAGGCAGTAGCCCCCAAGGAGACTGGAACTCTCCCTGAAGAGGAAGGCATTCACCCAGAGCTTCCCAAACACTTATTACCTACCCAGCCACCTTCTGGATTTCTCCTACCAGGGAATAGCTGGGGCATGAGAAATATTCATACTGGTCATCTGCATGTCCCTGCCTTATATTCTGCTTCTCGGCCTTTTGGCTCAGATCAAGTGCAGTTTCTGTCTTGGTCTGGGCCTTTAGGTAACGACCGGTACCAGTCCCTCTCGGCCTTGGGGTGTTTCCTTCAGGTGCACCCTTGCTGCTATTGGGAGGGACGCCACCGGGAGTGCACAAGGGTGATTGCCTTTCCCTACCATCCATGTGTTGGCTGTGGGATTGGTGGGCATAGGTATGGTGGGGCCTCCGAGCGCACCAAATACTTTGAGGCTGGTCATGGCTACGCCTAGAAGGAACGATGTTGATGTCGGATTGCACTTCATTCAAAAGCAATTGATTGAAGATTTTTTTGGGATGCCGAGAGAAACCATTTTTTGCATGCAGTGCTTCCCTACCACTGGAATGTATGACATTATTTTCTGGAAAAAGGAAGATCTGTAGACATGTATGCTACATAAGGGCGAGAAAGAGGGCGGCGAAATGTTGGAAGGGATCAAATTCCTGTCTAGTGAGACGAAAGTGCGGGTCCCCATCACTGTACATATGTACAATCCTTTTGTACAGGATGAGGAGATCGCTGCCTTTTTATTCAGGTACTGCGAGTCAGTTTCTGCGGGCGTGAAACTGACGAATGTGCTAGGTACCTTTAAATGGGCAGCGTAAATTCTGGGTAATTTTTAGGGCTGATCGGGAGGGTATAGGTGGCGTCCGGCACCCCCCTCAGTCCTTCTCCATTGGGAGGAACCATGGCTACCTATGGTACCCTGGCCAGACCCTCTTCTGCAGACAGTGCTTCGCGTTTGGGCACACCAAAGACCAGTGCGAGGCCGGTTTAACATGCCACAACAAACATGGTGACAAAAGGACAGTGTGGAGAAAGTGTATAGGAGTGTTTATAGTTGTAAAGAGAACCTCGCGCCAATATATACTAATAAACTAAATAACAAAAAACAAAAAGCTGCTCCCCTGCGAAGTGATAAGCTCCCAGTGATAGTGTTGAATATAGGGGGCGCTAGTACTATTTAATATACCAAAGTGCTAAAATATAATTTAAACAATTTGACAACCTTATAAGCTCTTAATTGGTAACCCAATGTAAAGCATTAGTGACAGTCCCAATATGAGTCCTTCAATTTACATAGTGTTTAAAGTCCATAACCAACATAAATACACATTTGCTGTTGTGGTCAATCTTGAAGAAAAAACTTTTTGAGATGAAATCCTTCTGACATCAGAACTTATTCATTCAATAACTCTGATATGGAAATAGTGGTGATATAGAAAGTGAATCCTCCACCAATGTTTTTACAACTTCACACCCGACGTGTCAGTAGTTTGATTCTGCTTACCAGAATTAAATGACCTCTTTCGCCAAAAAGTAGGTCATTAAGGCTTGCGCAGGATTGTGCCTGCTCACATAGATGATGATAGAGACGTACAGTAGCCTTCCTCCTCACAAAGTTGTGGCCGGATAATATGTAAAAATTATGAAAAAAATCCCCATAGTGTAAAACCGTTTATTGGTAAAAAGTATAAAAAACAGAGAGCCAATTGGCTTACTCACATTAAAATGTGCCCATTCCCGGCACTGGGGCTGCTGGTTTTCAAATTCGTGTGCTGGCGGGGAACTGTTCTAACGCGGCCACCTCCGTCTGCGGCGTGCGTTCCACCTCCTAGCTTCCGGCAAACCACTCCTGGAGTGGCCGCGTTAGAACAGTTCCCCGCCAGCACACGAATTTGAAAACCAGCAGCCCCAGTGCCGGGAATGGGCACATTTTAATGTGAGTAAGCCAATTGGCTCTCTGTTTTTTATACTTTTTACCAATAAACGGTTTTACACTATGGGGATTTTTTTCATAATTTTTACATATTATCCGGCCACAACTTTGTGAGGAGGAAGGCTACTGTACGTCTCTATCATCATCTATGTGAGCAGGCACAATCCTGCGCAAGCCTTAATGACCTACTTTTTGGCGAAAGAGGTCATTTAATTCTGGTAAGCAGAATCAAACTACTGACACGTCGGGTGTGAAGTTGTAAAAACATTGGTGGAGGATTCACTTTCTATATCACCACTATTTCCATATCAGAGTTATTGAATGAATAAGTTCTGATGTCAGAAGGATTTCATCTCAAAAAGTTTTTTCTTCAAGATTGACCACAACAGCAAATGTGTATTTATGTTGGTTATGGACTTTAAACACTATGTAAATTGAAGGACTCATATTGGGACTGTCACTAATGCTTTACATTGGGTTACCAATTAAGAGCTTATAAGGTTGTCAAATTGTTTAAATTATATTTTAGCACTTTGGTATATTAATCAACACTATCTATAGGAGTGTTTGTTTGTGTAGGGATAGGGTGGAGGGACAGTATATAATAGGGATAGTTTTGATGTTTTTTCACTAATGAAGGGTGGGAATGGCTTTTTTGTAAATGTACTTGTTATCTTTATTGTTGTTGTGTACCTTTTGGTGTTTGGGTTTTGTGGGTGGGTCTTTGGGAGGGTTATGTAAATATTGTAAAACTTTGTTTGAAAATGTACTGAATTATATTTTGTACAAATGTTATGTTATTTTATTTTGTACATATTTTTTGGATTTATGTTTTCTATGTATTTTACTTAAATTTTAAATAAAAGAATTTAAAAAAAAATCTGTTCTTATCAGTTGCCAAGTGGAGGCGCTGTGCTACTATCCCGACCAGCGTAGAAGTTGGGGTGGTGGCTATGCAAATCCACTGGTGTAATGGTAACCTAGAAGGTTAGTATCGACAGGAACCGAAACCGGGGTGCGAGGTTCTCTCTGAGAAAGTCAGAAGGATACTCCTGGTAGGGATGGGGCTGCACTGGTCTGGCCAAAGGCCGGGTCTCAAAAGAATCCTGTGGTGTATGTGCCCCTGGAGTGGCAGTCCAGGGGTGCCGTTATCTTACTGTGAGTGAGGGTCACTTTGAGTTATGGCACTTAGGTCACTGCACAATCACATTTTTTTCACACCTGCCTCTTGGGCCGGGCCTTTTGGCTAGGACAAGAGGAATTTTTATTCCTGTCCGGAAGGCCGGCCATTGTGTTTTACAATGGCACTTCATGCACTTTATCCACTTTCCCTTTCCCCACCTTTATGTTTGTTTATCGTGTTTGTCACTTTTTGTCATTTTTTTGGGTTGACAGGTGTTGTACACGTTTTTGTTCACGTTTGATTAGTAGGGTGTTGGTCCTCGGGCCTGCCCTGAATGTCTTGGGAAAGGGTAGACATGGCCTTCTGGCTTGTTTCGCTCTCTCTCATGGGGTCTCCCTTCGGGGGAGCCCCACCTAGTACTTAGGTAGGTCTGTTTCGGCAGACCTCCCAGCCAACAAGGTCCGTCTGGTTTTGGCCAGATGGACCATGTGAAGTACCCTAGTCTTCGCCTGGAGCCTAACGCCCCAGGGGATCAGGGCTAGGGTAGTTTCTCTTCGGAGGAGGACTATGTGTACACCCTATGCACATTTTGTGTTTCACTTTTTTGGTGTGCACTTTTTTTTGCACGAGGTGGAGTTCAAGTGTGTTTACACACCATGGGCTTTAAAAAAGAAAAAAAGAGAGAAATATTCATACTGGTCATCTGCATGTCCCTGCCCTATATTCTGGATGTTTCTTCCTAAGACAGGTGGGAGAAACCAAACACAACTTAGGAAACCCTGAACAGACAAAAAAATCAAATCAATCACTGTTCCACTCACTACAGTGAAGCCAAAAAATTAATTTACCTAGCAGCCTAACTATAAGGGCACTACATAGACAATGTCTCCACTGTGGGTCTAGTTTTCCTATGTCAGACCAAATGTGGTAAATATGCTGTTGTAAGTAGACATGTCATATGTCTGACAAGCATGAGTGATCTGATAACAGGGCTTATGTATGAACAGGGATCTAATAAGAAAAATGTCTTATTCCAATAGCAACTATTGAGCTTCCAACTGGAATTGTTGTAATCCATCATTGTTATGAGCAACAAGAAATTTTTGCCAGCCATCAGTTGACAGCCACTTACAACCCCCCTCCCTTAAACTCCACACATATGCGATGCGGGATCCAGCGCAATTCCTGTGCGGGTTCCTGCATCGCATCTAATTTGCAGGCAGTTCACACTGCTCTCTACGAACCTCTGCGGATGTCAATACAAATTTAATGACACCCCCAAATCAGTTTGCAGATTGCAATGCAAACTGTGAAATTGGACAGGAATCGGATTGCATAGGTGTGAATACCCATGTGATACGATTCCAGTGCGGACCAAAAAAAGGGTCCGGCACTATTTTGGTCCGAATGTGATACAATTTCAGTCATACAAACTGTATGGCTGAAATCGCACCGCAGAGAAATTGCATGTGATCTGCCCATCAATGCCGTGCAAATCGCATGCGAAGTCTGTCATTGAAATAGTGTGAACGCAGCCGCAGTCTTTTAACAGATTCCTTCTCAATGCACAGTCAAGCACCCTAATTTAGCACACTCCCTCCTCCCCTTTTCACAGCTAGAACCCTATGTTTACTAGACCTTGCCCTCTGTTATACAGTTAATTAGTTAATTTAATCAGCCCCCTTCCCCTATTCCATAGCTAGACCCTCTTATTTTCCAGAACTCCTCATTATTTCCACAGCTAGAGCCCCTAATCTACTTTCCCCCACCCCCTCCCTGATTCTGGAGCTAGGACCTCTCAACCCACGCCATGTAAGCCCTGTTATTTACCCATTCCTTAGACAGGTCCCCTCGTTTACCTTTGTAATACACAGGCCCTCTCATTTACCCTTGTCATATGCAGCCCCCCTCATTGGCCCATGCCATATACAAGCCCCCTCATTTACCCTTGTCAAATGCAGCCCCTCTCATTGGCCCTTGCCATACACAGGCCCCCTCATTGACCCATTCCATTGATAGACTCCCTCTTCCCTGGCCATACACAGGCCTCCTCATTTACCCTGGCTATACACAGCCCCCCTCTCCACACACACACACCGGGAAAGGCAGGCCTCTTCATTTAACTAATCCATGGGCAGGCCCCCGACTTGCCCTTGCCATACAAGCCTCCTCATTTCCCCATGCCAGATAGGCCTTCTCATTTTCCCATGCTATACAAAGGCCCCCTTATTTACCCATGCTATAGACAGGCCCCCATATGACATACCTGCCTGCCCAATTCTATAACCAGCAATATCCCTCAATTGCCTGCCACTTACCAACCTAATTACAATGTCAGGCAAACAACACACCTTCTTCCCCATTGAAAGCTAGCAACACTGTTCACCTACCAGCAACCTATTCAGCAGCCAGGCCTACTAATATTGACCATACTACTCCTTATTTGTCAGCTGCTTACCCTCCAAAGCCATCATTTCAAATCCTGGCTCCCCAATTCAGCCAAAAACAACTCTCATTTACCAGACCTTTACACCTATTCCACAGAATGGCTTCCATATTTTACAGCCAAGCCCCCTTAATTACCAGATCCTTCTCTATTTAAAGCCCCGCCCCTTATTTTATACCAGACCTTTCCACTTATTCTACAGCCAGATTCCCTTTTTTACCATAGAAATACAGAAAGGAGTGCCAGACCAAAATCAGATAAAAGAGCCCAAGATCATTTTAACAGTAGATAACACATCCAACGCATTTCCAGGATAACACAACTCCCCCTTTATTAGGGCTGCAAGAATAAGCAAAAACATAGTCATAATGATGAAAAATTATGTCTAGATATGCATATGAATATATACCACAAAATCTAGAACATCACGTAATATCTCTATCTGCAAATATTCTTCCACGTGCAGACAGTTTTTTCCCTTAAATTGAGTAACTGCCAGAGCGGTGGGCTGTCTCTAAGTTGTTTCTGTACTGCAGGGACCTTATAAAGAACGGAAGTGACAACATTGAGGCAAGCACCATTACACACACCTGCTCCCTTTACTGCCTATGCATACAGTTTTTGTTTTATCCAGCTGTATTTGCTCAGTGCAACTTATAGCATCAAAGTGAAAGATATAACACCAAAATGTCAGAAAAAAAAAATCAGAAAAAGGATCACCCCCCTCCTAAAAATGACTTGTAAACTCAATCAGGTGTAACTAATCACCATTTGATTATCTCAGCATGAAAAGAGCTTTCCTGGAGCATTTAGGTCCCTGATAGTGTAACTGAATCAAACAATCAACAATGGATGGCAAGGTACTGTCACTGGCATCTCCGGGATAAAGTTGTGGACAGGCACAAGTCAAAAGATGGATACAAAAACATTTCAAAGGCTTTATCAATGCCTAGAAGCACAGTGAAATCTATTATTAAGAAGTGGAAGGTATTTGGTAACACACAGACCCTCCCTGGATCAGGACGTCACTGCAGACTGGATGAAAGAGCCAGGAGGAAACTGGTTAGAGAGGCTACCAAGAGGCCTACAGCAAAGACCACAAAGAGTGGTCATTGTGTGCACGTGACAACAATATCACAAATTCTCCACAAATGTGGCTTGTATGGGAGAGTTGCAAGAAAAAAGCCACTCCTCAAGAAAGGCCACATGCAGTTGCAACTGAGCTTTGCCAAAACGCACCTTAAAGCGGAGTTCCACCCAAAAGTGGAACTTCTGCTTATCTGTCTCCTCCCCCCCTCCGGTGCCACATTTGGTACCTTTTGGGGGGGAACAGGTACCTGTTTTTGACAGGTACCCTGTCCCTACTTTCATTTAACCTCACCACGGCGAGGTACGTCACAAGTCCGGCCCCCCTCCTCCTTCTTCCTCTGCTGCCGGGCCAGTAAGAGACCGGAGCGCACCTTGCGGCTTCACAGCTAGGTTCCCTTACCGGCAATGGCGGCGGCAACACCCGACAGCTGATGGAAACAGATAAGTGTCCTAATATTAAAAGTCAGCAGCTACAGTATGTGTAGCTGCTGACTTAAATTTTTTGGAGGGGGAGCCCGGAACAACGCTTTACAGATTCTGAGGCTACATTGAAAAAGGTGTTATGGTCAGACTAAAATTTAGTTATTTGGCCTCAACACCAAATGATATGGCAGAAATCCAATACAGCTCACCATCCAAATAACACCTTTCCTACAGTAAAGCATGGAGGTGGTAATATCCTGTTATATGGGTGTTTCTCTGCAGCAGGGCCTGGAACACTTGTCAGGATAGAAGGAAAAATGGATGAGGGAAAAAAACGTCAAATTCTTGAGGACAATTAGCTGCCCTCTGCCAGAAAGTTGTCAATGGGAAGAAGGTTTACTTTCCAACATGACAATGACCCAAAGCACACAGCAAAAATGACCACACAGTGGTTGAAGGAGAAGAATGTGGATGTCCTTGCGTGGCCTAGTCAGAGCCCAGACTTAAACCCCATTGAAAATCTGTGGAATGACTTGAAGACTGCAGTTTACAAACGTTCACCATCAAATTTAACTGGTTTTGCAAAGAAGAGTGGGCAAATATTGCAAAGTCTAGATGTGCAAAGTTAGTAGAGACATATCCCAACAGACTAAAGGCTGTAACTAAAGCAAAATGTGGTTCAACAGAATACTGACCCAATGGGGTGGGGTGGGGGGCTGGGTGATCCCTTGTCCAACTTTTTTTTTATTTTTTATTTTTATTTTTTTATCTGACATATTGGTGTTATAACTTTCACTTGGATGTTGTCAGTTGCACTGAGTAAATACAAGCGAATAAAACAAAAACTGTGTCTTAATTTCAGCCTGAAAAGCAACAAAATGTGATTATTTTAAAGTGGAAGTAAACCCTCCTATCATTTTCAGGCATGGAAGCTGCCATCTTGGCCTCTGTTTAATCTTCAACTGCCATGATGCTGCACATGTGATCAGTTATGACACCAGCCATTGGATGGTTTGACAGTTTGGTTGAGAGCACAACCAATGGGACAGTTAGCATTCCCGGCATGCCGGGAATGTAACTGCTTTTTGAAACTGTTAAAATCAATGGGTTTACTTCCACTTTAAAGGAGGGAGATTCTTTTCTATAACCCCTGTATATTCAGCACAAGATAAGCTAGCAGCTCCAACTATTTACACATGTAGAGCTACCCCCTAGAGGGCCGCTAGGTTTTGGGTTCCCCTAATCCTGCACAGCCAGGCAACACACATTTTCCAGATTGCATTGACCGACAGAAAACCAATCCCTGGCCTTGTTTTTATGTGTTTTATTGAGGGAATACAAACTTGGATCGGGATAAGGGGTTATGGGATGCCCAAACTGAGTTCAACAATAATTTGGAGGACAGTTTATCTATGTACAACTTGCAGCCAATTGGATCCTAGACTGTACTCATTACTCTGTATGTCAGTCCTTAATGGATCAATAGCAAAACCTTCTTACAGGAGCTCTATGTCCCCTCAGTAGCAAAGTCCCAACTGTATGCAGGAGCTCTATGTCCCCTCAGTAGAAAATAGCAAAGTCCCAACTGTATGCAGGAGCTCTATGTCCCCTTAGTGGAAATGGCAAAGTCTCAACTGTATGCAGGAGCTCTGTGTCCCCTCAGTAGAAAATAGCAAAGTCTCAACTGTAGGTAGGAGCTCTGTGTCCCCTTAGTAGAAAATAGCAGAATGCCAGCACACCTGGCTTCCTAGATCCCTGAGTTAGGGGTTACGGTAAGCTGTGACACTGTCCTTCTTAAAGCCTAGATAAATATTGCATCCAGCTGCCTTCTCCCTTTGTTGGCTCTGGGGGTATAGGTGGAGGTACTTAGACCGTCCCTTGAAATCCTGCTGCTTGGCAAAGACTGTTGTTCAGGCCACCTGCTGTAGCACCTTGCATCATGGGGATACGTTATTTTATCCAGTGCAAGCAAGGAATTCCACTATAGATACCGTTCAGGCTGTAATTGAGGGCGAATTAATAGAGCTTAAACAACGTAGCTCAACTACTAGACCAACTAATATTTCTACACAAGAAACACAGGCCCTACAGCAGTTAAAAGAGAATAAGGGGATAGTTATAAAAGAAACAGACAAGGGGGGGGGGGGTCAGTGGTGGATTTGATGATCAAGGAACAATACAGGTCTAAAGCTATTAGACAACTTAGCACATACCGCATAGCACATACTGCTTAACACATACCGCCAGTTACCCGATAATCCCACAGAGGTCTTTCAATTGATCCTTTTAAAACATCTACAGATGGGTAAAAATATGGGAGTCTTATCCTCTAAAAGTATCTTTTTGTGGACAAACCAGTGGTGCCGGTCTTCCATCCGTCTGGGAGAATGGGTAGATCGGCACCTTCAGCCTTTGGTCCAAACACTGCCTGGTTACATTATGGACACCAGCACAGTTCTATCCCATATCACATAAATTAAATGGGTGTCAACCTATCTATGGGCCACTCTGGATGTTAAGGCGCTCTATTTCTTGATACCCCACAGCGCTGGATTACAAGCAATTCAGTATCACCTTTGGCGTTATAGCTCTTATTTTCAAGAATTACAGGCAATTTTTTCTATTGAGCGTTGAGTTTTTGATAACTCATAAATGTTTTTTGTTTGATGGTGTATACTATATCCAGAGCTGTGGGACATCGATGGGTGCTAGATTTTCACCATCATTGGCGAATATTTACATGGGCTGGTGGGAGGAATGTTTTTTTTTCACCCCAACAATCGTTTTGCCAGACAGATTCTTTGGTATGGTCGCTACATCGACGACATTTTGTTGGTGCGGGATGGTGACACTGTAGGATTGCATGAGATCTGGGAGTATCTTATTAACAAGTTTAACCTACACTTTTCAATTGAACACAACAATTCTAGCATTAACTTCCTAGACATCACACTGCCGGGTGATTCTACCACAGACAGTGTTTCAACATGCACTTACAGAAAATCATGCTCCTCCAATACAACACTGTTTGCAACCAGTTGTCAACCAGTTGACATCCATCCCACACCATCAATGCCATCCCCTATGGGGAATTTAGAAATAATTGTTCAACAGAATCAGCCTTTAAACAGGAATGTGGGGTTATTCATCATCGCCTGTTAATTAGAGGGTACAGCATTTCCAATATACATCAAGGACTAGAAAGAGCTCTGATGAAAAATAGAGAGGAATTGCTAGTATACACATCGAGGAACCCCCCCCCCCCCCAAATTATGGACAGTCTTGAGGCACCCTCCCAAATTATGGACAATCTCGAGCCCCCCTCCCAAATTATGGACAGTTTTGAGTCACCTTCCAAAATTATGGATAGTCTTGAGGCACCCTGCCAAATTATGAACAGTCTTCAGCCCCCCTCCCAAATCATGGACAGTCTTGAGGCACCCTCCCAAACTATGGACAGTCTTGAGGCACCCTCCCAAATTATGAACAGTCTAGAGCCCCCCTCCCAAATTATGGACAGTCTTGAGCCACCCTCTCAAATTATGGACAGTCTCGAGGCACCCTCTCAAATAATGGACAGTCTCGATGCAACCTCCCAAATTATGGACAGTGTCGAGGCACCCTCCCAAATTATGAACGGTCTCGAATTATCCTTTAAAATTCTAGACAGTCTTAAGGCACCTCATCCTAAAATGTAAAAACTGTTTTAATAAGCAGGCTGTCGTTTCTCCAGTCGACGAGCACCTACATAAGGAAATGCGTTATCACCTAGTGTTTTCTCATCCAAACAATGCCAACCTACCTGGCTGGCATACCCAGGCACTATCCTTGTAATACTAAGACTTGTAGATACTGTCATTTGAGTGTTTCGGGGAAACTTTTCTTGCCACGGCTACGGGTGAGGAGTTTAGCATACAACAATATGTTAACTGTTTCACGTGTTTTGTAGTCTATCTAAGTGTTTCTCAACCTTTCTTTAGTCAAGGCACCCTTTAAAATTATGGACAATTTTTAGGCACCCTCCCAACTTATGGACAGTCTTGGGACACCCTCCCAAATTATGGACAATCTCGAGGCACCCTCTAAAAATTATGGACAGTCTCCAGGCACCCTCCCAAATTATGGACAGTCTTGAGGCACCCTTCAAAATTATGGACAGTCTCGAGCCACCCTCCCAAATTATGGACAATCTCGAGGCACCCTCCAAAATTATGGACAATCTCGAGGCACCCTCCAAAATTATGGACAGTCTCGAGCCACCCTCCCAAATTATGGACAATCTCGAGGCACCCTCCAAAATTATGGAAAATCTCGAGGCACCCTCCAAAATTATGGACAATCTCGAGGCACCCTTCCAAATTATGGACAGTCTCTAGGCATCCTCCCAAATTATGGATAGTCTTGAGGCACCCTCCCAAATTTTGGACAGTCTTGAGCCACAATCGCAAATTATGGACAGTCTTGAGCCAACCTCCCAAATTCTGGACAGTCTTGAGCCAATCTCCCAAATTATGGAAAGTCTTGAGGCACCCTCCCAAATTTTGGACAGTCTTGAAGCACCCTCCCAAATTATGGACAGTCTCGAGTTACCCTTTAAAATCATAAACAGTCTTGAGGCACCTCATCCTAAAATGTAAAAACTATTTTAATAGTTTTACATAATGCAGCAACATCCACACATGTAGGACACCCAACATTAAAGGTGCAAGTTGGTACTGACAATGTTTCTCTTATTCCTCAGTTTTTCTACATCACTCAGCTAATGTGACTGACATCCTCCTTATCAATTCATGATGCCATTGGTCATTAGGAAGCTAGAAGGTCATAATAGTGAACAATTAAAACCTGTGGCTTGGTGTAACTAAAAGGCAGGCTTCATCCACCCGCCGCCTTGTATACCATTTTTTGTAAATTTTTAGGCATTTTGCCCTCAGAGATCAGGGGGACCTTTCCCCATTTTGCCATCAGGGTGACCTTTTTTCCCATTTTGTTCCAGAGGAATAGAACGACTGTCATACTCACCTAGAGGAGGTGACAGGGAGAGACGCATACTGGGAAGAGAGACATGGTGGATTTTTAGACTGAACTCTAGATCACCTCAGTGGTTAAACCTGATCTGGGATCTAGATTTGCACCTTCAATAAATTGGCTCTCTCCTGTAACTCTTTTCTCTCCTCTTCTTTCTATAATTATTTTAATCACTTCCACTATTGTTTTATTTCTTTTTGTTATCTATTTTGAGTTTTCTTCATGTGTATCATTATTATGTAGTTTGTGAACATTACTGGCACACACATGGGACTCCCTAGTATACTGTATACTATAATTGATCTTGCCTACAATTAATTAGGACAATTAATGGGTGGAGCCTGCGATATGTAGAGCCACTATATATTTCAAAGTTTTGTGTCTAAATGTAGTTATGACTAACTAAGCCCTCATAGGCTGAAACGTGTCAACTGATTTTATCTGGGGTTGTGGACTGTTGTTTCTGAATAAAGATGAAGATTTTTTAAGAGCAACTCTTGGTGTGCGGATCATTTTTCTATATACTCCTGCTGTACAGATCCTTTCTTGCAATACAGGGTGTCTCCTGGATGAGACTGAAGGGTGGTGAAGATCCCTCTGGTCAAACTGCTCCTTCCCTTCCTTCCTCAACCCTTGCCTGGAGGCAGAATCCCGGTCACGAGTGCAGACTGATAGAGGGGAGAGCTGGTGAGAGCTGGCGGTGCAGAGGATGGTCTGTGGACAGCTTTACCCCGGATGTCTGCATACTTAGATGTGTCAGTTTTAATTATCAACCACGTGGGTTGCTAAATGTTGTACCTTCATTAAATGTAACCATATTGCTACACTTATGCCGCGTACACACGATCATTATTCACGGCGGTTAAAAAACCGCCGTGAATAATGACATTTTAAACGAGGGAACAGCTTGTTCCCCACACACGGTCATTTTTCTCGTCATGGGCTTGTCTATGGGCTCCCTATGGGAAACACTGCCGCGGAAGAAATGTCAGGAAAAACGACGAGAAAAATTAGAACATGTTCTAATTTTTCTCGTCGTTTTTAATGCCGTTTTTCACGTCGTGAAAAATGACAAAAAGACCACACACGGTCGTTTTTCTTGTTGAAAACAAAAAATGTCATTTTTCACGACGCATTACACCTCTCTTCTCTTTTATTCTCAGTTGCTACTCGTCTTGTAAAACTCTCACAGACCAAGTTACTCACAATCCAAGGTTTTACGGTACATGAATTTATAAAGTATCAAAATACAACCACTAAAATCAACTACCACATAAAAATGCCATAAATCTATCCCCTATTTTGTAGATGCTATAACTTTCGCGTTAACCAATCAAAATACACTTATTGCGATTTTTTTTTTTAACAAAAATATGTAGAAGAATACATATCGGCCTAAACTGAGAAAGAAATTATTTTTTTAATATATTTTTGTGGGATATTTATTATAGCAAAAAGTAAAAAATATTGTTTTTTTTTTTTAAATTGTCGCTTTTTCTTTGTTTATAGCGCAAAAAATGAAAACCGTAGAGGTGATCAAATACCACCAAAAGAAAGCTCTATATGTGGAAATACAAGGAACGTCAATTTGGTTTGGGTGCAACGTCGCACCACCGCGCAATTGTCAGTTAAAGCGACGTAGTGCGCGAATCGCAAAAAGTGGCCTGGTCTTGGGCCAGCCAAATGGTCCGGGGCTTAAGTGGTTAAATGTAACTATATTGCTACACTTACACCTCTCTTCTCTTTTATACTCAGTTGCTACTCGTCTTGTAAAACACTTGCAGACCAAGTTACTCACAATCCAAGATTTTATGGTACATGAATTTATAAAGTATCAAAATACAATCACTAAAATCAACTACTGATCAGTAGTTTATTTTAATGGTTGTATTTTGATACTTTATAAATTCATGTACAGCACATTAAAATGAAATAAATACTGTTTTATAAATTTCATTAATAAAGAAAGAATATTTCATGTAAACATGCTGTGCCTCCAAACTCCCAACAGTACCTTTCCTTTGTCTTTTCACATTTCTGGGAATGTCAGATACCTGACCCCAACCCAGCAACATGGGTCCTTCTGATACCCTTACCCTGGAAGTGTCAGAAAAATAGGTTGTGGGACAGTCCTGATTTTTTTTTACGTTTTTGATTGCGCTGAAGCTGGATGTTAACCTTTTTCCAACCGTGTAAGGTTTCATGTACACACGGCCTACTTTGATAGCTGGCTGCCAGAAAACACAAACTGTGGCAAAATTGCAGCAAATTTGCAGCTGTCACCAATAGCTCTCGGTCACGGCTTCTGATTGAGAGCCAGTAGGACGTGCTCTCGATCATGTGACCACTGTGGAAACACCAATACCATTTATATATCTGTGGTAGATGGCATGAAGGGGCTAACCATACAAAGAACAACAACCATAGACAAAATGATCCACTCACATTTTTGGGAAATGGATGCCCAGAAGCTGCATGGTAAGTCCAATGGCCATCAGCACGACAAGGCCAAACCCCGTCACTCGTATCCGGGGAACTTGACCCAACCTCATTCTCCTGCCGAGAAGTTGAGCACATATGAGATTTAAAGGCAGATGGGCTTCAGATGTTTCAAGTTCCAGCTAAGGTGGAGGCCTAACCAAAGGCTTTTCCAGTGATTGGAGGCTAATGCAGATGTGGCTTTAGAAACCGCAGGGCAGGGATATTAATCACCTGATACAAATGTTTAAACACAAATGGTTGTGTTCTTATTGTCAAACTGACCTGAAAATGAATGTTAAAGTGCCTTGAACATTTTTAATTGCTTGTTCTGCTGTGATGACCATGCTTCAAAGACCTAAAACAATGGTAGAAAGCGTGCTGGTAGGTACAAAGAAACAAGCTGCTGACAATTTTTTTTTCAGACAAACTATATAACAAAGTGGTAATAAATAACTTGCTGTGCTAAATGTGATGCTATTAAACATAAGTTGTCTGTCCGGCAGACAAATGGGGGGTGGAAAGTGATTTTGGACAAACAGGATTACCAACAGGAAATGTATAAGATTCTCAATGATCAGGATACATACAGTATAAGAACCCTACCTTTTCCTACAAAAAATAACTGTCAAGACGAATTATACGAGGTATTTCAGAATAATATTGTTGATATGAAGGAAAAAATGTATTTAGTACCCATAGCTCCAAGAATTCCCACCATCTATTACCTCCCCAAAGTCTAAAAGGATCCTGTTCACCCTTCGGGTCGCCCCATAATCAATGGGATTGACTCAGTGACAGCCAGGATTGGTAGATACGATGCCTTGAAAAAGTATTCATACCCCTTGAAATGTTCTACATTTTGCCACGTTAAAGCCAAAAACGTAAATTTATTTTATTACATAGTTACATACAGTAGTTAGTCAGGTTGAAAAAAGACACAAGTCCATCCAGTTCATCCATAAAAAAGAAAAAAAAAAAAATATCGTACAATCCCATATACCCAATTCTATACCTACAGTTGATCCAGAGGAAGGTGAAAAACCCCAGCAGAGCACGATCCAATTTGCTACAGCAGGGGAAAAAATTCCTTCCTGATCCCCAGAGAGGCAATCGGATTTTCCCCGGATCAACTTTACCTATAAATAGTATCCAGTTATATTATGCACAATTAGGAAAGTATCCAGACTTTTCTTAAAGCAATCTACTGAGCTAGCCAAAACCACCTCTTATTGGGATTTTATGTGATAGACCAACACAAAGTGGCACATAATTGTAAAGTGAAAGGAAGATGATAAATGTTTTTTTAACATTTTTTTACAAATAAATATGTGAAAACTGTGGCATGCATTGATATTCAGCCCCTCTGAGTCAATACTTTGTAGAACCACCTTTCGCTGTAATTACTGCTGCAAGTCTTTTTGAGGATGTCTCTACCAGCTTTGCACATCTAGAGAGTGAAATTTTTGCCCATTCTTCTTTGCTCTGTCAAATTGGATGGAGAACGTCTGTGAACAGCAATTTCCAAGTCTTGCCACAGATTCTCAATTGGATTTAGGTCTGGACTTTGACTGGGCCATTCTAACACATGAATATACTTTGATCGTAACCATTCCATTGTAGCCCTGGCTGTATGTTTAGGGTTGTTGTCCTGCTGGAAGTTGAACCTCCGCTCCAGTCTCAAGTCTTTTGCAGACCCTAACAGGTTTTCTTCTAAGATTGTCCTGTATTTGGCTCCATCCATCTTCCCATCAACTCTGACCAGCTTCCCTGTCCCCGGTGAAGAAAAGCATCCCCACAACATGATACTGCTACCACCATGTTTCACGATGGTAATGGTGTTTTCAGGGTGATATGCAGTGTTAGTTTTCTGCCACACATAGAATTTTGCTTTTAGGCCAAAAAGTTACATTTTGGTCTCATCTGACCAGAGCACCTTCTTCCATATGTTTGTTGTGTCT
The DNA here is from genome assembly GCA_029206835.1 of Rana muscosa. Lineage (NCBI taxonomy): Eukaryota > Metazoa > Chordata > Amphibia > Anura > Ranidae > Rana > Rana muscosa. Next base: position 332,429,957 of record CM055118.1, read on the forward strand.
CCCACATGGCTTCTCCCAAACTACACACTGGACTTCTTATGGCTTTCTTTCAATAATGGCTTTCTTCTCTCCACTCTTCCACAAAGGCCAGATTTGTGGAGTGCACGACTAATAGTTGTCCTGTGGACAGATTCTCCCACCTGAGCTGTGGATCTCTGCAGTTACAGTTAATGAAAAAAAGTTTGACTTGGCATCCTTGGATGAACACTCAACACGTTTCATGGCCTGTAACCAATCATCAGGAGTTGGATGCATGAGTTGAACTACAAAATAATTAAATAATGAATAAATGTTAGACATGTGCATTCGTTTTCGTTCGAATGCATTTTCGTCCGAATTTCGGGGATTTTCGCGTTTTGTTTTAACAAACAATAACGAATGTGCAGAATCCGAAATCCGAAAGATCCGACATAAAAAAAATGCTTTATTTTCGTTTTGTTGCAACAGCAGTTTGATATAGATAGAAGATTCGACATGACGGTGACAATAGTGATCTGTGTCTATCGAACCTGATGTTTAATGTGCCTAGCCTAACTCTATTAGTCCAAGATTATTCAACACAGAGAGAAAAGATTCGTCATTATAGAAAAATGAAGATTCGACGAAGCATCTAAAAACATACGATCGCCACGAGCGGACATTTAGGGTCAAGTGCTCCGCCCATAGGCTATAGAAGAATTCTAATGTTGGTTGACTAGTAATAATAATTAATAAATATAATTATTACTAGTCATACAACATTAGAATTCTACTATAGCTTGTGGGCGGAGCATTCGACCGGAAATGTACGAATTGCGTTGTCGTACAGTTTAACTGCTTTGTCTAATCTTCGTAGAACATTTGACAGACACCATAAGCCTTCAATGACAGATTCGACCTTAATTAATTCTGATTTTCAGACAAATGCATTTTTTAAATAAACAAAATAAATAAAAACGAATTTCGGAAGTAACTAAATTATTTTATTTTTCGGACGAAAACGAAATTCCAAAATGAAATATTTTGTGCACATGTCTAATAAATGTAATAACTGAATAAACTGTCTATGAAAGTGCACTCTTCCCTAAAGATAAAGGGAAAGAGCACTTTCTGTACTACTTACAAAGCAGCCCATAAGTTATGGCCAGCTCTAGAAGTGGGATTTGATGGTGGCCTGGTGTAAGTGGTCTCACCTGGGGGAACAGGGGGACTTTAAATAAACTTTTTGTATTTTTTTTTTACTTTAAATGTTTTCTTAATGTAGCGCCCCCCTCACTTCGCTCTTGTCTTCAGCTCGTCTTTCTCTTGTCTAGGGGTACCTTAGAGGGAAGGGAGTGGGGACACCACGCCTGGCCTCCACCACATGGGTCAGTGCGGTATAAGCAACGTTCTTGTTTTACCTTCGGGTCAGTGCTGTGCACCTGGATCCTCCATCACAGAGTTACCTTGAACAATGTCTGTCAGGAAATGAGCCCCACACCATTAAAGTCCAACACTCCTTTATTCTCATGAGATTGAACACAATCAGTTGAACTCCCTTGAGGAATAGAACAGGAAAGGAGGTGTGGATGCGAATAGGCCCAGACACAATGCGTTCCCCACTTTCCTTCCTGAAAGTGGGCTGTGGTCTCCGAGCGAGGGGAGATTTCCCTCCAGGCGGTCTCCGACGAGAGGCTCACCCATCACCGGCAATATGCTGCACCGGGTCTTCAAGTGAGGAGCTCCCCCCGGTCCATTACGCCTTCCCGATTCGGGTACCCACTCCCGGGGTTCCCTAGGATCTCCTTCCCTCGCGGAACTCAGTGTTGGGCACTGAGCTCCAGACCACCATCCGAGTACCTCACCCCAGGCCAAAGGTGCCTGAGATGGAACACGACCTCCGACTGTCCTCTAGGCCTAGGCCGCCTAGAGGACCGACACGAACCACCGCCCACAGGCTGAAGGTGCCTGGGACTCCGACCCGTGACAAAGATGGCCGGCCCCTTTATACCCTCTCCCAGCAAGCACGGCGGGTTCCCCGCCCCACCATACTGCTGCCGAGAGAGGACAAAAAGGAGGCCCGGCACACAGCAATGATTCAACCCCAACCCAGGGCGACAGCGCCACCCACTGGGCCGCAGGGAATTACACATCACTGATGTCTCTGCCAAGTTCAAATTACACCCGGGAAAGTACATACCCGCTACATTAACATTACCTTTAACTTTTTGTTTAAATTAACTTTATTGCTATTACAAGGGATGAACAACATCCCTTGGTCAGTATGGACACTGGTCCTTCTTATGGAGAAATCTGGGATCTATTAGACCCAAAATCTCTCCTCTGGCCTCCAATCCAGCCGATCAGACACACTGATCTGATCGACTGCTTCCCTGTCCAGTAACGGCCAGGTAACCAAAGAACTTAAACAGAGGAAGTGACAAAATCCTCATTGCTCCTGTTTCTGACATCACACAGTGGGAGGAGCAACATCTATTACTCTCACTGTGTGTCTAGAGCTGGATTACGCCAAGCGCATCCTTACTGGGCTCTCCGAATGCACCACCGAAAGGTGGTGTCGGTGGGAGGGGGGTAGGATCCATTTCCACCGCCTGCAAAAGTAATCCAGCATCTAGTTAGCCACTTGGATTACTTTTATTTTGTGCAGAATTGCTGGCCCTTAAGAATGTCATTTCGATCATCGCTGCAGCTGCAGTGATGACCAGGAGATCACGCTTCCTGTCCAAGGACGTTGTATTAACGTACGCAGATGGGAAGTGGTTAAAGAAAAAAAAATGCCCCCATGCTGTTTGGGAGAAGAAAACTCAAGAAAACTTTCAACCAGGCCCTTATCTAGGCATGCAGCCTGGGTGGCCAGGAAAGGGGCTACAACAAAGGTGTCCCTTCCTTTCCTGAGCCTTACCACATGGCTTTCAGCATGTAAAGGGGCAGCGGCCTAATCCCCACATGCAAGAATGTGGGGATTTGCAGGAGGGAGTGGGGACTTATTGGAATCTGAAAGCCCCCTTTATAATAAGGGGCCCCCCAGATATCAGATGCCCCTAGGGAAATTAGTTTGTGGTACACTAGAACCCATTTATTACCCATCCCCCCTAAACAATAGACATGTAAATAAATACACACATACCCTGACCAATTCCTATATGCAATTTGTTTTTAACAATACCCAACGAATGTAAATCCAATGTCAATCGTGTCATCCACTGATGTAGATCTATCATCAATAACCTGCAGCCAAAAGAGGAGGAGGCACTGTCACTTGGCTCTGAATGGACAACTGACAGCATCTTTTTATTATTATTATTATACAGGATTTATATAGCGCCAACAGTTTATGCAGCGCTTTACATCAGGGAAGACAGTACAGTCACAATACAATTCAATACAGGAGGGATCAGAGGTTAGGATGCATTAAGGTGAAAAAACTTTTACCTTTACAACCCCCTTTAATCCAGCACAGGTCAGCACACAGAACAATGTGTGTTGTACTGCACTACGATGAATTAGAAACCTGGTGGGTTTTATCTCCTTTTATTTGGATCTTCACATAATTATTTAATATGGCCAATTTGTGTATGCAGCTCCATTTAGAATCAATTACTGTAGCTGTTTTATTTTAGGCACCGAGTGGCTTCCTGTAACTTAGAACTCACTTACAAAACCATAAGTCTAGCCTGTGTGTGAAACCATCCCATACACCCACACAACCTCAAATATGTTCAGCTGTAACAATATCCTTTAAAGCTTTATTCAGAAGATACTGAGAGCTGCTGTTTTGCTTACCTTCATATAAAGCCCCAGGGCCCAAGCTATGAACCTCTATATGAGGCACTTCAGAACTTGTGGGGTCATTGGTCTCCATCAGCAAGTAGTCAGTATTTTCCTTACCTAAGTGCTTACTTGGGGCCAATCAAGGAAAAATAATCCATGGGCTGGCTTCTAGGTTTATTTATTTCATAGTAAGGGTTAATAAAGCGCTACCATCAACCTTATATATTGCACAGTGATCCAATAAATACTGAATAAACGCTTATAATAAAAGAATGTCCAGTGAACCCACACTAAATAATAATATTTATTGATAAAGTGCTTCCAAAATATATAAATAAAGTGCTTGCACAATTTCCATACCTCCCAACCCGCACGGATTCTGCGGGTTTTCCCCGCAGGGACACCATTTTCCCGCGGTCACGCGCGGGAGACTGTATTCCCGCACAGAGCCAGAGGAGGGAGGAGGAGGAGGTCAGATTCAGCGCACCAAGCAGGGAGGTGAGGCAGGACGCAGAGCGGCTGCGATCACCCACAGCCCAGCCCCAGCGACTGAGAACAAGCAGGTAAGACGGGTGGGCGAGGGCTGTCTTGTGTTGTTGGTTGATGTGGTATACGCCGACCGACCATTCCCCCCAAACCCCCCCCCCCCCCCCCGCTCAACAACAACATTCAAAATCTAATGTCCGCGGCAGCGCCCCCCTGTCCTTAAAAAAAAAACTAACTGTCCCGCGGCAGCGCCCCCCCCCCCCCCCCCGCTCAATAACTTTGAAAATCTGGGGTTGAGAGGCAGTGTGTCGTCCCGCGGTGGAGTTTTGAAATGTTGGGAGGTATGCAATTTCTGATAATGTTGAGGAAATGTCAGACACCACTCCTTAATAAGATTAAAATCAGAAGGACAACGATACCCAGATGATCAGGTTTAAAGTCTCTAATGATGTTCACATGTGATGGATTGCTTTCAAGCCTTCATTGCTTTCAATCCTTCATAGACCCATGTTGGTCAAAAAGAAAAAGGGACATAAATCATTGCGCAGATTAATAAACTGGAAACGACATATTTGTAATAAAAACACAGTTGCACTCACACATGCACCGCAATAAGATCGCATATAAGAAGGTCAGTTGCATATAGACAAAACCATCTCCTCACTTAGCTGTCTGTGCTCACACAGCACTGAGGTCAATGGCTCCTCCCTACGCGTTACGTCACTGGACAAGTACTTTCCTACTTTTTATGTGCTCTACCTTTCCTTTTTTGCTCTTTTATGTATCCAAGGATAATATATTTTGCATACTTACAATGGGCCAGCTTGGCACAATATACGTATGCATATGTAATCTTTAATTGGCCTCTATGGAAGCTGTAGTGATGGCCGTGGTTTTCCAGGTGCCCTCCTGCATAGTAACCACATGGGGTCGCTAAATCAGCACGACCGCCTTTTAGAGACCCCCTTGCATTTTTCCCAGTGAATGCAAATAATATTCTGATTGATGGAGATGGAGAGGAGGGGTGTCAATATTGCAAGCTCCACTTCATCCAATTAGATAACGTGGCTGTGCTGAGCAAGAGACCCCCTGTGGTTACTATGCAGAAGGCCAGCCACTGAGCACACCTGGTAAACTGCTGCTGTCACTGTCATAGCTTGGGCTACTACTGTGATTCACAGCTTGCACAGACTGAGGCCAGTAAGGTATCAGCTGACCCAATGTAAGTATGTAAAATATATTATCCTAGTTTAGAAAATTTGCATTACAACCACAATTCCAAAAAAGTTGGGTTGCTGTGCAAAATCATAAACCCATATTTTATTCACAATAGAAAATAGAAAACATATCAAATGTTTAAACTGAGAAAATTTACCATTTTAGGAAAGAAAAGAACATTATTAGTGATGGGCTGTTCGCCTGTTCGCCAAACAGCGAACAATTTGGGGTGTTTGCGGCAAATTCGAAAAGCCGCGGAACACCCTTTAAAAGTCTATAGGAGAAATCAAAAGTGCTAATTTTAAAGGTTAATATGACATTTCTAAAGGAAAAAAAGGAATTTAAAACTGATCGTGGCTTTAATGAATTGTCGGGTCCCGGCAATACAGATAAAAGTCATTGAAAAAAAACAGCATGGGTTCCCCCTTTAGTCCATTACCCCCACAGGGGGGCAGGGTCACCCGTCCACGTCACGGATGGCCACGCCCTCGGTTATATAAGAAATGTCAGACGGGTAGCGCGTCATACGGCCCGGGAGTCTCAGAGGAGGCTGTATCGTTCGTAGTGGCAGATCCAGGTCATAGAAGGATTTACAGCGGTGGAATTTTTTTTTATTAACCACTTCAATACCAGGCACTTACACACCTTCCTGCCCAGGCCAATTTTCAGCTTTCAGCGCTGTCGCAATTTAAATGACAATTGCGCGGTCATGCTACACTGTACCCAAACAAAATTTTTATCATTTTGTTCCCACAAATAGAGCTTTCTTTTGGTGGTATTTGATCACCTCTGCGATTTTCATTTTTTGCGCAACAAATAAAAAAAGACCGAAAATTGTGAAAAAAATTATGTTTTTCTTTGTTTCTGTTAATTTTTTTGTAAATAAGTAAGTGTTCTTCTTCAATGACGGGCACTGATATGGCGGCACTGATAAGGCAGCACCGATGAGGTGGCACTGATGGGTATTGATGATGGTCACTGATAGGCGGCACTTATGGGCACTGATAGTCGGCACTGATGGGCACTGATAGGCGGCACTGGTATGCAGCACTGATGGGCACTCATAGGCGGCACTGGTGGGCACTCATAGGCGGCACTGATGGGCACTCATAGGCGGCACTGATGGGTACTTATGGGTGGCACTGATAGGTGGCACAGATGGGCACTGATAGGTGGGCACTGATGGGCATGGATGGGCACTGAGAGGTGGCACTGATGGACCATGATGGACACTGATGGGTGGCACTGATGATATTGATGGGTGGCATTGATGGGCATCACATTTTTTTTCATCTATAATGTTGCCAGTCAGTGCCCATTTGTGGGCACTGATTGGCAATCTATTGCACATATTTTTTTACATGTGGATGGCCATGGGGTACATACCTGGCCATCCACATGTTGCCCGCTTCCCTAGTGGTCCTAGTGGCTTCCCTGGTGGTCCAGTGTGGGCATCCGCGGGGGGGCTCCGCGGTCGGAGGCTCTTTACCGAGATCGGTGTAGCAGTGTGTCAGACTGACACGCCGCACCACCGATCGCCGCGATGCACGCCCCCCGGGCGCGCGGCGGCTGTTATCCTGCAGGACGTCATATGACGCCCAGTCAGGATAACGCAACCACCGCCCGGCCGTCATTTTGCTAAAGGCCGGGTGGGAAGTGGTTAAAGGACTTGTCCCAAGCTGTGTGTGTGTTTTTTTTACCACTTTTTTGGGGAAAATGGTAGGGGTACAATGTACCCCGGTACCAATTCACATAGGGGGGCGGCATCTGGGGGTCCCCTTTTTTAAAGGGGGCTTCCAGATTCCGATAAGCCCCCCACCCACAGACCCCCACAACCACCGGGCAAGGGTTGTGGGGATGAGGCCCTTGTCCCCATCAACATGGGGACATCCTCATCATGTTGAGGGCATGTGGCCTGGTACAGTTCAGGAGGGGGAACTCTCTCGTCCCCCCTCTTTTCCTGCGGCCTGCCAGGTTGCGTGCTCCGATAAGGGTCTGGTATGGATTTTTGGGGTGGAACCCCACACCATTTTTTTTTATTTTGCTGCGGGGTTCCCCGAACCGAAAAAAAAAATGATGCAGGGTTCCCCACGTTTTTTTTTTTTTGGTTCGGGGTTCCCCTTAATATTCATACCAGACCCAAAGGGCCTGGTAATGGACTAAGGGGGGAACCCATGCTGTTTTTTTTCAATGACTTTTATCTGTATTGCCGGGACCCGACAATTCATTATAGCCGTGATCAGTTTTAAATGACTTTTTTCCTTTAGAATTGTCTTTTTGTGCAAGGACTTTTCGAAGCACGGGAAACATGCGCTACTTTACAGGCATACTATAGACACCCCCCAGGTACGAAATGTAAAGGAATATTTCACTTTTATTGTTTCACTTTAAGCATTATTAAAATCACTCCTCCCGAAAAAAATGCAGTTTTTAGAACTTTTTTTTGCATTGATACATGTCCCCTGGGGCAGGACCCGCGTCCCCAAACACTTTTTATGACAATAACTTGCATATTAACCTTTAAAATTAGCACTTTTGATTTTTCATGTTCGTGTCCCATAGACTTTAACGGTGTTTGCGTGTTTGAACAAGTTTTTTTGCCTGTTCGCATGTTCTGGTGCGAACCGGGGGGTGTTCGGCCCATCCCTACTCAGAAGTAAAGATGGGCAGAGGTTTACCAATCTGTGAAAAGCTGAGCCTACAGTGGTATCCTACTATGCGCCTAATAGAAATCCATCGTCCTTTCTCTCTCACTTGTTTCCTGTTATTGATTCGCATAAAAAGGGCACACTTTTGATCTGTGGAGATTCGAACCAAGTTATTTACCCTTATATAGATAAATCACCTACTCCTCTTGCATCTAACCCTCAATCTTGAATGTTTCAAAGACTCTTACAGAGACACCCCCTACTAGATTCATGGTGAGAAATCAACCCCACCAAACGTCAATACTCCTTCTTTTCCCATCCACACAAATCCTTTTCCCGTATCGACCACATTCTAATTTCAATAAGTATGGCCCCGAATTGCTTACATCATTTGTCTTACCCTTTACCTGGACCATTCTGCAATAATTTCTTCCTTCGCCTCCCTCCTAACCAAAAAACATGACCCCACATGGTGTATCAATGACTCAACCTTATCTCATCCATCACACGCTATTGATTTAGAAATAGCCATAAAAGAATATCTGAAAAACAATAAAACTCACATATCTCCATTAACTTTATGGGAAGCTTACAAACCCGTTCTACATGGAGCATGTTTACGCCAAGCATCATATCTTAAAAGAGAAAAGCAGAAACTACAACTAAAATTAGAAACAAACTTTAATACATGTCACGCAAACTTTCAAACTAATCCAACCCCTGCAACTAAATCTCATCCAGATGAAGCGTCATTCATGGGCCAGATGGATAAAGTATGCTGGCTATAGGATTGGTCCCACCGCACACGTGATCATGCAACGCTCGTGGAGGCGAGCATATACAATAACACCGTGTGCGGCATGAACCACCCTGGGAAGGACATGGCCAATGGTGGTGTGCGCAATCCTGGCAGCCAGGAAGCAGCCAGCTCAGTCTGACTTCCTGATGACACGGCCGCGCCGTGTCGCCATGGACACTGAGGACTCACCGCTCAGCTGGTCGGATCATGTGATTGGATCCGACCAATGGGACACAGTAGAGGGGTTTAAAAGGATGCCAGGGAGATCATATGGCGTCATTCCCTCTCCTCGGCCGGTTAGCTGAGGAGTCTCACGCTGGTTCTTGCTGGTTCTTGGTCTAAGAAGTGAACTTATCTGAGTCTGCTGGATATTTCTTTCCATGAAAACTTAGGATTTTCTTTTGGACCTCTTTATGAATATGGTGTAAGTTTACCAATTAGAGTCTTTCTATAGGTCCTTCTTTTGATTACCAGCCCGAGAAATATAAAATATTTCCCTTCATTCTTTTGATTCACCAGACCATCTTAAAGCGCCAGATCATTGGATAAATTATCCTGGTCTCTCATAGGAGGTGGGACTTTTTGAAGGCACACAGAGGGACAGATAAGGAGGAACCAATGCCAGCACTATGATCTCCATATGAAATGCATATGTTCATAAAGAATGTAATAAAGTGAGTCACCATTCTTTTATTTACACCATTGGGGGTGTGGAAAGGTGATTCAATATTTGTTGTACCTAATGATCATTTTTTGATTCATTGTAGACAAAGATACATTAAATGTCCCTGAAGAAGAACTTTCTTTTAACAGTTTGAAATGCGTTGGATTTAGCCATTGTTCGACGGTCCCCAGATATTTCTGGAGGTTATGAATTCTGGCATTGTATCTAATGTTTTCATGTATCAACGTCATGTTTTTAATGTTTTCCACATACAATGTATTATGTAATATAATGATTTTGTAATAAATTTATATTTTTCTATATATTTGTTTTTTGTTGCCTATACAATCCCAAATTCAGAGGTTTTCCACACAATATAAACATAAATTCTATATGAAAGCTAATAAGCCTGGCACTCTTTTGGCTCCAGCTCTTAAAAAATTAAACAGCCCATTTAAACCAATCCGACTAAAAGTGACCCATAACACTTATACTAGCAATCCAGAAAAGATCCTACAAACCTTTCACAAACATCTTAAATCTATGTACAATACAGAAGAATCATTTGACCAACCCTCTGCAGAAACATTTTTCTCACAAATTAAACTCCCAACTATCCCCTCAAATCAACAGGAAAATCTTGAAAGGCCTATTACTTCCACAGAATTTGAACTAGCTATCAAATCCCTTAATCTGAATAAAAGACCAGTCCCAAAAGGTTTTTCCGCCAATATTACAAAAAATTCTCCCATCTTCTTGCACCAATGCTTTCAGACGCTTTTAATTTGCTTCTTAATAGTCAATCTTTTCGCCCTGAAACCCTAACAGCCATAATCACAATGATACCTAAACCCCAGTCCGACTAAACATCCTGTACTAATTATAGACCCATTTCTTTACTTAATCTTGATATAAAATTACTAGCTAAGATACTAGCGACCCGTTTAACCACTTCCATACTGGGCACTTATACACCTTCCTGCCCAGACCAATTTTCAGCTTTCAGCGCTGTTGCACTTTGAATGACAATTGCGCGGTCATGCTACACTGTACCCAAACTAAATGTTTATCATTTTGTTCCCACAAATAGAGCTTTCTTTTGGTGGTATTTGATCACCCCTGGGATTTTTATTTTCTGCTAAAAAAAATAAAAAAAAGACCGATTTTTTTTTAAAAAAATGTATTTTTTTTGTTTCAGTTACAAAACTTTGTAAATAAGTAAGTTTTCTCCTTCACTAATGGGGCTGCACTGACAGGCACCGATGAGGTGGCATAAATGAGGTGGCACTGATGAGGTGGCATTGATGGGCACTGATGATGGGTACTAATATGCGGCACTGATGGGCACTGATAGGTGGCACTGATATGCAGCATGGATGGGCACGGATAGGCGGCATAGATGGGCACGGATAGGCGGCACGGATGGGCACGGATAGGCACGGATAGGCGGCATAGATGGGCACGGATAGGCGGCACGGATGGGCACGGATAGGCGGCACGGATGGGCACAGATAGGCAGCACGGATGGGCACAGATAGGTGGCATGGATGGGCACGGATAGGTGGCATGGATGGGCACTGACACGTGGCACGGATGGGCATGGATAGGCACTGATATGTGGCAAGCATGGGCACTGATAAGAGGCATGGATGTACTGTAATGATTGATGCCAATCAGTGCCAAACAATAATGCCTGCCAATCAGTGATGCCAATTGTAGGCACTGATTGGCATTCATTGTGGGCACGGATTGGCATCCATTAGGGGCACTAATTAGCATCGATGGTGGTCTAGGGTGGCATACCTGGTGGTGGGCATCCCTGGTTGTCTGGTGGCATCCCTGGTGGTCCAGTGTGGGCATCCTCGGGGGGGCTGCGCTGATAATAGATCAGCACAAACCCCCCCTGTCAGAGGAGCAGCCGATCGGCTCTCCTCTACTCGCGTCTGACAGACGCGAGTGAGGAAAACCGATCACCGGCTCTTCTTGTTTACATCGTGATCAGCCGTGATTGGATACGGCTGATCACGTGGTAAAGAGTCTCCGTCAGAGAATCTTTACCTAGATCAGTGTTGTGGGGTGTCAGACTGACACCCCGCAACAACGATTGCCGCGATGTGCGCCCCCGGGGGCACGCATCAGCTTGTTATCCTGCCGATGTCATATGACGTCCGGTCAGGATATTGAAACCACTTTGCCGCCGTCAATCTGTAATAGGGTGGGCGGCAAGTGGTTAAACAATATTATAGGCTAATTAATAAATAAATATCAAGTAGGTTTTATGCCTTTCCGCCAAGCAGCAGATAATGTACGTAGGGCAACGCTACTGATTCAAGCAGCTAAAACACGACAAATACCCATGTGTCTTCTGTTGTTAGATATTAAGAAAGCTTTCGACACAGTGTCATGGCCTTACTTGCATTTCACTCTACAACAATGGGGCTTCGGACCACATTTTCTTAATTGGGTTTCCTCACTATACAATAATCCTAAAGCATATATCAAATATGCTGGATAAAAATCAAATCAGTTTGACATAAATAGAGGAACACGTCAAGGTTGCCCTTTGTCCCCACTTTTATTTGCCCTACTTATTGAACCCCTTGCTCAGGCAATACGTTCGGATCCCTCAATCAAAGGATTAGACTTGGCTGGCCATCAACACAAGTTGTGTCCTTATGCTGATGATATTTACATTTTTATGTCCTCCCCTCATATTTCAGCCCCCAACCTTAAAAACAAGCTAGAACATTTTGCCCGCATTTCTGGACTTAAAATTAACCCTCAAAAATCCACAGTCTTAAATATCTCCTCACCTTCTCACATTCTACAACAAACGCAAACATCCCTCCCTTTTTCTTGGTCTACATCTAGTCTGGCTTACCTAGGAATGCATCTAACTCCTAATCTATCTGAACTCTTCTCGGCTAACTTTCCCCTATTTCTGCGACAAATCACAAACTATCTTAAACAATGGTCATCTTTGCCAATCTCATGGATTGGTAAAATAAATGTCATTAAAATGACTACACTACCTAAAATTTTATATCTGTTTCGTGTGTTACCCATTGCAGTACCGGCATACTTTCTTAGGAACCTCCAGCGGAAAACCTTAGCATTTATCTGGGGCTCCCGGAAATCTTGCCTACCCAAACAAACACTATACTTCCCCAAACTAAAAGGTGGATTAGGATTTCCTAACTTTTCTATTTACTACCATGCAGCTCAAATAGCACTTATTCCTAAATACCATGCGAAAAGCGCGATTCCACATTGGGTAGCACTAGAATCAATTGATTATGACCCTTTCTCTATAACAAATCTAATATGGACTAATCCATCCGTTAATAAAACTATTAAAAACAAGATCACCAAACACACAATATCTATTTGGGATAAATTTAAAATATCATATGGTCTACAATCTCCACATGCTCCCCTCTTGTCATTTCTCAGAAATCCACTTTTCTATCCAGCTAGTATATTCCTAAAATCTTTTAAACAATGGATTTCCTCTAATCTAACTCAACTTTGTGTCCTAATAACACCTACCTCTTTTAAAACATTCCCTGAACTTTGTGATAACCACCAATTTCCCAACTCAGAACTCTTTTGATATTTACAGATCAAAAAAATGTTCACACCATATATACAGGGCAAGAGTAACTTGGATGAATTTACGCACTTTGAACGAATTTGTAAACGAGACCCTCACTCAAAAGGTCTAATATCATTATTATATAATTCTCTTGTTACTTTGCCTAACGCAGATACACCATCATATATGATGAAATGGGAGAGAGACCTTGGACTTCGTTTGGAGGCATCTACTTGGGATAAAATTTGGACTGCAACAAAATCATCTTCACAAAATATTACAGCCCTAGAGACTAACTATAAAGTACTTATGCATTGGTACCTGGTCCCTGTTAGAATTGCAAAATATAGCCCCCAATTCTCTCCGCTCTGCTTTCGTGGCTGTGGTGAATTAGGATCCCATATAAACATATTTTGGGAATGTCCGGTTACAAAACAGTTTTGGAAAGAGATTTTTCTAATGCTCTTAACTTTATTCAATAAATCGATTAAATCAGATCCTCTAATTGCGCTCCTAAACCTGAAACTGGCCAATATTTTGCATACTCAATTTAACCTTTTACTACAAATCACCACAGATGCAAAGCAGACAATCGCCAAAGCTTGGAAAACAAATACATTAACGATTTCCGAAGCCATAAATAGAATTAATCAAGCTATGACTCACTCCAAAACAGAAGCCATATCCAATGATAATATTGAAAAATTTGAGAAGATTTGCAATCCTTGAGTGGCTCATTTCCTCTCCCCCAATTTTGACACCATTTTATTAAGACCTTGTTAACACAGATACTAATATATACCTGGTATACCCATATGTATGACTAACATTAAAAAACCTCGGGGACTTTTTTTTCCTTCTATTTTTCCTATCTTTATTTTTCTTACCTTTATTTCTCTTTCTATTCTATTCTCTTCTCTTACCTGTCTTTTCTTTTGATATCCATGGATGTTTATAAATTTAGTAGCAAAGTTCTTTAATTCACACTCCTTATTTTTTGTTTGTTATAAATAAGTTATTGAGTTCCATAGAATTATTATGTACTTATCAGATATGTAGTAAATATCTGTTTTCATGCTTTTTTTTCTTTTTCTCTTCATCCCATTATATGTTAATTCAATGACATATACACATTGAAATTTTTATTATTTTTTTTCATCTTAATAACGGTGTCCATTCATACACCATTTTTATAAATTGTTTATATCTGTCTTGTAATCTATTAGAATTTACATCAAACATATTTTTAATTTATGTAACACCAGTTATTGCTTATCGTAGATTAGTTTACTGTCTTCTTCTTTTATTATTGGAACTCAATCTAGATACAGACATTAATTCTCTGTTTTTTATACATGCTACTATTTATTGTAACTATGACTGTCAAATATGCATATATCTGTAAACAACTCTTAAAACTTAATAAACAAAATTGACAAGAAAAGCTGAGCCTAAAAATTGTCGTTCCTCAACATAAAATTGCAAAGAATTTAAATATATATCAACATCTACAGTACACAATATCATCAAAAGATTCAGAGAATCTGGAGAAATTTCTGTTGCCATCACTTCATGGGCTCAGGAATACTTCCAAAAATCATTGTCTGTGAACACAGCTCGCTGTGCCATCCAAAAATACAAGGTACAGCTCTATCATGCAAAGAAGAACCCATATGTGAACATTATCCAGAAACACAGCCGTCTTCTCAGGGCCAAAGCTCATTTAAAATGGTCTGTTGCAAAGTGGAAAACTGTTCTGTGGTCAGATGAATTGAAATTTGACATTCCTTTTTGGCAACCATTGACGCCACATCCTTCGGACCAAAAGAGGAGAGGAACCCTCCTATCTTGTTATCATTGCTCAGTTCAAAAACTGGCATCTCCGATGGTATAGAGGTGCATTAGTGTGTATGGAATGGGCAGCTTGCACATCTGGAAAGGCCCCATAAATGCTGAAAGACATATTCAGGTTTTAGAGCAGCATATGCCCCCATTCACAAGATGTCATTTTCAGGAAAGGCCTTGCATATTTCAGCAGCACAATGCTAAACCGCATACTGCATCTATGAGAACAGAATAGCTTCATAGTAGAAGAGTCCAGGGGCTTAACTGGCCTGCCTGCAGTCCAGACCTTTCACCAATTGAAAATATTTGACACATCTTGAAATAAAAACTACAACAAAGAGGACCCAGGACTTTTGAGCAGTTAGAATCACATATCAGGCAAGAATGGGACAACATTCCTCTCCCAAAACTCCAGCAACTGGTCTCCTCAGGGCCCCAGACATTTACAGAGTGTTGTTAAAAGAAGAGGGGATGCTACACCATGCTAAACATGGCACCACTTCAACTTTTTCTGGCATTGGGGTTGTACTTTGCCAGCTTTTTGTTGCCCTGTCTCAACTTTTTGAGACGTGTTGCTGCCATCAATTTCAAAATGATGTTATTTTTTACTTAACCACTTCAATATCAGGCACTTTCACATTTCACCAGGCCAATTTTCAGCTTTCAGCGCTGTCGCACTTTGAATGACAATTGTGCGGTCATGCAGCACTGTACCCATATGACATTTTTTATAATTTTTTCACACAAATAGAGCTTTCTTTTGGTGGTATTTAACCACTTACGGACCGTCGGCTGTTTGAAGAGGAATACCGTTGCTATGGTAGCAATTAGCTACCATAACCCCGGTATCCTCTTCTTCAGCGGGCGGTCCGCTACAAGATAAAAGTGGTCTCTGCGGCAGATACGCCACAAGATCACTTTTATCAGTGGCGGGAGAGGGGTCCCGCCGTGCTCTGGTGCCCTCCGCCGCTTACCGGAGCCGTCGGCAGTGGCGGAGGCGATCCGGTCCTCTCTGTTGCTGTGTATGGAGATGAATGAAGGGAAGATGGTCCCCACCCGTATCCATATCACTGCAGGGCGGAAGCGACGTCAAAACGTCACTTCCGCCCATAGGTCTTAAAGGGACATTTTTTTTTTAGAATTACATGATTTTTTTTTTATTGCATTTTAGTCCAAATATGAGATCTGAGGTCTTTTTGACCCCAGATCTCATATTTAAGAGGACCTGTCAAGCTTTTTTCTATTACAAGGCATGTTTACATGCCTTGTAATAGGAATAAAAGTGACCCAATTTTTTTTTTTTTAAAACAGTGTCAAAATAAATAAGAAAAATAAATATATATATATTTTTTAAAGCGCCCCGTCCCGGCGAGTTTGCGCGCAGAAACGAACACATACGTGAGCAGCGCCCGCATATGAAAACGGTGTTCAAACCACACATGTGAGGTATCGCTGCGATCATTAGAGCGAGAGCAATAATTCTAGTCCTAGACCTCATCTGTAACTCAAAACATGCAACCTGTAGAATTTTTTAAACGTTGCCTATGGAGATTTTTAAAGGTAAAAGTTTGTCCCCATTCCACGAGGGGGCGCAACTTTGAAGCGTGACATGTTGGGTATCAATTTACTCGGCGTAACATTATCTTTCACAAAACAAATTGGGTTAACTTTACTGTTGTCTTATTTTTTTATTCAAAAAAGATATTTATTCCAAAAAAGTGCGCTTTTAAGACCACTGCGCAAATACGATGTGACAAAAAGTATTGCAAAGACCGCCATTTTATTTTCTAGGGTGTTAGAAAAATATATATATAAAGTTTGGGGGTTCTAAGTAATTTTCTAGCAAAAATATTTTTTTAACTTTATCTCAGAAAGAGGCTCGGGGCTTAAGTGGT
This sequence comes from Rana muscosa, assembly GCA_029206835.1. NCBI lineage: Eukaryota > Metazoa > Chordata > Amphibia > Anura > Ranidae > Rana > Rana muscosa. The sequence goes on from CM055118.1 coordinate 332,446,857, forward strand.
TAATCACCACTGGGTTTTTTATTTTTCGCTAAATAAATGAAAAAAGATCATAAATTTAGAAAAAAATTATAAAAATGTTTTTGTCTCAGTTATACAATTTTGCAAATAAATAATCTTTCTTCATAATTTTAGGTCAAAGTGTATTCTGCTACATTCCTTTGGTGAAAAAAAACACAAATCAGTGTAGCGGCCTCACCCCCTCACCTTTTGCTAGGGGTAGGTCACATGACAGGGTGAGATGCTCTACGGCCCATGTCCTCCCCATAGCTGTGGGTGAGGTGAAGGCCAGTACCAGTACATTCCTCGGGCCAATGTGTGTTAGTTATGAAGCTCAGTCCTGCTATGCTGAAACCTCCCTTGCTCCCATTAACCAGAGTCCATACACCGATGCAGGGTCCAACACTTGTTTATTATATTTCCACAACAAACAGTCCTTTCACAGCCGACTGGTTGCGACCCATAACATAACGCAAACGGTGGGATGAGCAGGTCGAGGCACTATCCTGATTTCAATCTAAACCCCTGTGGTTTGACCAGGGGTTATAGCAACTTTGCTTAGCACAGAACATAGAACTTGTGAGTCTCTACCAGCAACTCCATAGAACATAGATGGGAGTACCTTCGCTGCGTTGCGGCCCCTATCAGGGGAAGATGTCCCTCTAAGGGAGTTACCGGAGGCCCATCCGTCACCGGGTTGATGCTGCTCCGGAATCTCCGGACGGGTGACCTCCCCGGCCTCCTCACCTCAGATGCGGGTCCCCTCGCAAGGCGGCACCCTCGGATCACTTCGCCCTCGCGGGACCCAGTCGAAGTTACTGGGCCCCAGGCCTACGATATAGTACCTCACCCCAGGCTGAAGGTGCCTGGGATGGACCCCAACTTCATTCCGGTCAGGCCTAGGGCGCCTGGGCCGGAACCTTGAACCGCCCGCACCCAGGCCTAAAGTGCCTGGGTGCGTGAAGAGAAAATCCTCGAAGACCTCGTGGCGACTCCCCCTTTTATCTCCTCCCTTCAACACCACGGCGGGTTCCCCGCCCCAGCCGTACCATCTTCGGAAAGGGACAAAAAGGGTAGCACTGCGGCAGTGATTCTACCTTGAGCCTGTAGGTACCCCGCCACCCACAGGCCAAGGAGAATAATACACCACCCAATCCTCCACGAATTACAAAAGGGGTCCAGAACCTTTCACAATTACACACCTGGGTCACACTACCCCCAGGTGTACCCCAACTAAATTTAAAGACCCCGCTACATCAGTATTTATTATTTAGTCTGTAGGGAAGTTATAGAGTCCACAAACTATGGTATATATCTGAAAATTTATCAATCCTGATGTACTAACGGCCTATCTCATTTAAAATGCTAGGACAGTACAAATACCCCCCAAATTACACCTTTTTGGAAAGTAGACAGCCAAGGTATTTAGTAAGAGGCATGGCAAGTTTTTGAAGTTGTAATTTTTTTGGTCACAATATTTAGGAAAATGAAGAAATTAAAAATAAATTGTTTATTTTTTCACAATTTTATTTATTTTTTCTACATACTGTCACCAGTGCAGCACATCATATAACAGTGCTTGATCATATAACTGGTGTGGCAGTGATCAGGGACACTGACTGGTGACAGTATGTAAAAAAAGATATAAAAAAAAATCTTTTTTTTTATTAATTTTTTTCTTTCTTTTTTTATAACACACTGTGACCAGAGTAATACAGTGTTACCATAGTAACATTGTACTTCTCTGGGAAAGTTATCAGGATTTTTTTTACACATTATGATTGCTTATACCAATGAAATTCACTGGTATAAACAACCATTTTTATTGGTACAGATGAGCTGTGATTAGCCCTGTCTGTACCATGTGATTACTGTAACCAATCACAGCTAGCAACACAATTGTACACATTCATTGTTTGCAATTGTCATATGATCTGTCATGATTGGTCACAGCCATCACATGAAGTCACGTGGTGTGACGTAATATGTAAGGGCCAGAACTACAGGATAGACACAAGGAAGTGTCACTCGGCACACGCTGAGCATTTTTATCTTTGATTTATTTATTTTTCGTTTTTTTATCTGTGTACCTGGCTGATTGGCTTTGTAATAAATCAGATTTGATTTACTACACTACGGGAGCCCCTCTTTTTTGTGCATTTGTCCCCCACTGAGAGAATTACCGGTGCTTGCCTCCAGCTGCCCCCTGAAACACCGGATCGGAGTGGAGCTGCAGCAAATGACGGTACCACAGGAATGAAGGAGTCAGAGACATCTGAAAGGCTTTCTTACATCTGAATTATGGTAAGAGCTCTGTGAGCATTTAGCTGTGTGAGGATTCTTTTGATAGAAGATTACCTTTGGTATGAAGAGGAGATCCATTGTATATCTGATTATGTGATCTGATCCATATGAACTCACGGAAAAAATAATCAGGACTTTTTTGCACTTTATTCATAGACTCCATTTGCACTGTTTTGCACATTGTTTACTATGTAAACACCGGATCATGTGTATCATATTCAATATATGTCTGTTGAGTTGAGTTTTTTTGCCATTTGCACAGACTATTTTGCACGGTTGCACTTTTACTCAGGCATTTTTTGCACATAGTGGATTCACCATTTATATCCCATCACTCACTGGAGGGATTTGCGCTCATTTATATATTTTGTTTCATTTGTTGGTGATATTGTTTGCACTGTAGATTGAGCAGCATTCCCAGCATCACTTCATTTTTCACGTGGTAGGCGCAGTAGACCATACTTTTGCTGTTCAAACCACACATGTGAGGTATCCTCACGTGCGTTAGAACATTCTAGCACTAGACCTCCACTGTAACGCTAAACTGGTGAAGCGCCCTGCTCCTGATGACCAGGTGCTATGTTTAAATTTAGTGGGTGTCTGAGCTGGTAGTTAGCTCAGACTTTTATGATTAAGGCTAAATCAGCCTCTGTTATGGCTATGCTTGGAGGGATTTCCCATTGTTTGCCTGAAGGTGGAGTTACCACCCCAGGCCAGTGTTGGAAAACAGGCAGGCCAGAGTGGGAGTGGTCTCCCCGCTGGGCATGCTGAGGAAGGGTACTTAAGGGGCAGATGCCATTATTCAAGGCTCTTTGCCTTGTGGCCCTCTTGGCATGTGATAGTGAAATTTAAGCCGCGGAGCCATGTTGGCCCGAGGCTGCATCTCTGCCGGGTAGGCCCAGTTGTCCTGACTAGGGCCTGCACTTTGAAGGTGCTGTCCGTCCTGCAAGAGGAAGCCACTCAATGGAGGAAACCAGGGGAGGACCTGTCCTGGAGAGGACCAAGTGGAAGGCTGGTGTCTCTGGGAAGGCCTGGTGACCTTATTGGAGGATGCACTGTAGCTTATGTTACCTTACAGTTTTCCGGGTCGGCTTAAAGGCTCTAAAACTGTAAGGCTGGATCTCCGGATACTAAATCCTGTGGCAGAGGATTGTTGAACAACTCCTCTTTATCCTCTTAAGGTCTGTGGCAGAGACTGTTGTTCTTCATTTTGTTTGTGCATCATCCCGGCTGCTAGGCTAGTGAGAGGGCCTATCCGGGTGGGCAATACCCACTTGAAGGAGAGGGGTGAGTGTGACTTTTTGAAGCTTAGAAGTTTCCCCAGTGATCTGCATTGTGTGCCTGAACCTTCCCCCGACCCTCCATTCCTCTACCTGTGCAAGTTTGTGTGAAATAAAGCATAACGAAAAGGATTTATAACTTGTGTGGACATTGAAGTTTCTATAGACTCTCATCCCCTAGACAACAAATGGTGAGGTAACGTGCAAGGCCCAAATCTAAACCAGCAGCTCCTACGGGGGTAGTGCGACACTGGTAACCTGTAAAAAAAATTAAAACGTTGCCTGTTTTTACCACCTCCTGATCACAAGTGTAAACAAGCCCTCAATGTCACATCCAGTTCATAAAGTTTTATGACTCCTTATTATCACACACAAATATTAATGGACTTGAATAATAAAGCAGGCAGCAATTCCTGTGAAATGCAATCTTTCTATGTCTACAATCGGTACGGATTACTTCTATCCAGTTTCCCAGCAGCTGGAAACAAAGGACCAGACACAGGACAACCCATGTCATCAAACTGCATTTTTATTCATTTTCCTTTGACGTCAGTACCTTGGCAGTTTCCAGTTATCTGTAAAGCAGTGATTTCTTGTACATACACAGTATAAATTGTGTGTGCTCACTACACACTAATAGTAAAAAAAGACATCTATAAATAGAAGATTTAAATTACACAAAAGAAAATCCTAGAAAATATTTTCGAACAGAAACCTTTACAGAGTGAAGCTGCATTTTTTTTTTGGCAACTTCATCTATATTGTAGGCCACCCTTAAAAGGGAATGTCCATATATTTTTTTCGGTCTTTGAATGTCCAAAAAAAGATTGTACTCAGAAATGTTCTCTTTTGAAATTGTCACATATTTGTTTGTCTTTTCCTTTTAATTTGATTGGAATTTTAAACCTATTTTTTTCTCAATTTAAGATGCAGTAGAATATCACATCATAAAATATTACATCTCACCTTTATCAAAAAACAATCCAACATTTTCAAATCTGGTCTGTTGATTTTTTATTTTTTTTTCCAATTGAATTCCTCCATTGTCTTTGTGAGCAAAAGCTATGCAGATCCACATCAGTTACTCATCAACAGAGTATGTATGTAATAGACCCAACTGGCACAGAGGCTTTTGGAGGGGACTAGGGGCAAGCCTCCTACCCACCGATTATCGCCCATGGAGGAGACTGGGGATTATGTCTGCTTCTTCCGATAAGATCATGGTAAAGAGCTCAGTTCAGCCTCTGATCCAATGGAGAGAGCAGATCATTCTCTAATGGTGGACAACAACGTGAGGAACGCTGAAAGCGAGGCTTGGATTAATTCTCTGAATAAAGACAATAAAGCTTCCCTTCTGGAGTGGATGGAAAGGAGTAATATTAATCTTGTACAGGTTAATGGTCAAAGGAAATATGGTGGCCCTCCTGCAGACTGGGTTGGAGAAGCTCCTCAACTTTTTATATTTAGCAACAATCTCCCTCAAGAAATCTATGAAGATAAATGAATTCCACTTTTTCAGACTGCTGGAACATTGTATGAGTTTTGTCTTATAGACTGTTGTAGACTGTGGCCGGACTGTCTGAGTTGGGGTGGGAACCCTGATTATTCAAAGCAATGTCTAGACCAGTGTTTCTCAACTCCAGTCCTCAAGGCGCCCCAACAGGTCATGTTTTCAGGATTTCCCTGAGATGAAATAGCCGTGGTAATTACTAAGGCAGGGAAACTGATCAAATCACATGTGCAAAATAATGGAGAGCCTGAAAAACATGACCTGTTGGGGTGCCTTGAGGACTGGAGTTGAGAAACACTGGTCTAGGTGACTAGTTGTTAATTACCGTGTTTGTCCGAAAATAAGACCTACCCCGAAAATAAGACCTAGCGTTATTTTCCAGGACGGCTGCAATATAAGCCCTACCCCGAAAATAAGCCCTAGTTTAAAATGCTTGTAAAATCCTATAATCCACTCTATTACAGTATTATATAATGTGAGTGTTTCTGTAATATAAGCTGACTTCCCGCTGCATTCCTCCTCTTCTCCTCTTGTCCCAGCTCTCTTCTCGGAGCCGGGAAGAGAGATCCGGCGGGTCACGGAAGCTATAACAAAGGTATTTGGCACAATTTTATTACAGAAGCACACACTTTGTACATTATATACTACTGTAATAGAGTGGATTATAGGATTTTTCAAGCATTTGAACTCGGTTCACACTGGGGATTCCTGACGGGAGAGGGGGAGAGAAGACATCACATTACATTATAAGACCTACCCCAAAAATAAGCCCTACTGTGTCTTTTGTTGCCAAGATTAATATAAGACTCTGGCTTATTTTCGGGGAAACATGGTAGCTCACTGTTTAATTAAGATCACTGTTAGCTGTTATTTGGATTACTGTTTGAAGTTTGCATTGTCATGCCAATATCCCTAAGAGGGGAATGTCCTCCTGGGAGGTATAAAGTATATGTCTGAGTTGAGTTTTAATAAAGAGTCATTCCTTTGGTTTTTACCTCAACACCTTGTCTGTGTATAATGCTTGAGATAAAGGGCTGGTATTAGCTCTCAGTCTGCTGGAAGGGTTTGGCGGAAGCACCCAGACGGGGTGCCAAGCAGTTACCAGTTAAAGCGACGCAGTGCCAAATTGTAAAAAGTGCTCTGGTCAGAAAGGGGATAAAACCTTCCGGGGCTGAAGTGGTTAAAAGAAAGCTTAACTGAAAGTTGAGAGAGCAAAATTTACAACTTCATAGAGGGTAATATAGGGCCCTCTACATGTTAAATTTCTTTCTGAAACATTTCTTAATGGAGGACTGTTTTTGTTAACAAAATCACTGATAGCTATCAGCAGCACAAACAGTTCAGAAAGCAGAGGTCCACACAAAAAGTGAACCTCCGCTTTTCGGTGTCACATTTGGCACCTTTCAGGGGGGAGGAGGGGTGCAGATACCTGTATAATACAGGTATTTGCACCCATTTCCGGGGATAGACTCCCAAGGGAGTCACCCCCCCCCCCCGCTGTCTTCTGGGAAACACACAGGTCCCAGGAGACAGCGGGGACCACTGGGAATGCGCTGCGCTACTCGCGCATGCACAGTAGGGAACCGGGCAGTGAAGTCGCAACGCTTCACTTTCTGATTCCCTCACCGAGGATGGCGGCGGGGCAGCCGAGAGTCGAGCGATTGCTCGGATTCGGCTGCCGACATTGCGGGCACCCTGGACAGGTAAGTGTCCATTTATTAAAAGTCAGCAGCTGCATTATTTGTAGCTGCTGGCTTTTAATAAAAAAAAAAATTGCGGGACCTCCGCTTTAAGACATTTTAGGGGGAACCTTCAATGTGTAAGCACAGCTAACATTGCACTTGTAAAGCAGGTTCTCATTCAATAGTGCCAAATCTCATTACAGAACCCCAGCAATTTTTTTTTCTAGTTTTTGATACAATGTGGAAGGCTTAGAACGTTCATCATATTTTTTGCTGTTCAAGTCTCCACTGGTGAGACCCATCATCACTATCTGTCATGGGGACTTTTTTAACTTGGAAAGAAAGAAAAAGGGAATTCCAACATTTTAGGAGGTCACCAAAACAGAAGCAGTGCAGACATTTGCCAGTGAGAATACCTGTTCTGATGGGAAAGTGGTTGAACATTGAATTTCCCCTTTGGGAGTTTTCCATTCATTTGCTGCCTTATCTCTGGCACAGGAAGTGCAAGAAAATCTCTCCAGTATGAACAATAATTGCATGTAAAGTCTGACAAAGGTTCTTATTTATTCTACCCAGCAATCCCAGAACGTTAAGTTCTAAATTAAGTTCTTGGTGCCTGGAGGCTTCCTCAATGTGCCAGTGAAGCGCTCTGAAACATCCAAACTTGTACAATGGAGGAAGTGGACACTGCCTACCCCATTCCACAATGCAGTGGTTAGTGCCTTTGTGACCTATTGCTAGGACTGTGTACTGCCACTTTTTAGAGCATGGCTAGCCCTATTGAAACACCAAATTAGTATTTACACTGCACCCTCAGGGTCTCCAATGGTGTAAAGACAGTGAAGGAGATTTACTAAAACTGGCGATGAAAAATGTGCTGCAGCTCTGCATAGAAATTAGATGCTGATTGGCTACCATGCACAGCTGCACTAGTTTTTGCACTTTAATGTTTTAGTAAATGAACCCCAGGTTTCATGTTGCACTCTAAGTGCACTTGCATTGTTTCAGTACTTGGAAGGACCTTCTCCCACCACACATCCCGATATACACATAACCTCCTTAACCACATAATGGATAAATCAATAACTGAAGGACCACGAGGACATTAGTGCTGCACTGAAGCCTGACAATACCAGGTTATTGTGATTAGTAGTGTTGTTATCTGTAGCATGTATGCTTATTTCTGTCAATGTTTTAAGGGCCTTCTAACAATTTTTTTAACGAAGGCACAGTTGTGATTGTCAAGTTGAGAAGGCTGCACCTACAGTGATCACTGAACAAATTCAGCAAAGAGGCTCATGTGCATAGTTAGTACTCAACAAACCATTTCCTAATCGAAGTGACAAACCTTTGCCTAATAAAATCAGACCTAGTGTTTTGTCAATGATGCAGAAAATTATTGTCTTTTGACATCATATCCACTTTGCAGCAACCAGATCTTCCCCTTTCCTATCCAGCTGTGGTTTTCTCACCGAACTGCTACCCTTGCAGGTGTCACTATTGTTTGAGTCCTATTTTGTGAGCCTGCTGGAAACTGGCGTGCATCCAATAAGTCTTTATATTGCAGCTCAGGAGTAACCATTTGAACACAACGACTACGAATGTAAGACTCAAGGTCTTTCCTTATGGCCCAGCCTAGGATTTTCTCCTGTCCAAATTGAAACGGCTTAATGGCATCTTCCTTAATGTCCTCTGCCCTTACTGGCTTCAAATCCTCAAGACAGAGTTCAGCCAACTGTTGCCTCCTTTCTCTCAATCTCATAACCTCATTATCCATCTTTTGTTTGCCAAACCGTTCCACCTTGTCCCAGAAAGTTCGGTTAAAATACTCATAGAGGTACCAATCTAGAGCATTCCATGCCCGAAGCTTTTTTACTTCCCCTGGCTCCAGTGGTCTGGAAGACCCACGAATGTTGAGTTTAAAGGTGACCACATCATTCAGATCCCAACACAGCTCCTCTTTCAGAAGAACCATTGATTCATCAAAATATTCTGCCAGTAGAACCAAGTTGAACGTCCCCTCCACGGCCCGTGCTCCAGCTCTTGCCAGAGGCACTGTAAAAGGAGCATTAGGATTAAACCCCAAGTCAAACCATAAGAGGTTGCGAGCATAGTGGTTGGATCGCTCTCCTTCTCGATAGTAATGTGATGGATGGGAAATAAAAGTTTTGAAATTAGGTGCCTTCTTGAAGGCTGAAGATACAGAACGATAGTAGGAGAAAGAAGACTCTGCCATGGTTGCTGGATCTCGGAGGATCGTGAAGTAGAAGGAGTCTGTAGGCATAACCTTCCGAACCTGCAAAATAAAGAAAACTCTTTTTATGTCTGTGAAGGTTCTCATTCATCTAGGGCAGGGATATGAAATTAGCGGACCTCCAGCTGTTGCCAAACTACAAGTCTCATGAGCCATAGCGAAACTCTGACAGCAGCAAGCATGACACCCAGAGGCAGAGGCATGATGGGACTTGTAGTTTTGCAACAGCTGGAGATTCGCTAATTGCATATCCCTGATCTAGGGCATGGTAAAGCTAGTAGTAGTTATTCACATTCAACCAGACTTGTTCAGTTAATGTTGAAGATGCTTTACGACTTATTCAAGCAGTGTCTCTAGAAGTGAAGAAGCTGCTCAGATAAGCTGTGAAACGCCTTCAACATTACAGAACAAGTTCAGCTGAATGTGACTATCTACTACTAGCTAAAACTTGTCAAAGATCAGTTCCAGTCAACAAGCAAACTTGTTACCAAGCTGCTAATACCACTATACTTAAAGCATAACTTTACCCATAACAACTTGATACAAAATAAGGTTCTTTAACAAGGAACATACATTAATACAGTGCACCCAGAAAGTATTCACCAGGGAAAAGGTTTGAGCACTCCACCGAAAAAGTGGGACTTTAAATTGGCAAAACACTAATACATTGTATAATAAAATATATATTTTTAACCAAAAAAGACAAGAAAAACCAAGCTAAAAAAAAATCATCATCTATTTGCAAGATATCATTTTATGTGTAACTGTGTTATATGTCAGTATAAGTTGTAGAAATCATGTGATTTTATAGCTTGTTTTTTCTTGTCTTTTTTGTATAATAAAATATATATTTTTAACCAATTAGTGTTTTGCCAACTTAAAGTCCCACTTTTTCGGGGGGGGGGGGGGGGGTGCTCTCAAACCTTTCTACGTATACAGGGATGTGGCAAATTCGCTATAATATCTGACATGGTGAAAGCCTCTATTTAACTATAGAAAGTATTCACAGTGCTTCACTTTTTCCACATTGTGTAATGTTACAGCCTTATTCCAAAATGTATCAAATTCATAATTTTCCTCAAAATTCTGCAAACAATACCTCATAATGACAAATCGAAAGAAGTTTGTTTAAAATCTTTGCAAATTTAGTAAAAATAAAAAAAATAAAAAGGGAAAAAAATCCCATGTACATAAATATTCACAGCCTTTGCTCAATACTTTGTTGAAGCACCTTTGGCACCAATTACAGCCTCAAGTCTTTTTGAGTATGATGCTACAAGCTTGGCACACCTATTTTTGGGCAGTTTCTCCCATTCTTATTTGCAGGACCTCTCAAGCTCCATCAGGTTGGATGGGAAGCGTCGGTGCACAGATATTTTCAGGTCTCTCCAGAGATGTTCAATCGGGTTCAAGTCAGGGCTCTGGTTGGGCCACTCAGGGACATTCACAGAGTTGGGGCCGTTGTCCTGTTGAAAGATGAACCTTCGCCCCAGTCTGAGGTCCAGAGCGCTCTGCAGCAGGTTTTCATGAAGGATGTCTCTATACATTGCTGCATTCATCTTTCTCTCAATCCTAAATAGTCTCTCAGTTGGCCAGGTGATGAGTGGTACCTGATTTCCTCCAGATATGACGTTTGCTATTCAGGCCAAAGAGTTCAATCTTTGTTTCATCAGACCAGAGAATTTAGTTTCTCATGGTCTGAGAGTCCTTCAGGTGCCTTTTGGCAAACTCCATACGGGCTGTCATGTGCCTTTTAATGAGGGGTGGCTTCCGTCTGGCCACTCTACCATACAGACCTGATTGGTGGAGTGCTGCAGAGATGATTGTTCTTCTGGAAGGTTCTCTCTCTACAGAGAAACGCTGAAACTCGGTCAGAGTGACCATTAGGATCTTGGTCACCACCCTGACTAAGGCCCTTCTCCCCCGATCGGTCAGTTTGGCCAGGCGGCCCGCTCTAGGAAGAGTCCTGGCAGTTCCAAACTTTTTCCATTTATGGATGATGTAGGCCACTGTGCTCATTGGGACCTTCAATGCTGCAGAAATGTTTCTGTACGCTTCCCCAGATCTGTGTCTCCATACAATCCTGTCTCCGAGGTCTACAGACAATTCCTTGGACTTCACGGCTTGGTTTGTGCTCTGACATGCACTGTTAACTGTGAGACCTTATATAGACAGATGTGTGCCTTTCCAAATCAATGATCATCGGAAACAGGATGCACCTGAGCTCAATTTTGAGTGTCATGGCAAAGGCTGTGAATACTTATGTACATGGCATTTTTTTCTTTTATTTTTAATAAATTTGCAAAGATTTCAAACAAACTTCTTTCACATTGTCAGTATGGGGTATTGTTTGTAGAATTTTGAAAGTCTTGCAGCTGAGTTGGGAAGACTTGTTGGGTTGACAACTGTAGAGAGGGAGGATTTTCCTCACTTCGGAGAGATTTTTTTCTTGCTTCGTGAAAGACTGACAGGCTAATGCCGCGTACACACAACCGTTTTTCATGACGAGAAAAATGCAATTTTTTAAAATGGTTATTAAAAACGATCGTGTGTGGGCTTCAGAGCATTTTTCACGACGTGAAAAATGGGCATTAAAAATTTGGAACATGCTTTAATTTTTCTCGTCATGAAAAAAAACGCGCATGCTCAGAAGCAAGTGATGAGACGGGAGCGCTCGTTCTGGTAAAACTAGCGTTCGTAATGGAGATAGCACATTCGTCACGCTGTAACGGACTGAAGAGCACGAGGCTGAAAAGCGCGAATCGTCTCTCACCAAACTTTACTAACACGAGGATCAGCAAAAGCAGCCCAAAGGGTGGCGCCATCCGAATGGAACTTCCCCTTTATAGTGCCGTCGTACATTTCGTACGTCACCGCGCTTTGCTCTACCATTTTTTTTTCATGATAGTGTGTAGGCAAGGCAGGCTTGAGAAGAATCACGTCGAGAAAAACTTAGTTTTTTTCAATGACATTAAAAACGGTTGTGTGTACGCGGCACAATCCTTTCTACTAACCATAACCATAAATGATTCCCTACTTTATCCAAAACGAAATATAAAAAAAAAAGGTATGGCTTTAGATATACTTATATTAGTAATGAATTCTGATTGGTGTTAAGAGCTGCATCACTTTTCAAACTACAGAGTAGACCAGTGATGGCGAACCTTGGCATCCCAGATGTTTTGGCACTACATTTCCCATGATGCTCCAGTATATTGCAGGGTGCATGAGCATCATGGGAAATGAAGTTCCAAAACATCAGGAGTGCCAAGGTTCGCTATCACTGGAGCAGACCTTTACCTCTGGGAGGTTGAAGCGCATATGGTGACAGAGGATGTCGTACTGAGGCCTGTTTCGGGAGTTGATGCCTTTTACCCGGCGAGAGTGGAAGAGATTTGGGTAGTTGAACTGATACTTGATTGGCAAAGCAAAGAATAAGCCATTCTTGTCCCCATATCGGTGCAGGAGGTTCAGTATGGTGCTTCCAGCTGTCTTGTGAGTCTTCAGGAACACAATGTGCCTCCTAGGCTGACAAGTCCGTGGAAGAGATGGAGGCAGAGAAGATAAGACACGTAGGGTGGAGCTCTGAGAGGTCCTGACAATAAAGAAAGGATAGTCAATAATCATACTTATTATACAAGGTCATTACTATTCAACTCTATTTATTAGGAAGTGTAACAAACTATATCTAAACCAATTTTTTTTTTTTTTAAATAGCCTAGGGATTTGTTAACCCCTCCTTGGCGGTATTCCCAATTCTGGCTCGGGGTGAGTTTTTAATGCTAAGAGCGGTAACCCCGAGCCAGACTCGGGCTGCATCGCAGTATCCAGGGGAAGATACTTACATTGTTCCCTGGATCTTGCGATGTCTCCCCGCTGTGTGTGTGAGCCGTGTCTCCGCCGTGTCTCGCTCGATTCACACTGCCGAGCTCCGTTCCCTGCGACGTTGCGGCGCACAGGGGCGGAGTTCTGCGCCAAATTCAATAGGTCAAAAACACAGTATAGATACAGTATACTGTAATCTTACAGATTACAGTACTGTATCAAATAATTACACATCTCCTTTGTCCCTAGTGGTCTGTCCAGTGTCCTGCATGCAGTTTTATATAATAAAAACTGTTCTTTCTGCCTGGAAACTGGAGATTGTCCATAGCAACCAAAAAGTGTCCCTTTATGTCAAAAGTGGTTTTAAACCGGCTAGAAAACAGCGATAATAAATTGGAATCACTCGCAGAATTGAGCGATAGCGATTTGTGGGGAAATTCGTCATCAAACACTAAATCTAATGACAGCGACAATTCTGCAACTGAGCAAATTTCATGGTTTTTGATTTGATTACATTATTGAATAATTTTTATTATAATTACATTACTATTTGTTATAATTATTTATAGTTATTTATTATATTATAATTTATGATTTTGTGTTTCAAACTTTATCATACCCGGGATGTCTACTAGACTCTGGTTTGGACAGATTTAAGTGAGTAATTACTAAGAATTGCAGGCCTACAATACAGAACACCAAATTTCCATGCAAAATAATTGTACCGCTTTTGGTACATAATTCCAGAGAGAATCATACCGCCAGGGAGGTGAAAATCCCTGTCAGAGAAGTAACATGTGAATGGTACCTCCAACCGACCCGGGACACAGCTGGTGTGTGCCTAGGGTTGGCATTTCTGCAGAGTTTTGGCCACACAAACTGGCTGCAGTTGCGTTGTCCCCAAAACGCATTGGCTGTTTTATATGGCTTTTTTTAAATCAATAATTAAAATGGTCTATTATCCTATTTTGGTCAGGCTCTCCTTTCTGAATTTCTATGGTAAATATGGGGCTTTGCCTGTGGAGTGGGGAAAAGGTCTGATATAAAAAAAGTGTAGAGTGGGGGAATGGTCTGGTATAAAAAAGTGTAGCGGGGTCCCAAATTTAGGGAGTCGTTATGCTTAAATTTAGGGGTGACCTTAGCGGTAGTTGGCTCGGGTCTTCTAATTATTTGGGCTCTGCCTTGCTGCTGTGCCACCTGGCGTGCAGTTCCCCTTTAGGCGTATAGGTGGTGTTGCCACTTATACCCGGTGTTGAACCACAGGTGATGGAGTGGCTATTGGATGTCCTCTCTCAGGTGCCGTTCTGTGGGCGGGTCCGGCCTGCTGTGCATGCCAGGAGAGGGTATATGAGGGCCAGATGCCATTGTTCAAAAAGTAGTACCCGGAGGTGTGTGCCCCTCTAAAGGGGGGGGGGTGCGCCCAACTTTGACTGAGGAGTCTCGGGCACCTTTGGCCTGAGACTGCAGAGTTCCAGGTAGGCCCAGTACCTTCAACTGGGTCTACAAAGCCAGAAGGGAAGCCCAGGTGAGGGCGACCACTCCGACATAGAGGAAACCGGGGGAGGATCGGTCCCATAGAGGAGACGAGTGATACAAGATTGCTGTCTCGGGAGAGGCCTGGTGTCCCGTCGGAGGGAAGGATTCCTTTCTTCGCAGACTGCCTTTGCGGAGTGTCGTTATTAAAGCAGGGATCTCCTTGTCTTTGTCCTTGGAGGGGACTAAGTCACTGTTCGAGGTTCATGCCGGCTGCTAGTGGCATTGAGTGACTATCCGGATGAGCTGTACCCACTCGGGACCAAGTGGCGACGAAGCCAAGAGTGTGCCTGAATCCATTCTATTCTGCTAACCCCTTTCCTCTCTTCAACTTTCTGGTTACTGAAGCAAATAAGAGAAAATAAACTCTCGTTGGAGTTGAAGTGTTGTGTGGACATTGACCTCCTTTGGGAAAGGTAAAGACTTGCCTCTATAATCTAGAGGGAAGAACCAGTGAAAGGGAGCAACTCGCTGCGGGACCCAAATACATAACACCGTCCGACCTCTAATCCAGAGAACGCGGGCATGTGGCATGGTGTGTCTGATCCCCCTAAAAGGAAGGTAAGGGGGAAAAGGATCTGTGTGCTACAAAAAGGAAGCTGGACTGCTTTTCGGCCAGTTTGTATAAGGCCATAGCACAGTGTTTCTGCATGGTGTTTAGCCGCCTCTGAATGGAGCAAAATTATCTGTGGCTAAACTCCCCTGTGACTATAGTCTTAGGCCTCATGCATACTGTACATACAGGGACAGGCAAAAAAAAAAAAATCATAAAATTCTGGGTGTTTTCCCCAAGCCTGGGGAGTCAAAGGTGGAATGTTTGGCATTTAGGAAATATGCCATACACCAATGCACAGAAGCATCTGCATTTACAAAAATATGGCTGTGTACAGCCATTCACTTGTATGGCAGGGTGTACACTGCACCTGCAGCTCTCCAGGTGTGCTAAAAAAGGCCCAGAAATTTACGCTCTGCATATTTCCAGCCTCTCATTGTCCCTGCCTTGATACTGAGGCATAGTTGACTTTGATCATGTAAAGTGCCTTGAAAAAGTATTCCCACCCCTTGAAATTTTCCACATTTTGTGATGTTACAACCAAAAACATAAATGTATTCTATTGGGATAAACCAACACAAAGTGGCACATAATTGTGAAGTGGAAGGAAAATTATAAATGTTTTTCAAAAATAAATATGTGAAAAGTGTGGCGTGCACTTGTATTCAGCCCCCCCCCCCCGAGTAAATACTTTTGTAGCGGGTATTTGAATTTAGGGGAAGCATCTGGGTGGTAGTGTAACCCAGATGCACTGATTGCTAGGGAGTCCGAGACCCTTTTGTGGTTCTTGGAGGACTCTGGTGGTGTGAGGTTCCCTGCGGCCTACAGGTGGCGTTGTCGCCCTGGCCGGAGTTGAACTCACACCGCAAGACTGTGCCTTTTTGTCCTTTCCTGGCGCTGGTACAGCGGGGCGGGGAACCTGCTGGAACGCAAAAGGAGAGGAGATAAAAGGGGCGGACGCCCTGACCTTGGGGTTCAGAGTAGGAGGATGCGGCCGCACCCAGGCACCTTCAGCTCGGGTGCTGGCGTTCCGGAGTTCCGGGCCCAGGTGCCCTTGACCTGGCCGGAGCGAGAGATGGAGTCCATCTCAGGCACCTTTAGCCTGGGGTGAGGTACTATGGCGGATGCCTGGGGCTCAGTACCTTCGACTGAGTTCTGCGAGGGTGGAGGAATCTGAGGGGGCCCTAACTCTTTGGGTGCCCGTGTCTGAGTTCGTGAGGTCTGGTGAGCAGAACTTCTCTGGAGAGTCCGGCGCAGCATTGCTGGTGACAGAGAGGCCTCCGGTATCTCCCTTGGACGGATATCCTTCCCCTGACAGGGGCCATGCTAGCGAAGGTAATTCATGTTCTCCCTCATATAGTCAGTGGCAGTGACTATTCGCCATTGGTGACACTACAGTGGTTAGCGATACCGTGAAGGATTGTGCCTCGACCTACTCCCATTAATACTGAACTGTTGCAAAGGTCCCAACTTGACTGTGCTGTATGTTTATTCGCTGAGAAGAATAAAACTGTGTTGGACCCATTCAGTGTGTGGAACTCTGGTTACTAGGAGCAAAGGGGTGTGGATCCGAGGAAATGATTTGACTCTAGGACACCTACACAAAGCCCGATCTTTATGGCCTTCACCTCTTCACTATGGAGGACATGGGCCGTGGTGTATCTCATCTCTCTCCCAGGTACCCCTAGACAACAGCTGTATAACCGATAAAGCTAGAGAGAGGGGTGAGGTTGCTACACTATGTAAACAACAATCCGCAACTCCATACATACCATAAACATACTTTTTTGGGGATGTCTCTATCAGCTTTGCACATCTAGGAGGGTGACATTTTTGCCCACTCCTCTTTGCAAAATATCTCAAGCTCTGTCAGATTGGATAGAAAGCATCTGTGAACAGCAATTTTCAAGTCTTCCCACAGATTCTCAATTGGATTTGGGTCTGGACTTTGACTGGGCCATTCTAACACATGAATATGCTTTGATCTAAACCATTGTATGTTTAGGGTCTTTGTCCTGCTGGAAGGTGAACCTCCGCCCCAGTCTCAAGTCTTTTGCAGACTCTAACAGGCTCTCTTCTAAAGCCTCGTACACACGGTCGGACTTCAAACAAACTTTTCCGTGGATTTTTGTCCGAAGGGAGTTGGCCGGGCACACCCATAGCATATACGCGGCAGGACTTTTTTGCAAACTTTCCCAACATCACATGGTTTTTCTGCTCTTTACCACCACCCTTTGGTCAATGTCTGCTATTGTTGGTTGATTTTAACATTGGTTCTGAGCATGCATATTTGTACTTCGGACAAAAGTTTGATGGATTTCGGTACACACGATAGGACTTTGCACCATCGGACTTTTGTTGCCGAAAAGTTTGTCCAATTGCAGAGCGAACTTTTGTCCGATGAAAACCAAAAAAGTTTGTCCGATGGAGCGTACACACGGTCAGATTTTTTGAAAAACATGCTCATTTTGAAGTTTGTTGGCAAAAAGTCTGACCGTGTGTACGGGCCTTAAGATTGCCCTGTATTTGGCTCCATCCATCTTCCTATCAACTCTGACCAGCTTCCCTGTCCCTGCTGAAGAAAAGCATCCCCACAACATGATGCTGCCACCACCATGTTTCACGGTGGGTATGGTGTGTTCAGGGTGATATGCAGTGTTAGTTTTCTGCCACACATTGCTTTTTGCTTTTAGGCCAAAAAGTTCAATTTTGGTCTCATCTGACCAGAGCACCTTCTTCCACATCTTTGCTGTGTCCCCCACATGGCTTCTCGCAAACTGCAATTGGAACTTCTAAAGCCCTGTACACACGATCGGATTTCCTATGGATTTTAAACCGATTGATTTTTCCATCGGTAATCCGATGAAGCGGACTTCCATCAGTCTTGCCTACACACCATCAGTCAAAAATCTGACCGTCCCAAACGCTGTGACGTAAAACACTCCGACAAGCCGAGAAAAATTAAGTTCAATGCTTCTGAGCATGCGTCGACTTGATTCTGAGCATGCGTGGGTTTTTTCTCCGATGGAGTTCCACACAGACGATCGAACTTTGCTATCGTTTTTTTCCCCCATCGGATAAATTTAAAACATGTTCTATTTTTTTTTCACCGATGGAAAAAAGACAGATGGGGCCCATACACGATCGGTTTGTCCGATGAGGAAAGTCCATCGGACTGTTTTCATCTGTAAAACCGATCGTGTGTACACGGCTTTCTTCTTGCCACTCTTCCATAAAGGGCAGATTTGTGGAGAAGCACGACTAATAGTTGTCCTCAGAACAGATTCTCCCACCTGAGCTGTGGATCTCTGCAGCTCCTCCAGAATTAAAATGGGCCTCTTGGCTGCTTCTCTGATGAATGATCTCCTTGCCCGGCCTGTCAGTTTAGGTGGACGGCCGTGTCTTGGTAGGTTTGCAGTTGTGTCATAATCTTTCCATTTTCAGATGATGGATTGAACAGTGCTCTGTGAGATGTTCAAAGCTTGGGATATTTTCTTTTATAACCAAACCCCACATTAAACTTCTCCACAACTTTATCCCTGACCTGTCTGGTGTGTTTCTTGACCTTCATGATGCTGTTTGTTCACTAAGATTCTCTAACAAACCTCTGAGGGCTTCACAGAACAGCTGTATTTATACGGAGATTAAGTTACACACAGGTGGACTCTATTTACTAATTAGGTGACATCTGAAGGCAATTGGTTCCACCAGATTTTAGTTAGGGGTATCAGAGTGAAGGGGACTGAATACACATGCACGCCACACTTTTCAGATATTTATTTGTAAAAAAAAAATTTGAAAACCATTAATACATTTTCCTTCCACTTGACAGTTATGTGCCACGTTGCGTTGGTCTATCACATAAAATCCCAATAAAAATACATTTATGTTTTTGGTTGTAACAGAACAAAATGTGTAAAATTTCAGGGTGTATGAATACTTTTTCAAGTCAATGTACATAAGTTCTGGAACCATACTGGTGACCAATGGTAACATTATAGGCTGCAACCAGGGCTGGTGCAAGGATCTTTGACACCCCCCCCCCCGGCTGCGCCCCTGACTCCACTTTAACCTGCCCTTGCAACACATGTGACCTATCTGACCCCTACACTAACGCACCTTACAATTACACTGACCCCCCCTTACCTGAAAAATACACTGACCCCCCCCCTTACAGGACACATACACTGACCCCCCCCTTACAGGACACATACACTGACCCCCCCTTACAGGACACATACACTGACCCCCCCTTACAGGACACATACACTGACCCCCCCTTACAGGACACATACACTGACCCCCCCTTACAGGACACATACACTGACCCCCCCCTTACAGGACACATACACTGACCCCCCCCTTACAGGACACATACACTGACCCCCCCCCTTACAGGACACATACACTGACCCCCCCCCTTACAGGACACATACACTGACCCCCCCCCTTACAGGACACATACACTGACCCCCCCCCCCCTTACAGGACACATACACTGACCCCCCCCCCCTTACAGGACACATACACTGACCCCCCCCCCTTACAGGACACATACACTGACCCCCCCTTACAGGACACATACACTGACCCCCCTTACAGGACACATACACTGACCCCCCCTTACATGACACATACAGTGACCCCCCCCTTACAGGGACACATACACTGACCCCCCCCTTACAGGACACATACACTGACCCCCCCCTTACAGGACACATACACTGACCCCCCCCTTACAGGACACATACACTGACCCCCCCCTTACAGGACACATACACTGACCCCCCCTTACAGGACACATACACTGACCCCCCCCTTACAGGACACATACACTGACCCCCCCTTACAGGACACATACACTGACCCCCCCCTTACTGGACACATACACTGACCCCCCCCTTACAGGACACATACACTGACCCCCCCTTACATTACAGGACACATACACTGACCCCCCCCTTACAGGACACATACACTGACCCCCCTTACAGGACACATACACTGACCCCCCCTTACATGACACATACAGTGACCCCCCCTTACAGGACACATACACTGACCCCCCCTTACATGACACATACACTGACCCCCCTTACATGACACATACACTGACCCCCCCTTACATGACACATACACTGACCCCCCCCCTTACATGACACATACACTGACCCCCCCTTACAGGACACATACACTGACCCCCCCTTACAGGGCACATACACTGACCCCCCCTTACAGGGCACATACACTGACCCCCCCCTTACAGGACACATACACTGACCCCCCCTTACAGGACACATACACTGACCCCCCCTTACAGGACACATACACTGACCCCCCCTTACATGACACATACACTGACCCCCCCTTACAGGACACATACACTGACCCCCCTTACAGGACACATACACTGACCCCCCCTTACAGGACACATACACTGACCCCCCCTTACAGGACACATACACTGACCCCCCCCTTACAGGACACATACACTGACCCCCCCCTTACAGGACACATACACTGACCCCCCCTTACAGGACACATACACTGACCCCCCCTTACAGGACACATACACTGACCCCCCCCTTACAGGACACATACACTGACCCCCCCTTACAGGACACATACACTGACCCCCCCCCCTTACAGGACACATACACTGACCCCCCCCTTACAGGACACATACACTGACCCCCCCTTAAAGGACACATACACTGACCCCCCCTTACAGGACACATACACTGACCCCCCCCTTACAGGACACATACACTGACCCCCCCTTACAGGACACATACACTGACCCCCCCCTTACAGGACACATACACTGACCCCCCCTTACAGGACACATACACTGACCCCCCCTTACAGGACACATACACTGACCCCCCCCCCCCTTACAGGACACATACACTGACCCCCCCCTTACAGGACACATACACTGACCCCCCCCCTTACAGGACACATACACTGACCCCCCCTTACATGACACATACACTGCCCCCCCCCCTTACAGGACACATACACTGACCCCCCCCCCCCCTTACAGGGCACATACACTGACCCCCCCTTACAGGACACATACACTGACCCCCCCTTACAGGACACATACACTGACCCCCCCCCCTTACAGGACACATACACTGACCCCCCCTTACAGGACACATACACTGACCCCCCCCCCCTTACAGGACACATACACTGACCCCCCCTTACATGACACATACACTGACCCCCCCTTACATGACACATACACTGACCCCCCCTTACATGACACATACACTGACCCCCCCTTACATGACACATACACTGACCCCCCCCTTACATGACACATACACTGACCCCCCCTTACAGGACACATACACTGACCCCCCCTTACAGGGCACATACACTGACCCCCCCTTACAGGGCACATACACTGACCCCCCCTTACATGACACATACACTGACCCCCCCTTACAGGACACATACACTGACCCCCCCTTACAGGACACATACACTGACCCCCCCTTACAGGACACATACACTGACCCCCCCTTACATGACACATACACTGACCCCCCCTTACAGGACACATACACTGACCCCCCCTTACAGGACACATACACTGACCCCCCTTACAGGACACATACACTGACCCCCCCTTACAGGACACATACACTGACCCCCCCTTACAGGACACATACACTGACCCCCCCTTACAGGACACATACACTGACCCCCCCCTTACAGGACACATACACTGACCCCCCCTTACAGGACACATACACTGACCCCCCCTTACAGGACACATACACTGACCCCCCCCCCTTACAGGACACATACACTGACCCCCCCCCTTACAGGACACATACACTGACCCCCCCTTAAAGGACACATACACTGACCCCCCCCTTACAGGACACATACACTGACCCCCCCCTTACAGGACACATACACTGACCCCCCCTTACAGGACACATACACTGACCCCCCCCCTTACAGGACACATACACTGACCCCCCCTTACAGGACACATACACTGACCCCCCCTTACAGGACACATACACTGACCCCCCCCCCCCTTACAGGACACATACACTGACCCCCCCCTTACAGGACACATACACTGACCCCCCCCCCCTTACAGGACACATACACTGACCCCCCCCCTTACATGACACATACACTGACCCCCCCCTTACAGGACACATACACTGACCCCCCCCCCTTACAGGGCACATACACTGACCCCCCCTTACAGGACACATACACTGACCCCCCCTTACAGGACACATACACTGACCCCCCCTTACAGGACACATACACTGACCCCCCCTTACAGGACACATACACTGACCCCCCCCTTACAGGACACATACACTGACCCCCCCCCCTTACATGACACATACACTGACCCCCCCCCCCTTACATGACACATACACTGACCCCCCCTTACAGGACACATACACTGACCCCCCCCTTACAGGACACATACACTGACCCCCCCTTACAGGACACATACACTGACCCCCCCCTTACAGGACACATACACTGACCCCCCCCTTACAGGACACATACACTGACCCCCCCTTACAGGACACATACACTGACCCCCCCTTACAGGACACATACAGTGACCCCCCCTTACAGGACACATACACTGACCCCCCCTTACAGGACACATACACTGACCCCCCCTTACAGGACACATACACTGACCCCCCCTTACAGGACACATACACTGACCCCCCCCTTACAGGACACATACACTGACCCCCCCCTTACAGGACACATACACTGACCCCCCCCTTACAGGACACATACACTGACCCCCCCCTTACAGGACACATACACTGACCCCCCCTTACAGGACACATACACTGACCCCCCCTTACAGGACACATACACTGACCCCCCTTACAGGACACATACACTGACCCCCCCTTACAGGACACATACACTGACCCCCCTTACAGGACACATACACTGACCCCCCCCTTACATGACACATACACTGACCCCCCCCTTACAGGACACATACACTGACCCCCCCTTACAGGACACATACACTGACCCCCCCTTACAGGACACATACACTGACCCCCCCTTACAGGACACATACACTGACCCCCCCTTACAGGACACATACACTGACCCCCCCTTACAGGACACATACACTGACCCCCCCTTACAGGACACATACACTGACCCCCCCCTTACATGACACATACACTGACCCCCCCTTACAGGACACATACACTGACCCCCCCCCTTACATGACACATACACTGACCCCCCCCCTTACAGGACACATACACTGACCCCCCCTTACAGGACACATACACTGACCCCCCCCTTACAGGACACATACACTGACCCCCCCCCTTACAGGACACATACACTGACCCCCCCTTACAGGACACATACACTGACCCCCCCCTTACTGGACACATACACTGACCCCCCCCCTTACAGGACACATACAGTGACCCCCCTTACAGGACACATACACTGACCCCCCCCTTACAGGACACATACACTGACCCCCCCCTTACAGGACACATACACTGACCCCCCCTTACAGAACACATACACTGACCCCCCCTTACAGGACACATACACTGACCCCCCCCCCTTACAGGACACATACACTGACCCCCCCCTTACAGGACACATACACTGACCCCCCCTTACAGGACACATACACTGACCCCCCCCTTACTGGACACATACACTGACCCCCCCCTTACAGGACACATACAGTGACCCCCCTTACAGGACACATACACTGACCCCCCCCTTACAGGACACATACAGTGACCCCCCTTACAGGACACATACACTGACCCCCCCCACAGGACACATACACTGACCCCCCCCCTTACAGGACACATACACTGACCCCCCCCCTTACAGGACACATACACTGACCCCCCCCTTACAGGACACATACACTGACCCCCCCCCTTACAGGACACATACACTGACCCCCCCCCCTTACAGGACACATACACTGACCCCCCCTTACATTACAGGACACATACACTGACCCCCCCCCCTTACAGGACACATACACTGACCCCCCCTTACATGACACATACACTGACCCCCCCTTACATGACACATACACTGACCCCCCCTTACATGACACATACACTGACCCCCCCTTACAGGACACATACACTGACCCCCCCCTTACATGACACATACACTGACCCCCCCTTACAGGACACATACACTGACCCCCCCCTTACAGGGCACATACACTGACCCCCCCTTACATGACACATACACTGACCCCCCCTTACAGGACACATACACTGACCCCCCCTTACAGGACACATACACTGACCCCCCCTTACATGACACATACACTGACCCCCCCCTTACAGGACACATACACTGACCCCCCCTTACAGGACACATACACTGACCCCCCTTACAGGACACATACACTGACCCCCCCTTACAGGACACATACACTGACCCCCCCTTACAGGGCACATACACTGACCCCCCCTTACAGGACACATACACTGACCCCCCCCTTACAGGACACATACACTGACCCCCCCCTTACAGGACACATACACTGACCCCCCCTTACATGACACATACACTGACCCCCCCTTACAGGACACATACACTGACCCCCCCTTACAGGACACATACACTGACCCCCCTTACAGGACACATACACTGACCCCCCCTTACAGGACACATACACTGACCCCCCCTTACAGGACACATACACTGACCCCCCCTTACAGGACACATACACTGACCCCCCCCTTACAGGACACATACACTGACCCCCCCCTTACAGGACACATACACTGACCCCCCCCTTACAGGACACATACACTGACCCCCCCCTTACAGGACACATACACTGACCCCCCCCTTACAGGACACATACACTGACCCCCCCCTTACAGGACACATACACTGACCCCCCCTTACATGACACATACACTGACCCCCCCTTACAGGACACATACACTGACCCCCCTTACAGGACACATACACTGACCCCCCCTTACAGGACACATACACTGACCCCCCCTTACAGGACACATACACTGACCCCCCCTTACAGGACACATACACTGACCCCCCCCTTACAGGACACATACACTGACCCCCCCTTACAGGACACATACACTGACCCCCCCTTACAGGACACATACACTGACCCCCCCCCCTTACAGGACACATACACTGACCCCCCCCCTTACAGGACACATACACTGACCCCCCCTTAAAGGACACATACACTGACCCCCCCTTACAGGACACATACACTGACCCCCCCCCTTACAGGACACATACACTGACCCCCCCTTACAGGACACATACACTGACCCCCCCCCTTACAGGACACATACACTGACCCCCCCTTACAGGACACATACACTGACCCCCCCTTACAGGACACATACACTGACCCCCCCCCCCTTACAGGACACATACACTGACCCCCCCCTTACAGGACACATACACTGACCCCCCCCCCCTTACAGGACACATACACTGACCCCCCCCCTTACATGACACATACACTGACCCCCCCCCCTTACAGGACACATACACTGACCCCCCCCCCTTACAGGGCACATACACTGACCCCCCCCTTACAGGACACATACACTGACCCCCCCCCTTACAGGACACATACACTGACCCCCCCTTACAGGACACATACACTGACCCCCCCCTTACAGGACACATACACTGACCCCCCCCCCTTACATGACACATACACTGACCCCCCCCCCCTTACATGACACATACACTGACCCCCCCCCCCCTTACATGACACATACACTGACCCCCCCCTTACAGGACACATACACTGACCCCCCCCCTTACAGGACACATACACTGACCCCCCCTTACAGGACACATACACTGACCCCCCCCTTACAGGACACATACACTGACCCCCCCCCTTACAGGACACATACACTGACCCCCCCTTACAGGACACATACAGTGACCCCCCCCTTACAGGACACATACACTGACCCCCCCTTACAGGACACATACACTGACCCCCCCTTACAGGACACATACACTGACCCCCCCCTTACAGGACACATACACTGACCCCCCCCCTTACAGGACACATACACTGACCCCCCCCTTACAGGACACATACACTGACCCCCCCCTTACAGGACACATACACTGACCCCCCCTTACAGGACACATACACTGACCCCCCCTTACAGGACACATACACTGACCCCCCCTTACAGGACACATACACTGACCCCCCTTACAGGACACATACACTGACCCCCCCTTACATGACACATACACTGACCCCCCCCTTACAGGACACATACACTGACCCCCCCTTACAGGACACATACACTGACCCCCCCCTTACAGGACACATACACTGACCCCCCCTTACAGGACACATACACTGACCCCCCCTTACAGGACACATACACTGACCCCCCCTTACAGGACACATACACTGACCCCCCCCTTACATGACACATACACTGACCCCCCCCTTACAGGACACATACACTGACCCCCCCCTTACATGACACATACACTGACCCCCCCCTTACAGGACACATACACTGACCCCCCCCTTACAGGACACATACACTGACCCCCCCCTTACAGGACACATACACTGACCCCCCCCCTTACAGGACACATACACTGACCCCCCCCTTACAGGACACATACACTGACCCCCCCCTTACTGGACACATACACTGACCCCCCCCTTACAGGACACATACAGTGACCCCCCTTACAGGACACATACACTGACCCCCCCCTTACAGGACACATACACTGACCCCCCCCCTTACAGGACACATACACTGACCCCCCCCTTACAGAACACATACACTGACCCCCCCTTACAGGACACATACACTGACCCCCCCCCTTACAGGACACATACACTGACCCCCCCCCTTACAGGACACATACACTGACCCCCCCCTTACAGGACACATACACTGACCCCCCCCTTACTGGACACATACACTGACCCCCCCCTTACAGGACACATACAGTGACCCCCCCTTACAGGACACATACACTGACCCCCCCCTTACAGGACACATACAGTGACCCCCCCTTACAGGACACATACACTGACCCCCCCCACAGGACACATACACTGACCCCCCCCTTACAGGACACATACACTGACCCCCCCCCTTACAGGACACATACACTGACCCCCCCTTACAGGGACACATACACTGACCCCCCCCCTTACAGGACACATACACTGACCCCCCCCCCCCTTACAGGACACATACACTGACCCCCCCCTTACATTACAGGACACATACACTGACCCCCCCCCTTACAGGACACATACACTGACCCCCCCCTTACATGACACATACACTGACCCCCCCTTACATGACACATACACTGACCCCCCCTTACATGACACATACACTGACCCCCCCTTACAGGACACATACACTGACCCCCCCCCTTACATGACACATACACTGACCCCCCCTTACAGGACACATACACTGACCCCCCCTTACAGGGCACATACACTGACCCCCCCCTTACATGACACATACACTGACCCCCCCTTACAGGACACATACACTGACCCCCCCTTACAGGACACATACACTGACCCCCCCCTTACATGACACATACACTGACCCCCCCTTACAGGACACATACACTGACCCCCCCTTACAGGACACATACACTGACCCCCCTTACAGGACACATACACTGACCCCCCCTTACAGGACACATACACTGACCCCCCCCTTACAGGACACATACACTGACCCCCCCTTACAGGACACATACACTGACCCCCCCCTTACAGGACACATACACTGACCCCCCCCTTACAGGACACATACACTGACCCCCCCCCCCTTACAGGACACATACACTGACCCCCCCCCCTTACAGGACACATACACTGACCCCCCCCTTACAGGACACATACACTGACCCCCCCCCCCCTTACAGGACACATACACTGACCCCCCCCCTTACAGGACACATACACTGACCCCCCCTTACAGGACACATACACTGACCCCCCCCTTACAGGACACATACACTGACCCCCCCCTTACAGGACACATACACTGACCCCCCCTTACAGGACACATACACTGACCCCCCCCTTACAGGACACATACACTGACCCCCCCCTTACAGGACACATACACTGACCCCCCCTTACAGGACACATACACTGACCCCCCCCTTACAGGACACATACACTGACCCCCCCCCCCTTACAGGACACATACACTGACCCCCCCCTTACAGGACACATACACTGACCCCCCCCCCTTACAGGACACATACACTGACCCCCCCCCCTTACAGGACACATACACTGACCCCCCCTTACAGGACACATACACTGACCCCCCCCTTACAGGACACATACACTGACCCCCCCCCCCCTTACAGGGCACATACACTGACCCCCCCTTACAGGACACATACACTGACCCCCCCTTACAGGACACATACACTGACCCCCCCCCCCTTACATGACACATACACTGACCCCCCCCCCCTTACATGACACATACACTGACCCCCCCCCTTACAGGACACATACACTGACCCCCCCTTACAGGACACATACACTGACCCCCCCTTACAGGACACATACAGTGACCCCCCCTTACAGGACACATACAGTGACCCCCCCTTACAGGACACATACACTGACCCCCCCCTTACATGACACATACACTGACCCCCCCTTACAGGACACATACACTGACCCCCCCTTACAGGACACATACACTGACCCCCCCTTACAGGACACATACACTGACCCCCCCTTACAGGACACATACACTGACCCCCCCTTACAGGACACATACACTGACCCCCCCTTACATGACACATACACTGACCCCCCCCTTACAGGACACATACACTGACCCCCCCTTACATGACACATACACTGACCCCCCCCTTACATGACACATACACTGACCCCCCCCTTACAGGACACATACACTGACCCCCCCTTACAGGACACATACACTGACCCCCCCTTACATGACACATACACTGACCCCCCCTTACAGGACACATACACTGACCCCCCCTTACATGACACATACACTGACCCCCCCTTACAGGACACATACACTGACCCCCCCTTACATGACACATACACTGACCCCCCCTTACAGGACACATACACTGACCCCCCCTTACATGACACATACACTGACCCCCCCTTACAGGACACATACACTGACCCCCCCCTTACATGACACATACACTGACCCCCCTTACAGGACACATACACTGACCCCCCCTTACATGACACATACACTGACCCCCCCTTACATGACACATACACTGACCCCCCTTACAGGACACATACACTGACCCCCCCTTACATGACACATACACTGACCCCCCCTTACAGGACACATACACTGACCCCCCTTACATGACACATACACTGACCCCCCTTACAGGACACATACACTGACCCCCCCTTACAGGACACATACACTGACCCCCCCTTACATGACACATACACTGACCCCCCCTTACAGGACACATACACTGACCCCCCCTTACAGGACACATACACTGACCCCCCCTTACAGGACACATACACTGACCCCCCCCTTACATGACACATACACTGACCCCCCCTTACAGGACACATACACTGACCCCCCCCTTACATGACACATACACTGACCCCCCCCCTTACAGGACACATACACTGACCCCCCCTTACAGGACACATACACTGACCCCCCCCTTACAGGACACATACACTGACCCCCCCCTTACAGGACACATACACTGACCCCCCCTTACAGGACACATACACTGACCCCCCCCTTACTGGACACATACACTGACCCCCCCCTTACAGGACACATACAGTGACCCCCCTTACAGGACACATACACTGACCCCCCCCTTACAGGACACATACACTGACCCCCCCCTTACAGGACACATACACTGACCCCCCCTTACAGAACACATACACTGACCCCCCCCTTACAGGACACATACACTGACCCCCCCCCCCCTTACAGGACACATACACTGACCCCCCCCCTTACAGGACACATACACTGACCCCCCCCTTACAGGACACATACACTGACCCCCCCCTTACTGGACACATACACTGACCCCCCCCTTACAGGACACATACAGTGACCCCCCTTACAGGACACATACACTGACCCCCCCCCTTACAGGACACATACAGTGACCCCCCTTACAGGACACATACACTGACCCCCCCCACAGGACACATACACTGACCCCCCCCCTTACAGGACACATACACTGACCCCCCCCTTACAGGACACATACACTGACCCCCCCCTTACAGGACACATACACTGACCCCCCCCCCTTACAGGACACATACACTGACCCCCCCCCCTTACAGGACACATACACTGACCCCCCCCTTACATTACAGGACACATACACTGACCCCCCCCCTTACAGGACACATACACTGACCCCCCCCTTACATGACACATACACTGACCCCCCCTTACATGACACATACACTGACCCCCCCTTACATGACACATACACTGACCCCCCCTTACAGGACACATACACTGACCCCCCCCCTTACATGACACATACACTGACCCCCCCTTACAGGACACATACACTGACCCCCCCTTACAGGGCACATACACTGACCCCCCCTTACATGACACATACACTGACCCCCCCTTACAGGACACATACACTGACCCCCCCTTACAGGACACATACACTGACCCCCCCTTACATGACACATACACTGACCCCCCCTTACAGGACACATACACTGACCCCCCCCTTACAGGACACATACACTGACCCCCCTTACAGGACACATACACTGACCCCCCCTTACAGGACACATACACTGACCCCCCCTTACAGGACACATACACTGACCCCCCCCTTACAGGACACATACACTGACCCCCCCCTTACAGGACACATACACTGACCCCCCCCTTACAGGACACATACACTGACCCCCCCCCCCCCTTACAGGACACATACACTGACCCCCCCCCTTACAGGACACATACACTGACTCCCCCTTACAGGACACATACACTGACCCCCCCCCTTACAGGACACATACACTGACCCCCCCCCCTTACAGGACACATACACTGACCCCCCCTTACAGGACACATACACTGACCCCCCCCTTACAGGACACATACACTGACCCCCCCCTTACAGGACACATACACTGACCCCCCCTTACAGGACACATACACTGACCCCCCCCTTACAGGACACATACACTGACCCCCCCCTTACAGGACACATACACTGACCCCCCCCTTACAGGACACATACACTGACCCCCCCTTACAGGACACATACACTGACCCCCCCCCCCTTACAGGACACATACACTGACCCCCCCCTTACAGGACACATACACTGACCCCCCCCCTTACAGGACACATACACTGACCCCCCCTTACAGGACACATACACTGACCCCCCCCTTACAGGACACATACACTGACCCCCCCCCCTTACAGGGCACATACACTGACCCCCCCCTTACAGGACACATACACTGACCCCCCCTTACAGGACACATACACTGACCCCCCCCCCCTTACATGACACATACACTGACCCCCCCCCCTTACATGACACATACACTGACCCCCCCTTACAGGGACACATACACTGACCCCCCCCTTACAGGACACATACACTGACCCCCCCTTACAGGACACATACACTGACCCCCCCTTACAGGACACATACACTGACCCCCCTTACAGGACACATACACTGACCCCCCCCTTACAGGACACATACACTGACCCCCCCCTTACATGACACATACACTGACCCCCCCTTACAGGACACATACACTGACCCCCCCCTTACATGACACATACACTGACCCCCCCTTACAGGACACATACACTGACCCCCCCCTTACATGACACATACACTGACCCCCCCCTTACAGGACACATACACTGACCCCCCCTTACAGGACACATACACTGACCCCCCCTTACAGGACACATACAGTGACCCCCCCTTACAGGACACATACAGTGACCCCCCCTTACAGGACACATACACTGACCCCCCCCTTACATGACACATACACTGACCCCCCCTTACAGGACACATACACTGACCCCCCCTTACAGGACACATACACTGACCCCCCCTTACAGGACACATACACTGACCCCCCTTACAGGACACATACACTGACCCCCCCTTACAGGACACATACACTGACCCCCCCTTACATGACACATACACTGACCCCCCCTTACAGGACACATACACTGACCCCCCCTTACAGGACACATACACTGACCCCCCCCCTTACATGACACATACACTGACCCCCCCTTACATGACACATACACTGACCCCCCCTTACAGGACACATACACTGACCCCCCCCTTACAGGACACATACACTGACCCCCCCCTTACAGGACACATACACTGACCCCCCCCTTACATGACACATACACTGACCCCCCCTTACAGGACACATACACTGACCCCCCCCTTACATGACACATACACTGACCCCCCCTTACAGGACACATACACTGACCCCCCCTTACATGACACATACACTGACCCCCCCTTACAGGACACATACACTGACCCCCCCCTTACATGACACATACACTGACCCCCCCTTACAGGACACATACACTGACCCCCACATACACTGACCCCCCCTTACATGACACATACACTGACCCCCCTTACAGGACACATACACTGACCCCCCTTACAGGACACATACACTGACCCCCCCTTACATGACACATACACTGACCCCCCCTTACAGGACACATACACTGACCCCCCCTTACATGACACATACACTGACCCCCCCTTACAGGACACATACACTGACCCCCCCTTACAGGACACATACACTGACCCCCCCTTACATGACACATACACTGACCCCCCCTTACATGACACATACACTGACCCCCCCTTACATGACACATACACTGACCCCCCTTACATGACACATACACTGACCCCCCCTTACAGGACACATACACTGACCCCCCCTTACATGACACATACACTGACCCCCCCTTACAGGACACATACACTGACCCCCCCTTACAGGACACATACACTGACCCCCCCTTACAGGACACATACACTGACCCCCCCTTACATGACACATACACTGACCCCCCCTTACATGACACATACACTGACCCCCCCTTACAGGACACATACACTGACCCCCCCTTACATGACACATACACTGACCCCCCCTTACAGGACACATACACTGACCCCCCCTTACAGGACACATACACTGACCCCCCCCTTACAGGACACATACACTGACCCCCCCTTACAGGACACATACACTGACCCCCCCTTACAGGACACATACACTGACCCCCCCTTACAGGACACATACACTGACCCCCCTTACAGGACACATACACTGACCCCCCCTTACATGACACATACACTGACCCCCCCTTACAGGACACATACACTGACCCCCCCCTTACAGGACACATACACTGACCCCCCCCTTACAGGACACATACACTGACCCCCCCTTACAGGACACATACACTGACCCCCCCTTACAGGACACATACACTGACCCCCCCTTACAGGACACATACACTGACCCCCCCTTACAGGACACATACACTGACCCCCCCTTACAGGACACATACACTGACCCCCCTTACAGGACACATACACTGACCCCCCCTTACATGACACATACACTGACCCCCCCTTACATGACACATACACTGACCCCCCTTACAGGACACATACACTGACCCCCCCTTACATGACACATACACTGACCCCCCCTTACATGACACATACACTGACCCCCCCTTACAGGACACATACACTGACCCCCCCCTTACAGGACACATACACTGACCCCCCCCCCTTACAGGACACATACACTGACCCCCCCTTACAGGACACATACACTGACCCCCCCTTACAGGACACATACACTGACCCCCCCTTACAGGACACATACACTGACCCCCCCTTACATGACACATACACTGACCCCCCCCTTACAGGACACATACACTGACCCCCCCCCCTTACAGGACACATACACTGACCCCCCCTTACAGGACACATACACTGACCCCCCCCTTACAGGACACATACACTGACCCCCCCTTACATGACACATACACTGACCCCCCCTTACAGGACACATACACTGACCCCCCCCCTTACAGGACACATACACTGACCCCCCCCTTACAGGACACATACACTGACCCCCCCTTACAGGACACATACACTGACCCCCCCTTACAGGACACATACACTGACCCCCCCTTACAGGACACATACACTGACCCCCCCTTACAGGACACATACACTGACCCCCCCTTACAGGACACATACACTGACCCCCCTTACAGGACACATACACTGACCCCCCCTTACATGACACATACACTGACCCCCCCTTACAGGACACATACACTGACCCCCCCTTACATGACACATACACTGACCCCCCCTTACATGACACATACACTGACCCCCCCTTACAGGACACATACACTGACCCCCCCTTACAGGACACATACACTGACCCCCCCCTTACAGGACACATACACTGACCCCCCCTTACAGGACACATACACTGACCCCCCCTTACAGGACACATACACTGACCCCCCTTACAGGACACATACACTGACCCCCCCTTACATGACACATACACTGACCCCCCCTTACAGGACACATACACTGACCCCCCCCTTACATGACACATACACTGACCCCCCCTTACATGACACATACACTGACCCCCCCTTACAGGACACATACACTGACCCCCCCTTACAGGACACATACACTGACCCCCCCCTTACAGGACACATACACTGACCCCCCCTTACAGGACACATACACTGACCCCCCCTTACAGGACACATACACTGACCCCCCCCCTTACATGACACATACACTGACCCCCCCCCTTACATGACACATACACTGACCCCCCCCCTTACAGGACACATACACTGACCCCCCCCTTACATGACACATACACTGACCCCCCCCCCCTTACATGACACATACACTGACCCCCCCTTACATGACACATACACTGACCCCCCCCTTACATGACACATACACTGACCCCCCCCCTTACATGACACATACACTGACCCCCCCCTTACAGGACACATACACTGACCCCCCCCTTACATGACACATACACTGACCCCCCCTTACAGGACACATACACTGACCCCCCCTTACATGACACATACACTGACCCCCCCTTACAGGACACATACACTGACCCCCCCTTACATGACACATACACTGACCCCCCCCCTTACATGACACATACACTGACCCCCCCCCTTACATGACACATACACTGACCCCCCCCTTACAGGACACATACACTGACCCCCCCTTACATGACACATACACTGACCCCCCCTTACATGACACATACACTGACCCCCCCCTTACATGACACATACACTGACCCCCCCTTACAGGACACATACACTGACCCCCCCTTACAGGACACATACACTGACCCCCCCTTACAGGACACATACACTGACCCCCCCTTACATGACACATACACTGACCCCCCCCCTTACAGGGCACATACACTGACCCCCCCTTACATGACACATACACTGACCCCCCTGACTCCTACTTCCTGCACTACTCAAACACACTCCCCCCTCCCCCTCACACAGCATGTAGATTGATCCGTCCTCCTCCTTACCTCTGCTCTGGTGCTTCGTCAGCCATCATCAGGGCTCTGCTCAGGGGCCAGGCCAGCGCCATCCATCCTCTCCACGGAGCCCCCGCCAGGGCCAGGCCAGCGCCGCGCCGCCGCCAATACCATCCACCCGCTCCATGGAGTCCTCGCTAGGCGGGAGGTCAGTCAGCTACTCCTCAGCCCCCCCCCCCCCGCTGCACACACAAGACACACAGCGCCGCACCAGAGGGACAGGCTGGAGCAAAGGAGTCCCGGAGCGGCGCTGTGTGATTATACCTGTCTGAGGTGTGACAGCGCAGCGGGGCGCTCTGCGCTACACATGGGGGCAATTTGGTGGCGGCACACTGAATGGGGCCAGGCCAGCGATCAGGAGAGAGGAGCGCCTAGCTCACACTGTCACACAGGACAGAGGCTGAGGTTGCGCCTTAGGTGGTAGTGCGCCCCTAGGCGGCTGCCTACTTCGCCTAGTGGTAGCGCCGGCCCTGGCTGCAACAGAACATAACTGTTTGCAAATTAAAGTTTTAGACGGATTGGTGGCCAAGGGAGCATTGGACATTCCTCTTGTGGTAAACAATCCTAATGATTTATATCAACTGTTGAGCAGAAATATCCAGCAGAGTTTCCCACAGTAACAGATAACATTTCAAGGTCATCTTACTAGAAAAAACAAAAAAGGAACTCTAGATATATGCAGACAATGGGGCTGATTGACTAAAACTGGAGAGTGCAACATCTGTTGCAGCTCTGCATAGAAACCAATCAGCTTCCAGTTTTTTTTTTTTTTTAAGCTTAATTGAACAAGCTGAAGTTAGAAGCTGATTGGTTCCTGTGCAGAGCTGCACCAGATTTGGCACGCTCCAGTTTTAGTAATTCAACCCCAATGACTCTACTATGGGGTTAGTTTTCCCATTTAGGTCTATATGAGTTAAATGTGCTGGTGTAAGTAGACATGGTTTTCATACATCCGACGAACATAAGTGATCCGATAACGGTACTTACTGTATGTATGAACAGGGATCTAGGAAAAAATAAATAAAAAAAATTCTCATTTCAATAGCAATCAATGAGCTGCCAGCTGGAATTGTTGTTATCCATCACTGTTAGAATTTGACAGCCATCAGTTGACAGCCATTTACGGTACATCCCTCCTCCCTTTATTAAACTGCTCAGTCAGCTTTTTTTAACCAGACCCCCTTCCCCGATTCCATAGTTAGACCCTCTTATTTTCCAGAACCTCTCATTTATTCCACAGCTAGACCCCTTAATATACTACCTCCCCCCCCCACTCAACATTTATTTAGCTAGGCCCTCTCAATAACCCATGCCATCCAAGCCCTGTCAGTTACCCATTCCTTAGACAGGTCCCCTCATTTACCCTTGCCATATGCAGCCCCCCTTATTGACCCTCGCCATACACAGGTACCCTCATTGACCCATTCCATAGAGAGGCCCCCTCATTTACCCTGGCTTTACAGGCCCCCCTTATTTTCCTAATCTATGGGCAGGCCCCCCTCATTTACCCAGTGCATAAACGGGTCCCCTGACTTTGCCTTGCCATACACAAACCTCCTTTATTTCCCCATGCCAGACAGGCCTTGTCATTTTCCCATGCCATACAAAGGCCCCCCTTATTTATCCATGCTATAGACCAGTGATGGCGAACCTTGGCACCCCAGATGTTTTGGAACTACATTTCCCATGATGCTCCAGTACACTGCAGAGTGCATGAGCATCATGGGAAATGTAGTTCCAAAACATCTGGGGTGCCAAGGTTCACCAACACTGCTATAGACAAACCCCCATATGACATGCCAGTCTATCCAATTTTATAGTCAGCAATAAACCTCCATTGTGTGACACTTACCTTCCTAATTCCAATGTCAGGCAAACAACTTCCCCTCTTCCCCATTGACAGCTAGTAACACTGTTTACCTACCAGTAACCTATTAAGCAGGCAGGCCTACTATTATAGCCCGTAATACTCCTCATTTGTCAGCTGCTTACCCTCCAAACTCATCATTTAAAATCCTGGCACCCCATTTCAGCCAAAAGCAACTCTCAATTACCAGACCTTTACTCCTATTCCACAGTCTAGCTTCCATTTTTCACAACCAAGCCCCGTTATTTACTAGATCCTCCGCTATTTAAAGCCCAGCCCCTTTTCTATGCCGGACCTTGCCCCCTATTCCACAGCCAGACCCAGGGCCGGCCCTACCATGGAACCCAATGGGACCATGGTACCAGGCGGCATTTAGGAGGGGGCGGCAGTCCGGCCGGCAACATATTTTTAACAGACTTACTTCCGTCGGGCAGAGAGCAGAGCGGAGGCTGAGCGGATGCTGGTCGGCGGTGCGCTGTGCCTGTGCGGTGCCGCTGTCTCCTGCACTGGTTGCTAAAATTGCCTGCCGAGTCCCGACCGTCGCCTAGCAACCAGGGACGTCAGGAGGCCGCGGCCGCCCCAGCATTCACAGCGCTCAGCCTCCGCCCACACACCTCATCCATCTTCCATCTCCTGTGTGAGGGTTGGATTTCAGTGTGGGTCTGAGGAAATCTTCCTGTGCGGCTGTGGCTGTGCCCTGGACAGTGACAGTGTGAGCTGAGCCTCGGCAGCCTCTCTGGAAAAACGGGTGAGTTAGGTGGGATTTTTAATGTGGATGGCTGATGATGATCTTTGTCTTGTACCCATGTTTTCCCTGTAATTTAAAGCAAAACTTTATTCTTTTAAACACTTTGCGCCCACGCTATAGACAAAAGACGTCTACAGCGCGGGCCGCGCGGCGCTCAATTTCCGGGAGGGCGTCCATGGACGCCCTCCTGTTTACTTCCGCGATGTGCGCCATCGGGGAAAAGCTGTGCCCGCCGTGTCACGCGGGTGCCGATGCGCTTGCCTGGCGGCCGCGATGTCTGCCAGGTACCCGCGAACGGCAGTCACAGAGCCAAGGACGTGGATCTCTGTGTGTAAACACAAACATCCACGTCCTGTGAGGGAGAGGGGACCGATGGTGTGTCCCTGGTACATAGGGACAACCATCGGTCACCTCCCCCAGTCAGTCCCCTCCCCCCCACAGTAAGAATCACCTAGCAGGGAACATATTTAACCCCTTCCTGCCAGTCACATTTATACAGCAATCAGTGCATATTTATAGCACGGATCGCTGTATAAGTGTGAATGGTCCCAAAAATGTGTCAAAAGTGTCCGCCATAATGTTGCAGTCATAATAAAAATCGCAGATCGCCGTCATTACTAGGAAAAAAAAATAATTTTAAAAAAATTTCATTCTATCCCCTATTTTGTAGGCGCTATAACTTTTTAAATGACATTTAGTTATCATGATATAAAATAATGAATGTGGG
Source organism: Rana muscosa (assembly GCA_029206835.1). NCBI lineage: Eukaryota > Metazoa > Chordata > Amphibia > Anura > Ranidae > Rana > Rana muscosa. The sequence goes on from CM055118.1 coordinate 332,485,934, forward strand.
GGCGTTTTGGTGGGCGTGTTTTTTTTTTTGGAGGGGGGGCAGCATTTCATTCTTGGTCCCAGGCAGCACCATGTCTTGGGCCGGTGCTGGCCAGACCCCCTCATTTGCCATAAGAGCGACTGGTCAGACATAGAACAGTTCAGAACAAAGTGGGGAGGAGGTCCAGGCACAAACTTGAACTTGGGTCTTCTCCTGTTCCGTTATAGCGTGAACAGGCTTGGCGCACAGTCGCTGCCACCAACCGTGAGGGGGTCTCTGCCACAGACCAGATGAATAAGGCCTCTGCCACAGACCTGGTTGTTGGGTCTCTGCCACCGACCTGATTCACGATGGGTCCCTGCCACAGACCATGAGAACGTGGACTACCTTCTGTAGGAAATGGCCCTTGTCAGGGAAAGGACATCCATCCGGACAGTTACCAGAGGCCCCGCCGTCACCAGCAAATGCTGCACTGGATCTTCGGAAGGGTCACCTCCCTGGCCTCCTCGTCCCAGATTCGGGTGTCCACACCGGAGGACACCCTAGGAGCCCTCGATCCCTTGCGGGACCCAGTCAAAGGTACTGGGCCCCAGGCCTCCAGAGAGTACCTCACCCCAGACCAAAGGTGTCTGGGGTGGAACCGCAACTCCATCCCCAGGCCTAGGGCTACCGGGACAACACACACATGCACCCAGGCTGAAGGTGCCTGGGCGCGGACCTCGTGCGGAAGATGTCTGCCCCCTTTATCCCCTCTCCCAGCATGCACAGCAGGTTCCCCGCCCCGCTGTACTACTGCCGCGAGAGGACACAAAAGGCACAACCCTCCAATGATGGTTCAACCCTGACCTATGGCAACAGTGCCACCTATAGACCGCAGGGAACTAGACACCACTGATATCCTCCACTGGCATAAATTAGTCCAGGAATCCTAACCATTGTTGCATCTGAGCCTGATACCACTCAGATGCCTCCCCTAAATATGACCACCCGCTACACACACACACACACACACACACATATATTAGTACTCCTCAAGAGTCCTAATGCAAGCAGTGGGCTGGCTCTGGAGGAGTGGCAGTTCCTAGGTAGGCTGTATTTGCATTCAGTCCACCCTAGGGAATACTCACATGTGATGCTGAGCCTTCAGGATTAAAAGAACTAAAATTCAATGAATGAAAGAGGAGGAGAGCCAGGCTGGCTACAGGATAGTGGATGTCCTCCAGCCAGGAAAGGACTAGGGCTCCGACTTCTGCTGCACATTGTGAGAAGCTCGCAGTATGCAGTAAAATCAGAGTAAGCTATTTCAGTCCAGGAGTGAAACCTGTACAACTGTGCAAGACTGAAGGTCAAGGCTGGAGGTCCGCTTTAAGGCCTTTGTTTTTAATTGCATAAAATTAAGTATATAAAATCTTCTGCGATTCCCACAGCGACGTGACCTGCCTGCCCCCCCGATGTATTCTAAGGAATGTTCCCTCACATCCACATCTGGACAGAGCGCCCGAAGGTTTGGGAAAAATGTGGAGACTGGCAATGTTTTCAGAAATAGATTACATTCACCCCGAGGGAATGTTCCCTCCACCATCCATCATCATGGAGAGGCAATCAGAGAAACTAGCAAGGTATTTGACCATCTGCGTCACTGCAGAGCCACGAAGGTGGAACGACTGCCTAATTAATGTTTTCAGATGTTCATGTAAAAGATCAACCTAAAGTCGATCGAATCGCAAATCACTAAGTTCTCATATAAGCGTCAACATGCTATTGTGATTTTCAATTGTCCTGAATATGCAGCTTTTATTAAATAAATAAAAAACTGTTAATTCTGCCATTAGAGTCCTTGTTCAGACAAAGTGGGATTGATTTACTAAAACTGGAGAGTGGAAAATCAGGTGCAGCCAGGGCTGGACTGGGACCAAAATTTGGCCCTGAACTTCATCCAGACCGGCCCGCTTTAATTCAATAAAATGCTACCCCCCACCCCCCCCCCCCCCAAAAAAAAATTACACCCACTAAAAGACACCTACATCCATTATTGTATATCATGAGAGGGGGGGGGAGAGAGAGAGGGAGAGGGAGAGAGAGAGGGAAAGGGGATGAGAGGGGGTGAGTGAGAGAGGGAGGTGAGTGTAAGAGAGAGGGAGTGAGTGTAAAAGAGAGGGAGTGAGTGTAAAAGAGAGGGAGTGAGTGTAAAAGAGAGGGAGTGAGTGTAAAAGAGAGGGAGTGAGTGTAGGACCCCTTTCACACTGAGGCGTTTTTCAGGCACTTTTGGGCTAAAAATAGCGCCTGTAAAGCACCTGAAAAACACCTCCGCTGCAGTCCCAGTGTGAAAGTCCTCCAAGCAGCATCTTTGGGGCGGTGGAGGAGCGGTGTACACACCGCTCCTGCCCATTGAAATGAATGGCTGAGAGACAGAGGAGGGAGCTGAGAGACAGAGGAGGGAGCTGAGAGACAGAGGAGGGAGCTGAGAGACAATGGGAGGGAGTTAAGAGACAATAGGAGGAAGCTGAGAGACAGTGGAGGGGTCTGAGAGACAGTGGAGGGGTCTGAGAGACAGTGGAGGGGTCTGAGAGACAGAGGGGGGTCTGAGAGACAGAGGGGGGGTCTGAGAGACAGAGGGGGGGTCTGAGAGACAGAGGGGGGCTGAGACAGATTGGAGGGGTCTGAGAGACAGAGGGGGAGAGCTGAGAGACAGAGGGGGAGAGCTGAGAGACAGAGGGGGAGAGCTGAGAGACAGAGGGGGAGAGCTGAGAGACAGAAGGGGGTCTGAGAGATAGAGGGGAGCTGAGAGACAGAGGAGGGGCTAAAAGAGGGGGGACTGAGAGACACGGGAACTGAGAGACAGAGGGGGGTCTAAGAGACAGGGGGGTCTGAGAGACAGGGGGGAGCTGAGAGACAGGGGGGAAAGCTGTGAGACAGAAAGAGGGGTCTGAGAGACAGAGGGGGGTCTGGGAGATAGAGGGGAGCTGAGAGACAGAGAAGGGGCTAAAAAAGAGGGGGGACTGAGAGACATGGGAACTGAGAGACAGAGGGGGGGACTGAGAGACAGAGGGGGAGAGCTGAGAGACAAAGGGGGAGAGCTGAGAGACAGAGGAGGGAGAGCTGAGAGACAGTGGGGGGGGTCTGAGAGGCAGAGGGGGAGCTGAGAGACAGAGGAGGAGAGCTGAGAGACAGAGGAGGAGAGCTGAGAGACAGAGGGGGGGTCTGAGAGACAGAGGAGGGGTCTGAGAGATAGTGGGGGGGCTGAGAGATAGTGGGGGGGCTGAGAGACAGAGGAGGGGGCTGAAAGAGGGGGGACTGAGAGACAGAGGGGGGGGGGACTGAGAGACAGAGGGGGCAGAGAGACAGAGGGGAGGGCTGAGACAGACCACATAGCACTGTCCCTTTCTGCAGTCCCTCCTCTGCTCACCTCCCCGCTGTCTCAGTGTTCTGGCATGTTTGTGTAGGATGCCAGGTACCTGATGGCCATCAGCGGCAGCGCCGAGTCTCCCTCTTGATCTGGGGGGTGCTCACGCTGCTCTGCTCCTTACAGCGGCGCATGTTCTCTTCCTCCGGGCTCCCAGTCAGCCTGCCCTCCGGCCCAGGCCGCATGGTTCCTGGAGCAGAGAGGAGGTGGAGGAATCGAGGTTCTGGGAGCGCCGGGGTGGCCGCGCTCGCTACTGTCTGCCTCTTTGGTGGTCAGGGAAGGGGTGGAGCTCTTCTCCCTCGGAATTTTACATCCAACTGCCCTCCTCGAAGGCCACCTTCCCTGAATCCCTGCCGCTGTTTGCTGCCATGCTCCCGCTGCCGCCAAACTGCATAAAAAAAACGGGCCACAAAAAAAACAAAAACATTTTTTTTTTTTGTGAGGACCGCTGTTTGCTGCCACGCTCCCGCTGCCGCAGAACTGCATAAAAAAATGGCCCACAAAAAAAAAACGGCCCACTGAGCCATCAGCCCACCGGGAAACTCCCGGTAGTCCCTATGGCCAGTCCATCCCTGGGTGCAGCTCTGCACAGAAACCAATCAGCTTCCAGGTTTTATTGTCAAAGCTTAAGTGAACAATCTGAAGTTAGAAGCTGATTGGCTCCCATGCAGAGCTGCACCAGATTTTGCACTCTCCAGTTTTAGTAAATCAACCCCTTTCTGTTAACCACTTCTCACCGTGGTTATACCGGGATGATGCCTGCACCTACAGGCATCACCCCAGTATTGATCATTTCAGCTGGCGATTAATGGGTGACAGCACTCTGTGCCCTTATCCCAACTATACTCCTTTTGGTGGAGACAAAATCAGTGCATGGTATGCAAGCACAGGCCATTGTTTTGCCGCTTGCCATTCAGGGACATTTTTCATATACATGTGAATTTTTTTTCCCCTAGAAAATGACCTAGAACCCTCAAGCATTATATACTTTCTGAAAGCAGAGGCCCTGGAGAATAAAATGGTAACTGTGGCAGAGGATCGCTTTTCAGAGGCTTCTAGCAGATGGTTATAGGTTACCGCTTGTTTTAACCTGTGAAAGCCTCCAGCACTGCACTGCAGCAGAGTGCTTTACACTCAGCTGCAGGGTGGTTGTGGCGGTGCCCCATGAACTGGGGCCACGCCATGTTTGGCAGGTAATACGGCTGCCAAACATGGCTTGTGGTATAAGTTTAACTGCAGCAGTGTGTACTAATATTGACAGTGGCAGACTAGGGATTCCTATTCTGGACTCACTCACCTGAGCTATCATTTCAGAAAGCTGTCAACCTACCCCATTAATCATAAGTGGCTGTGCAGCTGCAGGATGCCTCAGCCGCTTATGATTGGTGGGACACCATGGCAATTCCATGGTGGGACAGCTCAGGTGTGTTAGGAGGATCTGAGCTTGTCCCTAGTGCCCAAGTTAACTTTGACTCAACTGCCTATTTTTACCACCCTCTAATTGCCCATATAAACAAGACCTTATGGCCTGAAAACACCTGCAATGTTCCTGCTGGGCCTGATTCACACCTATGCAGGTTTCAGTTTGCATATTGCAGGTGTGTCAGATACCTGACCTCAACTGAGTGACATGAGTCCTTCTGCTGCCTTTACTGGTTTTGGTATCCTGGAGGTGTGTCAGAAGTAAAGAGGACATCAAACGAACGGGTGGTGGGACAGTCTTGATTTTTTTTACATTTTGGATTGCGTTGAGATTGGCATTGGATGTTAACCTTTTCCTAACCATGCAAAGCATTTGCAGAGGCAGCTAGAGTGGACCATAATGCCTATCTGCCCGGTGTGGAGGTTTTGTGTTGGGAGCATGTTCAGAGCATACTGTCCAAGCCAGTGGCGGTGCGTCCATAAAGGGCGCAGGAGCGCCGCCGCCTCTCTCCTGCACCGCTTTATTACCATAGCGGTGCCGCTGCCACCCCCTATTCAGGTGTCCGGCCCGTTTTCGGGCGCAGGGCACCTGAATTACACCGGCGGGGGTGATTTTTGGAAGCACCTGATTAGAGCCGTAAGTGCCGTAAGTGATCAGTGGGCGCCATGCTGGGCGTTCGCTGTTAAAGCGGAGGTTCACCCTAAAATTACACTTTGTATTCCTGTAATCCTAGTGCTATGTACAATACTGTGTCACTAACCTTTTTAAGTTTTGGATACTGTAAAAGAAGTACATCTTCGGAATTCTGTTGTACTTCCTGCTTTTCCTCCCACGGGAGTGGGCGGGTCCTTTGGTTTGCCCGGTGGCCCTAAGTGTCCTGGGATGTCGGCTTAATGTCATCACAACAGGGCGTGTACTTTTAATGTTGACGCCCGTTGTGATGGCAACCAGGAAGTGTTGACGGCGCTGCTCGCCGTCAACACTGCACTTGAGCGAGATACAGCGGTGAATGCCGGGAGACGCGCATTTACCGCTACCCGGAAATCTATGCTTGTGGGCTTCAAGATGCCCACAAGCAAAATGGAAAAACAAGGAAACATTTTATAAGTGTTTATTTCTTCAAAAAACGGACGGGGGATGTTATGTAGCGCTGGAGATGTGAGTACATTACAGTCATCATTAGTCACATTGAATGCACAAAAAGAAAAAACATGTATGGACCGCGGAACCTCCGCTTTAACTCAGCTATCTGTTAGCAAAGCAAAGGAATTTGCTTTGCTAACACTGAATCCGCCTCTCAGCCAATCAGGTTTCCGAGTCTGTTACCAGTCACCTGATTGGCTGAAACGTCAGGCGCTGTGATTGGACGGAAGAAGACATGGAGGATGTGCAGGAGACCACCTCTGACCCGCTCCGAGACAGGTAAGTGCCAGGCAGCATCTGATGGGGCACAGTAGCAGCAATTGATGGGCACACTGGCAAAATCTGATGGGGCACAGTAGCGGCAATTAATGGGCACACTGGCAGCATCTGATGGGGCACAGTAGCAGCATTTGATGGGCACACTGGCAAAATCTGATGGGGCACAGTAGCGGCAATTAATGGGCACACTGGCAGCATCTGATGGGGCACAGTAGCAGCATTTGATGGGCACACTGGCGGCATTTGATGGGGCACACTGGCAGCATCTGATGGGGCACAGTAGCGGCAATTGATGGGGCACGCTGGCAGAATTTGATGGGGCACAGTAGCGGCAATTGATGGGCACACTGACAGCATTTGATGGGGCACGCTGGCGGCAATTGATGGGTACAGTGTCAGCAATTGATGGGTACTGTGTCAGCATTTTATGGCACAGTAGCTGTGTTTGATGGGCACAGTGGCTGCAATTGATGTTTTTTTTTTCAGTTTTGAGCAGAAGTGGTCACTGATATCTCTTCGGCACAGCCTCTGATTGGGAGCCAGTAGGATGTGCTCCTGATCATGTGAACACTGCGGAAGGTGGCATGAAGGGGCTAACCATACAAACAATAAAAACCATAGACAAAATGATCCACTCACCTTTTTGGGAAATGGATACCCAGAAGCTGTATGGTTAGTCCAATGGCCATCAGCACGACAAGGCCAAACCCCATCACTTGTATCCGGCAAACTTGACCCAACCTCATTCTCCTGCAAAGAACAAATGAGCACATGTGAGATTTAAAGGCAGAGAGGCTGCACATGTTTCAAATTCCAGCTAAGGTGGAGGCCTAATTATAGGCTGTTCCAGTGATTGGAGGCTAATGCAGATGTGGCTTCAGAAAGTGCAGGATCTTCCCCCAGAGGGGACAGGGATATTAATCACCCCATACAGCTGTTTAAACAGAAATGGTCGGGTTCTTATTATCAAATTGTCCTGAAAATGAATGTTGTGCATTGCACATTTTTAATTGCTCGCTCGGCTGTGATATCCATGCTTCATAGACCTGATTTATATAGGGCTCCCTATAGACAGTGCAATCAACATCTTTACAAGCTGACCCTCCAGCTGTATTTTCTGGAGGGTGAGAACATCCTGTGTCTGTATCTCAGCTGTACAAGACATTTAGGGCTAATTTTTTATGGCCCCTGTTCTACCACCCCCTATTGCTTTTCAGAAGTTTCTGGCAGATGGTTATATGTTGTCTCTTGGATGCCTGTTTTAACCCCCGAAATCAAGGGCTTCTTCTCCAAAGCCCTGGCCCAATAGTTGTGGGGTGTGGGAGGTGACTTATCAAAATCAGGAAGATTTCTTCCCCCCCCCCCCCCTATGTGAATGTGTGGGTAGGTGCAGTGTGGTGCCATGAGCAAAAAACAAGCAGAAATCTATTGTAATAGAAGCTCAGCAAAACACAACAGGCCTAGGGTGACCACGTGTCCCGGATTGCCCGGGACAGTCCCGCATTTTGCAGGTCTGTCCCAGGTCCCGGGCACCTTCATTCCAGGACAATACAGTGTCCCGGAATGAAGCTGACACAGCCACCCCCCTCCCCATTATCTGTTGCCCCCAAAAAAGGCCATCACATCGCCGCTTTACTCACTGACAGCACTTGTCCTGGCCGGGAATGTCTGGAGAGGCACAATACCCGCTGTGAGGAAAGGCTTCACACGCTGGTGGTGCTGTTGGTCCTTTGGACTGCAGTGCTAGTGTCCGCCAGCAGGTGTCCTCCTGCAGCCAATATCTTTGTTGGAGGATCTCACCTGCTGGTGGTAACATATGATACTGTAGTACCGGCGTCCACCAGCGGGTGTATTCTGGCAGTATGGGACAGGCAGCACTTCCTGTGGTCAGCTGTGACCTGAAGCTTAATCACTGGACTTCCTTAAATACCCGGCAAGTGCAAACACTCCTTGCCCTGGTATCGCTCTCTTCCTGACCCAGGACCTGTGACCCGGACTTAAGCCTGTGTCTTATCCCAACCTGCACCCTGCCTGACCCGATCCCTACCTTGAACCTGCACCCTGTTTAACCCGATCCCTACCTTGAGCTTATCCTGTGTTTGTCTCCCTGGTCACCCAGATCCCTGCTCTGCAGCCAACCCATCCGTCCCCTCTTTGTTCCTGCTTCCTCCCATCCTTACCCATCTGCTGGATCCCCTTGTGTATGACCTCAGCCTGGCTCTGTACTACGATTCTGGTATTTCTCTTATTTGTATATACCTTGTTTATATAGTCACTGTTATTGTTTAGTTTATTGCACTGTGTTCTACTGGAGGTGATTATTGTTTATCCACTACAATAAATTGTCACATTTTCACCTATACCCGTTTGGTTTCCTTTTATGAGGTCACACAGTCTGGTCAATTAGCCTTCTCTGACAGTATACCAGGGCCATCCCTGATCAGACATGACTTCATTAAGGAACCATCCTGTTATCGTGTTTGGCGGATATGGATTATAATGAGATCCTTTACTATTCACTGCTGGCAGCAGAGGATGGCAAACATTGTCGCCAGGTTTTAGAGGGTTGGACTAGTGACCAGCTAAGGGAAACTATCCGATCAGCAAATTTTTGGGTGGATCAGGGTTACTTACAGCCTGAGGATGTTCTGCCGTTAACCCGGTTATGTGTTGAACCAGCCCTGTCATTTGTTCCCAAAGGAGGTGATGACTTCTCTCCCCCTTTCAATGGTGACCAAGTAGAATCCCTAGTATGCTTGTTAGAGGATGATCCGGCTTCTTTCTATGAGCATTATTCCCTCTGTTCCCAGCAGGTGTTGCATGATTGTGTGAGGTCAGTGCAGTCTCTGATTAAAAGGCGTGAGTGCGGACTAGTTTTTGTTCAGCCTTTGCTGCAGGCATGGTCAGATCTCCTCCCGAATTCAGCCAAGCCACAACATCCCGGCCCCACCATCAATCACCTGCCTTCCCAAGAATGTATCCGCCCATCACCTATGGCAACCCCAGCTACCGTCCAGTGTGTTCAGCCCCCCAAATACTACTACCCCGTCTCTACCTATTGCACCTACCCTGCCTTCAATCCACCTGCTTCTTCCCTCCGATCCGTAGCCAATCCACAAGAACCTCCTCCAGCCACTGTCCCTGCACCTCTGCCATTTTCTTCCATTTGTTCAATCCCAACCTTTTCATATATTGCCCCCCGTTACTTGCAAACCTGCAGTGACTAAATCCAAGAAGAAGCGGAAGTACTTCCCAACCCACACAATCCCACCTACCTCCACACGAGCCAGCCTGCAGTTTCAGAGCCAGCCTGCCAGCCCGAAGTTTCAGAGCCAGCCTGCCAGCCCGAAGTTCCTGAGCCAGTGTTCCAACCTGGTATTCCGTGGCCGGCCTTCCAACTAGAGGTTCAGATGGCAGTGTCTACCTTCGGAAGATTCAGTACCTGTGTCCTCGCCCGACGATCCGGTGCCCGTTTCCCGGCCTGAGGTTGTGGTGCCCGTTTCCCGGCCTGAGGTTTTGGTGCCCGTTTCCCGGCCTGAAGTTATGGTGTCCGTTTCCCAACCTAAGGAGCCTGCTGCCCAGCCCGGTGCCCCTTTCTGCTGCCCAGCTCGATGACCCGGAGCCTGCTGCCCAGCTCGATGACCCGGAGCCTGCTGCCCAGCCCGATGTGCCACTGCCTGCTGCCCAGCCTGATGTGCCACTGCCTGCTGCGTCCCTGCCTGCTGCCCAGCCTGATGTGTCCTTGCCTGCTGCCCAGCCTGATGTGTCCCTGCCTGCTGCCCAGCCTGATATGACTATTTCCTGCCCGGATGTGCCTACTGTTTGCCCGGATGTGCCCTACTGTCTGCCCGGATGTGACCTTGCCTGTTGCCCAGCTTGTTGCTATGAACTTCCCCCAGCAACAGGTCGTTGGAGCGTCTGGAGGCCGCTCCTTTGAGGGGGGGGTACTGTCAGGAAAGGCTTCACACGCTGGTGGTGCTGTTGGTCCTTTGGACTGCAGTGCTAGTGTCTGCCAGCAGGTGTCCTCTTGCAGCCAATATCTTTGTTGGAGGATCTCACCTGCTGGTGGTAACATATGATACTGTAGTACCGGCGTCCACCAGCGGGTGTATTCTGGCAGTATGGGACAGGCAGCACTTCCTGTGGTCAGCTGTGACCTGAAGCTTAATCACTGGACTTTCTTAAATACCCGGCAAGTGCAAACACTCCTTGCTCTGGTATCGCTCTCTTCCTGACCCAGGACCTGTGACCCGGACTTAAGCCTGTATCTTATCCCAACATGCACCCTGCCTGACTCGATCCGACTTGATCCCTACCTTGAACCTGCACCCTGTTTAACCCGATCCCTACCTTGAGCTTATCCTGTGTTTGTCTCCCTGGTCACCCAGATCCCTGCTCTGCAGCCAACCCATCCGTCCCCTCTTTGTTCCTGCTTCCTCCCATCCTTACCCATCTGCTGGATCCCCTTGTGTATGACCTCAGCCTGGCTCTGTACTACGATTCTGGTATTTCTCTTATTTGTATATACCTTGTTTATATAGTCACTGTTATTGTTTAGTTTATTGCACTGTGTTCTACTAGAGGTGATTATTGTTTATCCACTACAATAAATTGTCACATTTTCACCTATACCCGTTTGGTTTCCTTTTATGCAGTCACACAGTCTGGTCAATTAGCCTTCTCTGACACCCGCCCCCCTGCTTGTGATTGGAGAAATCATAAATTCCACCTCTTGTGTCTAATCACAGCAGGGCAGTGTAAAGCCAGCGTTGTAACCCCCCCTGTATTCCTCCTAATGTAACCCCCCTGTATTCCTCCTAATGTAACCCCCCCTATATCTCCTCTCCCTACAGTCACAGACCTCAGATCAACGCGCTCTGTCCACATGGACGTTCTTCCTCCTAGGCTCCTCCTCCTGTTGTGGATATACTGTCAGTGTGGAGGAGACTAGGCACCGTCGGTATTTGTTGTGATTGGCAGCCGGTACCTCTCCCCACCTGCCTGAGTGTCAATAGGCGGATTGCAGGGCCGGGCGCTGTGCACTGGGCTATGGCACTGTCTGCCTCACAACACAATTCTTACTCCTCCTCCCTCCCCGAACATTGCAGAGAGCGAAGGAGATACTGGAGTGCGCAGATGAAGGAGGAAAATGAGAGAGCCGCGGTGCCTCTCTCGATCCAGCGCCGTAACTGGCGACGGTGTCACCCCTCTGGGGGGTGTCACCTGGGTGCGGCCCGCACCCCCCGCACCTGCCTTGCAATGCCAGTGAGGACAAGTGCTGTCAGTGAGTAAAGTGGTGATGCCACTTTTTGGGGGCGTGATCAGTTCTTCTGGGTAGAGCGCGCATCTGCTGCCCCAACTGTGCTGTGATTCATTACAGCATAAGCTGATTTTTGGGAAGGGGGTCCTTGAATGGCCGTTTGGAAATGTGGTCACCCTAAACAGGCCTGGCCTCGACCAGGAACACTCCACAGCGATGTGACACAAGATGGTAGTCTTATTATGCCTCGTACACACGTTCAGATTATCGTACGACGTATCGTTCGCTTTTTGTTGCATAAAACTAATATAGAATACAACAGTGCAAAATGTGCTCTACGAAAAGTACGATTTTTTTGTCGTACGATTCTGGAAAAACCTTATGGTGTGGGTAGATACGTATCTGAAATTATGTCAAATACGTGTGACCCCTGTGTCCTTCTGGTTTATTTTCGTGTTTCTGATCATACATGGTGTTTGTCTATCAATTTTTAGCGGACGCATACTGTACTGATTACACGATTGTCGTACGATGGGCTGTCGTCCGAGCAAAGTTTTCGTGTTTGTCCCTTCGGATTTGGTTGGACGGACTGTCGTGATCAGCTGTCGAAAGCTGTGTACTAACGATCAGATTATCAAACGATCTATCCGAAAGCGATTTTTATCATCCGATAATCGGATCGTGTGTGACTTCCGGGTATCGCGGCTCCGGCGCTGTGACTGGCCTGGAGTCGCAATGACATCACTCCCGCGCATGCGCGAGGGAACGGCACAGTGCAACTGAAGCAATGGCACATAGTGCCATTGCTTCAGTTGGCTTAAGTGCGCATGGGCCGCATGACGTCGGCACATGTAAATACAGGGATATCTCCTAAACCGTGTAGGTTTAGGAGATATCCAGTGCAGTTACAGGTAAGCCTAATTATAGGCTTGCCTTTAGTTTTAAAGTGGTTGTAAAGGGTTTACAACCACTTTAAAAAGGATCCAAAAAATATACGGCTTCATGTGATTGCTATACCTAAATAAAATACATTTTTTTGGCAGTCATATTTTCAATATTAATGCCAAATTTTCACAATTTCTGCAGGGTATGCAAACTTTTGAGCATAACTGTACATGCCGCCCTACCGCCCCTCCTATCCAGGTCCTGCTATGATCAGGCCCTTGCATGATCCCCTGGCCTCTCCTCATCCCCACTGCTGGGTTCCTCACCCTCTCCTGCCAGCTGCTGCGGGACCTGTCAGGATGGAGAGCGGGAAAGGAGCTGGTAAATGTGTTGTTTGCTTTCCCCCTGCTTGTTTTAATGAATAAAGTCAATGTTTCGTACCAATCCCTGACTCTGTTCGTTCATAACTGAGGCATAGTAAACTGTTCATTCATAATTGTGTTTAGTATGCTTCAGTTTGTGAATGAACAGGAAGCTCCGTACAAAGCTATTCCTGTCCATTCATTCTGTGCAGCTGAGGCTGCGAGGGTAGAGATTGAGGGCTGTGTCCTTAATCTCTTTTCACTGTCTCAAAGGTAAAACATGAGAGGTCTGTTTAAATACCTGATATCTCATCAAAACCCCCCAACAGGGCTCCTAAAAAATAGTAAAAAATAAATAAATAATAATAAATAAAATGGTAAAGGATAATAATAAAAAAAAAAAAAATAGAAACTACTGACACTAGTGGCGGAACTACCGGGGTCACACCTGCAACTGGGCCCTGGCATTGCGTCACCATGGGGGAACCTGGCTGGGGGTCAGGGGGGCTCTTTATGGTTTCTTGCACCCGGGCCCTGAAGGTTCTAGTTACACTTCTGAGTCTCTACATTCATGTCCCCATATGAGTTACTGTTTATGCTAGCCATGAAGATAACATTTTTAGGACAAGAGAAATAATTATGGTTGTTTTGAAAGAGTATAGTCCTGTTGAACCACCTCTGCTGTTGCTAAGCAGCCTCCAACACAGATCTCTCGGGTGGCAAGGGAGCAGCAAAATACAGATGAGCTCATCTCTCTGCTCTTTTCTCCCTTTAGCATTTGCTCTGCTAACACATGTGTATGCAGCGCCCCTGATTGCCCCCCTAAAGCTGCCCCTCCATTACTAAGTCTGGGCTCTGCTTTAAAGGGGAATACAAGAGGTTGGCACCAAGACAGATTCAAGTAATTATGCTGTTTGCATTTGCAAATTAATTAATTAATAGATTTTTTCCAAGCCCAGATTTGGGCTAAACTTTTTTTTTTTTTCAAAAGGGCCTCATAGAAGTTCAAATAGAAAAAAAGGCAGCTCTGGCTGCAATATCTGCTCTCTGGTGCAGTTATCTTTTTCCACCACTAGATGTCCTCAGTCTTCTGGGTTGAAGTATGCCAACTGTTGTTCAATCTGAAAGACTGAGGACATATTGTGAGTGCAGGACATCACAGATCTGTCCCCTGAGGGGGTGTCCCCCTGGTGCCACACGTCATTATGTTAGGGTCGCTCTCTGCATCATAGAGGACTCATAGAGTGTATTCAATTTTTTTTTAAAAAGCATAAAATACACACTGGAGGGCCTCCAGAAAAGACAACCAAGGGGCAGGGACAGAGCCTGGGCTTTGAAGAATACATGACTGCAATATTTTTTTGCTGTCTGAAGTTCAGGCTGAACTCCAGGTAAAATCCCAATGTAGTGGGTCTTCCCTGAGGCCTTGCTATTTTGTCTAGGTGAACAATTTTACTTGACTTATCCTTCACTCTCACCTACTTCTCCCTGTTGCATGACCCGTCCCCTCAAAGCTGCTTCTCTTCGCTGGTCAGTTGGACGCAGGCACTCTGATGTCACATAGAAAGCAGTCATTCATTGTAAGTGAGGACACTGAGGGCCCCCCAAAACCCAGAGAAAGGAGTAGAGGGATAAGGTAAGGAAAACTGCTTTTAATGATACCCGGGGTATAAATAGGCACTTAGCTTGAATTTATTAGGATATCATAACCCATGTGATCGTTTATTAACTTGGTTTTAAAACCATAAGACCTCACCAATGGTGAAAATAAGGTGCAAGCAGTAAATTCAGCTACGCTCCAAGGCTTGGTGCACACCTACAGGTGCGACCAAGCATGGGCACCGGTCTGTGCATTTTTCGCGCGTTCCCACGTGTTGCATGTAGGGCAGCCCATTCATTTCTTTGGGCTGCCCTACTCGGGGGGGGCCTGGATCTTCTCCATAAATGCACAGCACTGGACCAAACTAAATGGTGCTGGGGCACTTCGGGGTTTGGCGTACGCAAAATTGCATACATTTGCAGGTGCATGAGGGTGCCATCTGCTAAAGTGCAGCGTGATTCTCTGCATGTTGGGCAAGTGCGAGAAGCGGAAAATAAGTCCCTGACTCTTCCCCAAAAACATGCTGCATCAAACTGAAGCTGTGACACCTTGGGGCTTAGCCCGTGCAGAATTGCGTGCGCTTGCAGATGCATGGGGGGTGCCCATTACCCATAATTGGCACCGCCGCACGTCTGCTAAAGTGCAGTGTGTTTCTCTGCATATTGGGAAAGCATGGGATTTTGCACGTGTTTCACGACACGCAAAGGTCTGAATGTAGCCTAAAGTGATTTTAAACCCTTACATAAAGCCAGTGAAGTGACTGGCCTCAGGTGATAAAAATTTAACAAAGCCTCTTACATAAGTTGTACCTGTTTATCTACGGTATCCTCTCCTCTACAGCCATTTAAAGTCCAGAATTTATAAAGCTTGTCTGAGGTGTCTGAAAACAGGGCGGGGAGCTAAAAATTACACACTACAGAGCTCAGTGAGGAGAGCTCTGAGAGCTGATTGGAGGGAAGGGACACACCCCCTTCACACAGCACAAGGCTGTCCATCACAAGCTGTGTTCTTGAGCTCCGTCCCCTGTCACCTTTTTATCTCTTGGTGTCAGGAAAATATTTCAGAAGTGACCCATGTAGATGAACTGCAGCCTGCAAAGTCCTGTGACAGGCTGAAAACTGCCATGGATGGACGGGACCAGACGGGGCACTAAGCAGTACTAATAGGGCAGTATGTGCCCATGGGCGACTGCCCAGAATGCAAGCAGTCCACAGCTTCGACAGTGGCAGTGTGAACGAGGCCCAAATCCCTTTTCTGAATTGAAATATCAAATTTTCATTCCTAAGAAAGGCAAATACCGCACATGTTTTGGTTATAATATAGTAAGAGAACAGGGGCATACCTCGGGAATCTGGTTTTCGGATGCCTGATGGAATTTGGGACTTCAGCCAGTAATGTGGTTCCATGCGGGTTAAGGTTGCGTTATTTCAGACGTGCGCTCCTGGGAAAGTAGTTTGGATGGAGACGGGAACAAGTCTCAGCTTCCCCCCCCCCCCCCCCCGTCTATTTTAGGCAACTTGCTCCTGTATCAGACCTCCACCGTCTGCCTTTCCCATTTTATAAATCTATCATCACCCTCGTCTCATCCTTCCTCCTGTGCCTCGTCCTCGGTCACTCCATCCTGGGGCTCCATAACTCCATCCAAACCCCAAAGCTGGATGGGTTCTATATTAAGCCTTTGGAGAATAACCAGCTGCAGGCTAAGACGGTTTACACCATACTGCCAGAATGACTTCATTACGAGGGTGGAGGTTAACGCCGACATCTGTAGAAGCTGAGCGAAAATATTTATAAGCAGAATAGTGGAAGAGAACGCGTGCCTAACTGATGCGGAGAAAAGGAACTCAATGATCACCCTTCCTAGCTGCACATACAGTGGAACCTCGGATTGCGAGTAACGTGGTTAACGAGCGTTTCGCAATACCAGCACTGTATTTCCTAAAATCCTAACTCGGTTTGCGAAACGAGCTGGATTCAGGCCAAATCGGGGTGCAGTACCGCGTTTGGCCTGAGGTGGGGGGGGGGCGCCGGAGCCAAATGGCGCCGGTCGGAAATGCACGGAAAGGCCCGAGGACAGTTTGGCTGACCCCGGCAAACCTCGGAAAGGCTCGGGAACGGAGTCTTTCTGAGGTTTGCCGAGGTCAGTCGAACTGTCCTCGGGCGTTTCCGAGGCCTTTGGCCGCATGCGGTATTGCATGCCATTGAAGTCAATGCAGAACAAATTATTTTAGCTTCCATTGACTTCAATGGGGAAACTCGCTTTTGATATGCGAGTACTTTGGATTACGAGCATTCTCCTGGAACGGATTATGCTCGTAATCCGAGGTTCCACTGTACTCACCTTTATTACGCAACTTACCCTGGTTCTTGGTGATTGGCTGTGCACTCACCCAGGGCTGTCACACGAGGTCATTTAGAGATTCCCCAGTCTTGTGTAAGCTCTACATCACAATTCAGAGCTTACACAGTGTTTTCAGCTGCATTGAGTGGCAGGTGAATGAAGGAATGGTAAGGACGAGCAGCTGAGATGTTAGGCCTCTTCATCACATGGGTGGCCAAATGGTAAGCATAGGTGCTTGAGCTGCAGTTTTACCAGCTTGTGAAAGGAGATGCAGAATAATGATGAGCTTATCTCAGGTGTCACCCTGCTCTCTCATCCTATCAGCATGCATCTTGTCAGCACATGAACTGAACATCTCCTCGTGCTTCTTCTTCCTCTCATAATCCAGGTCTACTGTACAGGAACTGCAAGAGGCTGATGCCAGGTGAAACTCAGGCACTTACTCTCAGGGCTGCTGTTAGAAACCGCAGGCCCCCATAAAGCCAACCTGACAGGCCCCCCCAAATAAACACAGTTTACTATGCTTCAGTTACAGTGCCTTGAAAAAGTATTCATACCCCTTGTCATTTTCCACATTTTGTCATGTTACAACCAAAAACGTAAATGTATTTTATTGGGATTTTATGTGATAGACCAACACAAAGTGGCAAATAATTGTGAAGTGGAAGGAAAGTGATAAATGGTTTTCAATATTTTTTACAAATAAAAAAGTTGAAAAGTGTGGGGGGTACATTTGTATTCAGACTCCCTAAATCAATACTTTGTAGAACCCCCTTTCTCTGAAATTACAGCTGCAAGTCATTTTGGGGATGTCTCTACCAGCTTTGCACATCTAGAGAGGGACATTTTTGCCCATTCTTCTTTGAAAAATAGCTCAAGCTCTGTCAGATTGGATGGAGAGCGTCTGTGAACAGCAATTTTCAAGTCTTGCCACAGATTCTCAATTGGATTCAGGTCTGGACTTTGACTGGGCCATTCTAACACATGAATATGCTTTGATCAAAACTATTACATTGTAGCTCTGGCTGTATGTTTAGGGTCGTTGTCCTGCTGGAAGGGGAACCTCCGCCCCACTCTCAAGTCTTTTGCAGACTCTAAAGCCCTGTACACACGATCGTATTTCCTATGGATTCCAATCCGATGGATTTTTCCATAGGAAATCCGATGAAGCTGACTTTCATCAGTCTTGCCTACACACCATCAGTCAAAAATCCGACCGTCCCAAACGCTGTGACGTAAAACACTCCGACAAGCCGAGAAAAATTAAGTTCAATGCTTCTGAGCATGCGTCGACTTGATTCTGAGCATGCGTTGGTTTTTTATCCGATGGAGTTCCACACAGACGATCGGAATTTGCTATCGTTTTTTTCCCCATCAGATAAATTTAAAACTTGTTCTATTTTTTTCTCACCGATGGAAAAAAGACTGATGGGGCCCATACACGATCGGTTTGTCTGATGAAAAAAGTCCATCGGACTGTTTTCATCTGTAAAACCGATCTTGTGTACACGGCATAACAGGTTTTCTTCTAAGATTGTCCTGTATTTGGCTCCATCCATCTTCCCATCAACTCTGACCAGCTTCCCTGTCCCTGCTGAAGAAAAGCATCCCCACAACATGATGCTGCCACCACCATGTTTCATGGTGAGGATGGTGTGTTCAGGGTGATGTGCAGTGTTAGTTTTCCACCACACATAGCGTTTTACTTTTAGGCCAAAAAGTTCAATTTTGGTCTCATCTGACCAGAGCACCTTCTTCCACATGTTTGCTGTGTCCCCACATGGCTTCTCACAAACTGCAAATGGGACTTCTTATGGCTTTCTTTCAACAATGGCTTTCTTCTTGCCGCTCTTCCATAAAGGCCAGATTTGTGGACTGCACGACTAATAGTTGTCCTGTGGACAGATTCTCCCACCTGAGCTGTGGATCTCTGCAGCTCCTCCAGAGTTACCATGGGCCTCTTGGCTGCTTCTCTGATGAATGCTCTCCTTGCCCGGCCTGTCAGTTTAGATGGACGGCCATGTCTTGGTAGGTTTTCTGTTGTGCCATACTCTTTCCATTTTCATATGATGGGTTGAACAATGCTCCGTGAGATGTTCAAAGCTTGGGATTATTTATTTTTTTAATCTAACCCTGCTTTAACCTTCTCCACAACTTTATCCCTGCCCTGTCTGGTGTGTTCCTTGGCCTTCATGATGCTGTTTGTTCACTAAGGTTCTCTAACAAACCTCTGAGGGCTTCACAGAACAGCTGTATTTATACTGAGAATAAATTACACACAGGTGGACTCTATTTACTATTTAGGTGACTTCTGAAGGCAATTGGTTCCACCAGATTTTAGTTAGGGGTATCAGAGTAAAGGGGGCTGGATACAAATGCACGCCACACTTTTCAGATACTTATTTGTAAAAAATAAATAAAACCATTTATAATTTTCCTTCCATGTTACAATTATCTGCCACTTTGTGTTTGGTCTATCACATAAGATCCCAATAAAAATACATTTACATTTTTGGCTGTAACATGACAAAATGTGTAAAATTTCAAGGGGTATGAATACTTTTTCAAGGCACTATATGAATGAACACAGTGAGTGATCAATGTTGATCCCTAATTGTGTTCATTAAGAAAAGGAAAGGGCTGATAAATATGACATATTTACCAGACCCTTTGCCCACTCTAAATCCTGGGGGATCCTATTGCGTGCTTGTAACTGCCAGCAGGAAGGAGAGAAGGGAAGCCGGAAGCACTGCGGGGGTGAGGGGGAAACATATGGTGCAGAGTGAGGGTGATCGGTGTGGCGGAGGGCAATTACTGGAGCCAATCCCCTGTATGGCTCTCTCTGTTGCAGTTAAAAGCCGGCGGGAGGGAGAGGAGAAGAAGCCAGCTTTCAGCTGCCAATCACCCTCCCTGCACGAATATGGTTCACCCTGCTGTCTGGACCCCGTACAGGAGGACCAGTGGTGCCCCCTTGTCCACAATCCTACTTAGACTGCCTGTTGTCAACCTTTTCTCTGCCACGGTTGGAATACTTACATCAGCGGCAGTGAGGGGGCAGCTACAGCAGCCGGTAAGGCAAGTAAATTTCACAAGCCGTCAGCTTTCAGACAAAATCAGTTTCATGGACCCTCTCAATGGACATTCCCCTCCTGCTATGTTTCCCAGTATTTGCTGTCCCACCTGTGGTGTGTATTATGTTACTTCTGGTTTCTGCTGTCTCTTTCCCTGAAAAAGTGTAAAAAATGGAAGTTGCACCCAAGCGCCTAAACCTTCCAAAAAATGGAAAGCCCCCTTCAAGAGCCAGAATTTACAGTTAACTCTAAACTGATGACCTGTAGGGGTTTTCTTTAAGCATCACCTATGGACAATTTTGGGTACTGAATTTTATTGCTGTTTCACGGATGCATACAATTTTAAGGCTTTACGTGTTTGGTATCTATGTACTCGACCCTTTGCTTGGAACCTGAAAGTCTCCGTAGATCGACCAGCAGGATTCCCCATTCGCTATATTGTGATGGAGCTAATAAATTGACTATGTTATCTCTCTCTTTCAACCACTCAGATATTGTTTATAAAAGATACTTGGATAGTTTCCAGAAACAGAAAACCGTATGGTCTCCCAGTCCCACGTGATCAATATAAAAGGAACAGAGAGAGACAGGGCTCTCACATTAAATCGGGATTTTAAAGGGGGACACCGGTTCTGTTTATAGGTGAGTACACTGAGACAGTAGATTAGAAAAATATAAATTTCTTCATAACATATTTAAAATTGTTGTTGTAATTTTACAAAGACCACGAAGAGAGCTTTGAAACAAAGAACTAGGTTGTGCAGTCAGCCAACATGTTTCGCACTGTTGTGCTTCGTCAGGGCTTTGCACAAGTGCAGTGCAGTGCTGTGCCCCGAGCCCACCCTTTTTTTGAAGCCTATTAGAGCCTCTAATTCTAATCACGTGCTTCAAACCCCCCCATTGGGATCTATGATCTGACACCCTGTATGTTGTGTATCAGGGGGCTGGATGCATTGATGGGGGGGCAGAGCCCATGTGCCCCTAATGCCCCTAATGCTCTCCTGTGACCCAGAATAGGCCATCTGCTGATGGAACTGCTCACAGAACTGACTGCTCACAGAACTGCTCCAGGCTTTTGAAGGACAATATTGTCGGGATCCACCCAGATGCTTGATCGGCAGCTGGCTCAACCTAGCTCAGTGTGTGGCTGAGAGCTGGAGCCAACCAACCCTCTCCCTAGCCTGGCTCTTCAATAAGCGCTGGAGAGGCAGAGCCGAGAGCTGGCTCTCAGATCCTAATAGGCTAAGTCTAATGCTGGCCATACACTATACGAAAAAGCGGCCGAAATTCGGTCGTTCAGACAGTTTGTTCGTTTTTCGAACAGTTAATGGGCACAAAATCGATAATCGTTGGAACGTTTTTGAGCCGAAAAAATGAAGGACAAGTTTGGAAATTTTCTGCCGAACGAACAATAAATTGAAAGGTTAATGTGCTTCCCGTCGGAACTTTCTGCACTAGGTATATGTAAAAAAAAAAAAAAAATTTTTTTTATTTATTTATGTCCACTGAACGATTTATCGGTCATTACATGATGGAACTATCGTTTGCACTCACAGCCGAACGTTCGTTTTTCGAAAGTTCGTTCAGACGATTTTTCGTATAGTGTATGGCCAGCATGAGCGATGAGTGGTCATGTGATTGTTCAGTTCTCAGGCTTAGAACTGGCAGGGATAGCTGCAGCATGGAGGTGAGTACAGTATGTATGTTAGTTTTTTTTTTTCTAAGTCTGTTCTTCTCCTTTAACTTCAGTGAATTATTTTTTTTTTTTTCAACTATTGTTGTGTGATATAAACAAAATTAATGTTGTTCTCCACGGTCTCTTCTTTCAGATAATATATAACATTTGTGGATTTTAACGAATCTTCAGGCCTAAAATATGCATTTAAAGTGTGCAAAAAAAACGTTAAAATGGCTTTCGCAGTGAAAGAGTTAAATCAGAACTCCAGCTCAAAATACAAGCTAAAATAAATAGCCCATTAAAAGAAAAAGAAAAAAAATGTGCACTTGCTGAATTAGTCACCGTGAATCTAGAGACTTCCCTGCAGTACTTTTTTTCTGTCACTAGACGTCCTCACTTTGATGGTCTCATTCAACCAATTTCCTCTGAGCCCAGGTCACCCTGGACCCTCCCCCAGCCTGTGACTGGACAGGAAAAGGAGGAAGCAGGGAAGTGATGAGCTCATCCCTCTGTCACTCTGCTGTCTCCTCCTATCACCATGCTTATATTTAAAAGCTATATTTAATAACGTACCAATAACTACAGAGCTGCATTCAATAGTGTCTTATATCTGCCTAAAGTTCTTAATTCTTTTTTTTACATTTCAGCTACTTCTGTTATTGAGCAGGAAAACACTTCGCTTCTCTTCGCTGTCCTGCTCTACATTTGTTTCCTTTTGTTGGATTAATCATTAATTTTGGCACCGAATACTTATTGTATTGTCCGTGCCAACATCTTTTGTCATTGTTATACTTAGGCATGAGTTTATTTTGGCACTATACATTATTTGTACTCTCTGCTATTGGATCACGGCTGCTGTTTTGCTTAGGGATCAAAGCCTAAATCGCATGGCCAATTTTAGGTAGTATTCAATCCCCCAAGTGGTAAAATAAATGGTTCCCTATGGTGTAAACTGGTCAAAAGCATGTTTTGGTGATTAACCACTTCAGCCCCGGAAGGATTTGCCCCCTTAATGACCGGGCCATTTTTTTGCGATACGGCACTGCATCGCTTTAACTGACAATTGCGCGGTTGTGCGGTGCTGTACCCAAACAAAATTGACGTCCTTTTATTTCCCACAAATAGAGCTTTCTTTTGGTGGTATTTGATCACCTCTGCGGTTCTTAGGCTTTCACACTGAAGCGGTGCGCTAGCAGGACCGCTCCAAAAGTCCTGCTAGCCGCATCTTTACAGCGGTGAAGGAGCGGTGTGTTCACCGCTCCTTTACCGCTGCTGCCCATTAAAAGCAATGGGAGACCGCAGTAATACTGCCCGCAATGCGCCTCTGCAGAGGCGCATTGCTGGCGGTATTAACCACTTTTTCGGCTGCTAGCGGGAGTTAAATTCACCCCGCTAGCGGCCACATACCGCGGTAAAAACGAAGGTATAGCGGCGCTAAAAATAGCGCCACTATACCCACAGCGCACCTCCCGCCCCAGTGTGAAAGGGGCCTAACAATTTCTATTATTATTATCTTTTACAGAAGCCCCCAGTAGATGTCCTTTTGTGTATACCACGTTTACTATCATTTTCATTGGGTTCCAGCAACTATGGATGGATTCCCATGCACCCGTGGGGCCTTGTGGTGGTTTACGTTACTGGCACACGCTCCCTTAGTTCCAACGGCTGACACTACCGGTGGACTTTTTGGTTCCATGGGTCACGACATGTCCTCATACACAGCATGGCTGTCTGTAAGTTTACGATGGGATTGGTTTCATCTTATTATATGTGCAGTAATTCCTCTGCCACGTGTTAATTAATTATGGACCTTTACTTATTTGTA
The DNA here is from genome assembly GCA_029206835.1 of Rana muscosa. Classification (NCBI taxonomy): domain Eukaryota; kingdom Metazoa; phylum Chordata; class Amphibia; order Anura; family Ranidae; genus Rana; species Rana muscosa. The sequence goes on from CM055118.1 coordinate 332,509,183, forward strand.
TTTTTGTATCCTATTTTAGATATGCATCACGTGCCTGCTCCTGATGAGTGGTAATACCAAACCACGAAACGCGTCAAGCTAATTTTAAGCCGTGGTTGCACCTATATGTTCTCTACAATTTTACGTGATACCACATCTGGTATAATTGTCAGCTGGTGAGAAATTTCGGGGAAAAAGTATATGAGATATATTGGAAAGTATCGGGAGTAAAGACTAACTTAAACATAGAGATTTCCTTGTTATCCTTAATCCCAGACTCAATAAAGAGTATTAAAAAAGATATACTACACCATATGATAACGGCAGCGAGAACAATAATAGCGCACAATTGGAGAGTACAAAGAAGCCCAAATATAATAGAATGGATATGTAAATTGAACGAAATACAATATATGGAAAGACAGATAAGAGAAGAAGGATATATAAATAGCCAAATGCCAGAAATTTGGCAAAAATGGGAGGAATTTCGGCTCTCGGAAGGAATGAAGGAATATATATAGGTGGAAAATAAGGAGAAATATGAAGGGGAGAAGGGAAAAGGGGGAGACGGGGGGGGATTAAAGGGAAATTTTCCCTTTTTTTTTTTTTTGTTGTTGTTTGGTTAATTTGTGAATGAATGATAGGATGAATGTATAGGGAAGATAAAAAGGAATAATGCAGTAGATTGATAGAAGGTATATTGTCTTTAAACGATAAGTAACTGATATATATCAAGATTCGGCATGTTGAATAACTAAAGCCCTGTACACACGATCGGATTTCCTATGGATTCTAATCCGATGGATTTTTCCATCGGAAATCCGATGAAGCTGACTTTCATCAGTCTTGCCTACACACCATCAGTCAAAAATCCGACCGTCCCAAAAGCCGTGACGTAAAACACTCCGACAAGCCGAGAAAAATGAAGTTCAATGCTTTTGAGCATGCGTCGACTTGATTCTGAGCATGCGTGGGTTTTATGTCCGATGGAGTTCCACACAGACGATCGGAATTTGCTATTGTTTTTTTTCCCATCGGATAAATTTAAAACATGTTCTATTTTTTCTCACTGATGGAAAAAAGACAGATGGGGCCCACACACGATCGGTTTGTCCGATGAGAAAAGTCCATCGGACTGTTTTCATCGGTAAAACCGATCGCGTGTATGCGGCATAAGGGGAATAATGTAATTATAAGTGAATCTTGTATAAATGTAAACGTTTTTGTACTGGAAAAAAGCTAAATAAAAAGAAATTGAATTTTTTTTTTTACGTGATATCCATTTTAATCCTGTGGCACCAAGATTGAGATGCTATACCCTAGGATCTCTTTCTAACTATACCCTGCAGATCAGGGAGGTTGGAGGCTATTCCCGTCTGTGTAGCCGTTTCTGTGTGATGTCCGTATTGTAATATTATATATGTATGTGTTGAGATAGAAAATTTATGGGAATTTTACAAACATTATCAATTATTGTTTTTTTATGGTCTATATTACTATCAATTACTATAATTTTAATGTAATTATTGTTTACCTGTACCTACCGTATATACTCGAGTATAAGCCGATCCGAATATAAGCCGAGGGACCTAATTTTACCACAAAAAACTGGGAAAACGTATTGACTTGAGTATAAGCCTAGGGTGTCCATCTGCGTGCCTCACTTTGCCTCACTGTGTCCATGCCTCACTGTGTCCATGACTAGACTAACGTTTAACATGGGAGTCTATGGAAGGGGTGCCCGGATTTGAAAAATCGGTGCTCCCCGGCCGTAGGTCCCCCAGACAACAAACTTTTTACACTTGTAGTGGAGAAAAATGGCTATATGTGTGCCAAGTTTCGGGTCCAGGGGACCTACGACCGGCCGGTACCGGGTCCCCAAAGTCACCAGAGAAATGACTGTTTAACATGGGAGTCTATAGAAGGGGTGCCCGGCTTTGAAAAATCGTTGCTCCCCGGCCGTAGGTCCCCCGGACAACAAACTTTGCACACTTGTAGAGGAAGAGTGGGGCTACATGTGTTGGGGTCCAGGGGACTGGTACTGAGTCCCTAAAGTCCGGGAGATCAGGCGCAAAAAGGTGACTCGAGTATAAGCCGAGGGGGGCATTTTCAGCACAAAAAAATGTGCTGAAAAACTCGGCTTACACTCGAGTATATACGGTAATTAAAATATTTATATTTACAATTATATTGATGGTTGTTTTTCCCTAGGCTGTGTGCTCCATATAAAGTCCCCAATTCTATTTTATTATTCCTCTCCCCCTTTCCCTTTTATATATCTTTAATTTTTTCTTTTACCCTATGGCACTCGGTTTCCTTACCCCACACATTTTTTACGCAAACACAGGTTGCGTTAAAGCAGTCCATTCAAAAATTGACAAAACAATAGACATGCATCTTTTTTCTTTTTAACTCAGAGCACCGCAATAAACAAAATATGTGACTTCTTCCTTTTTTTTTTTTTTTTTTTGCAATGACAATTTTTCCTTTAAAAAAGTGGAGCATTCCTTTAAATGAAATATGTCATTCATCCTGATATTAGTAAAGACAAATTTAGCAGCGAGGGGTCATTACGTGGGAGACAAGCAGTTAAGGGAGGGACCGTCTGCCACTTCACTTAACGAGGTGACTAAAGATGGAGAAAGTTACTCATTGACAACTTTAACTGCACAGCAACATGCGTGTTGCAACAGTATTTTATAATAATCCATTTACCCCGGCCCTTTTTACCGTCATGGATTTGACAGAACAAGAGCCTCTTAAGGCGACCCCTGACCCCCATCAAATGTCACTTTTCAAGAGAGCAGCATGTTACAATAAAAAAACTCATTTTCCACGACTGCACTTGAGATGGCACTTTCTTATGGCGTATGGGGGAGATTTATTTTAACCCTTTCCTTCCCAGAGCTGGTTTTGTGTTTTTTTTTTTTGCACAAGTTTAACCACTTAACTTCCAGAAAGGTTTTACCCCCTTCATGACCAGGCCATTTTTTCTAGGGCTGTGGAAATTAACTAATAATTCCTCAAATTAATTGATTCATTTTTTTGATCGATCAAAATTCTTTTGATCGGTACTCACCTCTCCGCCGGCTTCCGGGTCTTCAGGGAGTTCCGTGAGAGATCCGGTGACGTCACGGACACCGGCGGGGCTTGCCGTATCCATCTGAAGGGCACTTCTTTGCTGTGCCTTCATATCTGCATGCCGGCGGGACCTTACTATCTGCCACACGCAAGGGCTGTTACACTTCCCTCTATCACTTCCCTCTATCAACCTGGGATTCTACAGCCATCCACTGGGAGTTGTGATAGTTCCCTTCACGGGACATCTACATGCCGACGGACTGATGTTAAGCCCTCCTCATCTGGATTCAGCAGCGATATCGTTGTACACATTTTTATACCAGTATCATACTTGGCTACATGTTTTTATGACTGCTTTTGCTGCCGTTTGGTATTTCTCGCACCATTTTTACAGTTTATGTAGCTACATCGATTTTATCTCCAGTGCAATATTTATTTTGTTACCTACTTGAAGACTATAAAAGTTTTAATGCTATTCCCATCGAGCGCTGCCTTTGTGTGTTTTTTCTATCCTGCTATCCATTTTTCCAGCTGCACTGGGAATCGGCCTGCAAGGAGATCAGCTAAAAGTAGTTGGATCTGTATGTGCTTTATAATTAATCAAAATTAGTCGATTAATCGATTAAAAAAACAATTAATCGAACAAGAAAATTTTAATCAGTAACAGCCCTAATTTTTTCCTATTCAGCACTATGCTACTTTAACTGGTAATTGTGCGGTCATGCAACACTGTACCCAAATTTAATTTTATATCATTTTTTTCACACAAATAGAGCTTTCTTTTGGTGATATTTATTCACCATTACACTTTTTATTTTTTGCTATATATATATATATATATATATATATATATATAAAAAATACCCAAAAAAAACAAAACGGTTTCTTAGTTTCTGTTTTGTTTTGCAAACAAATAACCTTTCTTCATAAATTGGCAAAATTTATTTTGCTACATTTCTTAGGTAAAAAATAAGCAAAAATCCGTGTATATTATTTAGTCTGTGAAAGGCTGGCTAGATATTGCAGCTACTAACAGAAGAGATCCGATGCGTCTCCATTCACTGTTTTAGGTCCGATTTCAGCCCGAATTTTGGGCTGAATTCGGACCTGAAACGGACCAAAAGACGCACAGAGCTTCTGTGCAATTTTCACCGGAGCCACTGCGGAGATGTGTGAAACGGCTCCATAGAGAGCCGGTCACAGTCTCCTGCTATGCGAATTGGATGAGGCCAATTGGTTTAGGCTATGTTGCCCTTCTCTGGACTCGCTCTAGTTCCAGCATATTCTTCCTGAGGACTGGTGCCCAGAACTGGACAGCATACTTCAGGTACGGCCGGACCAGAGTCTTGTAGAGCAGGAGAATTATCGTTTTATTTCTGGAGTTAATCCTCTTTTTGATGCATGCCAATATTCTGTTTGCTTTGTTAGCAGCAGCTTGGCATTGCATGCCATTGCTAAACCTGTCATCTACTAGGACCCCCAGGTCCTTTTCCATCCAAGATTCCCCCAGAGGTTCTCCCCCTAGTGAGTAAAAAGCATTCATATTCTTGCCACCCAAATGCATTATTTTACATTTTATCTACATTAACCACTCCCTGCCCGATGTATGCAAAATGACGGCCGGGAAGTGGTTCTGTTATCCTGACTGGGCGTCATATGACGTCCAGCAGGATAACATGCCGGCCCGTGGGGGCGCGCAGCAAGGCGACCGCAACTGCGGCGTGTCAGTTTGACACGCCGCATCTCCGATCGTGATAAGGAGCCTCTGTCAGAGGCTTCTTACCACGTCATCAGCTGCGAGCAATCACAGCTGATCATCGCGTGAACCAGGAAGTGCCGGTAAATGGCATTCTTCGGTTTGCACTGACAGGGAGAGCCGATCGGCGGCTCTCCCAGTCAGAGGGGGGAGGTCTGTGCTGATAATCAGCACATTGATTATCCGCACATCCCCCATCAAATGTACTAATAACCTGCCAATTAGTGCCCAGTCAGTGCCCCATCATAACCCCCTGCCAGTGCCCACCACAGTGCCAATCAGAGCCCACCACAGTGCCAATCAGAGCCCACCACAGTGCCAATCAGTGCCCAGCAGTAACACCTGTCAGTAACTAATCAGTGCCGCCTGTCAGTGCCCATCAGTGCCGCCTGTCGGTGCCCATCAGTGCCGCCTGTCGGTGCCCATCAGTGAAGCCTGTCAGTGCCCATCAGTGCCGCCTGTCAGTGCCCATCAGCGCCACCTATCAGTGCCCAGTGCCCATCAGTGCTGCATATCAGTGCTGCCTATCAGTGCCCATCAATTCTACATATCAGCGCCTTCTCATCAGTGCCCATCAGTGCCACTTTATTAGTGCCAACTCATCAGTGCCCATCAGTGCCGCCTCATCAGTGGCCGTCAGTGAAGGGGTAAACAAAAGTTTATGACAGAAACTAAGAAAACCTTTTTTTTAATCAAAAAAAATAGTTTTTTTTAGTTTGTTTAGCAAAAAATAAAAACCCCAGAGGTAATCAAATACCACCAAAAGAAAGCTCTGTTTGTAGGAGGAAAATGATACAAATTTAGTTTGGGTACAGTGTAGCATGACTGCGCAATTGTCATTCAAAGTGTGACAGCGCTGACAGCAGAAAATTGTCCTGGGCAGGAAGGGGCGAAAAAAGTGCCTGGTATTGAAGTGGTTAAACCTCATTTGCCATGTATTTGCCCATTCCATTAGTATCGTCAGCAAATACAGAGATTGAACTGTACTTTACACCATCCTCCAGGTCATTTATGAATAAATCAAATAGGATTGGTACTCGAGTGGCATCGAATAGCCCCAGGCAACTTGGATCGGCTTTGAATATACTGTACGCTATTGTTCCACTTTTAGAGCTGCCCTCCTAGAAATGTTATCACAAAGCCAAAAAACTTTTAAGGGAATGTGTCACTATGCAAATACTTGTCTGCGGAGCCTCTGACGGAAGCAGCCATACTAAGCTAAAAACGTGAATCTAGACAAGTGAACAATATATTATTATTTTAGGTACTTATATAGCGCCGTCAATTTACGCAGCGCTTTACATATATATTGTACATTCACAACGGTCCCTACCCTCAAGGAGCTTACAATCTAAAGTCCCTAACTCACATTCATATACTAGGGCCATATTTTTTTAGACAGAAGCCAATTAACCTATCAGCATGTCTTTGGAGTGTGGGAGGAAACCGGCGTACCCGGAGGAAACCCACACAGGCACAGGGAGAACATGCAAACTCCAGGCAGGTAGAGTTGTGGGTTGGGATTTGAACCAGCGTCCCTTTTTACTGCTAGGTGAGAGTGCTACCCACTACACCACTGTGCCGCCAAATATATTTGTCCTTTCATTGGTCCAAGCTGGATGGACGTAATTATGTAAAAATTGCCGTAGCTGGAATTCTTCTTTAACCCATTGGTAACCAAGAACACTGCAGCGGTGCACACCATTTCCCCACAACGGGTGGATGGTGCCCGGGAATGGAAGGGGCTTTGCCACCATGGACAAGGGAATGGCGAGAGGATAGATTGTGATACAAATAGATAAAAGCTGGAAGCGAGCAGCTGAACTCCCATGAGAGAAAACATGAAGGAAAAAATATTGGAAAACCAGTGGGGAGGAGAGGAAGAAGATGAGTGCCGGCTATAACAAAAAACAAAGAGAATTCGGCTTCATGTGGAGCTCAACGTGAGACCATAAATGACCCGCTGGGACCAGATATCATCTCTCCGATGGCTCAACAAAGGCACATCAACTCAACATTCACAAATCTACAATTTGGAAAACATATCACAATTAGGGCTCGTTCTACAGCAGCCCTTGCCAAACCTCTGAAAGCAATTTGCTGTGCATCTCTTTTCAGAGGTTGTTTGACAGACACTGATTTAACCTCTTGTGGACCACCCAATGCACATATACAGCGGCGGGGCAGACGCTCTGCGCCGGATCCCTTACAGTGCATCCAGAAAGTATTCACAGCACTCCACATTTTGTTATGTTGCAGCCTTATTCCAAAAAGCATTAACCACTTACATACTGGGCACTTATACACCTTCCTGCCCAGACCAATTTTCAGCTTTCTGCGCTGTTGCACTTTGAATGACAATTGCGTGGTCATGCTACACTGTACCCAAACTACATTTTTTTATTATTTTGTTCCTACAAATAGAGCTTTCTTTTGGTGGTATTTGATCACCTCTGGGATTTTTATTTTCTGCTAAAATTTTTTAAAAAAGACTGTTTTTTTTAAAAAAAAAAGTATTTTTTTTTGTTTCAGTTACAAAACTTTGTAAATAAGTACGTTTTCTGCTTCACTGATGGGGCTGCACTGACGGGCACTGATAAAGCGGCACTGATGGGCACCGATGAGGTGGCACTGGTGGACACTGATAGGCGGCACGGATGGGCACAGATAGGCGGCACGGATGGGCACAGATAGGCGACACGGATGGGCACTGATAGGCGGCATGGATGGGCATTGATAGGTGGCATGGATGGGCATGGATGGGCACTGATAGGTGGCACTGTACTGTAATGTGTTGTACTAATGGATGCCAATCAGTGCCAAACAATAATGCCTGCCAATCAGTGGTGCCCATTGTGGGCACTGATTGGCATCCATTGTGGGCACGGATTGGCATCCATTAGGCATTTCTAATTGGCATCCCTGGTGGTCTAGGGTGGCATAACTTATGGTGGGCATCCCTGGTGGTCTGGTGGCATCCCTGGTGGTCCAGTGTGGGCATCCTGCGCTGATAATCGATTGGACACGGCTGATCACGGCTGATCACGGCTTATCACGTGGTAAAGAGTCTCTGTCAGAGACTTTTTACCTAGATCGGTGTTGTGGGGTGTCAGACTGACATCCTGCAACAACGATCGCCGCGATGCGCGCCCCCGGGGGCGCGCAGCGGCTCAATATCCTGAAGACGTCATATGACGTCATATGATATTAAAAAAACACTTTGCCGCCGTCTTTTTGCAATAGGGTGGGCGGCAAGTGGTTAAATTCATTATTTTCCTCACAATTTTACAAATAATACCCCATAATGACAACGTGAAAGAAGCTTGTTTGAAATCTTTGCAAATTTATTAAAAATAAAAAAATAAAAAATAATCCATGTATATACAGTAAGTACAGTGGAACCTCGGATTACGAGCATAATCTGCGAGTTTCCCCCTTGAAGTCAATGGAATCGAAAATAGTTAGTTCCGCATTGACTTCAATGGCATGCAATACCGCATGCGGCCAAAGGCACGGAGAGCCTCGGAAACAGCCGGAAAGGCCCGAGGACAGTTCGGCTTGTTGGAGATACAACAACTTTCAGCTTAGCCTATTGACTGCAGTTCACAAACAGGACACTAGATGTCGCTAATGCTCAGTGATATGCTATGCTATGCATTTTCTATGATGTGTTGTATTTCCTGTACATAGTGCTGTACTTGTTGGTTTTCTTTTTCCTGTCTGTGTTCTTCTTACCATGTGAGGTGACATCTTTGCTAGTGTGGTTATGTTCCAATAAAGAAGCCAGTTCCTGTTACTCCACAACGTCTGAGCTGAATTGACTCCGCTGCACCCAGCAATCGTACTCTGCAACACGGCTGACCTCAGCAAACCTCGGAAAGTATTCATTCACGAGCCTTTCCGAGGTTTGCCGAGGTCAGCCGAACTGTCCTCGGGCCTTTCCGGCCGTTTCTGAACGCCGCCGATCGGCTCCGATTCCCCCCACCTCAGGCCAAACGCGGTACTTCACTCGCTTTGGCCTGAATCCTGCTCGCTTTGCGGAGACAACACTCGCAAACCGAGTTAGGATTTTAGAAAATACAGTGCTCGTATAGCGAAACGCTCGTTAACCGCGTTACTCGCAATCCGAGGTTCCACTGTATTCAAAGCCTTTGCTCAATACTTTGGTGAAGCACCTTTGGCACCAATTACAGCCTCAAGTCTTTTTGAGTATGATGCTACAAGCTTGGCACACCTATTTTTGGGAAGTTTCTCCCATTCTTCTTTGCAGGACCTCCTAAGCTCCATCAGGTTGGATGAGGAATGTCGGTGCACAGACATTTTCAGGTCTCTCCAGAGATGTTCAATCGGGTTCAAGTCTGGGCTCTGGCTGGGCCACTCAAGGACATTCACAGAGATGTCCCGTAGCCACTCCTTTGTTATCTTGGCTGTGTGCTTAGGGTCGTTGTCCTGTTGGAAGATGATCCTTCGCCCCAGTCTGTGGTCCAGAGCGCTCTGGAGCAGGTTTTCATTAGGGATGTCTCTGTATATTGCTGCATTTATCTTTCTCTCAATCCTGACTAGTCTCCCAGTTCCTGTCGCAAAAAAAAACTCCCTACAGCATGATGCTGCCACCACCATGCTTCACTGTAGGGATGGTATTGGCCAGGTGATGAGTGGTCCCTGGTTTCCTCCAGACATAATGCTTGCTATTCAGGCAAAATAGTTCAATCTTTGTTTAATCAGACCAGAGAATTTTGTTTCTCATGGTCTGAGAGTCCTTCAGGTGCCTTTTGGCAAACTCCAGGGGGGCTGTCATGTGCCTTTTACTGAAGAGAGGCTTATGTCTGGCCACTCTACCCTACAGGCCTGATTAGTGGAGTGCTGCAGAGATGGTTGTTCTTCTGGAAGGTTCTCCCCTCTCCACAGAGAAACGCTGGAGCTCTGTCAGAGTGACCATCTGGTTCTTGGTCACCTCCCTGACTAAGGCCCTTCTCCTCCGATCGCTCGGTTTGACCGGGCGGCCCGCTCTGGGAAGAGACCTGGTGGTTCCAAACTTCTTCCATTAACGGATGATGGAAGCCACTGTGCTCATTGGGACCTTCAATGCTGCAGAAATGTTTCTGTACCCTTCCCCAGATCTGTGCCTCCATACAATCCTGTTTCGGAGGTCTACAGACCATTTCTTGGACTTCATGGCTTGGTTTGTGCTCTGACATGCACTGTTAACTCTAGAACCGTATATAGACAAGTGTGTGCCTTTCCAAATCATCTCCAATCAACTGAATTTACCACAGGTGGACTCCAATCAAGTTGTAGAAACATCTCAATGATCAGTGAAAACGGGATGAACCTGAGCTCAATTTTTAGTGTTATGGCAAATGCCGTGAATAATTACAGTATGTACATGTGACACAATTAAAAGAACAGTGTAAAAAAAACAAAAACTGTATTTATTGGCGTATAACACTCACTTTTTTACCCTGAAATTAGAGGGTAAACTGTGCCTGCATGTTATACGCAGGGGGTTGTGGAAAGTTTTTCTCCTGAAACTTCCCTTTTAAAGTTAGGGTGCGTGTTATATGCCAATAAATACAGTATTTTTTTTTTTTTTTTTTTTACACTGTCCTTTTAATTGTGTCACTTTTATTACTATTAAAAGGAATGTAAACATCCCTTGTAATAGAAAAAAAAGCATAACAGGTCCTCTTAAATATGAGATCTGGGGTCAAAAATACCTCAGATCTCATATTTACACTAAAATACAATAAAAAAAATAAAAAAATAAAATGTCGTTTTAAAAAATAAATAAAAAGTCCCTTTGGGAGCTATGGGCGGAAGTGACGTTTTGACCCCGTGCCACTGGATAAAATGGTGGTTTACCATGTGTGTTGGCTTCACATGAGAGCCAGAGATAGAGCTCAGAGTCCCACCCTCCCAAAGAGGTCAGTGTGCAGGGTAGGGTGACCACATTTCCAAACTACCATTCAGGGACACCCCCCCTTCTCAAAAATCAGCTTGTGCTGTAACGAATCACAGCACAGTGATTGGACACAAGCAGGGGGCGGGGATTGTGCAGACATTCCCGGCCAGGACAAGTACTGTCAGTGAGTAAAGCGGTGATGTGGCGGCCTTTTTTGGGGGCATCAGATTGGCACGGGGGGGTGGCTGTGTCAGTTTCATTCTGGGACACTGTATTGTCCTGGAATAAAGGTACCCGGGACAGACCTGCAAAATGCGGGACTGTCCCGGGCAATCCGGGACACGTGGTCACCCTAGTGCAGAGGCGGACTGACAAATGATGGGGCCCTAGGGCAATAGGAGACCATGGGGCCCCCAGGTTTAACTGCTTCCAGACTACTCCACGTATGTGTACTGCGGCAGGGCCGCCCCTCAGCGCAAAATAACGTACCTGTACATGATTGTTTTTTCTGGGTCTGGGCCACGTGCACATGCAGCCGGCGCCCAGCTCCCGCTGTGATTGGAAACATCGGGAGCAAATCAGTGGGTCCAGCGAACCTGATGTCTGCCTGGACCCCTCAATCGTTCCTGATGCAGACAGAACGGGCGGTCTGCCTATGTAAACAAGGTAGTTTGCCGTTCTGCGACAGGAGAAGACAGAGATCTTGTGTTTCTTCTTAGCAGGAACACAGATCTCTGTCTTCTTACGGTACAATCACCCCCCCTCCCCCCCACAGTTAGAAAGCATTCCCTAAGGGACACATTTAACCCTTCAATGGCTCTGATGTTAACCCTTCCCCTGCCAGTGTCATTAGTACAGTTACAGTGCATTTTATTTAGCACTGATAACTGTATTGGTGTCACTGGTCCCCAAAAAATTTTGTCCAATTTGACCGCGGCAATGTGGCAGTCCCCCTATAAGTCGCTGATCTACTACCAGTAAAAAAAATTTAAATGAAAAATTCCATAAAAATATCCCATAATTTGTAGACACTATAACTTTTGTGCAAACCAATCAATATAGGCTTATTGGGATTTTTTTTACCAAAAATATGTAACATAATACTTATTGGCCTAAATTGATGAAGACATTTTATTTTTTAATTATTTTTTTTAAATTGTCAGTCTTTTTTTCTTTATAGCACAAAAAATAAAAACAGCAAAGGTGATCAAATGCCAGCAAAAAAAAAGCTCTATTTGTGGAAAATAAAGGACAGCAACTTTATTTGGGTACAGCGTCGCACGACCGCACAGTTGTCAGTTAAACGCAGTGCCGTATCACAAAAATTAATTTTAATATCATATTTTTTTTTCTTTTTTTTCACAATGCTGTTGGGGGGGGGGGGGGCTTTGGTGAAATATCAGGGGTTTAAATTAGCCCCTAAAATCTAATTTTTGAGGCAGAGAAAGGGACTTAGGAGACACCCCCCAATCCCTTTTGTCTGTAGCCTAAAGCTGCACTTCAGGTGAATGAACAGGAGACAGAGGCTCCTGCCCATTCATGAAGTGAAGCTTAGTAAACACAGATATACAGTGGTACCTTTGTTGCAGAAGAATGCTTGTATTCCAAAGCACTCATATATCAAAGCGAGTTTCCCCACAGAAGTCAATGGAAACTCAGATAACTTGTTCCATAGTGACTTCTATTGTATGCAGTACCGCATGTGGCCAGAGGTGGGGGGGCGCCGGAGACACTCTGAAACACTCGGAAACCGCTCGGATGCACTCGGAAACACTCGGCGAGGCTCGGAGACACTCGGGAACGGAGTATTTCCGAGTGGCTCCGAGTGCATCTGAGCGTCTCCGAGTGTCACCGGCGCCCCCGCACCTCTGGCCAAATGCGGTACTGCACACCGCAGAGGCTTGAATCCTGCTCGTTTTGCGAGACAATGCTCGCAAACCGAGTCAGGATTTAAAAACAATAATAGCTCATATTGCGAAACGGTCGTTAACCGCCTTACTCGTAATCCGAGGTATTACTGTATCTGCAGCTGCTGCTGGTGGGTAAGGAAAGGAGGGGGCACTCTGGAGGTACTCCAGAATCCCTCTTACATCCTCCAGAGTGCCCCCATAGTAATACTGTACTAAGGGGGTGCTCTGGAGGAAATAAGGCGGCACTCTGGAGAAGCACTAAAAGGCACTCTGGAGGTACTAAGTTAGTAAATTCAGAGTGCCCCCATACATCCTCTAGTAGAGTACCGCTTAGTGCCCCCTTATGTCCTGGTGAGTGGCCCGATTTAAATATGTCCTTGCCTGGTCACAACTCATGACTTTAGAGAAGAAAAAAAAATCCTTGTCTGTGATTCTGAACTGCGCATGCGCAGTCTGGAGCCAGCCGATTAGTGAACTGCTGAGCTCGGTCTCTACTCATGCGGTGGGGTGTGTGAATTTAACCACTTAAAGCCGAGGTGCAGCTTGTATTTTTTTTTTTTAAGTCAGCAGCTACTAACAGTGTAGCGGCTGACTTTTAATAAGGACACTTACCTGTCCTACTCACCCGCGATGTCGGTCCCGCCACGGCGATCGATCGCTGCTGCCAGGCCCCCGGCTCCTCCATCCTGACTAAGGGAAACAGGCTGTGAAGCCTTACGGCTTCACTGCCCGTTTCCTACTGCGCATGCGCTACTCGCACGGCGCTTTGTGAATGGGCGGTTGCCTCCTGGGATTACACACAGTTCCCAGAAAGCAGTGCGCCCCATTCACAAGAAGAGGAAGCGGAAGTTCTCATTCCGAGGACAAGGAAGAGGCACAGTAGAGGCAGATTAGGGGACTTCCGCATAGCAACAGGCATTTCGGGTGAGTAGAATTTTTTTTTTATATTCATTTTTTTCTTTTTTTTTTAGGATTTTTAATGTATTTTTTTTCTGGGTGGACCTCCGCTTTAAGCCCAGAGCCTCTTTCTGAGATCTGGTGTTTACAAGTTAAAAATAGTTTTTTATTTTATAGAAAATTACTTATAACCCCCAAACATTCAATTTTTTTTTCTAACACCCTAGAGAATAAAATAGCGGTCTTTGCAATACTTTTTGTCAACAACAGTACAGTTAGCCCAATTTTTTTAATATTGTGAAAGATAATGTTACGCCAAGTAAATTGATACCCAACGTGTCACGCTTGAAAGTTGCGCCCACTCGTGAAATGGCGTCAAACTTTTACCCTTAAAAATAACCATAGGCGACGTTTAAAAAAATTCTACAGGTTGCAAATTTTGAGTTACAGAGGAGGTCTAGTACTAGAATTATTGCTCTCGCTCTAACGATCGTGGCGATAAGTCATATGTGTGGTTTGAACACCGTTTTCATATTCAGGCGCTGCACACGTATGCGTTCGCTTCTGCGCGCGAGATCGTCGGGACGCGGCGCTTTAGTTTTTTTTTTTTTTATATGTTAATTATTTTACATTATTTCATTTATTTTAGTCACTTTTATTTCTTTTACAAGGAATGTAAATATCCCTTGTAATAGAAAAAAGCATGACAGGTCCTCTTAAATATGAGATCTGGGGTCAAAAAGACTAAAATGCAATAATAAAAAAAAAAAAAAATATGTCATTCAAAAAAATAAATAAAAAATAAATGTCCCTTTAAGACCTATGGGCGTTTTGACGTCGCTTCCGCCCTGCAGTGATATGGAGACAGGTGGGGGCCATCTTCCCCTCACTCGTCCCCATACACGGCAACAGAGAGGATCGGATCGCCTCCGCCGCTGCCGACGGCTCCGGTAAGCGGCGGAGGGCACCCGAAAACGTCGGGAAGGGGGGCCCTCTACCGCCGCCGATAAAAGTGATCTTGCGGCGTATCCGCCGCAGAGACCACTTTTATCTTGTAGCGGACCGCCCGCTGAAAAAGAGGATACCGGGGTTATGGTAGCTAACTGCTACCATAACAACGGTATTCCTCTTTAAACAGCCGACGTAAAACTGCGGCGGGCGGTCCGTAAGTGGTTAAGCCATATCCCATTGTCTGATCTGAGGCTGAGCCCAGCAGTTCTCTAATTGGCTGGCTCGAGACTGCTCATGCACAGTTCAGAATCACCGACAAGGATTTTTTTTTCCTCTAAAGTTTTTTATAAGTCATAAGTTGTGACCAGGCCAGGACATATTTAAATTGGGCCCCTCTGGAGGAGCAGGACATAAGAGGGCACTAAGCAGTACTCTACGGGAGGATGTAAGGGGGCACTCTGAAGGTACTAACTTAGTACCTCCAGAGTGCCCTTTAGTGCTTCTAGAGTGCCTCTTTACATCCTCCAGAGTGCCCTTTAGTGCTTCTAGAGTGCCTCTTTACATCCTCCAGAGTGCACAGTTCAGATTCACCAAGAAGGATTTTTTTTTCTAAAGTATCTTACCGCCAGCCACTTGTGAGTTGTGGGCGGCTAAGCTGGCAAGGGAGTCAGATGTACTCGCCGCTTGATTCCCCTTTGTTTGCCCGCAGAAATCGTAGGTTCAGCAGAGTGCAGGTAGCAGGGCCAGAAATTGTGATGACAGGTGAGCAAGACAGGTGCTCTTAATGTGCCCCCTCTTCTATTGTGGTGTTTAAGGGAGCTCAGGAAGATTTACAGCACCAGGTATGCAGAGAATGCAGGAGGTGTGTTGGCTGGAATGCTGAGAAGGAGAGGGTGCAGTGACAGTGCTTAGACTTCATTATCAAGCCCGAACAAATTAGGGGGGGAGCACAGGAAGGATCAGAGATTCACTGTCCCTGGAGTGGCTGGACGACCAGTAGAGAAAATGGCTGGCTGGAGCGCACTTCACCTCCATCGTCAAGTATAAGGAGAGGAAGGGGGGCAGCAGGAAGGATCACAGAGGCATCTGTGCTGAGGCTGCAGGGCTACAACAGACAGAGACAGACTGGATCGGTGTGAGTCTGTGAGAGCTGAGTGTATACTCACGGCTTTTTTACTTGTTATGCCCAAAGGAGTGCAGGAGAAAGAGCAGAGTCAGAGCTGTCCCGAAAACTTGCAGATCGTCCGGTATATGCTGAGAGACAGCAAAGCTCTCACACCATGTGTCTGCTCCGGATGTTAGTAACACAGTTATGGGCGGGCCCGCTACTGGCCCCGGGCCCTCGGGCTGCACCCAATATGCCCGAATGGTTGCGCCGTCTGTCAGGTCACCTGAGGCCAGGTGACAGAAGCACACCATTGGGATCAGGAGTGCACCGCTAAGGTAGTGGACCCTACGGCTGCCAGCTACGGATGGAGCTCTGGGTGGTCTTCTGGAGCACCAACAAGGATCACGCTGGGAGCTAGAGCATGAGATTCCCCAGGGCGCAGAGTCTAAGAGCCAGCAGGTGTTTACCAGGGCCCCTAATGGTGAAGATGGACTTTGCTGCAACTGGCTCCAGGTCGCGGCCCCCAGGTTCTCCCAGCTCACGCTCACCGTAGGCTACTGGAGGATAAAGAGGTAGCAGCAGACTGAGACAACAAGGGATAGTCAGGAGATAAGCCAAAAGGTCAGTGCAATGAGCAGACAGGAATAGTCAAAGAACACGCCAAAGGTCAGGGTATGAAGCAGACAAGGATAGTCAAGAACAAGCCAAGGACGGTAAACAGAATCAGACGTAGAGCACACGGCAAGAAGCACACAGGAAGCCAAACACAATATTGCTTGGGCAAGGCAGGCTTGGAGAGCACGGTGTTAAATAGTGTATCCTGTAAAGCAGGGATAGGCAAACTGTGGCCCTCCAGCTGTTGCAGAACTACAAGTCCCATGAGGCATAGCAAGACACTGACAGCCACAAGCATGACACCCAGAGGCAGAGGCATTATGGGACTTGTAGTTTTGCAACAGCTGGAGGGCCACAGTTTGCATATCCCTGCTGTAGAGGCTAGGGTGGAGCCACGCTGAGGGAAAATTACTAAACCATGCAGGTGTGAGAGTGCAGGCCCTAAGGCTGATACACAGACCAGAGGTAAGCAGACAGACAGGGCATGAAAGTATTACTGCAGATTCATGACACCGCCCCTGTTAGTGTGTGAAGAAAGCCGTGAGAGATGCTGGTGGGTACCATGGTGTCCAGGCCGGGACAGAACAAGGCCCGAGCCTGATAGAGAGTTCATGAGGGACAGAGCAGCTAAGAAGCTGTAAGGGAGATGCAGAGCTGGGGGTGCAACATCTGTGCATAAACACCGGGACGTTTTTTCATGGTCAGGAGGACCAAAAAAGTTACTAACAGTCAGAAGGATCCTGAAGAGAGATTTGAAGCAGTAAAGCTGCCACAAGAGAGCCAGAAGGCTGAAGGTTTTCTTTGATTCATAGTGATAGTGAGAACCCCCTGCGTCAGAAGACATACCTGTGTGAAATTTTGATTTTCCTTTAAATAAAAGTGGGCAGGAAAGCCCTGAAAACGATATCTGGTATGGAGTAAACTCACAGTTTTGGCACTACCGTTGAGCTATGAAACCCCAATGTGTCACAAAATATATATACTATGTATGTATGTGTGTGTATAAATATTATATTATATTATATTATACCCGGAATTATTCAAAGATGAGATGGGGCCATTTAGCTTTGTCAGTTTTACACAGGCTGCCATCAAGCATGCAGGCCAAGGTGAACTTATGCTGTGTAAATGCATAATTAACAACTCCAGCATCAAATGTGTAGTTGTGATCCAAAACTTCTACACAATTTAAAAACAGGAAAACGCAAAGGTTTAAAAACTTGCAAGTGAAAAAGTTTAATATAAAAATTGTCCATCTGCCATAATATTTTTAATTTAACGAGCAGGGCGGCTTTTCAAAGGCAGAGAGGATAAGAAGAGAATAAAGATGGGGAGGGGCGGGGGGGTGGGGGGGGATATATGTTCTTCATAAAAATCAGTCTGGATTTGTGGCCCAGAGCCAACCATCCAGAACTTCATGAATGACTAAAGTCATTGCCAACTTATCAACTGACGTATCTAAATTATACCGTCACAAAGACATTATATCACAGGGGGGCTTTTTGTCCCTCGTGTTATATAAATACAATTTTATTGAAAAAAAAGTTTAAAAAAATTAAGTTACAACCAAACTCTTAACCTCCCCCCATCACAAGATATACCAAACAAAATTAAGAATCATTTTGCAAAAGTTTTTAAAAGTCATTCAAGCTAGATATTGGCAGCATGAAGCATTCATTGAAATATCCTACGGTAACTATAATGCCAGGATAACGTGGGAAGGTCCACACATGGTTGAGGCCAGCTACTGTATGTGTCCTTTCCTTTATATCTGTGGGTGGAATAAATGTCTAATGGCGGTGATCTCCTGGACCCCCCTGTGATCTGATGACTGCAGTCATATCTGGCAGTGCTGGAGCACATGGAGTATGTTGGCTTCTTTATTGAAGAAAATACACACCAAACATTGGCTCCACTAAAATCAGTGCTACCATTTGGTAGACATCCCCCTTGATTTCCACCAGTACATGACACCAAATAATAATTACTTTGGGAGAAGTTTGAAGGTATCTCCAAATTGGAAAGTAAGGGTCTGGCTGCACCATTGTTATCAAGTGTGTGTGAGTCCAAGCAAGCCCTAATGTCAGCCTTGTCTAAATACCGGTCATCACCACCCTACAATCCTCACCGATCTTCATTATTACCATCCTTTCATCTTACCGCCATCTCCCCCAGAACATTACATCAATCAGACTGACTCCAGACGTGACTGCGGGGAGAACACATGAGATAGATACGATAAGATAAGATAAGATAAGATAAGATAGATAAAATAAGATAGATAGATAAGATAAGATAGATAGATAAGATAGATAAGATAATATAGATACGATAAGATAAGATAGATAAGATAAGATACGATAGATAGATAGATAAGATAAGATAGATAGATAAGATAAGATAAGACAAGATAAGATAGATAAGATAAGATAAGATAGATAAGATAAGATAAGATAGATAAGATAAGATACGATAGATAGATAGATAGATAGATAGATAGAAGTATTTCCCCTAACCTAATAAGCTGTGCCGGTCCTATCACAGTGGCATGATATAGTGATAGGACTACCATCCAGGTGAAACATTTTGGTGAAAATCTCTAGTCTATCTATCTATCTATCTCTTAGCTCATGTACTTTTTGCGCAATGAGTGACAAGCAGACATGTGCAATTCGTTTAGTTCCGAATTAGTTTTTTAACGAATTAGACAAATTTGTTAATTCTGAAATCTCCAAATTTCCGAATTTTTAAATTTCAGAATTTTCGGATTTCCGAATTTTCGAATTTCCGAAATTTCGAAATTCGAAAATTCTGAATTTCGGAAATTCAGAAATGTGAAAATTCAAGATTTCGGAAATTTGGAAATTCTAAATTTAGGAAATTCGAAAATTCGAAATGACAGAAATTAGAAAATTTCGAAAATCGGAAATTCGGAAATCCGGAAATCGGAAATTTGAAAGTTCAGAATTTTCAAATTTTAGAATTTTCACATTTCTGAATTTTAGAATTTCTGAATTTCCGAATTTCCTAATCTTCGAATTTCCGAATTCCGAATTTTTGAATTTCCGAATCTTCGAATTTCCGAATTCCGAATCTTCGAATATCCGAATTTCCGAATTTCCGAAAGAAGCTAAAAAACGAATGAAACGAAAACGAAAATTAACTAATTTTTTGGCAGTGCATATGTCTAGTGACAAGCTATAAGCAATGAAACATTCAGGTGTGAACAGGCACATTAATACCGAATTTTCGAATCTCTGATATTCCGAATTCCGAATTTTTGAATTTCCGAATTCCAAATTTTAGAATTTCCGAATTTTCGAATTTTTGAATTTCAGAATTTTCAAATTTCAGAATTACAAATTCCGAATTTTTGAATTTCCGAATCTTCGAATTTCTGAATTCAGAATTTCCGAATTTCAAATTTCCGAATTTCCGAAAAAATCTAAAAAAATGAATGAAACGAAAACGAAAATGAACGAAAATGAACATGTCTAGTGACATGAAACACTCAGGTGTGAACAGGCACATTAATACCGAATTTTCGAATTTCCAAATTTCTAAATTTCCGAATTCCCGAATTCCGATTTCCCGAATTCCGAATTTTTGAATTTCCGAATTTCCGTATTTTTGAATTTCCGAATTCCGAATTTTCGAATTTCCGAAAAAAGCTAAAAAACGAATGAATCGAAAACAAAAATGAACGAATTTTTCAGCAGTGCACATGTCTAGTGACAAGCTACAAGCAATGAAATGCTCTGGTGTGAACAGGCACATTAATACCTAATCTTCAGTTTTGTCACACTTTGGGAATCATGAAAAAAGGGCTCAAGTGTGAATGGAGTCTCATTGGTCTATGTCAATATCTAGCTATCTATTGCTAGGGGGGTTTAAACCGTGCAAACGAGCCTCTTCAAGCATTTTGGGGCATTTTGCATGCGTATATGAGCAGTTTAGAATTGTATTTGAAGAGTTTTTCATGTTACATTCAAGTGTTAGCACTTTCCATTGGCTAAAACAAAAATACCTAAGTGGGGAAGGAGATCAGTTCTTACACAAAAAATTGTGTTTTCAGGTGTCCCCAATTAAGGCCATGGATCAAAAACTCCCTAATCTAAGTCAAAATGAGGTTCATGTAGCCTTTGGAGTGCCAGGCGTCCTCCTACAGACACGTGAATGCTCATATGTGAATGCCCACCATTAAAATACTGTACATGAGATTTGGGAAGCTGGCTGTTTTCACTGTTCTCTTTGCCTGAGGATTTGCCATAGGGAAGGAAAGCCCTGCCTCTGCCAAGATGGCCGCCTCCACACAGAGACACAGTGCAGAACAAGGCATGGTCAGTCAGTCAAAGGTCAGCTGCAGGGAGAGCTCAGATAATTCTGGTGACTAGTCTTTTTCCCTCTGCTTTCTAGTAGTTTGGTCCAGTTGAGCTCTTCACATGCATGGAACATAACCCTTACCCCAAACCTAAAATGTAACCTGATAAGATTCTGGTGCTGAAATTAAAGAAAGATAGATAGAGTGCCTTGAAAAAGTATTCATACCCCTTGAAATTTTCCACATTTTGTCATGTTACAACTAAAAACTTAATTGTATTTTACTGGGATTGTATGTGATAGGCCAACACAAAGTGGCACATGATTGTGAAGTGGAAAGAAAATTATAAATGGTTTTCAACATTTTTACAAATAAATATCTGAAAAGTGTGGTGTGCATTTGTATTCAGCCCCGTTTACTCTGATACCCCTAACTAAAATCTAGTGGAACCAATTGTCTTCAGAAGTCACCTTATTAGTAAATAGAGTCCATCTATGTGTAATTTAATCTCAGTATAAATGCAGCTGCTCTGTGAAGCCCTCAGAGGTTTGTTAGAGAACCTTAGTGAACAAACAGCATCATGAAGGCCAAGGAACACACCAGACAGGTCAGGGGTAAAGTTGTGGAGAAGTTTAAAGCAGGGTTAGGTTATAAAAATAGATCCCAAGCTTTGAACATCTCACGGAGTACTGTTCAATCCATCATCTGAAAATGGAAAGAGTATGGCACAACTGCAAACCTACCAAGACATGGCCGTCTTCCCCCCCCCCTTTCTTTTTTGTTTATGTTAATGCTTCTACAGCATATACCTTTATTCTAATTTTTATTTTATTCTTTACATTTTTATATTTTTTGCCCTGCTCTTTTCATCTGGCTTGCATCGGGTGGCGCCCTGCCGGCCGCTCTGTCTTTCTTCCTCCCAATCCAAGAGCTGCGATGCTTTCCTGGCGCCCCCCCCTTCCCCCCTCTTCCCAGCATCTTTGCTGGGCTCGGGGGCTTGGGCGGGCCTGCCCAGCTACGCATCGGCGCCACGCTGGATGCCGCTGCGTGGGAGGTCAATCTTGACGTCATCACGCCGGCGTCCATTACCATCATATGGCGTGCGCTGTGGGGAGTTCACCCGTTGCTGCGAGCGGCCGGCGACGCTCTAAGCACGGGCTCCTCTCCACTCCAGCCACGCCAGTGTGACGAAGGGGATGCAGCCCTGGGATCACCTGGGCCTCTCTCCCGGCTCCCGGCATGGTATGGGCGTCCTTGCTGGTTGCTGGTGCCAGTGGTGCTCCCCGCACAATAGCACGCATCTCTCACTCACTTCCACCAGGTAACACATAGTGACCATAGTCGGTGCCTTATGCTCCTCTCCGTTCCCCTGCTTCCCCCCTTCCATCCCCTTTCCTTGTCCCTCACCCTCACCTCTTGTTCCACCTTTACCCACATTGTTATCCTCACCGCATTATTGATTTTTTCACTTACACATACCATAGACATACCACCCACACAGCGACTTCAAAAAGAAAAGAAAATCACTTCTGGAAGCAGCACTCCGATTAAAAAGCCTTTATTCCAAAAGGTTCAGGAAACAAAAAACACACTGCACGACACGGCAAACTGGTCACATCTAGCTGACGCGTTTCACACTATTATAGTGCTTACTCATAGCTTAGCTATGAGTAAGCACTATAATAGTGTGAAACGCGTCAGCTAGATGTGACCAGTTTGCCGTGTCGTGCAGTGTGTTTTTTGTTTGCTATGAGTAAGCACTATAATAGTGTGAAACGCGTCAGCTAGATGTGACCAGTTTGCCGTGTCGTGCAGTGTGTTTTTTGTTTCCTGAACCTTTTGGAATAAAGGCTTTTTAATCGGAGTGCTGCTTCCAGAAGTGATTTTCTTTTCTTTTTGATCATAATTGCATTTGCCTGCACCCTTGGCTGCTGGGAGGAGGCATTGTCAGGGATTTCCACACCTGAGCGGCTCCCTCTTTCCCACACAGCGACTTCAACTGGAGCCCCACGCTCCTCTTCCCCCCCCCTCCCCCTCCCTTCTCCTTCTCTTGTCCTCCATCCCCACCTTGTGTTTTCACCCTTATTTTCACTCCTTCTATTTAATCACTTTTTTTTTTCTCCCACTTTCTCCCTCTTTACCCATCCAGCCCCTCACCCCTACCTTTTTTCACTTTCACCCACTTCCCTATCCCTTTGTTTCATCACTACTAGCCCCTCCCTTTTCTTCTTTTTCTCCTTCACCAATCCCCATTTTATTCCCTTTTTTCCAGACACTCCCTAGTATTTCATCATCCCCAGTGCCAGTGTGGGCGCTCTTGTCTAGTTGGGGGCCTGGTTTTGTCGCCCGGCCTCTCGAGGGCTCTTCGTCCCCTCAGCTCCCGGTGGGGGTGACTTGACTTTTGCTGCCGGCGCGGCGCCACCTGTTGACCATATGCTTGCTACATGTAATTAGGAGGGTTAATCCCCTTCCCTTCTTTTACCTTTTCCTTTTTCTATATCCAATTTCTCATTTTGTTTTTTATCCCAGTGTCCCTAGAATTTAATTACCGGTCCCCCATTTTTTCTTTTTCTTTCAACTTTTCTAGACTAAATGCATCTGCTCCTGATGAGGCGATCAATCGCCGAAACGCGTCGATCCAACGAGCCTTTTAGTGCCTTTGGTTCTCCTAGATGTAATTTGTTTTTACAACATGTTGTGATCCAATTGTCTTGTAGTATTCTTGTTAACTTATGTCTTTATATGGAGCCTTATGGCCAAGATATATGTATAACTTATGTGGTTTTAATAAAATGTACTTTTTTTCAAAAAATTCATTGTTCCACCTATGTGCTTCATTCAAAGTCCCAAACTCGCCCCCCTTTTTAGTACATATTGATTAGGGATGGAGACATCTATCTAGGGTGTCTCATCTAAAGTCCCGCAGTTCCCTTTTCCCCAATTCCCCCTTCTTTTACCAAAATTATAAATGTTTTTCAACATTTTTACAAATAAATATCTGAAAAGTGTGGCGTGCATTTGTATTCAGCCCCGTTTACTCTGATACCCCAAACTAAAATCTAGTGGAACCAATTGCCTTCAGAAGTCACCTTATTAGTAAATAGAGTCCATCTATGTGTAATTTAATCTCCGTATAAATGCAGCTGCTCTGTGAAGCCCTCAGAGGTTTGTTAGAGAACCTTAGTGAACAAACAGCATCATGAAGGCCAAGGAACACACCAGACAGGTCAGGGGTAAAGTTGTGGAGAAGTTTAAAGCAGGGTTAGGTTATAAAAATAGATCCCAAGCTTTGAACATCTCACGAAGTACTGTTCAATCCATCATCTGAAAATGGAAAGAGTATGGCACAACTGCAAACCTACCAAGACATGGCCGTCCACCAATAATCAGAAAATCAGCCCATGGTAACTCTGGAGGAGCTGCAGAGATCCACAGCTCAGGTGGGAGAATCTGTCCACAGGACAACTATTAGTCGTTTACTCCACAAATCTGGTCTTTAGGGAAGAGTGGCAAGAAGAGAGCCATTGTTGAAAGAAAGCCATAAGAAGTCCCATTTGCAGTTTGCGAGAAGCCATGTGGGGGACACAGCAAACATGTGGAAGAAGGTGCTCTGGTCAGATGAGACCAAAATGTAACTTTTTGGCCTAAAAACAAAGCGCTATGTGTGGCAGAAAACTAACACCCTGAACACATCATCCCCACCGTGAAACATGGTGGTGGCAGCATCATGTTGTGGGGATTCTTTTCTTCAGCAGGAACAGGGAAGCTGGTCAGAGTTGATGGGAAGATGGATGGAGCCAAATACAGGGCAATCTTAGAAGAAAACCTGGAATGCCCTGTACACACGGACAGATTTTTGCCCGGCCAAAATCACATTAAAATTCCGATGGAATTCCATTGGAGTAAAAGAGAACATGTTCTCTATCTAAACTCCGACGGAATACCTCGGAATTTCTGATGGAAAACGTCCGATGGGGCATACACATGGTCGGAATATCCGATGGAAAAAGTCTGTCTGACTTTTTTCATCGGAGATTCCAATCGTGTGTATGCGGCATTAGAGTCTGCAAAAGTCTTGAGACTGGGGTGGAGGTTCACCTTCCAGCAGGACAATGACCCTAAACATACAACCAGAGCTTAATATAGGGTTTAGATCAAAGCATATTAATGTGTTAGAATGGCCAGTCAAAGTCCAGACCTAAACCCAATTGAGAATCTGTGGCAAGACTTGAAAATTGCTGTTCACAGACGCTCTCCGTCCAATCTGACAGAGCTTGAGCTATTTTGCAAAAAAAAAATGGGCAAAAATGTCACCCTCTAGATGTGCAAAGCTGGTAGAGACATCCCCAAAAAGACTTGCAGCTGTAATTGCAGTGAAAGGAGGTTCTACAAAGTAATGACTCCGGGGGGCGCCATACAAATGTACCCCACACTTTTCACATATTTAAAAAAAAAAAAAAATTAGAGCCATTTATCATTTTCCTTCCACTTTACAATTATGTGCCACTTTGTGTTGGTCTATCACATAAAATCCCAATAAAATACATTTACGTTTTTGGTTGTAACATGAGAAAATGTGGAAAATTTCAAGGGGTATGAATACCTTTTCAAGGCACTGTAGATAGATAGATAGATAAGACAGATAGATAGATTAGATAGATAGATAGTTAAGATAGATAGATAGATAAGATAGATAGATAGATAAGATAGATAGATAGATAAGATAGATAGATAGATAGATATAGATAAGATAAGATAAGATAAGATAGATAGATAGATAGATAGATAGATAGATAGATAAGATAAGATAAGATAAGATAAGATAAGATAGATAGATAGATAGATAGATAGATAGATAGATAGATAGATAGATAGATAGATAGATAGATAGATAGATAGATAGATAGATAGATAGATAGATAGATAGATAGATAGATAGATAGATAGATAGATAGATAGATAGATTAGATAGATAGATAGATAGATAGATAGATAGATAGATAGATAGATAGATAGATAGATAGATAGATAGATAGATTAGATAGATAGATAGATAGATAGATAGATAGATAGATAGATAGATTAGATAGATAGATAGATAGAGATAGATAAGATAGATAGATAGATAAGATAGATAGATAAGATAGATAGATAAGATAGATAGATAGATAAGATAGATAAGATAGATAGATAGATTAGATAGATAGATAAGATAGATAGATAGATAGATAGAAGATAAGATAGATAGATAAGATAAGATAGATAGATAAGATAGATAGATAAGATAGATAGATAGATAGATTAGATAGATAGATAGATAGATAGATAAGATAGATAGATAGATAGATAGATAGATAGATAGATAGATAGATAGATAGAATATAAAAGATAGATAGATAGATAGGTAGATAGAATATAAAAGATAGATAGATAGATAGATAGATAGATAGATAGATAGATAAGATAGATAGATAGATAGATAAGATAGATAGATAGAATATAAAAGATAGATAGATAGATAGATAGATAGATAGATAAGATAGATAGATAAGATATATAGATAAGATAAGATAAGATAGATAGATAGATAGATAGATAGATAGATAAGATAAGATAGATAGATAGATAAGATAGATAGATAAGATAGATAGAT